>CM059186.1:153872165-154583087 GCA_030323885.1 Branchipolynoe longqiensis
TCAAGGAACTGGGTCAAAGCGACGCAGGAGGGGGGTCAGTAAGTGTGACATGTACTGCATAGCATGGGATTCACCATGGCATTTTGAGGTTTGCTTGTTGAGGTTATACATCCTAACAACATGTAAGGTCATACCGGGATAGGTATGGAGGTGTTAAAGCCTACGTTATTTTTTATTCATAAATAGCTGAGGCATTATTTGTACATGCTTATTTACACTTCACATAATACACAGTGAATCAACTTGGAATACGGCCGTGTTTCATGGTGCTTTAATTTAGTAAGCGTCTTAAAAATGTCTTGGAATCTTGCACTGAAAAGTCATGGAAAGTCATGGTCTTTCATATGTCAAAATGGATATGAACCCGGCTACTGCACTGACATAGCCTCTCCGATGGACAGGCAGGGTCAGCTACAGTTTTGTGTTAGATATAAAGTATTTCTTTCAAGAACTACTTGCATGTGACCTCCAGTGGAGTTGCGAAAGAACTTATTAAAAACAAGATATTAAAAAAAAAAAGGTTATTCACATGAATAGGGTTTGCATGCACTGGCCTCCGACTTAGTGGCAATCTGTCCACTGGTTACTTGGTTGTGCGGGGAGAGGTGGGGGAGGGTATATTAGTCTGCTTTGGGAAGGCAGGTAAGTGTGACCAGTATGGGATGGCTTTGGTTCGAGGTTAGGTAAGGATTTATTTTATGGTGGTGTGTATTAATTTGCACATTTGAACAATACCTGTAATGTCCATGTTTTATGGTGATTTTGCATCATTTTATTATTGTGGGTATATAGGGCTCCATGCCATTCTATTTTGTGAATGTTGGTTGGCTAGAAATTAGTCAATGGGGCCAAGGCTCCCTGACCAGAGCTCTTCGTATGGGAATGGGTTGACGTGGGGGGGGGGGGGGGCAAAGAAGGGGCGGAATGCTAATATTCCACCACCCAAAGAGCTTGTTGTACTAAACAAATTGTAGTATTTCAACCACTATTTGTAGTACATTGTACTCTCAGAATAATCGGATTAAGCCAGATATAGCTGAATTAGCCGAACTGCTGTCTTACCTGTGTATACAATTAAGCTGTGATTACCATTAAGCTTTGCTTATAAAAATATTCAGTTGTTGTGTAGTGAGGTGCACTAACCTCCCAGATGAAATGCCACATGTAGGTTTGGGAACGTTAGTTACATGAGAAAGCTTGGATAGACTAATGGTTAGGACACTAGCTCCGGAATGACAGGTATGGGTTCGAATCCCACTCTAGGTGCAGACTTTCCTTTCATTTGCAAAACACCCCCGACAACAGTCGCATATACACTTACATTCAAAGTACTGGGCGCGGTGGCCTAATCGGTAGAGCATGGGGCTCGCGTGTGGAAGGTCGGGAGTTCAGTTCCCGGTCGAGTCAAACCAATGACTTTAAAATTGGTACTGGTGCTCGGCATTAATAGGATAGGTCAAGGACTGGTTAGCTCAATGTCAGGATAATGTGACTGAGTGGGACATCGGGTCATGGTGCCGGCGGCCTGATTTCCCAGTGGGGCAGCACTATAAAGTCTCCATGAGTGTGCACTGTCACAAGTCGGTACCCGTCCTGATATGACCTTAGATGTTGCTAGGACGTAAAACAACAACAAACAAACAAATACATTCAAAGTAGCAATTTATATGCCTTTAACATGGCATTGTCATGCAATTTTAGAACAGCTGTATCATTGTCTAGTGAAGGGTTTCCTGGTGATACATCATCATCATGCTGTCGGTCGCGATGCGACAAAGACAAAGACTGCTTTCATTACTTGACTGCTGCTCTCCATTTAGCTCTCTGCTGTGAGAGTTGCATCCATGAGTCGGTCTTAATGTCTCTCAGCTTCAGGTTTCTTTTGATGGTATCCTTGAACCGGAGACAAGGGCGCCCTCTCTTTCTGTAAACAGAAGACAGTTGAGAATAGAGGATCTGCTTTGGTAGCCTCTCTGATGACATCCTCATGACGTGTCCAGTCCACTGGAGATTTTTTTTATCAGAAGATCTTCCATAGAGGGCAGCCCCGTCCGTTCGAGTATTTCCTTATTTGTCACTTTGTCCTTCCAGGTTAGCCTCATGATTGAACGCAGCTGTCACATCATGAAGGCATGCAGCTTTTTCACCTGTCATCTATACACTGTCCAGGCCTCGGCTCCGTATAGTAGGGTGGATAGCACGATTGCACGGTAGATCTTGCCTTTGACCCAAGTGGACACATGGTGGTTGTTCCAGAGTCTCTGGTGTAGTTGGCCGAAAGATGCGCTATAGCCTTGGCCATCCTCCTCTGTATTTCAGCATCAATACGTCCATCACTTGATATAGTGCTTCCGAGGTAGGTGAATTCTGGAACAGAGTTCAGCTTGTTTCCGTCAACCATGATCTCCTCCTCTCGGGTTCTTGTAGAGTTGGGTTGGTACAGCACCTCCGTCTTGTTGATGTTAATCTTCAGGCCGAACTTCTTTGATGCATCGGAGAAAGCATCCACTATTTTCTGGATCTCTTCAGCAGAGTGGGCAACCAGTGCACTGTCATCTGGAATAGTAGCTCGTCACCAGTATCCGAGTAGTCTTGGTCTTCGCTCTGAAGTGTGCGACATTGAATAGGTCAGCGCTCTATCTGGACTGTATATAGATGCCATCCCCCATGTCTCGGAAAGCCTCGTCGAGCACTGCTGATAGGAAGATGGAGAAGAGCGTGGGGGCCAGTACACAACCTTGGTTGACCCCATTGGTAACCCCGAACGATTCCGAGACTTCCCCTCCAACACTAACGTTCACCATCATTCCTGTATGTAGAGCCTCAATCATAGTTGTGAACTTCTCTGGGCATCCCATACTTCCTCATTAGCTGCCATAGCCCGGTCCTCCCGACTGTATCAAATGCCTTAGTAAAATTGACAAATACCATGTACAGTGGTCGGTCCTGCTCAATGCACTTTTCTTGTAGCTGTCGGAGACAAAATATCATATCCACAGTGCTCCGGTTACCTCTGAAGCCACACTGTGACTCCGGAACTACATCAGGTGTTATGTGAATAGATAGTCTGTTGAGGAGGATCCTGGCGAAGATCTTGCCTGCTATGGAAAGAAGAGAAATTCCTCTATAGTTCCCACAGTCTGTTCGATCACCTTTCTTGTAGATGGTTACAATGCTGGCATCCTTCCATGCTACCAATGTTTCCAGATTGTTACGTACAACTTGTTTTGTAATTTGATCAGTAGATAGTAGAGTGCAAGCTTCTCTTGCGCAAGGCCGGGAGTTCGAATCCTGACCGAGTGAAACCAATGACTTATAAAATTTATATTTGTCGCTACCTAGCCTGGCGGTCAGCATTAATAGCATAGGACAAGGTCTAGTTAGCAAACTATCAGGATACTGTGACTGTGTGGAATATTGGGTCATGGTGCTGGTGGCCTGGTCTCCCAGTGGGGCAGTACTATAAAGTCACAATGAGTGTGTACTGCCATAAGTCAGTACCTGTCCTGATATGACCTTAGATGTTGCTAGAATGTAAAACAACAAACAAACCTACATAAGCCGCTGAAGCTCTCCAGGTAAATTAGCATACACTTAAGGCAGCAGCCAAAAGCCCTGTTTACACAGGCGATTTAAAACGCCTCATATAAAACAACTTGCCTAGATCAACTCACATTTGCCGTGTAAACGCGACTCTGAGGCGTTTAGGGCTGAATCGATTCATATAAATCGGTACATGTAAACCACCTCGCGAGGTAGTATAGATGAAGCGATTCAGCTGGTTCCAGGGCAGCGATAGTCTAAAATAGTAGTGCTCGCCGGCTACAGGCTCAGCTGTAACTAATCGCTGGTGCCCGGCAGTGTTTGGGCCCGATTAGGCCGAAATCTAATGAATGCGATCATATTTAACAGAATTACATACTTAAATAATGAAATTTAATTAAATTAACCTTAAATTCCAAGCGATATTAACGTAGCAGCTACATCGGCGTCGAATCAACGAGTGTAAACTAAACAAATAGCAGTGCTCGCCGGCTACAGGCGCAATACTAAGGCTGCTGGTTCCCGGTCGCCGACACACTTTCAAACTTGCTCGTGTAAACGAGCCACTACATCGCTTCATATAAATCGATTTGCCTAAATCGCTTCACAATTTCCCGTGTAAACACGGCTTAAGAAGCACTTACCCAGCATGCACATCTGGCTTTTGTGTGCACGACCTTCCTTTTACCTGCTACAGTCTAGACTACCTTCTCCCTTCTGTGCCTTCCATATTCTGTCCTTGCGTGTAGGGTGGGGCAGACGAGGCAACTGACACATATTGCTTCAAACTGTCCAATTATAAAACAAAGTTTGTTTTATTTAACGATGCCTCTAGAGCACATTGGACATCAAACATCTGGTCATTCCGACACATTTCTTTGGAAGAAACCTGCTGCCGCCACATAGGCTACTCTTTCGGATGAGCAGCAAGGGGTCTTTTATATGCACTTTCCCACAGGCAGGACAGCATATACCACAGGCTTTGATGAACCAGTTGTGGACCACTGGTTGGAATGGAAAATAGCTAAAACTGCAAATGTGTCCACTGAGCAGGATCGATCAGATGATCCACACCTTCGCAGGTATACACGCTACCGCCTGAGCTACGTCATGCTCCTCCTAATAACAAGGTCAAGTAATTACCTAGGTAATTTAGTTAATTACCCACTGTGCTGTAGTGATACTAAAGTGTATTACACGATATGGGTTTTAGGCACGAGGAGGTATAGTTGTGCTGATATCAAAACGAGCTTGCGAGTTATGCACGAGTTTCCATGCAACAGCTATACACACTCAAACCTTTATCGTCCAATAAACGGTTTAATAAATAGAAAATTTAAAAGTCTGCATATTTTCAATTATTTGCATGTTGTTAGTGCTCTTGTCTGTGTCATATTGCACAAGTGTTTAATATCGGTATTTATTTGCACACTTGCACTACATGTTCATTTCAATGGATATAGGAAAGTGTCTTATTGAATGAAGACATTTGGGGTATATATAATAATTATATAATAGTTTAATAAGTGCACCAGTATCTAAGTTGGATATATAGGATCAAATCTAGTTCAGTGGGTTTCGTTGTTTTTGTGGGGGCTTTTTTGTTTTGAAAACGTGATGCTTTCATGGGACTATCTAGCTTCAACACCTCCTAGTGTGGGAAGACCAACTGGTGTATATTAGCGTGAATTAGCAGGCCAATGTCATCGGCAGTCAGTCCAGTTTGACACTGGTTGGCTGGTTGGTTGTTGGGAGTTTTGCATCCTGGCAACATCTAAGGTCATACCAGGTCGGGTACCGAGTTGTGACAGTGCACACGCAATGTGACTTTATAGTGCTGCCACACTGGGAGACCAGGCCACCAAGACCATGACCTGATATCCCACTCAGTCACATTATCCTGACACTGAATCAACCAGTCCTTATCCTATCCTAATAATGCTGAGCGCCTGGCTAGGAAGCGACAAGTATCAATTGTTACGTCATTGGTTTGACTCGACCAGCGTCCGAATCAACTTGGGAGACGGATGCTCGATTCATTCGGACATCCCGTCTAGTACACTGGTTGGCAACTTTACGCTTGTGCAGCGTGAATACGTCTACAATGAGAGGAACATTTGCCGGTCCAGCTCTAAAGGTGGCATTCCTTACACGCGTAATGCGTAATGCGTTATGCGTTATGCGAATGCCATCATTCCTTGCACGCGTTATGCATTATGCAGTGAACTATATAAAAAGTACATGTGGCTATCTATCATTCATTCTGGTTCGGGTTGGTAAAAATGCTACCAGAGCCACAAAAATATGAATACTTATCTATAATTTGGTTATAATAAAGGTAGGAACCCCCACGAGTAGAAATAGCACACATAAAGACAAAATAATGGTTTTGTTGACCGAAAAGGACGGTCCTAACATGGCTCAGTTTAGGATGTTAGGACGTCCCAATCGGGAGACTGACGGTTATGGGAAAGCTAAAAATGCTACCATATGCACATAAATATGAATACTTATCTATTATTTGGTTATAATAAAGGTAGGAACCCCCATGTGACGTACAAAAAGGTACATAGATATAAATTCAATATTTGGTCATATACAGAGCAGTATGGAGAATAATTGCTTATTTTTAGTTTTTAAATATAGCCAGTCGTGTGACCAAAAAGGACGGTCCTAACATGGCTCACTTTAGGATGTTAGGACCGTCTCAATCGGGAGACAGATGATTTTCTATTCGCACCACCTTGTCCCGGCTGTCCGTAATTATCAGTCGCCTCCTCCAGCCTTATATCAATGGACAAATGCGACTGATGATTTTCTATTCGCACCACCTTGACGCATTACGCACCGATCGGGAAAATGGATTTGCATTCACATTCGCATTACGCATTACGCGTGTAAGGAATGCGACCTTTAGGCTCAACTGTTAGTGATCCACCTATGAATACTTCAGTACAGTCACTCCTGAAATAGACATGCTGCCATTGGCGGACAAAGATCTGGAACGATGTTTGTTGTCTGTTTGTTTGTTGGGATTTTACATCCTGGCAACATCTAAGGTCATATCAGGATGGCTACTGATTTGTGACGGCGCACTCATGGTGACTTTATAGTGTTGCCCCACTAGGAGACCAGGCCGCTGACACCATGAACCCATTTCCTACTCAGTCACATTATCCTGACCCGGAGCTCTTTACCATATCCTAGTAATGCCGAGCGCCAGACTAGGTCGTGACAAGTAACAATTTTGTACGTCATTGGTTTAACTCAGCCGGGACTCGAACTCCAGACCTGCTGCACGGGAAGCCTGTGCTCTTACCTATTCGGTCACCGCGTCCCATTGGGACGATGTTGACAACACTTGCCGAGCACTGGTCGGCGTCTAAGTTTCATGAATTGGCTTCTTTCAGTTGGAGCTAATTTGCGATGTATCTATGCTGAGGGAAAAGAATAATCGAGGTCATACCAGACAGAATATTAGTAGTCCCTAGCTATGGCGTTGTACTGGGAATGGGTCGAGGGGAAATTAGGTCCTGGTCGATAGTGGGATCGATCTTACCCAGCTTCCCCTCCAGGGTTTACTAATAAACCTCAGCCTGATATTTAATTTGTTTATTTGTTGTTTTATGTCCTAGCAACATCTAAGGTCATATCAGGACAGGTACCGACTTCTGACAGTGCACACTCATGGAGACGTTATAGTGCTGCCCCACTGGGAGACCAGGCTGCTGGCACCATGACCCGATTTCCCACACAGTCACATTATCCTGACATTGTGCTAACCAGTCCTAGTCCTCTATTTTAATGCTGTGTGCAATGCTAGCTAGTAACAAGTATCAATTTTATAAATAATTGGTTTGATTCGGCTGGGATTCGAACTCCCGACCTTCCACACGGGAGGCCTGTGCTCTTACCGATTCGGCCGCCATGTCCCGTCACCTGATATTTAAAGATTCTTAATTTGCACATAATAGAATCCATATATATATATATATATATATATATATATATATATATATATTTTATATATATATATATTATATATATATCCAGATGAACCTCGATCCAACGGACTAATAGGGGGAGCAGTTGTCCCTTAAAGCTGTTTGTCCGTTGCAGCGACGAAATTTTCCGGGGGGGTACGAAACCATATATATATATATGTATGTGTGTGTTATAAATTGACTTGCAAACACATCTACATGTAGGTATACAAATTTATATATATAATCTGAAGCACTGGTGGTGGCTCCTGAAGTATTTATTGCTGGTGGAAGGCTGGGGTTCAGAAAATAACTAGTTCTCTTAAAGTGCGCAAATGTTCAGTGGATTGTGTCCGTTGGATCCGGAACCCGTTGCATCGGTGTCCGTTAGATCGAGGTTCATGTATTTGTTGTTGTTTTTTAAAGCAGATTTATGATTTTTCACACCGATGTCAAAACCCTGATATGAACATGGTAGGCTGGGCATGCGTTGTCTATCGCCACTACATGGTCGATGGGACCGTCTGGAGACGTTGATCTTTGTGTGCAACTCATTAGTAAAAAAAAGAATACCGGTCCTGATATGGCCTTAGATGTTGCCAGGACGTAAAACTCCATTAGTAAAACCATTAGTAAAACGCGCACCAGGTACCAGGCCGGTCTCGACTCATGCTCTATGATGTATGTTTCCATACATAATATCGCCTGCCAGGTGCTCGGAATATATTTAGCCACCGATAAAAACGCTGGGTGTTTAGACCATCTGACGTTTGATGAAGCTATGTTTGGTTGAGCTGTGGTGGCTATGAGACCCGACGGTCTCATAGGACGTGCTCGCATAATCACACACAGCATTTGTGCCTGTCGTTGGCGAGTATAATATAACACTTTAACAGGGTGGTATAGAGAGGAGGGAGGGGGCACAGTGGGGGTGTGTGTGGGGGGGGGAGGGTTGTATTCCCTTTCTGACTCCCGGAACGCACCCAGCCCAACTCAACACCCCCCAAGCCTCCCCCTCCCCACCCACACACACACATACCACCACCGCACCCCCTCGCCTAACACAGGTCTGTGGAAAGGGGGCAATATGGAAGCGCATATAATTATCAATTGTTGCCATGGCAACGTATAAAACAGCACCCGTCCCGATGGGAAGGGTGGAACCTACTGGAAGCGGTGGACGGAGGTGAGGGTTGGTTGGTTGTTGGTTTGTTGTTGGAGTTTTACGTCCTGGCGACATCTAAGGTCGTATCAGGACAGGTACCAACTTGTGACAGTGTGCACTCATGGCGACTTTATAGTGCTGCCCCACAGGCCGAGAGCACCATGGCCCGATATCCCATTCAGCCACATTATCCTGACAATGAGCTAACCAGTCGTTGCCCTATCCTATTAATGCCAAGAACCAGACTAGGAAGCGACAAGTATCAATTTTATAAGTCATTGGTTTGACTAGACCGGGCACCGAACTCCCGATCTCCCGCACGCGAGGCCTGCGCTGTACCGATTCGGCCACCGCACCCGGTGAACCAGGGGGGGAGGTTGGTGGTATCGTTGTATCAGTCTGATGGATGATGCGCATTGAATAGTCTACTTGACGTGATGGCTGTCGGGGAGACGCGATTGTCGGCCAGTGATCTGTTACAAAGTGGGGCCCGTGAACGATGGCCTGCTCCATATTGCTTTATAGATGGGGACCGATCAGGAAATACACGTGTCATATAAGCAGAATGCAACTGTAGCAGGGGCTCCCACTCTATGCAGTATGTGTGTGTGCTCAGATTCCCATGTGTCAATATAATTGATTGATTGGTTGGTTGAGATTTGGTTGATTGGTTAGTTGATTGATTGATTTATTGATTGGTTAGTTGATTGATTGATTTATTGATTGAATGGTGATGGTTAGCACCATGTCAGCAGCAAGAGCCATATTCACAGTGAAAAGTTAGTGGCACCCACAAAGAAAGAGATGGGGGGGGGAGGGGTGTTAATCACTTTTATGTTTACATTGAAATTTAAAGAAAAATCTTAGATGATGTGTATCAAATGACGGCAAAATTTATCTCAGATGCAGTTACATTTGTATCAAATGACAGCAAAATTAAATACAACTAAAGGCCCGTTTATACTTTTGACGGCGCAACACGGCGCTAGCTGGCATTACACGGCGCAACACGCGCAAGCCAACGCTCCCATTTAGACTTTATGGGGCTGTCACATTATGACGCTTCTCTCCAACGCGCGTCGACGTATGTGATTTTCGGGCGGAACGTCGGGACACGTCAGGAAGCGTTAAGCGCGCGTTAGGCACACATTGGTACACGTTGATGAACGGCGATGGTCGGCGAGGATCGTCGGCACGCGTCGAAAGTTTTGTGCTTACACAAAACTTTCGACGTGCACCAACGTGTGGGTGCGGACGTTAGGAGGACATCGAGGTCCGTTGGATGTGCTGGAATAACGTTATGTAAACGCTATGCGCACGCTGTGCGTGCGTAACGGTCGTTCCCACATGTTGCGCCAAACACGTCGCTTTGTTGTTTTACATCCTAGCTACATCTAAGGTCATATCAGGGCGGCGCGCCAAAACTTTCGGCCGCATGCTACCAACACGTTGCATTGACGTTAAACTTTTTCCCACCGCGCCGACGTGTCCCGACGTGTACAACTTATTTTGGGCGTTGGCAGCGCGCCGGCGAGAAGCGTCGTAATGTGACAGCACCATTACGTTGATGGCGTTAGACGGCTCAACACGGCGCAAGCTTTGACCAGAGTGCATGAGCAAATGGGGCAGAATCGGTGAGGTCCTCAAAAAATTACCCTCTGGGTTGTCAAAGCAATGATTTAGAAGTGAACCAAAGATTTCTTACAAATATACTTAATCTTAATGCTGCTAATAAGCTGCTGATTCCCAACTATTATTCAGGTCCTGCGATTACAAATATATGTGAGTTCCACTCTGCCATTTCAGATAAGTGGTTTTGAGTTGAAACGATTGGTTGGGTAAGCTGTGATTTTCAGCTGAGTTAACTCTCTTGCACACTTCTCCGTCTCTGTGGGGTTACTGGGTGTGAAGATCTAGTCCAGTTTGCCTGAGTGGAGAATATGACTAGCGCCACATAGTGGCCATAATCGGTCATTTTTGGTATGGTGCTACCTGAGAACACGTGACCAGTGATCATGGATGATATTAGAGGATGCTACCATGCAATGGTACCACCGCCCTCACACCACCACCACTACCCTCACACCACCACCACCACCACCACCACCACCCAGGAGTCAGTGTGATTTAGGAGCCTATCATATTAGTACCATATTAAATCGATTTATAAATTATGCTGGTGGTGGTGGTGGTGACGGTGATGATATTGAGATGATATTGAGTTTTGGTGAGAGATAGGTCCGGAACGCATTGCTTTTCCAAGTGATGATATTGATAATGAAGATGGTGGTGATGGTGGTGGTGATAACGGTGATAATAATAACAACAACAGCAACAATAATAAAAACAAGAATCATCAGAATCGTCATATTCATCACCATCATCATAATCATCATAGTCATATTCGTCATAGTCATAATCATCATAGTCATAGTAATAAAAATAATAAGTTCCGGTTTCCGCTAGATTGAATTTGAATCTAGGCCAGTTTTAATATGTATATTTTAGTGATATTTGATATTTATAGATATATTATGTGTGTGCAGTTTTGCGAAGCGTGTAATGCCGAGAGTTTTACAGAAGATTTTTATGGGAAAATATCTTTTTACCAGTACCTGTGTATGTTCAGGGAACAAACGCGCAATTACAACAATAAGACCACACTAGGCGGTAAACTGTGCCAACCTGTTAATTAACGCTGCACACTTTGATGAAAGCATTATGCTGCCCCACTGTGAAATCAGGCCGCAAGCACCATGACATGATATCCCACTCAGTCACATTATCCTAAAACTGAACCAACCAGTCCTTGCCATATCCTAATAATGTCAAGCGTTTGGCTAGGATTAGGAAGCGACAAATATCAAGTTTTAAGTTATTGGTTTGACTCGACCAGGGTTCGAACCGGGAGACGGACGCTCAACTAAATTCGGCTAACCCGTCTGGTTTTAAACCAAACAATTGTATGCATTTACCACTTAGATGATGGCACGTGATCACTAAATATTTATTCCAATTTGGTGCCCCTGTCCTATACTTTAAAACACAGCTATACAAACCTATGTCCAGAATTAGCTTTACTCGGACAGATAAGGAGACAGGCAATGTAATTAAGTATATATTTATTCCAAAAAGAATATTTATAACCTTCAGTGATTTCGAGCTGTAACTTGTAAGCTTATCTCTGCAGCAGTTTGTGACTGTGGCCCGTTCATGGAAATTGAATTTAATAGTACAAGCGTAGTTAATTAAAGGATCACCAGTAGCATAACATGGCAGAGATGAGCAACATATCAGTGTTGCCAACTCTCATGAAATTCCCATGAGAGGTCATGGAAATGTATGGTTCTGAGCAGTCACCTCACAAATCACGGATCGACTACAAAATCCCATGAATTTCACGCAAAGAATGTCTTGGTTACTATCTTAGCTTTTTCTAATTCACATCCTGTAGTAGCCTACAGTGTGCTTTTGATTAAATACAAGTCAATCTCATGTTATACATATGCTAAAATATCAGCCTATAACCCCTTGGAAATGCCCCCAAATAACACATTTTAAACCCATTTATACCTAAAACAGTGGAAACTGTATTTATTTAGGGGTGGGGAGGGGGGGGGGTATATAACACATTAAAATTGTATTTAATAAGCAACTAAAGTAATCGTCTTTTGTATTTGTTGTTTTTGCAATACGGTTAAAATTGTTATCTATTTTAATATTAGAAAATTGAAACGCACTCTGAATCTCTCTCTCTCTCTCTCTCTCGCTCTCTCTCTCTCTGTCTCTGTCTCTCTCTGTCTCTCTGTCTGTCTGTGTAGCCACTCTATCCTGAAAGCGGTGCACATAGAAACATTTCACTTCATTTACTTGCCATACTATTTTATATTAAATCTATTATAATACAGATGGTGTTTTTGTGTGTATTTATTGTTACTGTTATGTACTCATGCTGAAAACATGTTGTTTTTTTATTCTTTTCAGGTCACGAATACCACACATTCTCAGCGAATGAAATCTTTTCTACAGTTAGTCAAGAGTGTCAAAATCACCAAAAGCAGTACTTGGACGAAGTTAATTCCCACCAAACGGAAAAGCCCCTTAAAGTGAAGGGACCGAAGCTAAGACCGCAGAGTGCAGCCGACAGGATAGAGGCGGATGCGGTCAAGTTTAATCTTATACCGGTAAGACTAAGAGAGTATGCCTTTGCGTGAGAAAAATAGAATAACCCATATGTTAGCTAACAGCAACTGAATTATAGAAATTTGATTTTAATATTTTAAATTAGGCCAAATAAATAAGTTGGTGATCGTCCTTTTGATCACATAAATCTTTTATCTTCTATTTTTAAATATTGGACTACCCAGACTGATTACGTGTCATTCATGTAGGCATTACAATGTTTTCAGTCAAACAATAAACACTGTATTGTCATTTTGAAATTAATATATTATACAGCTCTAGAAGTTTCAATGTTGGAAAAATCAAATATTTTTATTTTGACATACGTTTGAGGCCTCCCGACATGTAAAACAACCATACAGTTATGTATTGGTATCTAAAACTTACAAAAGTTGAATTGCTGCTAGCCCGACACATGTTTAATAATTTAAAAAAGATTATCCAGATCTTTTTTTAATCAGGGGCGGGCGATTTTTGAGGCACATGTTAGGACGAGCACTAATTCTTTTTTATTTGGCCTTAGGGTACGCCTTTGTGTGAGAATAATAGAATAACCCATAAGTTATCTAGCAGTAACTGAATTATAGAAATTCAATTTCGCTACTTTAAATTAGGGTACGCCTTTGTGTGAGAATAATAGAATAACCCATACGTTATGCCCGGCACACACCTCCCGTATACGATTCACGCGCTAAAACTGACTGCGTTTCATAACCTGACCCGTCCCGTTTCGCGACGTAAAACTGGCCGATTCATTTTTCTAATGTCTTGCGATTCGCGTTTTAAGCACTAAAACTGAGTTTTAAGTCGCGAATCGCAATGCTCTGGTGTGCTACGGGGGCGCACACCTAACGACTAAAACTAAAACTTAATCGCGAAACGGGCAGTTTTAGGTCGTATACGGGAGGTGTGTGCCGGGCATTAGATAGCCACAACTGAATTATAGAAATTTGATTTTGGTATTTTAGAATATGGCCCCTACACAATTATATAATTCAGAAACGAAGACACAGGAGAACCTTTTTCAAGAAGCTTAGGCTACTACTAGTACTAGGAAGAAACAGTTACATGGTCGTTCAATTGTATACCATGTCGTTAAATATCATAAAGTGTTAACGAGATTGTCTGTTCTAAGGGAATACAGCCTTTAATTGAGTTAGAAATAGCAATGTGAGAAGAAATCAGTACATTTTTACTGAAAGAAGCATAGGGACGTAACGTCCGTCATCCCATGATGTGACATAACATTATGTTACGTCACGTGGGTATGAGGGAATGGAGAGGCATTCACCCGTGTGGGTGGGAGAAAGTCAGGTGCCGCTTCTTCTGTGACTGTGTTTTCAGTGAAGCAGATGTTGTATGCTGAGTAATTTGCCAAATCAACGGTGGTGGCGCCACTGAGCAGTGGATGTGGGACCGTCATTTCTCCATCTCTGAATTACCCATGTTCCACATAAGTGTTTTATTATTAAAACATGTAATTGATTTTACATTAATAAATAGAACAGGAACTGATTGTTTCTGATTTTATATCATTCCGTCCACCAGTAGCAAATATTACATACATGTGCATATATATATGCTGTATAAGCCCTTATACAAGTATAATAAGCCGGAAGATCCATCTACTCCCCAGTCGCTAAGTCATCGGCTGGTCACCTACTCATTAAGTCATCTATTGGTACCTCATGACCTCCACACCTGGCACCACCTGCTTGCCAACACCTCAGCGGCCGTTATCCTCACTCACTGTACCGCTGGAATTTTGTGTGTATATATAACTTATAAGACACTTCTTCATATATCACTGTACTGCTGGAAAGTTGTGCGTATATATATAAGGTACTTCTTCATATACTTATATATACGCACAAATTTCCAGCGGTAGATGGACATTCCGGCTTATTATACTTGTATAATGGCCTATACAACATATATACAATTACCGTTTTTTGGTTCATCATTTTAATGCCACGTTCAGCCAACTAATTAGATAGGTAAAAGGCGGCCTTTAAACTTCACATGTCAGGATTCAATTCAACATTTTATTTCAGGCCCAGCATTGTGGCAGTTATATTAAGTGATCCATAGTGGGTATATATACATAGATATATAAATAGATACATAAATAAATATATAAAGAGATATATAAATAGATACATATATATATAGTTATATATAGATAGATACATTTATATATATTTGGATAGAAATATGTGAATATATATACATATATATAATGAAGTAGGTCCACTCGATGGAGAAGAAAGCTTCCAAATATAAAACTAACACACCCGACTTTGTTCTCTCTGTCTTTCATCCAATGCAGCCGACTTACCGCGCCCCTGGAGACACACATATAAAAGATATGAACGGAGACCTGCGTCTGCTCATCATGAACGAACTTAGTCTCGAGAAGGCATCAGGTATACACACTTAGAATTCCTGATGGTATTTCACAACAATGACTGGGTGCTAAGTGCTGGGTTTTCTTATACAGTTCACTTGTAAATTGTGCTCTTTGAAAATATCATAGAATGGATTATTTATATAGAATTAATAGCTTATAGCTGTCGATGTTAGTTTTGTTGTTGTTTTAAATATAATGTATTAATTAAATAAAGTCTTTTGTCAGCGCTGTGGCACTGGTCTTCCATCATGTGACAATAGTTATTTACTATATATATCAGTATATATATATATGTGTGTATGTATATATATGTATATATATTTATATACATATAAATTAGGCTAGGCTAGAGAAAGAGGAAATGGAGATCGAGATGAGGAGTGGTGGAAAGCCTCATTTATTTTAGCAGAGGCTCGTAGCCGAGTGAATACAAGCCCTACCTACAGAAAAAAGTTTAAAATCCGGAGCTTGAATGCCTGTGAGGCAGTTGGACTGGTGCATGACCTCGATAGTGGTGGCGCCAGCCTCAGTCGGTGGGACCAGCCCGCGGAAAATGATGATATCATGCGATCATTGGAGTAAAATAAATAGCATGCACAATAAATATAATATAGAGGAAATACAGCTCCGCCCCTTTATCATCACATATGTATATATGCGTATATATATATATATATATATATATATATATATATATATATATATATATATATATATACATATATATATATATACATATATACTGCAACATATATATAATTCAAATCCCACATCCGGCCAAAGCTGGAAGCGGCGGGTGCCCAACCCATTCAGCTATCTCGTTCGTTATTAACTTACATTCAAGCGGCTGTCACATTACGACGCATCGCCCCAATGTACGCCAACATATGTGATTTTTTACCGCTACGTCATTATGCGTTGCACATGCGTTAGGCGCTCGTTGGTATATGTCAATGTATGTCGACGTTCGTCGAGATACGGCGTTGCGTGTCGGCAAAGTTGTGTGCATGCGCAAAAACTTTCGACGTATGACAACGTTTGGATTTTACGTCGGCCATACGTTATGTATAGGATAGGCGTACGTCAATGTACATTAGACGTACGTTAAACAAAAGTTGTTCACTACGTTGACCTAGGTTAAAGGCAGTGGGAACATAGAGTCAGCGTACTGACAACGTAGTCTAAAGTACGTTTAGCGTATCTCCTGTGTGACTTGACGTATGTAACATATGAGGCGTAGTTCTGGAGATCGAATAACATATATAACGTTCACCGGCGTTTTGCTAACGTACCGTGAGCGTAATTTGAGCATTTTTTTTGTGGGGAGGCAGGTTAGCCATACGTTGGTCATACATTGGCCATACGCTATGTATATGTCCAACTTTGCCCCCCACGACGAAAAGTTTGATGCTTCTCAACGTAAAAAGGTGATTTTACGCGTTGGCCGTGTGCTTGCAAGATGTGTCGTAATGTGACAGGGCCTTAACTTACAGATCCTCTTCTGGCTGAGCTAGGCCCTATTGGGCCTCTAATGCCAGCTCGCTATGGTAAAAAAATAACTCTTTTTTTCCCCCACACATAGTCATATAATTGTGGATGTCCTCTCCAATGTCTATCTGGACAGCCTTTTCTGAAATCCTTCCACCGTTGGTGCTTCAACCACTTGGTCTAGAAGACTTCTATGGATCTGCTATGTGACCCCTGTCTGTTTGCGTCTCCAAAACTGATATGACCTTTCCACTTCCACCCACCACAACCACCACGACTAACCACCAGGCGCAGACTGGCGAATGCTGGCCGAGCGGGCGGGTATCTCACTGGAGAACATTACCTACTGGAAGTCCCTGCGGCTCGAGTGCCCCATGGGAAGGGTGATGACCGAGTGGGCGCAGAGTCCTGTAGCCACAGTGCGTATGCTCCACCGACACCTCTCCTCGCCCCAAATGCGCTGTACCTTATTAGCTAAGCGCATCGCAGACATGTACGACGTGAACTAGCCAATTAATTATCAGTACTTTGGTTTGCTAGATGAATGTAGACGATTCGCATAGTCTAATTAGTGTCGATATTATTTGAAATTAACACTAGCATAAATAATGTGAACCATTACTGTTTACCTTTATAGGATAAGCCAAGAGTGCATATTTACAAATGACAGATAGACTATGGGATATTGTGCATTATTATTATTGTTGTTATTATTATTATTATTTTAAAAAGTAGCGCTGGGTCACTGAGACGCAAGCGTATAGACTACTTAAGAATACTCATGTTTTTAAGTGAAATAAGTGCGGTACCTGTTACTGTGAAGTAACTAAGTAAAGATCAAAGTCGAACAATTTGTTGCTTATTGTTAGTTGTGACTTGTTTATGTTTCTGCGGGATATAGATCACAGTCGTTGTGTTTGCACGTCCATGTTCTCGCGATGATTATGACTCTAGTCGAACTATTTTTTAATTAAAGAGCATCAGTTGATAGGCCATGAATGTAAATAAACATGCATAGATAACCCATGTGCATACCTCTCATGCAATTAGTCGCGTTCACCCTGCAACGTTTTTTTTTTTAATGTACATGTATAAACATTATCACAAATGTCATTGTCACTCATTAGCCAGAAACTCTCTGTGCCTAAGATAAACAATTAACATAAAATTGCTACATAATCCCAAACATTCTGGCCTGTATTAGTAATTCTGTGTTACTTTAAATACCTTTTATAGTTGATCTGAGTTGTATCAATCGCATCACTGAAATGCAAAATCTCACGAAAATAAATATCAACTAACCTATTTAATAAAAGGTTATTTCCAATCAATGTATGATTTTGAAAAGTTATTGCCTATGGGTTGATGTGGGTTTGATTGTGTGCTTTTGCGGGACGGGGAGATTTGCAAAAGCCCGTCAAATTTGAAACAACCGGTTTTCATCAGAACCACTGTACCAACATTGAACCAATTATGTTTCATTAATACATAATAGATTTATGAACATGAGTGTTGGGTTTCTTAGAGCTCCACAGTCCGATGAAGACATCAAACTTTAAAAACCAAAACAATTGTCTATATTCTTTTCTACATATCTAATTTAGATACTGGTGCACTTAGTAAACATTTGTCACCACATAGAAGGGAATACTGAGTCAATTTATAGAACATGTTACTGCATATGGTGTTTTGCCAAAATTAATTTGGCATATTTGCACTTCAAATTTATCAAAGGTTAGCCATTTTAAATCAGTTACTTCAAGCTAATGTAGGGTAGATTATAACGACCAACCTAATATATTTATCTAAAGGAATTATAGAAATTCAAAAGTATCGGGCCCTACACAACTTTAACTAGCCAACAACAGGCCATTTATCAGCATTGAGCTCTTAACGAATTCATCTAGAAATAGTGACTGTAATTAATTACCTCACCAAAGCACGAGCCTCCGTAGATTACAAACTCATGTGGTTATTTCAATAACCCGGCCTTCCGACGCCTTTTCTAATTGGTTATCTAGCACTCCGTCACAGAAGGCGTATTCGATTAATCAACTGGGGCCACCCGAGGCACTTTTTGGCGCATGCGCACATCTTACAGACTCGGGTCGAATAAACGAATACGCTTCACCTCGGGGTGGAAATAATGGCTTAATCCAAAAAATATATATTTTAATAACCGATATAACTACAACAAGATAAGATTTAAAGTATTTTATGATTGCATATATATTTCCATTTCATTAATCTGGGTTATTACAACAACAAAACATGTGGTACTGGTAGCTGTCGGTCGGTGAGTGGTCATTAGCCGTGTTCACACACACAACTTTAGGCCGAACTAGATGAGGCGAACTAGTGTCATGTCCACACATGCAGTATTCTCGGGGCGGTTTAAGGCGGAAATTGATATCTGCGCATGAGCAAGTCCATACTAACTAGCGCCAGTTTCGGTTAGTCGACATCGGCATGAGAGAGTGTGGGTTTGACCTAGATCTGTTTCGACTGAATCGTATTGTTTTGGAATGGTCAAAACTTCTGCTGGGCAGTGAAACACTAAAAATAAATGATGAAAAAAATATCTGTGCACAGCTAGCAGTTTCATAGACCAAATTTACAAGAAACTCAGGTCTCGACTGTGACGTCCTTAATCCGCCTCAACTAATCCGCTTGCGTCTACACACGCAAGATAGGCCGACTCAAGTTAGATCGCTTCGTATAACCTACCTCGCGACGTGGTTTACTTGAAGCGAATTAGTTGAGGCGAATCAGCCCTAATCCGCCTTCGCGTCGCGTCCACACGGCAAATGTGAGTCGAACTAGTTGAGGCGACTTAACGCCCGTGTGTGAACATGGCTATTGACTGATTTATGATTGATCTGCAACCAAATGCTGATTGGTCACTCACGAACCAGTCACAAGTCATTCGCTGACCACTCACCAACCGATCGCCAACTGATCATCAACCAATCACCCTGATCTTCAGTGGCAGTCACCAACCCTTTTTTTCCTCTTCATTTGTTGTGCTTTGGTTACAAGAAGGATGGCAACTGATGTGGGTATTTGTTGTTGTCACAAGTGATCACAAAGTGGTCGCAATCCTAGTGTGACTCGGGTAGTAGAGTGCAAATTGTGTGTGTTTGGGGAGGGGGGGGGGGGTTGACTGTCTCGACCATCCATTGGTATCGGGACATGTTTAAAATGTCGTCCTTGCTCACATTTCTCAGTACTAAACCCAGGTATATACAGATGAACCTCGATCCAACGGACACCGATGCAACGGATTCCAGATCCAACGGACACACAAAAAAACAAAAAAACTAGTTATTAGGGAACAGTATCAGCAAGGCAAGCAGTTGAAACTTGACACATTTTTTAAATGCAAGGATCCTGAACCCCAGCATTCTGAACCCCAGCCTCCTGAACCCCAGTCTTCTGAACCCCAGCCTTCCACCAGCAATACTTCAGTAGCCACCACCAGTGCTTCAGATTTCCTCGCTGCAACGGACAAACGGCTTTTACGGACAACTGCTCCCCTCTATTAGTCCGTTGGATCGAGGTTCACCTGTACTTGAGTTTTAAGGGCACACAATCAAGGAGTTGACCCCAGGCATCACACAACTTATATGCACGCCACTGGGTGTAGTTTAACTTTTCCATAAGTGGGTAGGCCTAACTAAAGGCCCTGTCACCCTACGAATGTACAGCGTAGCGCGTTAGACAATTTGCCAGTACGTCGGCATTCGTCATACTTTTCAGGGTGGGGGTAAAAATGGGCATATATACACAACGTACGTAACGTATGCAGAACATATTGCTAGCATATGAGAGTGTTCATGTGTCTCACAAAATGCTGACCAACTTTACTCCATCGCTAGAAATATGGCTTATACGTTAAATACGCTAGAGATACAGCAGGCATACGTTCGAAGTATGTTAGGAGTACGTAATGCATCCATTGGCTGTACGCTGACTGCATGTTCCCACCGGCTGAACATATGGCTAAAGTACAGCAATGTATCCCTAACATACTCCCAATGCACGCCGATGTATTCGTTCATACATGCAGCAGACGTTCAACGTACTAGCCACACGTCGCGGCACACGTTGACAATTTTGAGCATGCACAATTTTTTTCGGAGCCTCAACATATACAAACGTATCCAGAAGGTATACAACGTGTTGGTCGAAAATCACATATGTTGGCGCACTTTGCTGCGATACGTAGTAGTGTGACAGGCCCTTAAGAAGTAAACGGGAGTAGGCCTAAGCCACGTGATTACCAAGATAAGGCCCTTATCTGTTATCATATCGTATAACCAAACTTCACACGCCCCGCACAAACACACACACACACTCCGTGCCCCTTCAAAACACCATCAGTAGTAGGCTTATTGACGTCACAAGACAACTTTCGGTGGCCATATTGGATTACATACAGAAGGCTTGCAACTGCCTACACTGTGTTTATTTACTGATTTGTTGGTTTATTTGTTACTGTTTTGAACAGTTTGGCCTGAGAAGTTGTTGCTAAAGTGCTGTAAGTAAACAAACACATTGGATGTAAACTGCCCAGAACCTCCCAGGACACAAGAAAACTCTGTTTTTACTACATCTGCATGCATTCACAACATGGCTAGGGAGGGTGCTCATAATTCAAGATGCTCGCTGACAACTGACTGCTGAGTGATGACGTCACGTGCATTCCCTCTATAGACCCCTTTCAATGTTCATAAACATTGTGTATGCGTGCGCAGCTTGGCTGCAGAACGAAGGCACACTGCCATTCAGTTTGCCGGTACGCGCAGTGCAAATCGTTTATTTTATTCAAAATTAATAGAAATGCAGAACCCCAAGCATATAAATTTAATATAATCTTTTCGTTGAGTATGTTTTCTATGTGTTCCAAGCGGTTTGTGTCTATAGGTGGTGTGGTTTTAGAGATATTTCACCTTTCTTGATGACGATTGCTCACGGCCATTGACAATGCATTGAGTTTGCGGTACGCACAGTGCAAAACGTTTATTTTATTCAAAATTAAGAAATGCAGAACCCTAAGCACATAAATTAAAAATAATCTTTTTGTTGAATATGTTTTCTATGTGTGTTCCAAGCGGTTTGTGTCTAGGTGGTGTGGTGTTACTTTTAGAGATATTTCACCTTTTCTGTATGAAGATTGCTCACTGCCATTGACAATGCATTGAGTTTGCCGGTATGCGCAGTGCAAAACGTCTATTTTATTCAAAATTAGTAGAAATGCAGAACCCTAACCTTATAAATTTAATATAATCTATTCGGTGGATATGTTTTCTATATTTGTTCCAAGCGGTTTATGACTAGGTGGTATGGTTTTAGAGATATTTCACTTTTTCTGTATGAAGATTGCTCACGGCCATTGACAATGCATTGAGTTTGCCGGTATGTGCAGTACAAAACGTTTATTTTATTCAAAATTATTAGAAATGAAGAACCATAGCCTTATAAATTTAATATAATCTATTCGTTCATTATGTTTTCTATATCTGTACCAGGCGGTTTGTGTCTAGGTGGTGTGGTTCTAGAGATATTTCACTTGTTCTCTATGAAGATTCCTCATAGCCATTGAGTCTGCAGGACGACAGTATAGACCTATTTCATATGACGTCAGCATAAATATCTAGGTCAGTGCGCGCACCTTTTGGCTGCAGGACCACACAATGTCACACTGCAAACTCAATGGCTATGAGCAATCTTCATACAGATAAAGTGAAATATCGCTAAAACCACACAACCTAGAAGCAACCCGCTTGGAACACATATGAAAACATATTCAATGAATAGATTATATTAAATTTATACGGTTAGGGTTCTGGATTTATATTAATTTTGAATAAAATAGACGTTTTGCACTGTGCGTACTGGCAAACTCAATGCATTGTCAATGGCCGTGAGCAATCTTGAATTATCTTCATACAGAAAAAGTGAAATATCTCTAAAAACACACCACCTAGAAGCAACCCGCTTGGAACACATATTCAATGAATAGATTATATTAAATTTATAAGGTTAGGCTTCTGCATTTCTATTAATTTTGAATAAAACTACTGTTTTGCACTGCGCATACCAGCAAACTCAATGCATTGGCAATGGCCGTGAGAAATCTTCATACAGAAAAAGTGAAATATCTCTAAAACCACACCACCTAGAAGCAACTCGCTTGGAACACATATAGAAAACATATTCAACGAATAGATTATATTAAATTTATATGGTTAGGGTTCTGCATTTCTATGAATTTTGAATAAAATGGACGTTTTGCACTGCGCTTATCGGCAAACTCAATGCATTGTCAATGGGCGTGAGCAATCTTCATACAGAAAAAGTGAAATATCTCTAAAACTACACCACCTAGAAGCAACCCGCTTGGAACACATATAAAAACATATTCAACGAATAGATTATATAAAATTTATACGGTTAGGGTTCTGAATTTCTATTAATTTTGAATAAAATAGACGTTTTGCAGTGCTCGTATCGGCAAACTCAATGCATTGTCAATGGGTGTGAGCAATCTTCATACAGAAAAAGTGAAATATCTCTAAAACTACACCACCTAGAAGCAACCCGCTTGGAACACATATAGAAAACTTTTTCAAGAATAGATTATATTAAATTTATATGGTTAGGGTTCTGCATTCTATGAATTTTGAATAAAATAAAGTTTTGCACTGCGTGTACCGGCAAACTCAATGGCAGTGTGCCTTCGTTCTGCAGCCAAGCTGCATGTGCATACACAATGTTTATAAACATTTAAAGGGGTCTATACCTATAGCCAACATGATTCCCGAAACAAAGCTCATGAAAGAGAACGGAAACTTTGATTCAATCTTTGCCTATATCATTATTTGTCTGTATTAAGCTAAGATTCCTTATATGTGGCATGCGGCATTATATGCCAACCCCCAACATTTTTTGGGGTTTTTCCCCCAAATTTGAGAAGGAACAGTATTGTTTTCTATGGCAAACACAGCAGTATTCACATTTGCATTCGCACCGATCGGTCCATGGGTCGATTCATTTGCCGCATTCGCATTCACGTTCGTATACGCATTCAGACGTATGGAAGCACCACTATTCATTTACATGCTTTTCGATTTTTTGCTTTTTGCTGCACTCCCATTCGCATACCGCGTATATGGAATCTTAGCTTAATGCAACAACTTCATGTTAGCACGTTACATAAATATGTTCACTAAGTGGTACCGAATGCATACGTTTCATTAGCATAGTTAAATGCGAAGTCCTAGAACTGTCAACACCACTCTTTTAGAACTATCTGGCGGGAATACTTTTCCAACGGGCTGACTCAGACGCCATCTGAAAAGGTCATTCCCTCCTAGCTAGTACTAGTAGCCTCCTAGTGCCAAGTTGTTGAACTGATATCCTAGCCATCGTTTTGGGGATGTTAAAGGGTTAGTTTGCACGGGATGTCGTGATATGAATCTCTTCGTTTATATCTGTACAGGTATCCACACATCTACCTATAGGCAATGCTAATAGTAAATACAAAACTGCAAACACTATTTAGCGATAAAAGTTCCCGCGTTGTGACGTCATCGTGACATTGACCCTATCCAGAGTTCAAGGTCGGCCGCCGATCGCCATTTTGTACACAAACGTGAAGCTGTCAGTCAATGAACCTGAAGAAAAACGTCACTCCTAGGTTCTTTCGGGCCGGGAAGGGACCAGAAGTCGAACATCAGGCAACATGGCTGTCGACAAAATGGCTAAAGGGGTGACGGCAGCAGTCATAATGTCCTTGTCCAGTGCACTAGGCCAGATTTTCCTGGCCGGCTGGATGCTGCCGCTTGTCTTCATTCGTCCCGATTTCTACAGAGTCTGGTCGGACTATTGTGTCGCCGCCTGGGTATTCAATACTACGGTACGTCCATCTAAAGTATAACCAGCTTAAGTATCGTTAATTGATTAACTTCTACAACAGTTGAACTGTGGGTGTGACTGGTTAGCATGTGTGATACAATAATATCTCGATGTCGATGGTGTGCAGGATGGTAAATGTACTCACTGACTCGGCACCCCGTGCCCAGGGCCTGGCTAATGAGTAATGTTGTGAGGCCGTGACGGTACTTGGCAACTTGCACTTCGCAGTGCCCGGGTTGGATTGCCAAGTGGGTAATCCGCCTGTTTCCCATGCAGGAATTCGTGGGTTTCACCTCAAGATGAGCTAAGCCAACACATGCAACATGTGGAATATTGGGTCCTGGTGTCTCTGTACTGTCCAGGGATTTTTAACCTCCCACACCACATAGACATGGTATCAGAGCAACCGGCCTTTGATGACGCTGTAAGTTATACACAGCGGTGGAAATCCAAATTGGCAGAGCTGGAACCATGGGGAATCGAACCGCTGACACTCAGATTAGGAGTCTGACCTAGAAAAAAGTCAGACACTCTAACCACTCTGCCACAGAGAATGCCACTATAAAGTTGCCGTGGGTGTGCCTACATTAAGTCGGTGCTAGTTCTCTTATGAACCCAGATATTGCAAGAATGCAAGGCCCCTAATCACTGTGAAGTGTTATTAATTCAGTGATATACATGGCCAAAGGCAAAGCAAAGGCAATGCTCGTTTGTGTGGAGGCCTATCTGAAAACACGCCCACTAAATACTAATATCGTATGTGCAGTTATGAGAATCAATTGTTTCATCATCATGCTGTCAGTCACGATGCGACAAAGACTGCTTTCATTACTTAACCGCCACTTCGTGCGGTTGTACATTTCATAAAAGCTGCTTGCAAAGTGTTGAAGTGCTGCTGGCCTTTGCAAGTTAGAAGCGGCACTCTCTCAGGGAGCAAATAGCGGTTTCACATCAGCAAGAACATGTCAAAACAGGCGCAAACTATTTGTCCTTGCAGTGGCTGGTTGGGAGTTCGATTCATAACTGCCCTTAATGCTGCAACGGTAACATGGTTTTCTGTTATGGTTTGCTCCCTTAGCTTTTGGTTCTATCAAGAACCTGTACCACAAAGCAGTGGTTTACAACTTTGCCAGGCAGGGGCGTCAAACTCCCTGAGGTATTTGAGCAACTACGGTATCCGAGGTACTGCATTACCCGCATACCGCCACATCAAATATGCCTAGTGTGCTCTAAATCAGCAGGGTACAATATCCTGAATATGTTGTAGGGCATGTACAAAATCGTGACGTGACTGTATTGGCAAAATGAGAGAACACATTGCTTAAATAGCTGCAAATAGATGTCTGTATATATCATATATATAATAATATATATATATATATCTATATTACCTCAATGGTTGGCCATTTGTCAAGGGAGTATATGTTTGAGGCTTATTTCCCGTTGTTAATTTAGCGTTGGATTGGGATAGACAGGGTCTCTTTTTTTCCCTTTTAAATTTTTTTCTTTCTTTTTGTTACTTGTTCTTTTTTATACGCTGCATTATTCCCTGCTCGATTTTCAATGATATTCAGGTTTCTCTAAGACATTTGTACCGCCAACTATATTGCATCAATGTATGCACGCCGTTGTAAAAATGGTCCTTATTTGATCCAACGAGTGTCTGATGAAAACTGTTTCAAATCACGGCACTACATTTGGGTCGGTGTTTCCTAGTTTCTGACATGCAGATTAGATTAGATGATATACGACTTATGTAATCTTGTTATCAGCTCCACCCAATCTAAAGTTTGCTGGCATGGTTGCTTTGGAATTAGTTACTATGGTAAACTAACGAAAGGTTCTGTTCAAGGATAGAATTGTGATATTTACCTAATTATAACGTAGGTTCTGCTAAGTAATTCATTCAATTTAAATTAGACATAATTGATGTATAATTGATATGTTTATCTATAATATGTGATAGTTATAGAGGAAACTGCTCAACTGTAGCCAACCTAGATCTACCGTATTGTGCCTCCACTCTTCCCCCCCCCCCCCCCCCCCCATCATTCACACAGATTTATTTACTCCAAATATTCCAGTGTTTGAGGTTGAATGCAAAGAGGGAGTGGGATCAGTTTCTTCTCTTGATCGACTAATTGTTATCCCTTGGGTGGTTTCTTTGTGTGTGGATGGTATAACAAAATCAAGTTAGAGTGGGATTTTAGTTATTTTTGTATTATGGTGGTGTAGGTGTGTGTTGGGTGTGTGGTGAGGGTTTAGGGGTGTGGTGGGGGTGTAGGTGTGTGGTGGGGGTTTAGGGATGTGGTGGGGGTGTAGGTGTGTGGTGGGGGTTTAGGTGTGTGGTGAGGGTTTAGGGGTGTGGTTGGTGGTAGGTGTGTGGTCTGTGTGGTGGGGGTGTAGGTGTGTGGTGACGGCTTAGGTGTGTGGTGGGGGTGTAGGTGTGTGGTGGGGGTGTAGGTGTGTGGTGGGGTTTAGGGGGATGTGGTGGAGGTGTAGGTGTGTGGTGGGGTGTAGGTGCGTGGTGTGGGTGTAGGTGTGTGGTGGGGGTGTAGGTGTGTGGTGGAGTATAGGTATGTGGTGGGGATGTAGGTGTGTGGTGAGGGTTTAGGTGTGTGGTATGTGTTTTGGTGGTGTAGGTGTGTGGTGGTGGTGTTTGGTGGGGTGTAGGTGTGTGTGATTGAGGTGTAGGTGTGTGTGTGGTGGTGTATGTGTTGTGTGTGTGTGATAGGGGTGTAGGTGTGTGGTGGGGGTGTAGGTGTGTGGTGGGGGTTTAGGTGTGTGGTGGGGGTGTAAGGGGTACCAACCAAAGCATGACAGAGACTGGCATGAGTCGCCATCTGACGAGAGACTCATGCAAACTGAAAGGTCCCCATTAGCGCAATGTTGGATGTGATGTTAAGGGGCTGTCATATTAGGGTTTTTTGCGGGAGCGTACGGCGGCATAGACGCATTACGTCATATATGTCGGCATACGCCGCCATACGCTACGCATAGGCCGGCCTATGCCGTTGTACGCCGCCATACGCTTTGTCCCGTCCGTCCGTCCGTCCGTCCAAATTTGTTTGTGCATGCTAAAAAAATCTCGACCTATGGGAGCATATGGTTCATACGCTACTCATACGCCGGTGTACGCTCCTCGTACTCCGGTGTACGCTCCTCGTACGCTAGGGGTGCGTCGGCGTAGGTTACCCATACACTCAACTTGCATCACCGGCGTATCTCTAGCGTATGTAGCATACGCATAACCTACGAGTTACGTATGGGAGCGTACTCCTAGCGTATGCACAGCATATTCCAAGCGTATGCCATAGGTCTCGACATCGATCTTGACTCATACGCTATGCATACGCTACGCATATGCTATGCATACGCTACGCATAGGTTCCATATGCCAATCAAAACCGTCAAAAAATGTCACAGTACGCTCCTCGTACGCTCCTCATAGGTTACACATATGCTCAAAAACACCCGATAGGTCACCAAAGGTCATCATAGGCCGGCATTCGCAGGACTTATGTAGGTTTTCAATACGCCGTATTGTGACAGGGCCTTTACTAATAAGGAACAACCTACAGTGTGGGGACCATCTTACCTGTCTACGTATGGTCCTTGCTGGATGCAGTGGTACCAGGTTTCACCGACCCTCATGGTCTGCGAACAATTATTTCATGTTTAAACTTTAAACAAACAATCTTTTTATCTTATTTGACTATCTCTCCGATGACGGTCACACAATGCCATGTTAGAACAACATTGGTCTTGATGCATAGTTTTCCTTTGAAAACAGTACTACTGTGCAGTGGCCAGTACATGCTTGCTCTTTTCTTTTTTTTTCTTTTTTTCTTCTTTTTTTGTTGTTGTGACGGGTATATTTATGCTGCCCATAAAGGTTAAGTCTAATGATCTGTTTTCGCCGCTAGACAGTAATAGTCTTGTCACTCCCCTTCTTTTTATCACTTTCGGTTGTTGTGTAGCTAACTACTGCATGCATTCTTTCTCTGTTTGTATGCATTCTCCCACATCCCTCAAACCTCTGTGAGTTTGTTCGTTCTACAATTGGATAATTGTTTGGTTACCAATAGTTAATTTCTCTGAATGTCTTCACCTTGCTGTGTTGGTGGTCATTAGGTTTTGATTTAAAGTTTAAAGTTTACCTTTTGTATGTATCATGCCTAGCATTTATACCCTCTAAAACCTTGCTTGAATTATCAGTGTATTTTCTATTTATTTATTTATCTATCTTTCTTTTTCTTTTTTAATTCATTTTATTTGTTGTTGTCATTAGTCTAGCAGTGCATTTAGCTCTCTTGATTAATGTTTTATATGTTTCTATTGTCCATGTACTTCTTTCTTTTACTCCCAGTGTATTATTCCCTTCCCTTGCCTTCATGTACTCGGTACTCCTCTCATATGATCTGTTTTTGGCTCTGTTTATTATCAGTCTGGGGCCATCACTACCTCTTGTTGCCTTTTTTGTTACCTGCACCCTCCCAGGCTTCCTTGTCTCCCTGACTGCTGATATTTTGAGATGTGCTTTTCTCCTGTCATTTAGTGTGTTGACTCTTGCTTTCCTATGGAGATCATCAGTTGGGTGTCTATGTTCCACCTTCAGACATATCTTATGTGCTCTATTTTGTAGTCTTTGTGGTTTATCCAACATATTTTTGTTACCCCCCTTATATATATTACATAACCATAGTCAAAGTATGGTAGTATCATACCTTTATCGATTTTAATAGCCATATTTGTAGTTAGGTGTTTTCTGGTATTCGCTAATATTCAGATTTTGTGGTCTGCCTTCTTGATAACTTCTTTTGTTATCATCGTAGTTTAGTTTCCTATCAAGATTCATCCCTAGATATCTGTAGTTGATCTGATAATCAAGAACTTTTCCTCCCAAAATTATTGGCTCCTCATTCCCATAGTTGATTTTCTCACTGCCAAACACTAGGACCTTCAACTTCTTGTTGGAGTTACACCAATTATCTAAAGCTACTAGTTTCTCATTTAGCTTATCTCTGTTCTCTTTTCTGATATTGCTTGTTGTGTATACCACAGTGCCCTCTAAGGACTTCTCCAGATCATTGATGTAAATTATGAAGAGGGGTGGGCCTAATACTGAACCTTGAGGGACTCCACAGGTTACCTGTATACTTTCTGATGTTTTGCCATTTACTTTTGTTCTCTGACTTCTCACTGATGTAATTCCTTATCCAGTCTAGTGTTCTTCCTCTTATTCCTACTCTTTCTAGCTTTTTTTATCAGTATGTCATGATTCACTGTATCGAATGCCTTGCTAAAATCTATGAATGTGGCAGTTGTCTGTTCACCTCCATTCATGCCTCTCAGTATGTCATTTGTTAGATTGGATATATAGTTTTTGTTGTGGAGAATCCCTTTCCGAACCCTCCCTGTTTGTCATTTAGTATTTTCTCACTATCTAGATGTTTCATGATGTGCTTGTTCATTAATTTCTCTATCAGCTTGCCTGGCAGAGGTAGTAGTGATATGGGGTGGTAGTTGCCCATGTCCCCTTTGTCTCCACCCTTGTGTATTGGTACCACTGTAGCCTGCTTCCAGTCCATGTGAAAAATACCCATCTCAAATGAATTATTGATTAAGTCACATATAACATTTGGTATGGCTAGCATAGCATCTTTAATTATTCTGGCTTGTAGGTCCTGTATTCCTGATGACTTTCCTAGATCTATTCTCTTAACTAGTCTAATACTTTATTCTCTCTTACTCTTGCTGTCTCTGTACTATTTTCAACTGCATCACCTTTGTCTTCCCAGCTTCCTCTGAATTGTTATGCTAACTTTGCTCCTATCTCTGTGAAGTGTTTATTTAGTCTATCTGGTGCTCTCATTTGATATGATGTTCCCTTCTCCATCTGTTAGCACTATTTTGCTTTTCTCCTTATCTCCCGGTAATGCCATCTCTACATTTTTCCAGAAGTTCTTGGAGTCATTACCCAATTTATTATCTTGTTCTTCAATGTAAGTGGTCTTTGCCTGCCTGACTAGCCTTTGGGTTTTTCTTTTCGCAGTTTTGTAGTTGTTGATGTCATCTATCTTATTTGTGATTCTAGCCTTCTCTCCAAATTTCCTCTCCAATTTGATACTATCTATTATTTCCTCACCTATCCATGGGTCCTGGTTGTCCCTCATCTTGATTGTCTTAATTGGAAACATTTTATCCATTAATTCTTTAATCCTACCTAAAACATTTTTCCATTTCTAATTTGGGTTCCTAGCTTCCATTGCATTTGTCCAATCTGTTCCCTGCATCTTCTGTGTGAATTCAAGGACATCATAGGCTTTGTAGGACCTACCTAGTTTTACTTCGATCTTGTGCTTCACTATGATTTTTTTTGCTGTAGGCTCATTTGCTTTACTAATGATTTCATTTGGTCTTGATCCTTATTTGTTTTACTATAGTCTATATTCATATCTCCCAGGATAAAAAGATCTATTTTCTTGTTTCTTATGATATTTTCAATTGCCTCTTCTAGGTGGTCTATAAATTTATTTACATTACCCCTTGGAGGCCTATATACTGAGGCTACCTCTATGTTGATTTGCTTGCTGTTTTCAATTAGTACCCACATGATTTCTATGTCATCGATGGATGTGTTGTAATCACTCAGTTTGTTTTCTGTACCTCGGGCATGCTATTTACATATATGACCACACCCCCTCCTCGTTTGACATTTTCATCCTCTCCTGTAGATTCTCTATCTAATCTGAATAGTTCATACCCCTCCAGCTTATAAGTCTGCTTCTTGTGATTTTTATTGAGCCACGTTTCTGATAAGGTTAATACATCAAATTCATCATACTTTATGTGTAGCTTAATTAAGACAATTTTGCTGGGAAGACTTTGACAGTATAAGTGTGCTATGTGCAACCTCCTGCCTAGTCTGTTTTCGATACTTGCTAACATACTCAATATTATATTTTCTTTCTTTATTTCGTTTTTTATGTGTTTTTGTTGTTGTTGTTTCTTTCACTTAGTTTGTTATTTGTTAAGTACTCAGGCTAGGTTAATGTTGTTTATTATCACTCACCCGAATAGAGACTTTTACCATATGGCACTTCAGTTATTGTGCCATTTGTAAGTCACAAGAGTGTGGTGTGTCAGCTGTACATTTACTACCACCTGTAACAGGGAATCACATGGTATTTTTGTTTCTAGCGTGAATTCAGTTATACTAAGTTTAGTAAGTTAAAATCTCATCTTCACAAATCAACTTATAGAATTAAAGATTATATGGGAAGCACATCTTGGGTTCCGTGCCCAAGGCTCATGGGAATCGATTGATAACATTTCTTTGGGGGTTCCGTGGTAACTTTAATGAATGGTAACACAAGCACCAATACATAAGGCAAGCAAAATGTCAGTTCTGTTGTTTTTCCAGCCCGGTAACGACACATTACCGGAATCGATCGTTGCCGTGAAATCCTATAGATTTCAAATGAGGGTGTCAATCTAGCATTTCCCACATGTGTATTCGAAAGGCCCTACTGAATTTTGTTTATGAATTCATCCTACTCTTACTCTTAGCCCCTGATTATTAATCTACACAAACACCGCTTGTTTGTTGGGATTTTACGCCCCAGCAACATATAAGGTCATATCAAGATGGGTATCGATTTGTGACAGTGCACCCCCGATAACCGATGTCTACTTTCTGTGCTGGGGGATCGTTAAACAAACAAGTGACAGTGCACACTCATGGCGACTTTATAGTGCTGTCCCACTGGAACAGTGAGTCTGGGTTGTCAGCATCATCCAATATCGTGATACTGAGAAAAGCAGTCCTTAATCAATGTGCCAGGCTAGGTCGCGACAACTATCAATTTTTGTACGTCATTGGTTTAACTCGGTTGAGGTTCATACCCACTACCTCCCTCACAGAAAGTCAACCGACGCTCTTACCCATTTGGCCACCCAGTTTGGTAGTGCACAAGCACGTCGTTTAGTAGAAATAGCTAAACCGACCATGAGCTGATAGTTAAAACGGATTTTGTTATTGGATGGTGATTGACTGAAGAAATGTTCGTTTCGTTAGTTCGTTTTTGGGGGTTTTACATCCTGCAAAGATCAAAGGCTATATCAGACTTGTGACAGTGTGCACTCATGGCGTCTATATAGTGCTGCCCCACTGGGAGACCAGGCCACCAGCACCATGTCCCAATTTCCCCTCTATCCTGATACAGAGCTAACTGTTCCTTGCCCTATCCTAATAATGTTGAGGGCCAGGCTAGGTAGCGGCAAGCATCAATTTTGTAAGTCATTGGTTTGACGCTGTTGGGTTTCAAACTCCCGACCTTTCGCACAGGAAGCCTGCGATGTAGGGATTCGGCCTTCGCGTCCAGTTGACTGAAAAAACTACAAGCCATGAATGTATAGAAATGTAACTTCAACGCCCACTGCGCCATTGTTTATCCTAATATGGTAAATGTATGATTGCTCTGGTGGTTATTATCAGCTAATTAGGCTTACTTGTTTGTAAATGTATCCCATGGTAGGGATGTAATCTCGCTGTGTTACATGGCTGTTTGTTTGTTTGTTGTTGTTTTACGTCCTAGCAACATCTAAGGTCATATCAGGACGGGTACCGACTTGTGACAGTGTGCACTCATAGCGACCTTATAGTGCTGCCCCACTGGGAGACCAGGCCACCAGCACCATGTCCTGATATCCCACTCAGTCACATTATCCTGACACTGAGCCAACCAGTCTTTGTCCTATCCTAATAATGCCGAGTGCCTGGCTCGGAAGTGACAAGTATACATTTTTACGTCATTGGTTTGACTCGACCAGGGTTCGAACCCACGATCCCATGGTCTACCAACACGGGAGACGGACCTTCTAACTCATTCGGCCATCCCATCTGGTCGTATTACGTGGCGGTTGGATACTGAGGTAGACGACTATCCCCTATATAGGTACATCCTGGAGCAGGTGGTTGCATATCCAATGGCTGTGACGTTCATGGGTGAAATAGGCATTTGTCTAGATTATGTCGCTTGTACACTAATGCACATATATATTGTGTATATATGTGAACTTGAAGTTCTCAATGATACTCTTTTATAGCAGGGATGGCACCATGCCAGTCTTCCACTAATTAATGGAATTACAATAATTTCCTAATTTCTCCTTTTTTCATTTACAATATTTTTATTAATGTTTTAGACAATTTTGGATAACTTAGATATTTTTAATTTTCCAATTCCCATGCATACCCATTACTACCTATTTTTTTTCCTTAATTTTTTTTCCAAATTCGATTTTTCCTTACATTTGAGATAATTTGGGACTTTAAAAAAAAGAAATTTTAGATAGACAATTTTCTATAATTCCACTAATTTCCAGTAGAGATTTCTACTAGAAAATCATTAATGGAACGCGCAAAATATGAAGAATTTGGTGTGCTATGATTGGTCAATATTCGACGACAACTTTCTCATACTGACACCACCGGTGGCGGCTCCTGACGCATTACGAGAACACTACCGTCAATACTGAGCCTACCCGGTCAGCAGCGGCCGAAGTACGGTGGCACCACCAAGCGGGTACTGCCCAAACTAAACTTGACATAGACAATTTGGGGTGTTAGATTTTTTTTATTTTCCAATTTCCATGCATATCCATTGATGCCGATTTTTCTCTCTCGATTATTTCAAATTCGATTTTTCTATACGTTTTAGATAATTTGGGACGTTTAATTTTTTTTTCATTTTTTGTTGTTGAGAATTTTCCATAATTCCACTAATTTCCCGTAGAGAAATCTTGACACATACACAGACAGACGCAGTGGTTTACTGTGTGTTTTTATATGCAACAGTTTTCATGTTTTCCACTAATTTCATCAACCCCAACTGACATCCCTGTTTTAGGGTGTACTTTCTTTTATAGCTAAATTTTTTGTTTAAGTGCACACGCACCAAGCTTACATTAAGCATTGCATTTTGCCAGAGCAGCTGGTAGAATGTTGACCGTGGATTTCAACGCACTGAACTGCTAATCATGATTTACTAGCAAAACTATGTCCATGTGTTCACTTGGCATGTTAGACTGCCATGTCTTCCCAAGTGTTTTGGACATATACGGTATATCATAATTTACAACCATATCATTAACTACAACGGCCCTGATTCTTTCCCATGTAGATGGAAATTCTCTCACAGGCTTAGCACTGTTCGGAAATCGAGGAAAATTTGCGGAGTCTGGTTTCTTTCTGCCATTTCTCTTAAGCATAGTTTTTACTCTGCTTGGAGAATGTTCTGTCGTCATTATTGTGGCTATTATTTATTGCCCATGTTACTGTCATTAGAAAGGGGACCCACCGATTTCCCCTTTTTTCTTTCGCTGATATATATACATGTGTATATATATATATATATATTTTACCTCGGTACTACGCCTCAGCAACATATAAGGTCGTAGCCCAGGGAGAAGGAAGCACATCCGGGTTCAGCAATTAGCATAATTAGCTCACAGCAGGAGGACGTGTTGTGAGCAACTCCGGCAGTTTTTCTACATTTACTACAAAACCAAACAGGTTAGTATCTTTCAAACTCGATACATTGGTTTAGTTCATGTTAGCATTCACATAAACAGTTTTTTTAAACTTTTCGATAATATATTACTGTTTTGAAGCTTAGTTTCGATCGTAATTGGCATGATCGAAAGAACATTGCTTCCATTGTTCGGTTATTAATTACGCCGACCGTTGCCGAATGGAGAGAAGTTTGGCAGGAACCAGTTACGTCATTGGGGATTCATTCCTTGGATCTCATTAAGATTCCCCGTTGTGATTCTCATAAAGGCGTACCTCCGAGTCCTATAGTATTTTCTTCAACTTGTTGGTGTAAAAAGCCACGGGTCGGGGAAGTTTATAGGTACTTACGATGTGGGAGGGCACCGCTACACTGGTCGCTAACCCTCGTTAGGATTGGTTGGTTACCCATTTTGTTATCCTGCGACTGTCGGTTAGCCATATGCCTGCGTTAAACATTGATTTAACGCCATAAAATACAACCTAGTATAATTATACTTTAATTATCAGTGTGCTATTTCACTCAAGACAATGCCTAATCATTTTTCTTTTTACTCACAGTCTCTGAGCCATGGCTACGAAGCAGAGTAAGGCAGAGGCAACACACATTCAGTGCAGTTGAAGACGCCACACCGCCTCTGCGGGTACAGCGGTCACCCTCTCCAGAACAAAGGGATTCTGAGGAGGCAAGGGGGTACGAAATCGGCCCCGCTGATAGGGACCTAGACTAGTAGGTTGCCAGGCTAGTGCAACGAAAAATGGAAGAAATGTTACCATCTAGAGCGGGTACATCAAAGAAAAGGCCAAGCAAGGTACCACAAGACTCCGATGAGTCGGAATGGGAGAATTATTCCAAGGATGAGGCCTCAACTGAGGACGACTCGGATGAGGAGGTGTTTGTGTCTGCACGGAAGCACAAATGCAAGAAGAAGAATTTGTAAGGAGACGAGTACATGAGCCCGTAAAAAGAAGACCCTCATGAAGAAAACAAAGAAAAAGTCTAAGAATAGGAGAAAACACAAATTCTCCTCTTCGGACTCGTCATCACACTCATCAATGACAAGTTCAGACTCTGACACTAAGCACTCCGGCAAATATGCTAAATCGTGTGGGAAAGAAACGAAAAAGTGTAAAATGCTTAGACATAAGAAAATACACATAACGACGCTCATGATGAAGACCATCCAACTTCCAAGGCCACTTTAACATCTTCAAACCAGCAGAGGTCATAATCAAGATGGCGGAGAAATTCACAGGAATTAAAGGAATTCCAGAATCCACCATCAAGGAGATGGACCCTGAAGTAAGACTCAGTGAGGAGAGGAAAAAGTTTGAGACAGCTCTCTACACTCTCCACAAGGGGGTACTCTCGGCTCTTACAGCCATTGCGCCCATCGCCAACAGGATGATGCCACAGAACAAGTTCTCATCACTCTGTGACGATATGAATGGAGGAATTGTGTTACTAACGGCCCCCAGCAACTTCCTCTCCTATAGATGGTTCGAAAACATCTTCAAATCGGTCTGCACAGACGCTGGGAAAGAGGTGGCGCGGTCCAAAAAGATCACGGACAATGATGGAAAGGAATGCACCCTATTCCTAGCACCAAAGTCTATTAAGGGCAAGTCGCTGGATAAGGGCAAGATGTTTGGTGGACAACTGCAATACTTGTTCAAACAAGTAAAGACCAGCTTCAAGTGACAAAAACCGACAAAAAGAAATTGCCTGATGGCAACTCCAACCGCTTCAAGAAGTTGAGGCAGGATTTTCGCAACAAAAGAACCAGCCAACGAGGAGGCTGGTTCGCATCCAACTTCAGCTTCCAAGCCAGAGGAAGGAGCCAGAGGCAGTCTTTCGGCTGGAATGATTGGAACATGCCCTTCAAGAGGGAAGTTCAACACTCAGAAGCCGTTCCCCTGCCCAGGAGACAAATAGAAGTGGCGACTCAAACAATAGCAACCGAAACAGTAAGCAATACCTTTCGAGTCGGTAACCTCAGTAACTGTCTTTCGGAATGGAATAAAGTTACAGACAACTTAAAATATCCTTAGCCTCGCAGAACATGTAAGGATTCCGTTAATACAAGGACTTATTCAAAATAGAATACCATCTCCATATCGGTTTCACGGTTCAGAACGTGAACCATTAAACAATTAAGTCCTAAAGTTTTGCGAAAAGGGCATTATAGTACCAGCATTACACATTGCTGGGGAAATTATCTCGAATATCTTCTGAAGACTGAAACCAAATGGGGATGTTAGACTTTGTTGAGATGTTCCTCCTTGGCAGCTGAGGAAACCAAACATTATCCTCCAGCTGACCATGTAAAAAAAATCCCAAACGCACCCACTTTCATATCAAAGCTTTATCGATGTGCGAAGTGCTTTTAGTTCCCACCTAGCCATTTTCACTGATGGGTCAAAGACAGACAACAGAGTCTCTGCAGGAGCAATCGTCCACGGATGTGAATTAGGTACGCATATTCCAGATCAGAGTTCCATCTTTATTGCTGAGGCACGAGTACTCCTCCTCGCATTAGAGTGCATCGAAACCTTAGTCATGAATTCATCATTTTCACTGACTCTTTTTCCTGCCTTCAGGCTTTAGACAATAGGAAACTCGACCACCCGATACTACTTAAATTACTCATTAAACTAAACTCTCTTTTAATAGCAAAATTTGACATTCACCTATGTTGGGTGCCCAGTCATGTGGGTATCCCAGGAAATGAGAGAGCAGATCAAGCGGCCACTCGAGCCCTGACTGCTCCTTCGGAACACTGTCATATTCCCCACTCTGACCTGAAGCCTACCATTCAAAAATTCATCTGAAACCTATGGCAGATCGAATGGGATGAACACCCAAACAACAAACTCCATAGAATTACCCCCTCTGTGAACAGACTGTTGCAGAGTCGCCTGGAAGGGTGACATGACCAGGTTGTTTTAACAAGATGCCATATTGGCCTCTTTTGCCTAACATACGTTTTTCTGCTGAAGGGGGACCCTCCCCCTGAATGTATTGGATGTCAGTCCCCACTGACATTAAAACACACTTTATTAAACTGTGTGGATTTCATGGCCCTGTGCCAACAATTTACACTGTAAACAACATGCATGACCTTTTTACTAAAGTAAAACAAGAAAATATTTGAGCCTTTTTGAGGGCAGCTGGTTTGTACCACCTCATATAGGTTTTTAAACAAATTTCATCAGTGAATAATACTGTCATTTAGAATTTTATTTAGCTATTATGATTGTGAGTTTACAAAATTGATCAGTGTCCATTGACACAAAATTGATTGTATGCTTTTAAATGTAAAAGCGATGGTTTGAATAAAAACAAACATTTCTCGCCGTGAATATGGCCTATGCTGCCGACATGGCGTAAAGCAACCACCAATCAATCAATGTTACCCTAATTTTAGACCTAACCGTATTTAACAAATTTGTAGAATACAAACACTTTAAAAGGTTTTTGTTAGAAACACCGAGAGACCTAAGTCACACAAGGTGCTTGGCTAGCCAGCGTTGACCTTAAAGATGCATACTACACAGTGCCCATCTATAAACATGATCAAAAGTATTTAAGATTCTGTTCAAACGGCAAACTTTATGAGTTCACGTGTATGCCGAATTGACTGGCCTGTTGTCCATGCATTTTCACAAGGTTATTCAAACCATTTTTTTCGCTACTGGTTAGGAAAGGACATTATGTTCCCATACATTGACGATTCATTTATTGTTGCACAAACACAACAACAATGGCAAGCAGATAAATTATGTAAAACATTTATAAATTTAGGTTTCTACATACATGAAACTAAATCAATGCTAACGCCAACAAACAAACTCAAATTTCTGGGTTTCTTTATCGATACGATAAAAATGACAATTTCGTTAACAGAACAAAAAGTAGATAAATTGACAACAGCAAACCAATTATTACAATTGAACAAACCAAAAACACAAGTCGCAGTCTTGATAGGAATAATGATAGCCTACGCACCAGCTGTCTTATTAGGCCAGGCCCATATAAAATCATCAGCGATAGATAAAAACTTGGCACATGCTCACACAACAGGAAATTTCGAGCGGCCTATGACAATTTCGCCAAAAGGCCAAAACGATATAATTTGGTGGCTTTCACACATAAACAACTCACTCATAGAGACCAACAGACAACAGGTGGCCGATGGATGAAAAATGAAATCTCTGACCACATTAATGTACTAGAGCTTAGAGCCATTTGTCTAGGACTCTGCAGTCTGGTGCACATTCCTAAAAATAGTCATTGAACCACAACATTTTCGACATTATTTGTCACAAATGGGGCAAGCCAGACATTTGATCTCTTTGCATCCCACAACAACAAAAAGTTACCAAAATATGTGTCTTGGCATCCAGAGCCAGAAGCCTGGAGAGATGCATTTTCATTAATTTGGAATAATAAATTCTATTACATATACCCCCCATTCAGCATTATCAGCAGAGTGACCAGGAAGATCAAGATGGATCACGCCCACACAGTTCTGATAGTACCACCATGGGAAACACAACCATGGTTAGCGGCAATAACATCAGCATCAAGGGAAAGGAATAACCTTCAACATCAAGGACCACTAGCAGTCCATGGAGACATGTCAACAACACCCCTCTGGCATTCCTTTTCTAAGAAAACATTTGGAACAATTTGGATTTATTTAGACAAAATAACAAAAGAAAGACTGATATCTCATGCCTGGAGAAAAGGAACAGTTAAATTATACACAAGTTATTTAAAGAAATGGGGCCTTCTCAAAGGAGTCACCGGGCGTGGTGGCCTAATCGGTAGAGCGTGGGCCTCGCGTGTGGAAGGTCAGGAGTTTGGTTCCCAGTCGAGTCAAACCAATGACTTTAAAATTGGTACTTGTCACTTCCTAGCCTGCGCTCGCCGTTAATAGGATAGGGAAAGGACTGGTTAGCTCAGTGTCAGGATAATGTGACTGAGTGGGACATCAGGTCATGGTGCCGGCGGCCTGATTTTCCAGTGGGGCAGCACTATAAAGGTGCCATGAGTGTGCACTGTCTCACAAGTCGATACCCGTCCTGATATGACCTTAGATGTTGCTAGGATGTAAAACAACAACAAACAATCTCAAAGGAGTCAAACCGTTAAAACCTACAATAGCTCAATTGTTACGATTTCTAAGAATATTAGAAGACGAAGGACTAGGATTCGGTGCTATTAACGAAACGGGACGCTCCCTATCCATTATTCTACCAAGAATAGATGGACAAACGGTTGGGAAACATCAGTTAGTACACTGGTTCATTTGATCGGTGTACGAAAGACCTAAATATATGGTTTGGGATGTATCAATAGTATTCAAACTATTCAAGATATGGCCTAGCAACAGACATTTGTCAATGAAAGACATAGTATGTAAATTAGCAGTCTTATTATTGCTAATTACAGGACACAGAGGCCAAACCATTGTGGCACTTTCACTAGATGGACTAGAAATAGATACGGAAGAAGCTACATTTGATTTACAGACATTACTTAAATCAAATCGTACAGGGGACCCACTGTCCACAGTACATATTACTAGTTTTCTGGAGGATAAACGGATATGTGTAGTTTCGGCCATTAAGGCTTACATATCCAACTCACGCGGAATCAGAAATTCCAGACAACTACTAACCAATCAGCTTTATACGAGCACATAAAGCTATCTTGAGAGACACTCTAGCAAAGTGGACTATCAAGGTGCTTAAAGTTGCATAGTCCGTTTTTGTAATTTTTCTGAGATAAATGTATTAGATCGATCACTAGTATCTAGGAATCTCGGTTAAGAGAATTCTTGCACACGCTGGGTGGAAGACGGCTAGATTGTTTGCAAAACATTACAACAAACAACTGGAAAAGGCAAGCGGCATGGCGATATCCTGAAGCTCCTACCTCGGGAAAAGAAGTCTTGAGTAAACCCGTTGATAAGTGAACAATCCAGTTGGGTTAAAAATAAAAGTTGATAATAGTAAATACCATTCATGTGGAGTCCTCTTTTTAACCAAAAGAATCCAACAAAAGGTGTTCTTTGTTGTTTGAAGTGACCTAACGCAGTCACTTGTCCTGAGTAAGTCTGTTTATAAGTGAAAAATCGAGTTGGGTTAAAAATAAAACTCGATATAGTAAATTACCATTCATGTGGAGTTCAGGTTTTAGCCAAAAGAAACAAACAAAAAGGTGTTTGTTATTTAAAGTGACCTAACGCAGTCACTTGAGTCAGCCTGTTGATAAGTGAACAATCAACAATCGAGTTGGGTTAAATATAAAAGTCAATATAGTAAATTGGTATTCTGTCCAATCTAGCCAAGGCCGAGCATAAACAAATTCCGACCCTGCAGTGGCTACAGTAGCACCTTGTTGAAATGACAATGCCATGCCTGTGTAGTTGGTGTGGACTGTGACCGTGGACTTGCGCCACTCGGCACTGCAAGGCGATAAGATGCCGTGACCCGGTGACCCCTTGAAGACCGGTGCCATCACACGGCGTACCGGGGCGTCAAGTAGTATCGGCACGGCAACAGTTGGAACCTACACCTAAGCAGTGCGTAGCTTATGTGTGTGGGAAGTCGGCGGGGGGTGGGGGCTTAACTTGTGTATACGAGGGTGTTGCAATTTTAAGCTTTGATCTGAGCAGAATATTCAATGCTACAGGAATATTTTCCTGGCTGTTTACCAAACACGTTGGCAAAATGCATTTAGGCTAATATATGTGTTACATGCTGAAACGGTGTTTTTGCTATTGCTTGACAAGATAAACAAAAATACCCTGTGATTCCCAATTACAGGTGGTAGTAAGAGCAAGCATGTACTGGCCACTGTACAGTAGTGCTGTTTTCAAAGGAAAACTATGCATCAAGACCAACGTTGTTCTGATATGGCATTGTGTTACCGTCATTGGAGACAATCAAATAAGATAAAAAGATTGTTTGTTTAAAGTTTAAACATTAAGTAATTGTTCGCCGACCACAAAGGTCGGTGAAACCTGGTATCACTGCATCCAGCAAGGACCATACGTGGACAGGTAAGATGGTGCCCACACTATAGGTTGTTCCTTATTGGTAACATCGCACCCAGTGCACACTCATGGTGACTTTATAGTGATGCCCCACTGGGATAACATGACCAGATATATCCCACACAATCACATCCTGATACTATGCTAACCAATCTTTGTCTTATCCTATTAATGCTGAGCGCCACTAGGCTAGGTAGTGTTAAGTATAAATTTTCTAAGTCATTGGTTTAACTCGGCTGCGTTTCGAGCTCCAGACCTCCCACATGGGGTGACCTGGTCTCCCAGTGGAGCAGCTCTATCAAGTCGCCAGAAGTGCGCACTGCCACAAGTCGGTACCCGTCCTGATATGACATTATATGTTGCCACTTGCCAGGACGTAAAACCCCAACAACCAACCTTCCCTGGGAAGCCGGCGCTCTCCCGATTCGGCCATCAAAATAATCACATGTATATTTTCTTTGTTTAAGTCCTGTCGATAGCAGCATGAACACATTACATACTTTGGGAGGGAGGACACAGAGTTAAAGAACACCCAGAGTAATGATACAAATGGACTATTGGCTGTTGGCATCTTCAGCTTGGCATGTGGCTACTTAAAGGTGGTACATGCATAATAGTTATGACTACTTCAAAGCCATGTTGTTGTCCTATCTCTAATGTCCCTTAATCCCTTAATGTAGGACTGATATTTTAATATTTACTTTTGCTTACATTTCTGTATTGGGGGGGGGGGCGGTTTTAACAATTTTATTAACTACTCCAATCAGCTCTCCTGTAACTTAATGTTGCTAGTGGGTATGAAAGAATAGTTTAAAACTATAGCAAGCAGTCAGCTACCTGTCCCCATATGTTTACAGTGCTCACACATAGGGGTCGCAGCTGTCTGCTGTTATGTAGTTGAGTGAATCTAGCCGCTCCCAGAGACCATGAGTAATCAGCTACCTGTCCCCATATGTTTACAGTGCTCACAAATAGGGGTCGCAGCTGTCTGCTGTTATGTAGTTGAGTGAATCTAACCGCTCCCAGAGACCATGAGTAATCAGCTACCTCTCCCCATATGTTTACAGTGCTCACACGTAGAGGTCGCAGCTGTCTGCTGTTATGTAGTTGAGTGAATCTAACCGCTCCCAGAGACCATGGGTAATCAGCTACCTGTCCCCATATGTTTACAGTGCTCACACGTAGGGGTCGCTGCTGTCTGCTGTTATGTAGTTGAGTGGATATAGCCGCTCCCAGAGACCATGAGTGACCAGTGGTCTCCAGTCGGACCACTTGCGATGGTTACCACCTGGATGTTGCTTGTGGCGCTATGAATGTGCGCTGACATAACTTAAGGCGTTACCCATCCTCATATATAAGCTGTGAAGTTTGTTTTGTTTGTTGGGGTTTTACCACCTGCCAACATCTGACATGTGAAGTCATATCAGGACGGCGCCTGTGAAGTGGCTAAGACGTAAGCGATCACTCACTCACTCACTCACTCACTCACTCACTCACTCACTCACTCACTCAATTTTAACGGATAACATGTGTGCACCCCGGTATTGGTGGCATCATATCGTGTATACACCGCTGCCATGGTAACGGTGCAGGTGCAGATGCCTAGTTGCTGGTTCTCCGACGGTGGTGTGTCGTACCTGTGGTCCTTTCCCATGTCTGCTCCTTGCCTGTGTTGTCGCGTTTTATTATAAGCTAATATACGAATACCCCACTCCCGGCATCTCTTGGACAGATGTAATCATGTGTTGATTAAGGGGCAGCGTGTGTGGCAAGAAAGGAGATTGTCACTGACTCCCATCCATCTAACACACCCATCTGAAGTCACCTTCCCCTCCCCTCCCTCCCTCCCTCCCTCCCTCCCTCCCTCCTCCCTCCCTCCCTCCCTCCCTCCCTCCTCCCTCCCTCCTCCCTCCCTCCCTCCCTCCCCCCTCCCTCCCCTCCCTCCCTCCCACCCCCCACCACCCCCCCCCCCCCCCCCCCCCCCCCCCCCCCCCCCCCCCCCCCCCCCCCCCCCCCCCCCCCCCCCCAACCAGTGGGATGGTCAAAAATGAGTTTGAGCACCGCTCTCCCATTTTAGTAGATCGTGGGATTGGAACCCACTGGTTCAAACCGATGACTTAAAAATTGATACTTGTCGTTTCCTAGCCAGGCAATAGGGTAAGGACTAGTTGGCTCAGTGTCAGGATAATGTGACTGAGTGGGATATCAGGTCATGGTGCTGGTGGCCTGGTATCCCAGTGGGGCAGCACTATAAAGTTGTCATGAGTGCACACTTCACAAGGCGGTACCCATTTTGATATGACCTTAGATGCTGCCAGGACGTAAAGCTCCATCAACCAATCCTCCCTCCCTCCCTCCCTCCCTCCCTCCCTCCCTCCCTCCCTCCCTCCCTCCCCCCCTCCCCCCCCCCCCCCCCCTTACCCGCACACCCGCTCATAGAACGCCCATTAATTTGATACCCTACCATTCAATGCATGCACACGGATAGATCACCTGTTAGTGTGACATCCTCTCATTCAATGCACATTGTACATAGAACAACCATTTATGTGATATGCTATCATTCAAGGCGTAGTCGCGCAAACACACACATACATACACACATACACACACACACACACACACACACACACACACACACGAGAATGGGATAATTCTGACATTGACATTCAACCAGTTAAAACTTGTATACGCAATGGTAGACAATATATATGTGCAAACTGTTTTTTTGCATTGTGTTGTCCTTCCAGGTAGATGACGGCCACCTGTTGTCATGGAAACAGTGGTCTGTGTACAGAGTTGTCCCTGGATGACAAGTACTAATGTACATGCATTGTGGAACTCTGGTACCTCATAGTCATACGGCCTGCTTACCAGACACATATTGGTGCAAATAAGGAGAGGTTCGTTAGTAAAACACCCTCTCGGCCACTACAAGGCTTCGGGATTCCTTATTAAAATCACACCTGTCACACTGGAGCTAAGCAATATCATATATATATATATATTTTACCTCGGTATATAGCCTCAGGCTAGCCGCAGGCTAGGGAGAGATAAGCACATCCGGGTCCGGCAATTAGCATAAGCAGCTCACGGCGGGAGGACGTTCGCTGAGCTGCTCTGGCAGGATTTAACTACTACACACTTTAACCAACTGTAAGTATTGCAAAATCGCGATAAACTTCTTAAGGATGGTTTATAGCATCCAATTATGAAAGCTTAGAACTTTCTCAGGTCCGATTTGGACATGTTTTGGTGTTATTAAAAACACAAGGTTAGAACACTTATTTACAGAACCGAAACCGATACCGCTTGATAGCGCAACCTGTATACAGACAGGCAGAGATGTTAACCCGAGTTGCATCTCCTAAGGAAATTCCTCCGAACCCTAAAAGAGGGTTTTGTTGGGGATGATCCTGGGTTTCTTTAATAGACTCCCCAGACCGGTTTTTGAGGCGAGCCTCCGAGTTTCGTGATATTTTCTTCAACTTGCTGGCACAGAATGCCGCGGGTGGGAGAAGTGTACGAAACAGAGAGAGCGGGCGTGCCAATGGCCGCCCCTCCGTTTGGTTGGTTTCACTACCGATAAAACCTACGGCATACCATTAGCTTAACGCCTGTATACAGAACGGTGTAAACACGTTACTCTATACCATACGAATAATACCTCAACCCAGTTATGGGGCTCACTTTGTGACCATGTTGAGACGATACCGGTATTAAGTAACTTTTTTGTTACAGAAACCGATGGCCACCAAGCGCAACAAAGTTCCGCCGGCAGCGGCAGAAGGCCGCGTTCCCTCAGGGTACGATTCGTCGCCGCCACAGACGCGGCCACCGTCCCCACAGCCAGGAGCTGGTCCTTCGGATAAGGATAGCGGAGACGAGGACCTAGAGGACAAGATCGTCAGGCTTATGGAGAAGTACAAACATACACAACCCGTTACACGGGTTCCCTCTCCTCCTATCCCAGACGACGACTGGGAAGACTTTTCGGATGATGAAACTGAATCAGCATTTGAGGTTCCGAAACTGAAAGTCAAGAGGCTCAAGAGACCCGTGAGTAGCTCAGGTGATGAATTCACCAAAGTCAACAAGAAGCGGGTTAAAAAGACCAAGAAGAACAAAAAGAAGAAGAAGAAGGACTCATCATCTGATGATTCAGATGACTCGTCCTGGACGGAGACTGACTCAGACACCGAAAGAGCAGGTGTCTATGCACGGATAGGGGCAAAAATTAAAAAGAAATGCCCGTTGGCGAAAGCAAAGAAGTTGCATACCACAACCATGATGAGGGAAACGTTAAAAGGACATTTCCACACATTTAAACCCGCTGAGGTGATCAGTAAGCTGACCGAACAAATCTCGGGAATCAAAGGCGTTCCCTAGTCCATCAGCAAAGAAATGGATGCAGGTATCCATCTCTCGGACGAAAGACGGCGTTACGAGAACGTGTTGTGTACCATCCATAGAGCAGTGCTCGGAGCTCTGACTTCCATAACTCCGGTAGCAAACAGAATGCAAGCCGAGAATAAATTCTCGTCGCTTGCTCGCACCATGGATAAAGGCATTGCGCTGCTTACCGCAGCGTCAAACTTTATGACGTTTCGAGAACGTCTATAAGTCGGTGACCACAGATGCTGGCAAAGAAGTTGCCAGGTCTAAGAAAGTTACGGACAATGATGGTAAAGAATACACACTTTACCTCATACCAAAGCCAGTGCTAGGTAAGCCGCTGGACAAAACCAAAATGTTTGGGGGACAGCTAGCGCACCTCTTCAAAGCAGTGGAGGTAGACACGAAAAGCGCTAAGAACACTGACAGGGGTAAGAAGTTCGACAACCCCGGCAAATTCCGACGCCCCCGCTCGGATTTTCGCTTCCGCCGAGGAGGCAGGCCAGGACGCGGAGGTCCATCCTTCGGGTTCAGTCCCAAGGGACGCGGCAGAGGAGAACGAGAGACCACGGGGTGGAACGAGAACCGCGGGTACAAAAGGGAGTTTACACTCAGACCCCAGGTCCCACGGCCAGGAGCCAAGTAGAGTCGACAACACAGACTTCTACCCTCAACACGGTGTCTGAAGAGACACAAACATATGTAAGCACATTTAAGGCAGGAAATATCCTGAACTGTTTACACAACTGGTGTAATATTACAAATGATAGCGAAATTTAGGAAATTGTAAAAGGGGTTCAAATATCCTTCACAGATATACCAAAACAGAAAAGAGTTCCGTTCCCATATAAATTTAACGCAGAAGAAAAACTACAAATTGATTTTCAGGTTTCTCTTTTTGAGACTAAGAGAATTATTGAACGAGTACAAAACACAGAAGGACAGTTTATTTCTAATGTTTTTTTCTAGGCCGAAACCAAATGGCGAAATTCGCATGATTTTGGACTTAACCAAATTAAATGAGTCGGTTACATACAAACATTTTAAAATGTTCTCATTAGAAACGGCGAGAGATTTAATTACGCTGGAAGCCTGGCTCGCCAGTGTAGACTTAAGAGATGCGTATTACACAGTCTCCATTTGCAAAGAACACAGAAAATTTCTGAGATTTATTTGGAACGGTACCCTCTTCCAATTTACATGCATGCCTAATGGTCTATCTTGCGTACCGCGACTGTTTACCAAATTGTTAAAACCTGTTTTTGCAGTCATGGGTAGAATAGGACACACAATGTTCCCATACATAGATGATTCATTTATTATGGCAGAATCCTTTGATAAATGCCAAACGGCAGTTACTGATTTGTGTGCTTTATTAACTTGTTTGTTTGTTTGTTGTTGTTTTACGTCCTAGCAACATCTAAGGTCATATCAGGACGGGTACCGACTTGTGACAGTGCGCACTCATGGCGACTTTATAGTGCTGTCCCACTGGGAAACCAGGCCGCCGGCACCATGACCTGGTATCCCACACAGTCACATTATCCTGACACTGAGCACACCAGTCCTTGCCCTATCCTAATAATGCCAAGCACCTGGCTAGGAAGTGACAAGTATCAATTTTAAAGTCATTGGTTTATCACGGTGTATGTGTGCTCAACCCTCGTCTACCCTGCACCCGCTCCTACAGACGGACGCTCTAACTCATTCGGGCATCCCGTCTGGTTAAACAGATTTAGGGTTTTACATTCATAAAAAGAAATCTGTTTTCGTCCCGAATAGGGAATTAAAATGCTTAGGGTTTCTGATTAACACCAAAGCCATGACCGTATCTCTAACGGAACAGAAACTCCAGAAGTTTCATGACACAGCCTCCCAGCTGCTTGACATATCCAGGCCAAAGATTAGACAGGTCGCTGTCCTTATCGGGATAATGGTCTCGTATGCACCGGCTGTTCTTTATGGAGCCGCGCATATCAAGTCTCTAGAAATAGACAAGAATAGAGCATTAGCACGCAAACAAGGTAACTTCGAAAGACCAATGAACATTTCCCGAGACGGCTGTAAAGACATTTTTTGGTGGATCGAGAATATTGATAACTCCCCCAATCCCATTCGAATGGGTCAACCCAACACGGTAGTTACTACCGATGCTTCATTACAAGGTTGGGGAGCTCATCGAAATGATGTAGCAACAGGGGGGTAGATGGTTAGATAACGAAAAATCAGACCATATTAATGTTCTTGAATTAAGAGCGATTTACTTGGGCCTTTTGAGTCTAATTAAAATACCTAAAAAGTCTGTTCAACTTCTGACAGATAACACTACAGCTATGGCATATGTCAGGAATATGGGAGGTACAAAGTCAAAAGAATGCAATAACTTGGCACAGAGTATTTGGAACTGGGTGCAACAACATCAAATATGGTTAACCATATCTCATATCCCAGGTTCGCAGAACGTCCTGGCTGACAAAAAGAGCAGAGTCTTTCATGATCACTTAGAATGGAAATTAAACACAAAAATTTTCAAGAAAATTTGTCAACAATGGGGTTCCCCTATGGTAGACTTATTTGCATCAAGAAATAATTTCAAGATTAACAAATATGTGTCATGGCACCCAGAACCATTTGCTTGGCACATAGATGCTTTCTCACTGATTTGAAAAAAATGAATTTTATTACATTTTCCCCCCCTTTAATCTCATTACCAGAGTGGCACGAAAGATAAAGATGGATCGGTCCAACGCCATTCTGATTGTCCCCGAATGGGACACACAACCATGGCTAGCGGGAATAGTCTCGACAGCCAGCGACTGCCTAAGATTCCCAAAATCCCAAGGAAATCTAACTCACCAAGGACCTCTGGAACATCACGGCAACGTAGCAACAACACCATTGCTTGCATTCCTTTTCTGAATAAATACCTAGAACAATTTGGTTTAGACAAAATTACACAAGAACGGTTGGTGTCGCATGCGTGGAGAAAAGGAACAGTTAAAATGTATACCACATATTTGAAAAAATGGGGCGTTTACTGTCTTATTCAAAAGGTTAAACCGATGAATCCAACCATTGCCCAAGTGTGCAGATTTTTCAGGATGTTAGAACAAGATGGCCTCGGTTACGGCGCAATTAATGCGGCCAGGTGTGCTCTATCAATCATTCTTCCCAGGTTAGGGGGAGAAACAATGGGTAAACATCATGTAATGCACTGGGTACTAAGGGGGATTTATGAACGAAACCCACCTAAACCAAAATACGACCGATTTTGGGATGTGTCACTGGTCTTCAAAATGTTTAAGGATTGGCCACATAATAGATTTCTAGATATAAAACAATTAGGGTTTAAGTTAGCACTTTTATTACTGTTAGTCACAGGTCATCGAGGCCAAACTATAGTGGCACTTTCACTCGATGGACCGGAAATAGATAGAAGGCAAGCCACCTTCGATTTAACAACATTGTTAAAATCTAATCGCATAGGCGACCCTTTGTCATCAATTGATGTAACGCAATTCAAGGACAATCCAAAACTGTGTGTAGTTTCTGCGATTAGAACATATATATCCAAGACACAAGGAGTTAGAAACTCAATACAATTATTGATAAGCTTTATTAAGCCACACAAGGACATTTCAAGGGACACACTCGCCCGTTGGACAATTAATGTACTAAAGCTGGCAGGAGTGAATACGGACAAATATGCGTCACACTCAACGAGAGGAGCCATGGTGTCAAAGGCATGCCTCCTAGGAATTTCGGTCAAGCGCATACTAGCGCATGCAGGGTGGAAGACCGAACGATCGTTTGCTAGACATTATAACAAGCGTTTGGAGAAGCCCAGTGGTGTCGCACAACGACTGCTACAGCATTAAAGGTCAAAAGGTGAGAACATAAGCATAGTCACAAATAGTGATTTTAACAATGTTCCATACCAAACAAATAATCAGAATAACATAACAATAACAATGAAATATCAGGATAAAATGATATTACGTAAAGTCTCCCTAGCCTGCGGCTAGCCTGCGGCTAGCCTGCGGCTATATACCAAGGTAAAATAGATTAGTTAGACGAATCTTACCTTGGTATAGATGATGGATAACTATTGTTTTCCCGAGGTATAAGCCTCGGCTAGACGTGGGTGAGGGCCCACCCTCCACACCCTACCACGTCTAGTCTGTTGCTTGTACAAAGGAAACATTAGTTTTTAAAGAATTTATTAGAGATCATTTTATCCTGAATTAGTAGGTAAAGATTGCTGGTCCCGGATGTGCTTATCTCTCCCTCACCCACGTCTAGCCGAGGCTTATACCTCGGGGGAAAACAATAGTTATCCATTCATCTATACCAAGAGTAAGATTTGTTCTAAACTAATCTATCTATATATTATATTATATTATATATATATATATATATATATATATATATATATACATATATATACATATATATACATATATTACCTCGGTACTACGCATCTGGCTACTAGTAGTCCAGGGAGACGGAAGCACATCTGGGTCCAGCAATTAGCATAATCTGCTGACAACTGGAGGACGTTTGTTGAGTAGCTCTGGCAGTTTTCTACATTAAATACTAAACCAACCAGGTTAGTATTGTGTTTGAATGGATACGTTGGTATAGTTCATGTTAGCATTCGCAGACATCAAGTTTGTAAAACTTTTCATTGAATATTAACTCAGTTACAGGTTAATTGCGATGTGTCATAACATAGTTAGAACAATGCCGCCAGTGCTCTTTGTAATGCCTCACATTGCCGAACGGCGAGATGTTTGGCAGGAGCCACTTACATCGTTAGGATGTATTCCTGGGTTTCCTTGAGATTCCCCAAATGTGTTAGGTGTACCTCCGAGTTCTGTGGAAAAGGCCACAGGTTGGAGAAGTTTATTGGACAGAGTGTGGGAGGCTACCACTACACTGGTCCCTACCCCTCATTTGGTTCCGGTTGGTTAACCATACCACTTACCTGCCACTGACAAATTAAGCACACGCCTGTATTAAAGACGGTCTAAATACAAATTTAGCACCATTAGACATGTTTGGCTTAATCATTGATTGCCGGTGTCATGTTCACCATGAAAGATTCCTAGCCATGTAGTTTTTGGTTTCTTACAGACTCTTGGCTATGGCTACAAAGCAGTGTAAGGTGGACACACCACGTCAGAAGAGCAAAGATGACGACCCTTAACCGCCGGTGAGGGTACAAAGGTCGCCAGAACGGAGATATTCTGGGGAGGCGGGGGTCTCGGAGGCAGGCCCCGCTGACCTAGATGATCGAGTCGACCGCTTAGTTTGATGTGAGGTCAGGAGGAGGAATCTCAGGAAGAGGTGGGGCTGCCGGTGCGAAAACGAAAGCACAAAAAGAAATTTGAGTCATCGGAAGGGGACAACTTCTCCAGAGAGCGGAGGAAAAAGCAGCTGATGAAGAAATCAAAGAAAACGAAGTCGAAGAGGAGGAAGAGGAGCAAGTCTTCTTCGTCGGATTGTCTTCTGATTCCACCTACCACTGAATCGGAGTCGGACACCCAGAGGGTGGGGAAATACGCCAAATTGAGTGGCACGGTGGTGAAGAAGTGCAAGACACTTCGCCGAAAGAAAATCAACACCACTATGATGATTAGGAAAACCATCCAAGGCCACTTTAACACTTTCAAGCCAGCGGAAGTCATCACAAAGTTGGTGGAGAAGTACACATGGGTGAAAGGAATCCCGGAGTCCGCCATCAAAGAGATGGACAGGGACGTGAAAATGAGCGAGGACCGCAAGCAGTTTGAAGGCTTCCTCCACACGGTCCATAAAGCAGTTCTTGCCGCAAATGGGATGGTGAGCGAGAACGCGTTCTCTTCGCTGTGCGAAGAAATGGATGGAAGGATTGCGCTGCTTACAGCAGCAAGTAACCTCCTTTCTTACAGGCGTTCCGAGAACGTCTTTAAGGCAGTCATCACATAAGCGGGAAAGGAGGTAGCCAGGCCAAGAAAGTTGTGGATAATGCCAGCAAAGAGTATACGCAGTTCCTAGCCCCCCAAGCCTGGGAAAGGCAAGCCGCTGGACAAAACAAAGATGTTTGGCGGGCAACTACAGTACCTGTTTAAACAGGTGGAAACCGTGACCAAGTGAGGGAAACACATGGAAACGGAGAAGTCTGGGGACACAAACTCTGCCCACTTTAAAAAAAAGTCCAGGCCGGATTTTTGTAGCCGCCGTGCCGGACAATGGGAAGATAATTTTTTATCCTATTAAGTAAGAAAAAGAAACCTTCTCCCTGACCAACGACTATCCGAGGCTCGTACCTCAGGAAAACAAGTTATCCATCATCTGTACCCAGGTAAGATTTGTATAAATATACTATATATATATTATAGAGGCGTAGTACCGAGGTAAAACAGTACAGTAATATATATATATATATATAATATATATAATATATATATATATATATATTACTGTTTTTACCTCGGTACTACGCCTCTATGATATATATATAATATAATATATATATATATATATATATATATATATATATATATATATATAGTCTAGACGTATGTGTACAAAAAGGGTTTTTAACAAGTTTGGTGTTTTTTGTTGGGTATGCGGGTAATGCAGTACCTATCTGCTAAAATACCTCAGGGTGTTTGACGCCCCTGCCTTGCAAAGTTATAAACCACTGCCTTGTGGTATAGGTTCTTGATAGAATCAACGGCTAAGGGAGCAAACCCTAACAGAAAACCATGCTTCCGTGGCAGCATTAAGGGCGGTGATGAAGGGAACTCCCAACATCTCCTGGCCAGCTACTGCAGGGACAAATAGTTTGCGCCTGTCTTGACGTGTTCTTGCCGGTGTGAAACCTCTATTTGCTCCCCGAGAGAGTGCTGCTAGTAACTTGCAAAAGCCAGCAGCACTTCAACACTTTGCAAGCAGCTTTTATGAAATGCACAACCGCACAGAACAGCGGCGGTTAAGAAATAAAAGCAGTCTTTGTCGCATTGCGACCGACAGCATGATGATGATGATGTGTTTTAAAATCAATCATTTACATTGAAAGGATAGCACTTGAAAGCTACAAAGGGGGCCAGTTTAGCAGCACTGGGAGATTGGTTGGTTGTTGGGAACTTTACGTCCTGGCAACATCTATGGCCATATCAGGACGGGTACCGACTTGTGACAGCGAGTGCACACTATATGTAGGTACCGGCAGCGCCCATTAAAAGTCCAGGAATGATGCTTTTTTCATCAATATTCACATCCTTGTACCTATTTCTCTATGTATATGATTTAGATGAAATTACATAACCTAGAACATCAACATATGTTCAATCCGATGGTGTTGTTGGATGGAATATATAGTAAGTTGGTATTTAAGTAAACTCCACTTGTATGATGAGTGTATTTAGTGAATATTCCTTCATTACTGATGTAAATGAAAACAACTGAAAACAGGGTATTTTTAATGGGCTCACGCTTCCTTGCACTACGTCGTGGAAAATCATGGATGGTACCAGAAGAAGCGCAATGACCTCAGCTTTCTAACCATATATGGTTTGCCCTAGGTCAAAACGGTCAAATTCTGCATTTTAAATAATTGTGAAAGTTTAAAGCCCATCTACTGAATTAACAAATATTTTAAACCTAATAAGATTTGGTATATATAGATAGAGAATTTGATTCCCTTTCCAATAATACCAATCTTAGTATAGTGCTAGTTAGTGCAAGGAGCCGCAGACAGAATTTTGACCCCAACCTGTTTGGGTCTTTGCTGACCACACTAGTTTTCACAATTATTGTCACTCCTAATATCCATTCGTTTCATATACTATGTCTGCAAAATTTGAAGAAGATCCACCTATTGGATGAGCCACAGTGAGTGTTCAAAGCTTGATGAACAAATCTTTATTTTTTATTTTGTATACTTTTCTTTTGCAAGTGCAATCAAAATGCACTTTTTGTATTTCTATACAGGATATTAATATGATACCATGTATTACCTCCAGATAATGTGCACTGCCAATTTATAGGAAGTTTAACCATTTGGTTAAGCTTCAATGAGCATTTAAAAATTCATCAAATTGATATATTTGGTTTTCTGACAATTTGTCTTTATATGTTCAATCAAAATTCAATATTTTCCATATTTTTGGCTATAATATTGATATCAATCATATCTGTTAGTCTCAGTGATTGGTTATTGTAATACTGTGCCAAATATGAGTAAGTTTCAAAATGTTCTTTTGCTGCAATGAGCTTTCAAAGATTGAAATGTTGAACAAAATTCACTTATAGATCTTGTTTACATGCAAACAATTACACTTTATGACATTTTAGGATGCAAATATCTTTTGATTATCTGCAGCTAGAGCTCTGGGAAAAAATAGGCTATTACACTGTTATGAATATATGAACTATTTATAATTTATTCAGTCTTGTTGCAGTTTTCAAAGAAAATACCACGTTTGGAAAATGACTATTTGGCCAAATCAGAATGCTTTTTTTGTTATGAATTGCACTTTTTGACATTGCCTTCTCAAAAATATGCTTGACTAATTGATTTACTAATTGACAATTTAATTTCCTTTATATATGTAGAATGGAAATTGGTTAACAGAACTCCCCTCACATCATTCCACTTGTTATTAAATTTGGTCAAAGTTCCACTTTTAATTCAAAATTAATACATTTTATATATTTAATCTTAAATAATTATTATCTGAAGAACAATAATATTTATAACCTAACTGTTTTTGGATTTAGGCTTGTAATTTCAATGTCTACATGATGGAATAAAAATATTGCACTCTATGCATATTTTAAAATTTCGCTGCCGGTATCTACTATATGGCAACTTTATGTGTAGTTTAAAGCATTTATACAAATATTATTATGGAACCTTTTATTATATATTTTGCATATTGGATTCGAACCCGCAACCCCCAAGCTTGCACGCTGGGCGGTGCTGGACTGAGAGGTTATATGAGCTGGGCGCCGATTGGTTGCTCAGCCCCACGGGAGACCAGTCCGCCAGTACCATGACCTGATTGATCTCCCACTCAGTCGCATTATCCTGACACCGAGTCAACCAGTCCTTGCCCTATCGTAATAATGCTGAGTGTCTGGCTAGGAAGCGACAAGTATCAATTTTGTAAGTCATTGGTTTGACTCGACCGGGAATTGAACTCCCGACCTTCCATACGGGATTCTTGCGCTCTACCGATTCGGCCACCGATCCAGTACAGGCGGCATGGGGAGAGAGGAGCGCGGTTCTGACCAACAGAAAAACTGCATCACGATTGACACTGCTTATAGATAATGACACGTGACCTTCAGAAGATAATTCCAAACCGCACGTCATGTCGTATAAACCAAGCCGAGCGAGGCGCTCAAAATACAATCTTGTGTTGCTAGTTCTTTGTTTTTGCTAGTTTGCAGATAATTGTAGGTTTAATATCCATGACTATAATGCTCGGAGTGTACTGTTCCAAAACCCTATTAACCAATATAGGTTGCCAATTTGCAATGGTTGGACAGTAACTAGTTCTTTGTTTTTGCTTTGCTTTTATTCACTCTGTGGCGCAATGCTAATTTAATTGTAACATAATGAAATGTGTAATGGAACAGATAATTGTAGGTTTAATATCCATGACTATAATGCTCGGAGTGTACTGTTCCAAAACCCTATTAACCAATATAGGTTGCCAATTTGCAATGGTTGGACAGTAACACCCTCCACCCTACACCCTACACCCTACACCCTCCACCCCCATAAACGAACCCTATTTGTGTATAGTGTAATTATACTTATAACCATGCCATCTTCTACCGTAATGTGCGTGCCTGAGTATACGGGTAGTGGGAGTACTAGCATATTCACCAGCATGTATTGTATAGTATTTGGTATTTTGGTAGTTTAAATGATTTATTTTCTACCCTTCTCAGCTGGGAAATGGACAATACAAAGACGCATGGTTGCTCTTTTTTTTACTTACAAACAAAAAAAACAAAAATTATATTTTTTTTACCCATTAAATGGGCAAACCTAAATAGGGGGCAATATGTGCTCGCCTTAATGGGATAGGACGGTCGTGGCTTATATGCGCCATCTGAGATTATCTATAGTCATTATTCAGGACCGGGCGTGGTGGCCGAATCGGTAGAGCACAGGCCTCGCGTGCGGAAGATCGGGAGTTCGCGAGTTCAGTTCCCGATCAAGTCAAACCAATGACTTAAAAATTTATACTTGTCGCTTCCTAGCCTGGTGCTTGGCATTATTAGGATAGGGCAAGGACTGGTTAGCTCAGTGTCAGGATAATGTGACTGAGTGGGTTATCGGGTCATGGTGCTGGCGGCATGATTTCCCAGTGGGGCAACACTATAAAATTGCCATGAGTGTGTACTGTCACAAGTCGGTACCCGTCCTGATATGACCTTAGATGTTGCTAGGACGTAAAACAACAACAAACAAACAAGCATTACTCAGGTCAGATACATATTACCGGGAGGCTGACGTCACGGGTCTATTTAGGCGTTAATGGTCCCTATTATCTTTTTTTGCTAATTTACAGTGTGGAGTCACTGAGATTTGCATCATATAGAGCATGCAGCCCGACTGGCCCTCTTTAAGGGGTCGTCCAAAGTTTTCAACATGTTCACGCTCATACAAAGCATACGACACGGGGAGGGGAGTGTCAGTCAAGTACGACTTTTGTCCTGAAATTCACCACCAAAAAATAATCTCCTATACGGAGGTCATCTTATACTACCGATACCGCCCAAGGGAGTGCGGATGGCACCCAGGACGGCATCTTGTGGCAAGATAGGTCTGACTCAGTCAGTGATGATGACTCTGATTCGTGTGAAGACATTGACATTGATGCTGGTGATGAATATTACAGTGATGCTCTTAGTCGTGAGCAGGTACTGCAGTTACTGGAGGAGACTAATGACGAGTCTGACTTGGAAGGTTTTTGAGTGACCAGTGGTGTTGTCATCTTGTTGTATATTTGTGCATGTGTATTCATGAATGAAGTTTAATTTGTCAGTAAATAAAATTATGCTTGAGCTATCGTCGGGTTAAGCCTACTTCCATATATTTCCTTAAATAATACCACTCGACTTATACTCGGAATTCGACTTATATTTGTGTATATATATATACAGGACTACTTGGGGGGGGGAGGGGGGAATGGGGTCTGGAAAAGTTGTACTCTTTCATTTGTACTACATTGAAACTGTTGACAACTTTGGATGACCCCTAACTAGTGTCATCTAACGGCGCACTGGGTTACTGTGTGAAGCGCTCATTCCTAATCTATGCCAGTATCATCTAATACTCAACCACTGGGTGGGATGGCCGAATCGGTATGAGCGCTGGGCGGCTTCCCATATGGGAGGTCATGGGTTTGAACCCTGACCGAGTCAAACCAAATACTTACTAAATTTGTACTTGTCGCTACCTAGGCTGGCACTCTGCATCACTATTATAGGACAAGGACTAGTTTGCTCTGTATCAGATTAATATGGCTGAGTGGGATATCAGGTTATGGTGTTGGTAGCCCAGTGTTCCAGTGGAGAAGCGTTATAAAGTCGCCTTGCGTGTACACTGTTACAAGCCCGTATTGGGTTAGATACAATATTCACCCCCGTACTCATAGTATGAGTGAATGACAACGATGTCTAAATCCGAGCATAAACTGCTTTGGTATGAATCAACTGTAAATAGGAGGCAGAGCTCCTGCTTCCAGCACTTGGTGTTTATTTGTATTGACGTAGAATAGAGGAATTGGGAGAGAATGCAAAAAATACCAAAATGGCGGACACAGAAGTGGAAGCTCTCAATTTTACTTAAAACTTTTACTATCAGATCTACTAATCTACATGATTTCATGAATTCTTTACCCCAAAAGTAACAGGTTGTGATAGGTATCTATTTTAACATTCATTTAGAATATTAGATTGCAAATTAATGTGGTTATTATGTCCATACCCCATCTTCCCGACACTTTTTCTATAAGGTTGTTTAGCAGCCTTGTGACGGCTGCGAAAGCAACTAGTGCCCATCCTGATATGACCTTAATGCTCCGCTTTAGGGGTGCTGGTGTGTCTGGCAATGGGCGCGCAGTTAGACCAACTGTTGGTTAGCTCCGTGTGGAACCGGGTGAGCAGGACGTAGCTCAGGCGGTAGAGTGTCCACCTGTGAAAGTGTGGGTCATCCGATCGATCCTGCTCAGTGGACCCATTTGCAGTTTGGGCTATTTTCCATTCCAACCAGTGGTCCACGACTGGTTTATCCAAGGCTGTGGTATGTGCTGTCCTGTCTGTGGGAAAGTACATATAAAAGACCACTTGCTACTTATTGGAAAATGTAGCATATGTGGTGACAGCAGATTTCCCCGAGAGAAATATGTCAGAATGACCATATATTTGACGTCCAATAGCCATGTGGAACCGGCGCCAACTATCGGCTCGGTTAAACTTAAAGCCATGCATTTTATTTGTGGTTACGTCCTTTATACACGGAGGGTGCCAGGATGTAAAACTCAACAAACAAACCTAGGGGGGCGGGGTGCAATGCTCTATGTACAGTCCTCTGGTCAGGCATTAATTCCCTTTCTTTTTTATTAAAAACTAATATTAATTCGCGGTTCCACCATCCTTGAATTACTTATGTACAAGCAAAAACTCCCCGACACTGTAACATCTTCTTGAGAAAAAATGAATACAGAAAATGTTGATAGTGTGATAATTTGTTTCTCTCCAAAAGTTAGTGTTCAGCTAACTGCCAGCCAACCATTTACCGGATGTTGCTGTGTACAAACCGAGGTTTGGATAACGGAAATACTTTGCTCAAAAGGCCAGTCGGCTTATTAGAACAGAGTTTACAGATATATGAGACTGTATGCAAAGGTGCTAAGCAATATGGGACAAAACTTTGTCCATAGTAACGATCAGCACACTATCTACTTATGCATTTGCTCATGATAAACTGATTTTTTTTTTACATGGTGTTTCATAATCCCAATAGAATACATATTGATTTGAAGCAAATGTCCTTGTGTTTTCAGTGCTGTTTTGTGTCAATCGTTACTATGGACAAAAAAACGAAGAGTTAGCACCTTTTGAGACATGCTCATATGCATTTTTTAACCGGGTCAAGCTGAGAAGTTGGCCTATCCATGAAATCGGCTAATATACGTGTCAACATATCTGTCCGTTCAATGTGGCTTATTGCCAGTCAAGTTTCGTACAGTCGTCCTAGCATAGTCTTTGCCCTATGACCGGTCAGTACAGACTCTGCTAGGAGAACATTGTGTTAGTAATGTTACTTTATTATCGCTCTCCTCGCCATAGGAGGGCGCGGACATCCGGGTACTTAGCGCATCGCGCCCTAGCAACTAGCAAATGAGAAGCTTCAGACTCTGCTAGGAGGAGAGTATTATGTTAATGGTATTACTGTATTTTCGCCCTCCTCGCCATATAGGGTATTCATGTGACGTCACGAACCGGATGCGCGGCCATTGTGGCGATATCAACTAGTAAACATCCCATAGAGTTTGCCTGTCTGCGCAGTGGAAAACGTCTATTTCATTCAAAATTAATAGAAATCCGGAACCCTAACCTTATAAATTTAATATAATCTATTCGTTGAATATGTTTTCTATATGTGTATCAAGCGATTTGTTTCTAGGTGGTGTGGTTTTAGAGATATTTCGCTTTTTCTGTATGAAAATTGCTCACGACCATTGACAATGCCTTGAGTTTGCCAGTACGCGCAGTACAAAACGTCTATTTCATTCAAAATTAATAGAAATCCAGAACCCTAACCTTATAAATTTAATATAATCTATTTGTTGAATATGTTTTCTATATGTGTACCAATCGATTTGTTTTTAGGTGGTGTGCTTTTAGAGAAATTTCACTTTTTCTGTGTGAAGATTGGTCACAACCATTGACAATGCCTTGACTGGCTTGAGTTTGCCGGTATGCGCAGTGCAAAACATTAGTTATATTCAAAATTAATATAAATCCAGAACCCTAACCTTATCAATTTAATATAATCTTATTGGTAAACATGTTTTCTAATAAATTCTATATGTGTACCAACCGATTTGTTTCTAGGTGGATTAGTTTTATAGATATTTCACTTTTTCTGGATGAAGATTGCTCATAGCCATTGACTTTGCAGTGTGACAGTGTGTTATTATTGTGGTTACTATTGCCACAATGGCCGCACTTCCGCTTAGCATGACATCAGTGCATACCCTATATAGGTTTCTCTTCTCTTTTTATTTGTATTGCCCGTCACTACTTTTATCACATGTACATACACTATATAGTCACATTTGATTGTTTTTTAAATAAACTTAACTTTGTTTAATTAACTGTTATGAACAAACACAATTTTCAAGGGACATTTTTCTGTATGGTTGACAGGCGCTGATGGAGAAGTTGCTAGGGATCAAGATGGTCATCTCCGGGGACGTGATCCGGTCAGGGGAACGCAACCTGATCATTATGAACCATCGGACGCGGCTGGACTGGATGTACTTTTGGTCCGTGCTCGTGCGGCAGTCGGGCATCTTCACAGAGAAAATCGTCCTCAAGAACGAGCTCAAGCACATACCAGGAGCAGGTAAGAAGCCCTGGGTCCAAGGTGAAGGACGCACCGAGTTCAAACTGCCATCCTCCACACCTCATGCCATTCGGCTATTACCTCAGTTACACTACAATTGCAACCACACAAAAACACTTTTTGTCGGCGACCAAAAACTACCCACAAAAAAAAACGGAGGTGGGGTGGGGGGTGTTGGCAACTGCAGTGGAAAGAGTGGTTTGGGATCAGTCGGCGAGAGATTGGCGACTGGTTTGCATTGCAGATCACTTGCAAATCAGTCTTCGACCACTCACCAACTGGTCACAAATCAGCCCCCAACTATTCGCTGCCCAATTGCAGGTGCCTGGCAGCATGCCAGGTTGACGATCGATCACCAACCTATGGAAATGTTTGACGATCTCCTGCCGACCATTTTGGTGCAGTACCTGCAGCTTCCTTGCAAACAAAATGTTTGCCAGGATGTCTGCGGCCACTAAGGAATACCATTTTATTTGTGGTCTCAAGCGTAGTGTGACTGGGGTATTAATAGGATGTCATTGTTGTTGTTGTTGTTGTTATTATTATTATTATTATGTGCATTCATATTATATATATCTTGGAAGATTCTAAGCGTATATTGGTGTTGTTTTTGTATTGTTATTATTTCTGTCTTATGAAAATAGAATTCTGCGCCTTGTATCGCTATGAGTTCGATATAGAACGCCAGGCTGAATAGAATAACTATTTGTCAGTAGGTGTACATGTATATATGTGCTATATAATTCATACATACACACACACGCACGCGCACGCACACACACACGCACACACACAGTATTCCGGCCGAATATATGTGGTTTGACATGACAGATGAGACATTTGTGGCGGGAGGGGGTGGGGTGGGTCCCCCCCCCCCCGGATCTCATGGGGTTTTGGGTATTTAAAAAAAAAATCTAATTGTTATTTTTTATCAAATATTATTGTGTTGACTCTAATGTTATTTTGGAACCATGTAAATGGGGTGGTGGTGATGCCCTCCAGCCCTCAATGGATTGGCCAAAGAGACTGGAGAAATGTATTTTATAGGTTTGTTTTTATTATCAATTCTCATTCTCATCCATGTATGATAACACATAATACCGGGAAAATCTCCCAAATGAAAGTTTCGCCTCTAATTAAATCAACTTTTTCGTGCAAATCATTTGTTTTGTAAGCAAGACCCATTCCACACTCTACCTTATGTTTGTATTGTTTTTTGGGTGGTATTTTTTCCATTATTGTATTTCCTCTAATAGAAGCTGCCCCGAATTCATTTTATGTACTGTGTATCCTCGTGTAAAAGTTGTTTTTGTTTTAATTTTGTTTAAAGCTGAAATTATGGGGTCTACTATTACACACATACTGTTTTCGAAGGGATGAAATTCGTGCTTTTTATGAGTCAAAATAAGATGTGTAATGCTTGCTATTATATATTGCTTTACAATAAGCCACTGAGCATTTCATCTATAGGGCCGGCGACAGTATGGTTTAAACCTAAATCTATGTTTGAACCAAATTTCCAAACCCGTTTTACCATTTAAAGTAATACTGCTTTATATTTGCAGTGATATAATTTTGCCTTAAATTCATGACGATTTGATAAGTTTTATTTCTACATACAAAATACACAAATCTTGACCTGTTAACCGTAAAATACTATAGTTGACCTTTACACAAGGTCTATGGAAAATTCGTTTCTTTTTTTGGGGGCCAAAGGTAGGGTGTTGACTTTCAAATGAGATATATACACATTGATTATATATATTAAATATAGATCCTGACTTTTGCTGGGCGTCATTGTTGGTGTTACTTGTAACAAATCGCTGGGTATGCGGTTCCAACTGAATCTAATAATTAAAACACAAATTTATGCTGAAAGTCTCATTATTTTTCATTCTTTAGCTCTCTCCTGTGAATTTACAGATATCTGGAGGGAAGCTGCAATGTCAGAAGTATTTAATGTGGAACCTTCAGTAGAAGCCGCATCATAATTTTGCCATACAGGGTTGTTTTTCCCCCAATTCCCCTTTTTTCCCCTTTTTTTAATAAGATATAGGCTGCGTCTTCTATTGGGGGTTTTACAGTATATCGTTTGGTTCTTACGTTGTTTTCCGATTACATCGTTGTGCTGTTACATCGTTCCTGATTATGTGGGTTTGGTAGTTGTATCGGGTTTGTTTTGTGAGGGGGATTGGCTGCTTATACATATTTATGCATCAAATGAGTGATTCCATTGGCACGTCACTTTATGATTAATGTTCTTGCACCGTGAATCTTCTACAATTCTCATCCATTCAAACACAAAAGCCTTCTAACATGGTCCGTATGGGACCTGGAAAGTCGTGAACTTCATTTGCCCCCATTTTAAGGCCTTGAAAATCCTTGAATTTAACCTATTTTCGGTAATTAGTCTTGAAAAGACTTCAATTGCATTAAACTGTCCCCACCGATCTAAATTAGTCTGAAATCACCATTTGCCATTGGTGTTTTTTTTCCGTAAATCCAGATGAAAATAGTCTTGAATTCCTATTATTTTTAAACAGTCTAGTCTTCATAGTCGTTTAGTGACACGACCTTTGTGAGGTTTGCTGCCCGTATACACTGAAGCCTGAATATTCTCAACTTTCAACAGGTGTGCAATATGACTAGCCTACTCATGTAACCAATGTACATAGCGGTGTACATTGGGAGGGGTGTAAAGGCAGGGGGGGGGGGGTCACTTGAAGCAAGTGGTGGCGCCACCTGTTGAATGTTTGTAGCAGTAGTCTGCGCGGTGGCCACCTGCTGCTGGTTGAAGCTTAATTATGGTGTCCGCTCCTTTACAGGTTGGGCTATGCAAGCGGGCGGATTTATCTTTTTAAAACGGAAATGGAATTTGGACAAAGAGGTCTTGAGCAACTGTGTCGATTACTATTCTGACCTCAAGCATAAAACACAGGTATGTAATTGTATCGATTTTTAATTTACAGGGAGTTTTTTTTTCAGAGCTGATTTAATTATTTCCACGTACATTGTTTCTGCGGTTTTCCACCTGAATGCCTCCTCTGTAAGTACATTGTCTGGTACTACAGGGGATTCATGTATTCAGCCACTAGACACAGCTGGCGGGATGGCCGAATTAGTTGAGCGTTCGTCCCCTGTTTTGGTACATCGAGCGATTCGAATCCATGGGTTTGAACCCTAGTTGAGTCAAACCAATGACGTAAAACTTTATACTTGTCGCTTCCGTGCCAGGCGCTCAGCATTATTAGGAAAGGGAAACACTGGTTGGCTCAGTGTTGGAATAATGTGGATGAGTGGGATATCAGGTCATGGTGTTAGCGGTGTGGTCTCCCAGTGGGGAAGCACTATATCGTTGCAATGATTGTGCACTGTCACAAGTCGGTACCCGTCCTCATATGACCTTAGATGTTGCCAGGGCGTAAAACCCTAACAAGCAACCAACTAGACACAGCGCACCACCAGGACCTGCGTCTGACCTTGGATGATTTCCGTACATCTGTTCAGAGCCTTTATTGAGGCTTTTAAAAAAAACACCACTAGCAAATCAGAGAATCGAACTAGCTCTGTAATATATTTGAAGTTGAAAACAAGCCAGATGAATCCTGCACATAAAAACATGTTTGAATGCATAGTTGATGCTATTTACAAAGCCAGGCTAAATTTCCTTAAGCCTCGCTTGGAGGCTTTTTTGTTCTTTCTTGACGCTTTAAATGCGGACTTTGAAATGTTGGTGCCAAACCAAGTCAAATCGCATCCCTCATGGTTGTTGAGAAAGCCCTCGATCATCCTCCGGCTATCACAACAGAGGGCGTCTGAGAAACATCCACTCGCCTACCATAGACCATTCGGGGATGTGCGTAACCACTCTTGTATTCTCAATTTTTCTCATATTTCACCCTCTATATCCTGACAAGTTGTGTCCAACTAAATATGTAAAAAAAAAAATAGTTTGTGACTCCTGGCCGTTTCTTTCCAGATCCTTATATTTCCTGAGGGCACAGATTTTACCCCCAGAACCAAAGTACGGAGTGATGAGTATGCGCGCAAAAATAATTTAGGAACATACGACTATGTTCTTCACCCAAGAACTACAGGCTCCACGTTTCTTACGCAGCGCATGCGAGAAGGTATTCCATTAGCTTGTGTACCAGGTGTATACATTTCACGTTGGAAAATAACAGAATGTGTTATGTAGCAATTGTGCATCTTGTGATTAGGCTATGTTATGTAGCGATTTTGTTAATTAGGGTGGGATTAGGTTCTATTATATAGCAATTCTGTAAATTATGATGTGATTAGGTGCTGTTATATATACAGGCATGTGATTTCTCCGATTTTAACCGGAATTCCATTTTTTTTCCCTAGCTGCCGAAACCAGAATTCAGTTTTTTTTAATTCCGGGTTTTTTTTTATGGCCACCGAAACACCTCTGAAATACACTATTTGCATCCCTCTCGTGACTCAGTGGGATCCTGTGTTTCCCCACGATAACCTTAAAAAAAATTCAGGTTCTCTTTCCTGCACCCAATGACATGCCTGTATGTATATAAATTATGTCAATTATAATTGGTGGTGAGCACGTTTATTATGGTATTGTTGTAGTTTTTAATGGTATTGTTGTCTTATGATAAATATGTACATTATGGTATGCATCATTAATTTGTGGTCCCACCCCCACTCCCAACACTTCCCGGTCCCCTCTGAAAATGTCTCCCCCCCGCCTCCTCGTAAATGATGGTCTTCAGGTGGTTTTTTTTTTTTAAGTTAAAGGGGGAAAATGAGGATGTAGTCCATTATATAATCAAATACATGTGATAACAATAGCATAGACTGATAGAGTGACTTTTTTTTTTTAAAGGTTTTAAAAAAAACTTTGGGAGTAATCACTTTTCCCCCTCCTTTCCCCCGCTCCCAGCCGGCCACCTCGATGCGATATACGACGTGTCGATCGGTTACCCGTGCAACTTCCCGCACAGCGAGCCCGAGTTCGTGCTGGGCAAGTACCCGCGCGAGGTGCACTTCCACATCAAGCGCTACACGCATGCGCACCTGCCCGAAACCGAGGACGGCATGCGCGAGTGGTGCTGCGCGCGGTGGGCCGAGAAGGAGGAGGACCTGCGGCAGTTCTACGCTGACGGAACCTTCGTGAAACTCGCCGGGAGGCCGACCGACAAGACGCCGCCTAGCGACGCCGAGCAGCAGCTGGCCTACCAGTTCTACGCCACCATCAGCCTGTGGTGCATCTTCATCGTTGTCGTGTTAGTGTGCCTATATAGCTACACCTTTTTCAGGTGGATGGCAGTTGTGCAGGTGTTGTTCTACATAGTGATGGGGCTCGGAGGCGGGTTTGAGATATTCCAGTGGGCGTATTATAATAGATTCTTCAGTAAGAAGAAAAAGTAGTTGCCATAAAGTGATAGGTGCCTCTCCCTCCTGTTCCTCCTGATGCTCCTCGCAGAACCCAACTTACATAGAGAGATTCAGATGAAAGGTGTATTGGTTGATGCTGAGTAATGTGTATGAATATGCTGTACTGGTGTAGGGTGATGGGTTAATTAAACGCATGCCGGTATAGCGTGTATTACTGTATGCATGTACGTGAACTCTTAGTGGAGTATACTTCCCAGGCCTTAATACGGAAGCATGTAGTACTGCACACAATACGTAATGGTCCACAAGATTCGGTCGATCCTGTGACAAGTCTCATGAGAAACCAAATAGAAATGTCACATTTGTGTGAGGGCGGCGTTTCGCACTGTGTATCGATTTGTCTCACACCCTTATTACTCATTATTTCAACGCGTGTTCAATAGCAGCTATCAATGTAATTGTGTACGAAACATCGGAATAGTTCAATACGGGATTACCTCATTTTCGGTTCATGTACAGTTTAATGTGCATGTTTACCTGAGCTAGTATTTGGCTTTGTTCAGAGGTGAGGGCATCATTGTAGCATGTGTAATAATACTAATAACGTAAATAAAGTTTGTCGCCCTTACACCCCCACCCCCTTTTTTTACGTGCATTATTTTTGTTATATATATAAAATATTTTGTAAATATAGTTTATTCATGGAATAAAATCTTTAGTCAGCTTAGTCAGTGCTGGGGTACTGCCTTTTCGGACAATCCAGTTATTTACCATATACATATTACATACCTTTACTACCACCTTTGCTACCTGTATGTACACTTCATGCTGCCCACGATACGAAGCCGCAGGCAGAGTGTCGTATGCAGTGTACAATACCGATACAAGTATATCTGAGCCTTATATATATAGATATGCTGCATACAACACTCAGCCTGCGGCTTTGTATCGTGGACGTCGTGCAGTGTACATGCCGGTGGGTGAAGTCTTTACTGTGCTGCCTACTGCGGCATTATGTGGCGATTTAGTTAATGCGCGTTGCTTTGATCACGTGAAGACCGCAGCCTCTCTAGTCTGCTCTATTTGGTCCCTTATCTAACCTAGTCTCTCCAAGTGCCTTAGTATCTAAGGCATGTCAACAAGAGAGATAACGTCGAGGATAACTTGGCGTAGGGCTTATCGGTGGTAGAGCGGTCATTGAGTTCGATGAGTGCTGAACGTTGGCACTCTCCTCATCCTGGTAAGTCTTGTTAGAAGTTATTGGGCTCCCTGTCTTTGGTCACATATAAAAAGTCCTCTTATAACTGAGTATCACAGTTTAAACGTTTTTAGTTTTGTTGTTCTTTTAATAACCATACCCCACCATCCTCTGTTGTCTTGCTCCCCCCCCCCCCCCTTTCCCCATCAACTGGTTCTCAGGTGATAGCTATCATCACCCTTGACCCGTCGCTTACCTGACAGCATTCCTTTGCACCTTAACAGCCCTCCGTCTATATCAATGCCCATATGGATAAACAGGCTTATAGTTGTACCATTAACACCCAGCAAACTCAGTTCCAGCAGTTAGACAAGCTTCCTGAGAGAGTTGACAAAAAGAGAATTAAACTGACCGTCGTCCGACCAAACCGTAACCATAAAGTGCTCATATCATACCTGTACGTTTACTGTTGCTCAAGATGTATATCGTCCCGAAATAGTGCATGTGATATGTTGACCCTGTTCCCTTGGACAGCTCCTTGATTCTTTAGTGGTGATATATATCTCTTATGACGTGGACTATGCTGATATTGACCGTGTACCTGCGTCTCCGCGAGGGTGGTGACGCCCTGTGCCTGTGCCTGTCTGTGCAGCGTTAATAGCACTGTACTAGAGTAGCCTCGATGTGGGAGCCTATGGGGGGGCCACGTCACTAACGGCACGCCTATTCTAGGTGGCCGCAGCATATTGCCGACTGGCCGGCCCTTTTGTAGTGGTTATGACATGGCTCTTCCCTCCCCCCACCCTCTCCCTAATTAACCCCCGATTCCCCATCCCTCAAGGAGTTAGGACTGTCACTTGCCCTGGCCTCATCCATGATCCCGGGTGCACTCGGTCATGCATCAACTATCATCCCCATCCCCCAAGGAGTTGGTACTGTCACGTGCCCTGGCCTCATCCATGACTCCGGGTAAACTCTGGGTCATGCATCAACTGTCATCCCCATCCCCCAAGGAGTTGGTACTGTCACGTGCCCTAGCCTCATCCATGACCCCAGGTGCACTCATGGTCATGCATCAACTGTCATCTCCATCCCCCCAAGAAGTTAGTACTGTCACGTGCCCTGGCCTCATCCATGACCCCGGGTGGTCTCAGGGTCATGCATCAGTCATCCCCATCCCCTAATGAGTTAGTACTGTCACGTGCCCTGGCCTCACCCATGACCCTAGGAGCACTCGGGGTCATGCATGAACTGTGAGGCATCTGTCTAATCCATCTACTTCCTTCAAACCTAAATCATCTCTCCTTCCCTCGCCCCACCCCACCCCGTCCTGATATGACCTTAGATGTTGCCAGGACGTAATAGTTCCAACTACCACCCCACCCTTCTCCCCACCCTCACCTTCAAGACATTGAAATGCGCTAATAGGCAATTTAACCAGGATATTGATTATGCTTTCACTGTATTAACATTATTAATAATAACTGCCCTTTAAATTGTTTTACTTTTTTATGTATTTAAACATGAGAAAATGAGTGCATTGTTCTTTTTGCAGTGTGTTCGGCATGTGTGAACGTTGGGTATTGTGGAGTGAGTAGATGATGTGCATGAGATGACCGACCCAACTGTGTATAGTTTTTAGAGTTGTTGCGTTCAGAGGAGTAACCACACGCCAGTAGTTGTATTCACGTTAGTCCTGCCACACATGTACATGATACCTAAGCAATGACCCCCCACCTCCCCCTATGGTTTTTCTGCTTTTTTTCCTGCCCCCAATTCCCCCCCCCCCCCCATCAAATCATTTATTACATTTAAACAAAAATAATAAAGAGAAGTATGGGTATATATATATATAGTCGAACACTATCTTTAAGACTAGCTTTTAAGTACCTATTTGTAAGGATATCACAACTAGTCATGCATATATAATATAATATATAACGCGCCCACCCTTTACAACTGAAAGTAATATATATTAATCATGAATCAATCCAGTATGTTACCAGGAAATCTTGCATTAATGTAACCTCGGTTTTGTTGGTGCTGCATTATTTTGATACTCTTAATTTAATTATTCAAGTATGCAAATTGATTTTGGTGTATAAAATACTACAATGCGTGTGTGTGTTTTTGTTGGTGTAATCAACTAAGATGATGTATATCTGGTAGCTATGAGAGCGTGCTTCTCACTGAAAGCAACTGTGAGCCGCTGCCTTTAATCAACCGATATGTACAAACCATTGGGCCGGCTGCTAGACTGTCTACAGGATCAGTGCCAGGTGGTCGAGTGTAAGGGTCTAGTATAACGTGGGTTTCGGGCAGGAAGAGCTCATGCCCATATAAGCAAAGATGAAAGATTTCGCGGATTTCCGCCATTTTTTTATATTTACCGATTAACATTAAACCGTTTATAATCACACTCATATGACATTAGATGTTGCTAGAACATCAAGCCCAAACAAAAGAGAGGGCGATAATATACTTAGTAGAACAAGAACAGTTGAAACCTGACTTCCAGCATTTTCTAACGATTCCCTGACAGTGCTAATCCTATGGGAGAAAATCCGCATTTTCGCGGAAATTCACTGTTAGCGCAAAGGTTTAGGTCTGATTTCCGCTTTTTTATATTTTTTATCGGAGACCACTTTCATCCCTGCGTAAGGAAGGACATCAGGGGCGTTTTCGGTTCATGCAAACCTAAAGCAAGCGATGCGGAATGAGTTAAATTCTTGCAGCTAGTCCGGGGTCGCTGACCGCTGCTGACCGCCAAGCTAAATTCAGGCTAGGTTTAATTGGGAAGTTGTGGGTGGGTGGGTGGGTGGGTGGGTGGGAGGTGGGAGGGGTAGTCTTTGAATAAATGGCATACTTCACATTGCCGAACCATTCACTCTCTTCCTCCTCCACCACCACCCCCTCGATTTGGAAAGAGTTAAATAAAATAAATAAATAAATTACAGTGCTACTTTAGCGTGCGGTCTACCAGGACTTCAACCGTAACCTTAAAAGTTAAATAGGGATAAAAGAAAACCCCATCTGACCTGACTTGACCTCATTGCGACCATTTTGGTCGCATGGAGGTTGCAACTACTGCACTAAAAATCTTGCAAACCAAATGGTCGCCCAGAGGTCGGCGACCATTGCTTTGGTCGCAATCAGGTCGCAAAAAGGTGAGTCCTTTGGTGCAGAGTGGTCGCAAGCCGTAGTGTGACTGAGGCTTTACTAAATGGATATGATTATCCTATCGATCCTGCTCATTGGACACATTTGCAGTTTGGGATATTTTCCGTTCCAACCGTCCACAACTGGTTCATCAAAGGCTGCGGTATGTGCTGTCCTGTCTGTATGAAAGTGCATATAAAAGACCCCTTGCTGCTTATCGGAAAGAGTAGTCTATGTGCCAGCAGCATGTTTCCTCCAAAGAAATGTCAGAATGACCATATGTTTGATGTCCAACAGCCTATCATAAAAATCAATGTGCTCTAGAGGCATCAGATAAAACAAACTTTTTACTAAATGGATGTGGCTAAAATAGCACCTAAATTGATCAATTACCATCTACATATCGACTCACTTTTCAGTGTTTTGAAGTCTGGCTCGGTCGGAGAGTGAGCGCACGATACGAGTATTGTATTGTTTTAGAACATTGAGCACTAGTTTGGAGGGAGTTAGTTTTGCGGGGTGTGAGTCCTTTAGATTACAACGGCGTATGTGCATACGCGTATGCCTGCTTATAATCCGAGTGCTGTTGCAAGGTTGTTACATTAGATTATGTGCATAGTTAGACAATAGTGAGAGCCGTGTGTTGACGGGATATTATTGTGTGAGGCACAATTTGGGTTAGAGCTATGTATTAATTACCCTTGACTGTTAGAATGCAGTTAAACTCGCCCAAACCTAGTTGATTTGAGACTGGAACTATAGTGGACATGATTCAGTTGATTAGTAGCCAATTGATTGTTCACTCACCAAGCTTTTTTTAATTGATTGCACCGAATATATATATATGTACATTATTCCACCACATACTAGTACAGAACCACACCACATCGCATCATACATCGCATAACCTCACTTAGCTGAACAACGATAGTCGTATGTGTTGTATGTAATACTTCGACAAACCAGAGATGTGCCCAACACCTCATCACAGTGGTTCCTGTACATACAGGTTCCTGTACACTCAGATGTCACTGTGCCGGTGTACTACTATGCGGTCATCCTATTCATGCAGTGGAAGCTCCAGCCAGACCGAGATAACCAGCGAATAACATTTTCAGTTGGCTTCTGTTTGTATACTTGTAGCTTAAGGATGCTTGTTTTACAATGACCCTATATCTGAACTATCGAGTGTTGACTGGGACCAGTGTGAAGTGTAATGTGTAAAAGAACGCGGCTGCTGTATCATAACCATTATAAATCAGCACATTTGACGCACACAAAAAGAGATGTTTTGTTTCATCCATTGAAATCAGCAATCTCCCAAACAAATGAAAACACTGAGGGACAACCACCACGCGTGTACGTCGGTCTTATGGAAGAGAATATTGGGTTAAAATTAGATCATGTACTTATTGTATTTCGTTTGAGAAATTGTAACAAAAATATTATTGTAATTTTAGAGCATTAATTTTGGTGACATTCCCCAGTTATAATCCTGTATCATAACTGATCTCAGGCAGGGTGGGGTGAACAGGGATTTACATGTATCGACATGTGTTTTAATTTTTGAGTTTAATGAATTAGACTTTGTGTGATAAGATTTGTAGTTACAGCGTAAATGTCCTCTACTTCGCGTCAGTAATTTATGTAGACGGTATCGTATTAATATATATAAGATGGACGGACATAAGTTTATCGGTTGTACATGTTGTGATATACTAATTTATGTACCAATAAATTGTTTTAAAGTTACGAAATATAATATTGAATTTGTTTAGTTTTTTGACAGTTGATTCATGTTCCCTTTGATAAAAGAAACTACAAATTATGTATAGTTAGTACTGTGACGTGTCCGGAGCCATCTTGGATTACGAGCACCCTTGCCTAGCCCTGTTGTGAATGTATGCTGATGCAGTAACATCATTTTCCTTGTGTTTTGAGCTGTTCTGGGCAGTTTACATCCAATGTGTTTACTTTCAGCACCTAAACAATAACTTTTGAGGCCAAACTGCTCAAAACAGTGACAAATAAACCAACAAATAGTAAATAAGCTCAATGTAGACAGGTGCAAGATGACCACCAAAAGTTGCCTCATGACGTCATTACACCCCCTCTATACTAGGCATACTGACTAGAACCGGCTTCAAGAAACTCCCTTACCAGGAGAGTGTTCAATGTGTGGAACAGCCTTCCGGGTTGTGTTGTGGATGTCACGAATGAAGAATTGACAGTGGAGAGATGAAAACTTGTAATCATTGTATATAAATTTTGTGAATAGCAGTTCTGACCATAGATAAATTCAATTCATTATTTCAAACTCAGGATTATGGTAATTACATATTTTGGTCCATGATAGGTAGATATAAAAATAAATGTGAATAAGATATAGGTAATAGTATGAATATACTACCATACTAACCCATATCAAAATGTTGGTCTACATACAGTAGTTTTTACCAAGGCCTCCATATGGCAGACATAAATCTGAGATCACTCTCTTGTATTTTCACAAATCCCTGTATTATAGCATTTTCTGACTTGTCAATTATTATTATTGAATATTAGATTGCTGATAACAGCCTGGAAGGTTGGCACATCAATATTGGCAAACAGCTGACTAGCACTGTGATTCCTAGGTAGACGGAGTAATAACCTCATAATGTGCTACATTCAGTGTTCTAATGGTATACATTCTATAGTTCCACCAAATCTGAGCAGTATACAAGGGAGTACAGAAAGTAATAAATATATTTACCTTGACATCAGCTGTAAGCCTACACGTATGAAATTTCCTGATGAGCATATTTCCCTGAGCATATAACTTGTGATATATCACCCGTATCAGGGCCGCGTTCAGGGTACGCCTCCGCAAGGTCTCAGAGACGCCTTTTGGCCTATTTCCGTTCAGGGTGCATCTCGGAGACGCCTCCCATTTCAGACAGGAGATAAAAAGCGCCTCGAAAATGGCTGCCGTATTCAGTGATTTCAGCCAATCAGAGTGCTTCTTTTCTATTGCAAATGGCTACCGCCTTTGGGGGCAGACATTTTTGAGGCGACCAACTGCTTTTGCCGTTCAGACTAGCGTAACGTCAGGGATTTCTCGGAGGCATACCTAGATAACAGATTCACCCTGGTGGCCTAATTGTAGTACATGGGTGAACGACAACGTAGTATAAATACAGGCGAAAATAGCTTTAGTATGGAACAGGAAGTAGAATGCCTGGTTCCAGTATCAAATGGGTACTTACATCGGCACAGAGTTGGTGAAATGGGTGAGAATGCAAAAAGACAATATGGTGGCGATAGAACACCGTCAATTTCACCTCTAAATTCGATTAAACTATGTTTTATTATATTTTTCAACTCAAAGGTAGTGGGGAAATATGAAGAGATATATAAAGAATAAGTGTTGCTTCTTAGATTGTGAATTAGATGCATGCGCATAATAATGACATCTCTTCCGAATCATTAGACTACAATATCTAAACGCAACTTGTGACAGTCAGTCAGTAAAGCGCCTGTCACACCTTACCGGATTGAGTACCGGACACCACCGGACAAAGAATTTGTTAGTCCGGTGGTGTCCGGTAACAAAATGTATCGAAATGGAGCGTAATTGGGTCAACTGCCACCGGACGAAACGAACCCCAATGGATAAGTACCATACATGTACCGGAAGAGAACCAGACGAAACGAACACCAACGGACAAGTACCATACATGTACCGGCCGAGAACTGGATGGACGGACCATCAACCGGACAAATAAATAAATATCAGCAGGAGCCCCTATGCAGCACAATGTGTGTGTTGTGTGTATTGTATGTATTGTGAGTTTTGTATGTGTTGTGTTACTGTTAGTGTGTGTTGTGTATTGTATGTGTTGTGTGTATTATATGTATTGTGCATATTGTGTGTGTTGTGTATTGCATGTTTTGTGTGTATTGTGCGTATTGTATTTATTGTGCATATTGTGATTTTTCTGTGTGTTGTGTATTGTATGTGTTGTGTGTATTTTGAGTTTTCTGCGTATTGTATGTATTGTGAGTTTTGTGTCTGTTGTGTTATTGTGTGTTGTGAGTATTGTATTATTGTATGCATTGTGAGTTGTGAGAATTGTGTGTATTGTATGTGTTGTGTGAATTGTATGTGTGTATGTTGTGGTGTGTGTGTTTGCTAACTGAACATATTGTTCAGAATCGTGATACAAGCTTCGCAAATCGCTATGCAATAAGTACAACGTATTGTGTGAAACCGCAAACCATATTTAATGATGATATAATAATTGGTTAAAAGGCTGTACAAAAATAATTTGTAATCCATTTCCGAATTGGAAATTGAGAAGCAATTTGTTGTCAATCAGAATTAACAAAACAGAATGGTAAAACCGGACACATACAGATGGGTACCGGACATGAACCAGACAAACTGGACACCAACCAGACACGTCAGTCCGGTGGTGTCCGGTAGAAGTTTTGTGCATGTTCAAAACTTGTACCGGACACCGCCAGATGGGTACCGGACATGTACCGGACATTGCCGTATTTCACCGGACAGTGTCCGGTTCATGTCCAGTTCCCCTGGGCCTATATGCAGGAGTCGGTGGTAGCGGGTTTTGGTGTTACAGCCTATTACCGGGTAGCTATCGCCGACGTCGAGAACTGTGTCAAGTTGTATGCAGGAGCGCGCAACACTTTGATTATAGCTACCCGTTCGAATCGACGAAGGTACAGTCAACAAACCGCCGCAGCCGCCGACTGCCCGCCGCTCGACCAGCTCGCACGCGCACTGCAGTACGCTGTTGACCGAGCGCGCGGCAGTGCGGCGCGTTCCTCCTACTTCGTCGATTCGAAAATATAACTATTAATATCACCGCCAATGCGGCGGTAGCCTTAATAACGCTTCGAATTTAGGGTTAAATTGATAAAATTTCACTTATTGCGTATGTAATTCTGTTAAATATGACACCATTGAATAGATTTGGGCCTAGTAAACTCGCTATACCTCCTATCTATCAGAGGTAAGGTACCACCGGTTAAGCCTTTGGTGTTAGGCCTATCACCGACTCCCGCATCCAACTTTTCGCCGCTACCCGGGAAATTCCCGGCTACCACCGTTTCGGCTCACTACCACCGAATACCACCGACTCCTGCATATAGGCCCAGTCCGGTGTGGTGGTTTCAGCGGGTTCCCGTGCTCAGAGGTGTCCCTCGCTTCTGCGCTGCTTCTGCGCATGCGCGGATTTCGCATCAACTCGGGTCACCTGAGCCACTTATTGGCGCATGCGCACATCCTACAAACTCGGGTCGAATAATCGAATACGCTTCTCCGCGCTCGGGTGGACAATCTTTTTTAATTTTTTTTTATGACCGATAAAAATACAGCAAAATAGGATTTAAAGTATTTTATGATGGCCCAGTTTACCTCTATTTCCATTTAATTAATCTAAGTTATTCTTTTTTTGCACATGGCACGTGTATTTGTCGACTCCACTCGCCGTGTTCTATTTGAATTTCTGACGACTGGGATGACCCGAGTCACCCGGGTAGTGTTAATCGATTACGGCCATCCTTATTAGATTCTGACGCATGCGCAGAAGCGAGGGACACCTCTGAGCACGGGAACCCGCTGAAACCACCACACCGGTAAGGTGGGACTGTGCCTTGAAGAAGACAACATATGAGTTTCTGGCCATATGCCGCAGTACATATTTACCTGCTAGGTGGCAGCACTAATCCCAAAGTCACGGTGGTTCAGTCTCCGATGTGACGTCGATGATCGACCCTTCACTGTAAACTCAAATCGCGACTTGGGTCAGTTTGACGGACACTGCAATCATGGCGACCGTGAGGAAGGTCGGGTCAATTTCGAAGTGTTTACAAAGTGTTTACTGGAAGTCTTCACGACCTTCAACCACAGTGAGTTAATGTATAGGAAGTTTATGTATATCAAAATCCTGATGTACACACTAGATGATTTGATTACTTGAATTACTTACATAAACCTAAATTAACTCATTTTCAATATCGAAGACGAACCGAAGACGAAGTCACTTTGTAAACAACTCCTTCAAGTCCTCGCTTTACTCTGGAGTCGGCTTGAAGCCAGTCTGACATTTCTTCACATCTTTAATTATTTTATGCTTTCACCAACTCACAGGAATGCTGTTTATGAATTGATAGATCATCGTTACATAGTGTTAGTCTTGTTATTCCACATACTAGGCATGTATGATTTGTGACGGATGACCCCATGACTATATAATATTGATATTAGTATATTACTTTATATTAATTATAACTTATATAATAATAAGTATATGAATTATGACGTCCTGAGGCTGATGAGGCTGATATGACCTTAGATGTTGCCAGGACGTAAAACTCCAACGATATTATCTTCGACAACCAATAACATCATACACATACACTACAGTGTCATTGAGTCAGTGAATGATACTTGATATTATTACTAATATAAAGGGGGTGTAATGACGTCACGAGGCAACTTTCGGTGGCCATATTAGATTACATACAGAAGGCTTGCACCTGTCTACATTGTGCTTATTTACCTATTTGTTGGTTTATTTGTCACTGTTTTGAGCAGTTTGGCATCAGAAGTTGTTGTTAAAGTGCTATTGAAAGTTACATTGGATGTAAACTGCCCAGAACAGCTCAGAATACAAGGAAAATGATGTTACTGCATCAGCATACATACACAACAGGACTAGGCAAGGGTGTTCATAATCCAAGATGGCTGATTGCTGACCACTGAGTGATGATGTCACATGCACTCCCTCTATACTACTAGTGGTGCAGGGGTACGTCTACACTGCAGGTACTCAAGACTGGCGTGTCCTGTTGACTGGGCAAAAGTCCCCATGACATTCACATAAAAATGAAAAAAATGAAAAATCACTTCGCAGTCAGTGCCGGATTTAGATGAAGAGAGGCTCTAGGCTATTCCACTTGAGGCAATATGAGGGAGGCCCCCTCCCAAAGGCCTGTGACATTGACAGTGTCAGAAATATTTTTGCACCTTGGTCGGATCCCCCTAGATTTTGAGGCCCCAGACTTCAGCCTGCTAAGCCTATATAGGGTATGCACTGACGTCGCGCTAAACGGAAGTGCGGCCATTGTGGAGATACAACACAATAACAAACCCAACCTGATCAATGCATTGTCAATGACAATGGCACTGAGCAATCTCCATTCAGAAAAAGTGAAATATCTCTAAATCCACACCACCTAGAAACAAAGTACTTGGTACACATATAGAACACATGTTGACCAACAAGATTATATTAAATTGATACGGTTAGGGTTCTGGATTTCTATTAATTTTGAATAAAACTAAAGTTTTGCACTGCGCGTACCGGCAAACTCAAGGCATTGTCAATGGTCGTGAGCAATCTTCATACAGAAAAAGTGAAATATCTCTAAAACCACACCACCTAGAAACAAATCGCATGGTACACATATAGAAAACATGTTTACCAAAAAGATTATATTAAATTGATAAGGTTAGGGTTCTGGATTTCTATTAATTTTGAATAAAACTAATGTTTTGCACTGCGTGTACCAGCAAACTCAAGGCATTGTCAATGGTCGTGAGCAATCTTCATACAGAAAAAGTGAAATATCTCTAAAACCACACCACCTAGAAACAAATCGCTTGGTACACATATAGAAAACATATTCAACGAATAGATTATATCGAATTTATAAGGGTAGCGTTCTGGATTTCTATTAATTTTGAATGAAATAGACGTTTTGCACTGCGCGTACCAGCAAACTCTATGGGTTGTTTACTGGTTGATATCGCCACAATGGCCGCGCATCCGGTTGATGACGTCACATGAATACCCTATATTGATAAATCCGGTGTCGCGGTTTTAAATCTCTGCTGGTTTAAAACATGCGTCAAAATCGAAGGCATTTCCGTTAAATTAAAGTTGCAAGCTATACCTCGTCGGGAAAACAAACAAACTCGGAATAGTTCAGATTTGTGCCACAGGGGTGGTGCATGCTTAGTACTGAACTTTTCCACTTGCCCATACACTCCAAAAACCTTTTTACATTCAACAACAAAAAAACGTTTTTCATCCATATGTGTTTCTCATTGAATTATGCAATGTAATTGTACTAACATATATTTTACATTACGCAAACATATTTCCTGATTGAACTACTCTAAAGAAGATTAAAAATACCCCAGTTTTACTCTCCCTTCTCTCCACTCACCCAGCCATTTTTAAAACAACAGCTGCCAGCTAGTCCCAGCCTCAGAACGGACCCACTTCTGGTGGTGAAGTGGGTCCCCCTACTCTCCCCACACATATTTGGTTCTTTAAACATAAAAACTAAACAAGGTTGTGATTGGAGAGCATTTACCGGAGTACGGTTCCTGTGGCCATGAGGTATAACTAGCACGGTCAGTTACGGTTGCCCTACGGTTGCCCTACGGTGACCATACTTTTTTTATGCTCGCCTCATGGTGTTGCGGTATTTTAAAGTAGGAGTTATCTTAACTTTGAAAAATCGCAACATCACAGGCCCCAAGGACGCCACAACACCGTACGGTCACCCTTTTTGACATCAATGAATATCAATATGGTATAATATTCATGTTTGTGTGATTAATATTAAGAAAGTTACATTTTTATATATTAAATACGTGCATAAAGTTAAAGACATACTGCATTTTGAAAGCTCCGTTCGATTTTGACACAGGCGCAGGGCGAAAGTGTAGGTTTTAAACCAGCGGAGATTTAAAACCGCGACACCTGCACTGCCTGCAGTTATATCGCTTACTTCCTTGATCGTTATAATACCATAATTTGCCTAAGAGAACTATATACGGATAACACAATTATATTTTGTATTTGTTTACAAAATTATTATTTCTTGGTGGTCTAACCAATACTTATAATTATATGGTCGTAATGCTTGCATTGCGGTTGATTAGCGGTGGGAGAAGAAGGCCTCCACTCCCCTCCTCTACCCCTGACACCTGACTGTTCGTGCCTCCCTCCGCCCTGCCGCTGACACCTCACTGCTGGCCTCCTACCCCCCCCCCCCCCCTTTCCTCGCTGCCGGCCTCCCCCCCGCCCATATAACCCAAGCCCTCGCTGCCTCCAGCCATTCAGCCTCCAGCCGCCTCCTGCTTCACTTCTCTGCTTTTCCTGCCCACTCACCCTTTCTTTCTCTCTTTCTATTTTCTAAGGTGGAGGGCTCTTCGGGGCTCTCTACTTTCACCTGACATTTACCTTATCTGACTTTGAACTAGATACCTCACATTTTATCTAGACATGTATCCTTGACATTTTTACACCTAATTTATATTGACCTTGATTGTATTTAGTTCTCTTGTTCCCTTGATTTTGTGTTATTGATATCCTTGACATGTTGTTCTTCCTGAAATAAAATGTCTTTTCTTCCACCCCCACCTTCTCTCTCTTCTTCCGTTGCTTATCAAACATGCAGCTTTTTGTCCATAGTTCAGATAAGGTTTTTATTGACTTGTGATTGGCCGTGAGTAGAGGAATACATAATATATTCATCACTATAGTTGTTGATACAAATCTACACAATATGACGTCTATTTGTTATATTAACCCATTGTCAAAGCTATATTTAGTTTATTAAATTTATGTATGTATATCGTCTTTACTCTGGTTAATTTGGTACTAATATAGCCGTGCACCTAACTGATATAGGAATAATAATATTAATGGAATACTTTGTCTAAATGCATGTATAATTTCTATTTTTCTCCATGGAATTTTCATGTAAATCTTTGCTGCTCGGTCTTTGAAGCGTCTTATAACGCAGGCTGGAATGTCTCAATTTGCTTAAATATGTCCCTAATGTGCATTGATGTTTTACGATTAAGGCTTGACTTTGAACATTTCTGTTTGCTTTCTATCAATTAAGTTTTGGCCGATCTCTTCCGTTGGACTCCGCCATACTAGTCACGTTAACATAAAAGGTCTAGATGTAAGTAAATTGCTTTTGGTAATCTTATTCTGGCTTAAAGCTGCATAGTCCGATGAGAGCATCCTACATATCAAACTTAGATATTAATGCACTTAATAAGCATGTGTTGCTGCATAGAACGACATACTAAGCCAATTTAATAGAAACTGTTACTGGTGAAGCGTATTGTATCATAGTTTTAATGTGTTTGCCAACATTAATTTGCATGTTTTCACTTTAAATATCTATAAAAAAAATTATTTTTAAAAAAGAAAAAAAAGCCATTTAAAATAAAAGTTGCTTCAAACTAAGGTAAAGTAGATTATAATGATCCATCAAATGTATTTATCTCAGAAAATTGCAAAAACTCAAACCCATTGGACTATCTAACTTTAACCGTAGAATTCAAATAAATGTTTCGCCCTATTTTAGTGTTTGTCATTTTTGGGTTCGCACGAGTAAAGTATGTATGTGTTTGGGGGTGGGGGTAGGAGTGTGGGTTCGGATTCAGATCATGGTAAATGGGTTTTATACAAAGGTTAAGATATATTACTATTTTGAATGTTGCCAACACTTTATGAAATGTTAATGCGGTTAATGTATTTAAACTTAGGATACAATAGAATTTAAGTAATGTATGAATTTACCTATATCATAGTCTGGGTGTTCATTGTGTGTATTAGCACACATAGAATAATCAGTCATGTACCGTGATTATAACTGTGTGTGTTCGGGAGAGGAGGTTTTAGGGCTATCGCCGAATACGTATACATGTGTGTCTAACATCTAAGGTGTAGACCGTGTAATTGTCTGGAAGGAGACATCAATTGAAAGACAATATTAATATGTGCATAGGCATACCAGGGTCGCAGCCAGGGGGGTTTCCTGGTTGCCCGGACCCCCCCCCCCCCCCCCAAAAAAAACAAACCACAATGAGTATTTTAAAACAAAATATAATTTCATGAATCATATAGACCTAAATTCTTGCTTTAAATTTATTAAGGAACACTAGATTTTAAGATTATGTGAACAATTGCACCAAAATGTGGGCTCTTGGACCAGAAAAACCATGTAAAATATTTCCCTAAAATGGGTGTCGTTCCACCAACCCATGTGAAAAGAATTACCCTAAAATAGGGGTAGTTTCGATTCATATTTGGAAACACCCCCTAGCCAATTCCTGGGTGCCCCCCTGCATACATAACAGTCCGTCCGAGTGGGAGGCTGGACATATTTCAAATGGATCGAAACCGAACCCCGATACCCATTTGAAATTACTCTTCCCACCCACCTGAAAGAGTTTTATGATGTATAGACATATGTAAATCACATCTTTGTTATTGCATACATACAAAGTTATTTTGGCTTTACGTATGGAACTATATTGGAATGACTACAGGAAACTTCTGATTCAAAGTAGAACGTGGGGAATCAATGAAGAGTTCAGGCACAAAACCCAACACATTTAGTTTAGTTGTTCTCTGTAAAGTGGAATTTTCTGTTCTGCTTTACAGGTAAAGTCGATCAATTTAAGATCGGGTAATGCATATAGGGGATACGTTGGCTTATGCGGATTGCAGAAAAAACTGGATTTGATTATCGGAATGGTGGCAGTTTTAGCTCAAACCTGGTGGTCATTGTTTCATTTTGGCCCGAATAGCGTTTGTTGTGATTTGCGCCTGAACTTTTCAAATGTTCAGAAAATACCCCACGCCATGAGTGCATTGTAACTAATATACTACCCTAATGTGATTCATGTATGCAGTTTCCGAGGGCGACCTACGGAGGGGTGCACACAATAACCCTACTGCCTGGAGATGGCGTCGGACCAGAACTCATGGCCCATGTACGCCAGGTCTTCAGGTAGGGCAAAGCACTAAGCTGTGCAGCAGGTCGTGGGTTCCAACTCCAGTCGAGTCGAGTTAAAAAATTATACTTGTCGCTTTCTGGTACTCTGCATTACTAAGATAAGACAAGGAGTTGTAGGATGAGGAAGACCGATTGTCTGCAGTTGATATTTGCCCTTATCTTAACCCTCACTGCGCTGATAAAATGTTTGCATACTACTACTAACGGACAAACGTACAAGTACTGAATTTGTTAGAATTGACTGAAATTGACATCCCCGGATAATAACATGTTTTTAAAAACCCATCCATATTCACTGTTTATTGTATTCAGATATACCTTGGTTCACATACAATCAAACATTTTCATGTCATTGCACAAATAGTCACTAAATACACCACCGTAATGGTAAGTCAGTCAGATTCAGAACTGCCCTTGTCTTGTAGTGAACCAGTGTGTGTATCTCTCACACTCTCGGCACCAGTATTTAGTTTTTTATTGGCCAGTAAATCAAATGTACATACTACATCGTGTGACATGTGGAGAATTCCGGTAAGTATCCCATTATCAAAAACGAGTTAAGTCGGTTCCCTTGTTTCAAGTGCATGTGATATGTCACGGCCCACCAGCGGGACGCCCAATGGAAGGTAACCATGTCAAAAGTAGCCAGATAACACACCACACAGCTACATACAAGCCTATGATATGTAAATAGGAGTAGGCTAGTCTAGTAATAAGAGTAGAACAAAATAAAATACATATATGCCAAGAAGATTTAAAAAAAACTAACATAGGCTACTAACCATACCAACCAGCTATCTATCTGCTACTGAAATGCAGGCAATCAAATTACTTATCAGCAGCTACTGTGTGGTAAGATAACACCAACACTACAACTGGCCAGCATTGAAAACAAGCCTGGGTACCCGGGCTTATATGGTATGGACAGTATAAATACAGACTCAATAAAAAATATATATATTAAAAAAATATAAAAAAACATGCATGGAACGGAGAGTATATTCAGTTCCCACGCAGTAAAGGTTAATAAATGAATCTACTTGAAAAAAAAGGTATTATTTAAATCAAAGACCTAATTATGTTGTGCAATTCTTCATGTATATCGAACTACCTTTTTATAACTTATCTTCCATTTCATTTTCGTTTTAATTAACCGAACATTCGTTGTGGGCATTAGATTAAATCGCTTAGTGATATTGTCTTTGCTTTCCGATGAAATTTGCATTGGTTAAAATATGGCTGAGAATTATTACACACAGCAATTGCATGCATTGTATATTGAATATAAATTATAACTGTTAAACAAAATATGTTAAACAAAATATGTTAAACAAAATATGTTAAACAAAATATGTTAAACAAAATATGTTAAACAAAATATGTTAAACAAAATATGTTAAACAAAATATGTTAAACAAAATATGTTAAACAAAATATGTTAAACAAAATATGTTAAACAAAATATGTTAAACAAAATATGTTAAACAAAATATGTTAAACAAAATATGTTAAACAAAATATGTTAAACAAAATATGTTAAACAAAATATGTTAAACAAAATATATTAAACAAAATATATTAAACAAAATATATTAGTTTCCTCGACAATCGCTGAATAAAGCTGTATAAAAGCTGCGTAGTCCGATGAAACCATCACATTTTCTAAACCAGAAAACATGCGTTCATTTGATCCCACATATCCAACTTAGATACTAGTGCATTCATTAAATATTTATTTTCTGCATGAAAGGAATGCTAAATAAATTAAACGAAGCTGTCAGTGCTGAAGTGTATGGTGTCCAGCATTTCGGTGTGCACACCAAAATTAATTTAGCGTACTTTCACTTAAAATATCTCCAAATTTAATCTCTTAAAATATAAGCTCCTTCAAAAATAGATTATAATTATCAACCCCAATATATTTATTTATCCAACGAATGTGCCAGAAAAGCAATACCATCAGATTATGTACCTTTAACACGTGCGTCTGCCTTGCAGGTATGTTGGAGCGCCCGTCAAGTTTGAGGAAATCAAGCTGGATAAGACCGTTTTAGACGAATCTGAATTGGAGAATGCGCTTTTGGCCATCAAGCGGAATGGAATTGCAATTAAAGGTAATTAGTCCAACCTTAAGTTTAATATGTGAATATTAGATTCATGTGTCAAGTCTGATAACCTAGTGGCTCAATGCATTACCAAAGACAATGTACGACTCAGACCTTTCATATAGGAATTTCTGAAATAATCATGCAGTGCTGCCACCCAATGGTAAACAAGGCAATTGGACAGGTGCCTTAGCCCAGCAGTCTTTATAGTCAATTATTCAATATAACATTTTTCTGGAAGATTTATACTGCCTATCATGGATAAGTCTGAATAGACTTGTTTTCACCATTATACAGTTTGTCTAGAGAAAGCCCGAGCCTACACTTTTACCGACCCAAGGGATTTTTAACCTCCCACACCACATAGACATGGTATGAGAGCAACTGGCCTTTGATGACGCTGTAAGTTATACACAGCAGTGGAAATCCAAATTGGCAGAGTTGGGTGACATGGGGAATCGAACCACCAACCTTCAGATTGGGAGTGCGACCTAGAAAAAGGTCAGACACTCTAACCACTGCGCCACAGAGAACACCACAATACATTGTCTTTCGCATTACTCAATACGGGTATTGAGAGTTCTGCTGGTCCTTCAATAAGAACTGAGGCTGCGACCCACCACAGATTACACAGTGGAAGGTGGGAAATGGGGGAGGGGTGGGGGGGGGGCGAATTCACCTACATCATGTTACAAGAAGTGGTATTTTATCTGATGTAAAATATTTGCGAGGACAATTTCACTGCAATCAAGAAACAAATGTACGGCAATAATCCTACCAAGTTTGGCTATCAGGAGGTGTATGGTTATAGGTGCATCGTGAGTTTAATGTAGTATAGGTTCTATAGTGAACAGGGGTGAATAAGGGTAGGAGGGGCACAAACCCCAACTTCCTATATGGTTTGGTTTGGTCAGTGTCACAATGATGGTACTGAGTGGGATATTAGGGCTCGGTGCCGGTGGAATACTTTATAGTACTCCCGGTAGGAGTCCTCTAAAGTAATGCATAGGGTTACAAGTCGGTATCTGTCCTGATATAACCGTAGGTGTTTCTGGGGTGTTAAACCCCAACAAATCATCATCGTCCATTATCGCTGTTCTGGTATGACCTTAGTTGTAGGAATACTACAAAGTGCCAGGAATATTTTTAGCATTTAACCATAGCCCTGTACTGAGTTGGGTTATATTTTCACGAAAACTCGGAATGTCTCCCATGGGCTTATCATTGACAGGGGATCGTGGGGAAAACCCAAAAGAAATCAAATTTCATCCAGTACTTGCCTAACCCTACCCTAGCTCCATTCCCCTGATCGATCAATACAGACTATCCCTGAAGAGCCTTCCAATCTCCATGTTGTGACCATATTTTGGGCCACGACGACGTCGATTTTTCGAAAAGAAATATTTGTTCTCCGCGATCACTTTCATTCCATAGTTTTTTGCTTTTATTATTATGATTATTATTAATAATAATAATAATTGTAGTGCACCTATTCTTTTGCAGGCAACCTTGAATCTAAGATCGGAGGACCTTCAACCAAGTCGAGGAATGTAGAGATGAGGTGACTTTTTGACGTTTTATTTATTTCTTTATTTATTATTTCTTTATTTATGTGTATGTTCCCAAACATTACCCGGGCCAATTAGTGACGGGCTGATGTAAAACTAGACGAGGCCATATAGTGGTCAAATCTAGTTTGATATCAATCTCCAAATTGTTGAAAGATCAATTTATATGTGACTAAAGCTACAAATTCATAACCAAAAACAATTAAGTGCATACAATGTCCTTAAAATATTACATGATGTTCTGGAAAAGTCCTGGGCTTCTATTGGTCTCTGTGGTAAGAGCAGATGGCCAAAATAGTTGAGCGTCAGCCTCCCATTTTGGTAGATCGTGGGATTCGAACCCCCAGGTCCGAACCCTGGTCGAGTCAAACCAATGACTTAAAAATGTATACTTGTCGCTACCTAGCCTGGCATTCTGCGTTACTACGATAGAGATAGGAGCAATGGAATGAGGGAAAATGCAATCGAAAATTTCACATGCTTAATCAACTAATACACCAACAAATCAAACCACTGACTTTAAAATTTATACTTGCCGCTTCCTAGCCTTGCGATTGGCAAGGACTGGTTAGTTCAGTGTCGGGATAATGTGAGTGAGTGGGATATCGGGTCATGGTGCCAGCACTCTGATTTCCCAGTAGTGCAGCACTATAAAGTCACCATGAGTGCACACCGTCACAAGTCGGTACCGGTCCTGATATGTTCTTACCTTTTGCCAGGCGCAAAACTCCAACAACCAATATCCTAGCCTGGCGTTCAGCATTACTAAGATAGGGATGGGAGCAGTGGAATGAGGGAAAATGCGATTGAAAATTCCCCATGTTTTAATCAACTAATACACCCAACAATAAAAAAAAAAAACACCTTGTGGATGACGTGACGTGCCTCCTTGTTTCAGGGATGAGTTGGACCTGTTTGCGAACGTGGTCCGGTGCCGCACCTTGCCCGGTGTGCCGAACAGACTCGGGGAGATTGACATCGCGGTGATCCGTGAGAACACGGAGGGCGAGTATGCCTCCTTGGAACACGAGGTTTGTAGTCTTCCACCACCTCCCCTCCCCTCCCCCTCCCCTCCCCTCCCCTCCCCTCCCTCCCCTCCCTCCCTCTCCTCCCCTTCCCCTTCCCCTCCCCTCCCCTCCCCTCCCCTCCCCCCCCCTCCCCTCCCCTTCCCCTCTCATCCCCCTCCCCTTCCCCTCTCCTCCCCTCCCCTTCCCCTCCCCTCCCTCTCCTCCCAACCCCTCACCCTTTCTCCCTGCCCTCCCCTCCCCTGCATTATGTTGATCGTTATAATCTACTTTACTTTGGTTTGATGTAACGTTTATTTTAAATAGCTAACTTTGGAGATATTTCATGTTTAAAAAAAGCCAAATTAATTTGGGCAAACATGCCAAAAGTTTGACACCATATACTTCAGTAGTAACAGGTTCTATTAAATTGATTTATTACGACCTTCTATATAGCAACAAATGCTTAATAAGTACACCAGTATCTAAGTTGAATCTAGATAAGTGATTTGGTTTTGAAAATTTGATGTTTTCATCGGACTATGCAACTTAAAAAACTAAATGTCCTGTGTGTTTACAGAGTGTGGACGGAGTCATTGAAAGCCTTAAGATCATCACCGAGCACAAGTCGAAGCGCATAGCAAAGTATGCCTTCGATTACGCTGTCAAAAATGGTCGCAAGAAGGTCACCTGTGTACACAAGGCCAACATCATGTAAGCCTTTCGTCTTCCAAGCCTGGACTCGTAGGTAATAAGGGTGCCAACTGCTTTACCATAAGACTTAACGTGCAAACGAAGGGAAACGTGACGACCAGAGCGGGCCTAGAACCCACACCTCTGCCATTCAGGTGCTGGGTTCTAACCATTAGGCACCTCAAACAGTCGATGTTTACTTTTTGTGCTGGGTGTCGTTAAACAAACAAACTATTAGACTCTCTAGGCAACAGGTGGAAATATGCTATGTAAGCAATATGTCACAATTCATATGAAAGAAAAAGATTACGCTTTCCCATTTTCAAAGATTGGTAGCTATGCATTTGTTGTCTTTTTTGTCAAACAGGAAGCTGGCCGATGGTCTGTTCATGAGGTGTTGTCAACAGGTGGCCAAGCAATACCCCGACATCGAGTTCAACACGATGATTGTGGACAACTGCAGCATGCAGGTTAGTGTTGAATTGAGATGAATGATCGGCAGCAGTCTGAGGTCATTGTCAGGGGTAGTCACATCGAAGTTACATAGTCCGTTGGTTTTACCGGGCACGGTGGCCGAATCGGTAGAGCACAGGTCTCGCGTGTGGGAGATCGGGAGGGGAGTTCTGTTCCTGGTAGAATCAAACCAATGACAGATAAACTTGATACTTGTCGCTTCCTAGCCTGGTGCTCGACGCTAAAAGGATAGGGCAAGGACTGATAAGCTCAGTGTCAGGATAATGTGACTGAGTGGGATATTGGGTCATGGTGCCAGCGACTTGATTTCCCAGTGGGGCAGCACTATAAAGTCATTATTAGTGCGCATTGTCGCAAGTCGGTAGTTCTCCTATGACCTTAGATGTTGCCGTTGGTTTTCAGTTTCTGCCTTATTTATTTAAATAAATATTGGAGGCTCATTACTATAATCTACTTTACTTTAGTTTTGAAGTAACTTTGACTTTAAATGGTTTACTCTGAAGATATTTGACGTGAACACATGCCAAATTTACTTCGAAATGCTAGAGATCATAAGCTTGAACGGGAAATTGATTTAGTAGCTCTTCGATGCATCCATTCATATCTAAATAGGATATATGGGGTCCAAAATTTCATTCTTCCATTGGACTATATAACTTTAAATATTCCCCCCCCATGTGTGCACCAGTCACGGAAATGCAAAGTTATAACTAGCTTGATAGTTATATAGATAGATAAATAGATAGATAGATAGACAGACAGACAGACAGATAGATAGATAGAACTTTGCATTTCCGAGACTGCAATGTGATATTGTTTGCAATGTGATATTGGCCACTTGGATCACATGCACCCCCATTAAAGCGGTAAGTGGTGAAAAGGCATTGATTAATAACCACATGCTTCCTGTCTGGCTTGAGCAGCTTGTGTCGAACCCGCAGCAGTTTGACGTGATGGTTCTGCCCAACCTCTACGGGAACATCATAGCCAACATTGCGGCCGGGCTGGTCGGCGGGTCGGGCATCGTGGCCGGCAGCAACATCGGCGAGAAGTACGCCATCTTTGAAATGGTATGGCTGCTTAACCCTTTCAGCCCGAAATAGCTTTTAATGGGGTACAATCAGTACTAAAATTCCAGGTGGCGCTGTGACGCAAGTCGGCGAGAGTGAGCGATAATAGAGTGAAAAGCAGTACATTGGTATTTGTTTGGTGGTGGTGGTTCGGGGGGGGGGTATGGGGATAGGTGTGTGTGGTGGGGTGGAGTAGGGTTTGATGGGGTGTAGGTGTGTGTGGTGGGGGTTGACAGGGTGTAGTGGGGTTGAGAGGTGTAGGTGGGTGTGGTTATGGTGTAGGTGTGTATAGTGGGTGGGTGGTGGTTGTGTGGTGGGGGGCGTATGTTTGTGTGGTGGGGGTGTGGTGAGGATTTTGGTGTGTGTGGTTGGGGTGTAGGCAGGTATGTTGGGGTGTAGGTGTAGGGCTGTGTGTGGTGGAGGTGTAGGTGGTTTGTGGTTGAGGTGTAGGGGTGTCTTGCAGAGCGGTACCCCACAATCTTTAGCATCCCTAATCCACACCAGACACCTACACCCCCACCACAGCCCAAAACCCCAACCCCATACACCCCACCACACACACACACCTATACCCCCCACTACCACCTACACCCCACCACTTACATCTATGCACCCACCACATCCCTAAGCCCCTACCCCCCTCACCACACACCTACGCCACCAACATACACACCTACACCCTCACCACACCCCTAAACCATCACCACACACCTACACCCCCACCACACATACCTACACCACCAACACACACCTACACCCTCACCATACCCCTAAACCCTCACCACCCATTGGATCCAGTGCATAGCCATATCGGTTCTTGGCCCGAGTTGCGCCGCAGCAGCACCTATCGATTCCCGTTGATTTGTCTGACCCCATTGTTTGTTAAGTCCCTGGAGTCCTGACCGATGTGTTAAAAAATCTGAATATTATGTGATGTTAGGTCAGTTTGATTGATATATCTCAAAAGCCGTCGAAAATCAAATTTCGCTTAAAGCTGGTTTCGAACCCATACTTCCGCCATTCTGGGACTAGCATCCTAACCATTAGGCTCCCTTATGCAATCAACCTAGACAGACCTACCTGTGCATGTGTCATTTCACCTGGGGAGGTCAGTGTACCGCACCTCACTACATATGAGCGAAAACAAATCCAAAGCGATTCTTTTTCTCTCAATTTCGGTGAATAATTCAGTGCCCAGTGTATATTTGAAGTAGAAATCCATGGGAGATTTAGAAAATAAATTTAATCTTGAAATAATTCCTGTTGACGAATCCACACATTTTATGTAAGTTATCAAAATTATATATTAAAAAAGAAATGATTACAGTTTTAAAATTTGGGTTCGGATAGTATGGATGGAATGGCATTGCAGTTTTCCTTTGCTTAATTCTGACTGGGCGCGGTGGCCGAATCGGTAGAGCACAGGCTTCCCGTACGGAAGATCGGGAGTTCGAATCCCATGGCTTACAAAATTGATGCTTGTCGCTACTTAGCCTGCTGTTGGGCATTAATAGGATAGGGCAAGGACTGGTTAGCTCAGTATCAGGATAATGTGACTGAATGTTATATCAGGTCATTGTGCTGGTGACTTGATCTCCTAGTGGGGCAGCACTATAGAGTTGGCATGAGTGCACATTGTTAGTCCTGATATGACCATATATGTTGCGACGATGAAAAACATCAAACAAACAATAAGCTTAAGCCTGTGTATTACATTTGTTATATTCAGGGAACACGACCGACGGGCCGGACGATTGAGGGGATGAATGTGGCCAACCCGACATCCATGCTGCTCACCAGTGCCGATATGCTCGACCACATTGGGTAGGCTCCCTGACAACCTTCACTGGGGGCCCACGTGAACAGGGAACCTCCCTGAGATAAAACCTTCATGCTGTGTCCCTGAAAAAAAGGAAACCTCCCTGAAAATGAGGAAAACTCCCTCAGATAACCTTCACTGGGGGCCCACGTAAACAGGGAAACTCCCTGAAATAAAGCTTTCACTGTGTGTCCCTGAAAACAGGCAACCTCCCTTAAAGCTGCCTAGTCCGATGAAGCATCAAATTTTCAAAACCAAAATAATTATTTAGATTTGATTCTACATATCTAACTTAGATACTGATGTACTTATTAAGCATTTGTTTCTGCGTAGGAGGCAATACTGAGTCAATTTAACAGAACCTGTTACTGCACAAGTCTATGGTGTCAGAGTTTCGGCAAGCTTGCCAAAACTAATTTTCCATGTTTGCACTCAAGATATCTCAAAAGTTTACCATTTAAAATAAAAGTAACTTTGAACTAATGTAAAGTAGATACTAGTGATCGATCTAATATATTTATCTCAGAAAAAATACAGAAATCCAAAACCATCGGACTATGCAACTTTAAATAAAACCTTCACAGTGTGTCATTGAAAACGGAAACTCGCCTAAACAATCTTTCTTGGGGATCCTTGAAAACGGAACATCCTACAATTAAAGTTGCATAGTCCGATGGTTTTGCGTTTCTGAAATTTTCTGAGATAAATACATTAGGTTGATCGTTATTATGTACCTTACTTTAGCTTGAAGTAACTTTTATTTTAAGTGGCTAACTTTTGAGATATTTGAAGTCGAACCATGCAAAATTAATTTTGGCAAGCACGCCAAAACTCTGACCTCATAGGCTTCTGTAGTAACAGGTTCTATTCAATTGCCTCGGCACGCCCTTCTGTGTGGTGACAAATGTTTAATAAGTGCACCAGTATCTAAGTTAGATATGTAGTATCACATTTAGATAATTGTTTTGGTTTTGAAAATTTGATATTTCATCGGTCTATGCAACTTTAACTTTCACTGTGCGTCCTCGAAAACACGAAAACTACGAACGCCCTTCAAATAACCGCACACTTTCTCAAACCATCACTGGATACTTAAAAACAGAAACTCCCTTCATTTAATAATTAAATTTAACTGCATTGAATTGAAGATTCTCGTTTACTTCCTAACCGAAATATTCTTTAAGTGGAACCCATGACGTCACAAGTCGTGTTTTTTTTATCTGTTCTTTTTTTTTTTCTTTCTTTCTGTTATTTCTTTCTATTGATTAGTCCGGAGTGGGGGGGGGGGGGATCTGGACTCTACTGTGTGCTTCACAAACTTGCGGGTATCCCATATTTTAATTGGGAAGTGTTTACTTATTGTAGGTAGAGCATTAGCATTAATTGTGAAGCAAACAGATAAAGATAAATGTACTAACAACTTCCCACTTCTCTTTTTTTTCAGCTTGGAAAGCTATGGCACCACAATCCGGGAAGCTGTCATGGAAGTTATCAGCGAAGATAAGGTTACCCTCTTTACTCAATACTCAGTGATTGTCGGCATCGGGAGCCGTGGCCGATTTGGTTGAGCACGGGCCTCGCGTGCGGAAGGTTGGGAGTTCGGTTCCCGGTCAAGTCAAACCAATGACTTATAAAATTGATACTTTTCACTTCCTACCTTGGTGCTCAGCATTAATAGGATAGGGCAATGACTGGTTATCTCAGTGTCAGGATAATGTGACTGAGTGGGATATCGCATCATCATGTCGGTGGCCTGATTTCCCAGTGGGGAAGCACTATAAAGTAACCATGAGTGCGCATTGTCACAAGTCGGTACCCGTCCTGATATGACTTTAGATGTTGCCAGTATGTTAAACTCTAAGAACCGATTATCGGCTACACAGATAATTGCTACTGACCAAATGAATCGCGCTCATATTCAACAAATTGTGTTATATAGTAGCAGTTGAAATATCATTTATTTCTTCTGGGTGTATAGATAAGAGATGATGCGAGAGATTGAAACAGATTATCCACTAATAGAGGTTTTTGTGTAACCTGCATTATTCTTTCCCTCAAAAACAGGAATTAAGTTAAAGATCTGTAAATTTCAAATTATTTAATCATAAAAAAATGTAACCCACCAAAAAACCTACAAACTCCTTCCTTAGTAATAAATACAGTGTTTGATATCAGAAGAGACACTGAGACCAATTACTGAAACGCCACAAAATGATAGAAATGTCTTAAATATTCGGCCATGTCCCTGCACTGAGTGGGTTTTGATTTCCGCAAAAATGGGGACATTCTCTCATAGGCTTAACACTGTCAGGGAATCGCAGAAAAATCTCACAAGTCGGATTTCATCCAGTACTCCACAAGTACTATCCTAGTTCGATTACGCTAATGAGTCAGTACAGACTATCCTTGAAGAGCATTACACTTTCCTTGGGGTTGTATTATCAACCATCCTGGCCATCTTGGATCATCACCGAACGCGGTGGCCGAATCGGTAGAGGCCAGGCCTCCCAGGCGGAAGGTCAGGAGTTCAATTCCTGGTCGAGTCAAACCAATGACTCATAAAATTGATTCTAGTCGCTTCCTACACAGGCGCTCTGCATTAGGAAGATAGGTCAAGGACTGGTTGGCTCGGTGTCAGGATAATGTGTGGGATATCAGGTCATGGGGCTCGCAGCCTTGTCCCCCCCCCCAGTGGGGCAGCACTATAAAGTCATCATGAGTGCGTACTGTCAAATCGATTCCCATCCGGATATGACCTTATTTGTTGGCAGGACGTAAAACTCCAACAACCAACCAACCAATCTTGGATCACCCATTTCCGCTTTTTCTTCTTCTTTGCGATCACTTTGATCCCTGTTTATTGACTCCGACAGATCACCACCCAGGACATCGGCGGCCAGGCGACTACGACCGAGGTGGTACAGGCCATCATTGAGCGCATTAAGCAGAAAACCAACGCCTGGTACGGTAGAAAGTCTTAGCATATCTTCCACCACGCTGCCACATGACCCAGGCGGCCACGTGACCCGAGCGGCCACGTGACCTGGGCTTGTCCGATGCGGTGGCTGCGCACTCCCAACATCCATGTGTGCTTCGCTTTATAGCCTTTCCACCGCGGTTGAATCGCATGGCGCATGCCAGTTCTACCCGCGAAATCCATGCTGCGCGTTTACATTTACGAAGCCATATACTAAGCTGTTATTGGTAGCGGCTTTCGTGGGAATGGCTGGCGAACGCTGCTGTCACCTCCACCTTCTCCTCGAAGAGCATTGCATTTTGGTGTTTAAATAGATAGGTGTTTGTTAGTTGGTGATTGTGGTACACGTCTCACTGCCAGCGTCCCACCACCACAGCACACACGTTAGTTTGATAGGTGCTTCCTGCTCTGATGAATGGCAGCAGAACCATGTGGCAAATAATGAGATAATTCAGCACATTTGCAAATAAATAACCAAAGATATGATTCTGCACGCATGTAGGCCTGCGTAATAATCTTAGTCTATCGGTCGAGTGCTTTTAAATGAGTTGAAGGTTGGAAGTCATCCGCTAAGACCCATTTGAAATCACTTCACACCCACATAGACTATTATATATATACACATGTATATGCCTACGCGTATGTCAAATATCTTTCGATAATGATGTAGTCTCATTTGTTATTCACCGACAACATATTACATATGTGATGGATTCTATTTTACGGAAGGTTTTGTTCCCCCCCCCCTTTTTTTCCCCCATTCAATGCTCGGTTATATTCACATTTTTGAATAATTTTCTGTATTGAAATAAAGGACAATCCGTAATGTCCATGTTTTTTTTTGTCCTTTTCACAATCTTAGCAGTGTTAGGAGTATGTTTGACCCTCTTCACCCTCCTCCCGTAATCTTAACACAAAAACATTGATAAATCTATTTAAAAACCACAACCCCGCTCCAAGTACCGATGTTATAGCGCGCCTGAAAAGCAATCCTCACGTGGCTTTTAACCCCCCCCCCCCCCCCACCACCACCACCACCACCACCACCACCACCACCACCACCACCACCCCTCTACACCCCATCCGTCCGATCATTGTATAAGATTGTGAAGACCATCATCATTCATGGACCGTCCCTAATGTTATAGTCTTTTCTGTAATGGTGCACTCACTGATATATCATCCTGATATGACCTTAGATGTTACCATGACGTAAAACTCCAACAACCTCCCAATTCACTGATTTGAACGCCAACGTTGACTTGCATGTTGCAGGGTCAGTACAGGGCCTGGAAAGTCTTGAAAAGTCTTCATTTTCCCCATTTCAAAGCCTTGAAAAGCCCTGAATTTAAAACCTATTTTGGGTAATTGGTCTTGAAAACCTTGAATTCCATTAAACTGTCCCCACTGATCTAAATTAGTCCGAAATGGCTATTTGCCATTTTAGTTTTTTCCTTAAAGCTGCATAGTCCGATGAAGAATCAAATTTTCAAAACCAAAACACTTAACTAGATTTGATTCTACATATTTATCTTAGATACTGATACATTTATTAAACACTTGTTGCCACATAGAAGGGCATAGGGAGTCAATTTAATAGAACATGTTACTGCATAACCCTATGGTGTCAGGGTTTTGGCGTGCTTGCACAAATTAATTTGGCATGTTGTCACTTCAAATATCTCCAAAGGTAGACATTTAAACTAATAGTTACTTCAACCTAAAGTAAAGTAGCTTATAATGATCAATTTAATGCATTTATCTCAGAAAATGACAGAAACTCAAAGCCATCGGACTATGCAACTTTAAATCCAAATGAAAATAGTTTAGAATTCCTATCAAAACCAGCCTTGAAATAGGCTTAATTCCATATCTTCACATGTGTATGGACCCTGATGTTATGAAGTATTTTATTTTGAGATGAACCCAGGACTTCATCTATACGGGCAGTGAGTGACCTTTTGAAATATGGTCCTCCCTTCTAAACACACCAGACCACACCTCACCACTGTTGCATTGTGGGTAGGCAGGCTTTAATTTAGGCGTGTCCAGTGAGAGAGCCGGTGTGCGCTGCTCCATACATAATTGTTGTACTTGGTATCCATACAGGTATTAGCAGTTGCAGTACAGGTGACGCGTTGCTCTGTAAGCCTACCTTCAGCCTGCTTAGTTTGCCGCCTTCACCGGTTGACTGCACTCAAGTCCCACACCGCATCCCACTTGGCCCTAAACAATGCACACCCTATTTCAGCTAACCTTGTTACTTTCTCCACCAGTCGAGACCCTTACACCCGCGCTGATATTTAATTTGATTTGTGTTCATTTGTTTTATTCTTATTCTTATTATATTTAAGATTATTATTTCCATTGCTAGTCCACTGTTTTTGTTATATTATTTATTTTTGTTGTCAGGATTATTGGAGAAAAACACCACCAAAAAACAACTGATTGTCACAACTTCTCCATTGTTTTGATATTTTTGTCTGTATCAGTAATGTTAATAAATGACAACTCAAGACATTTGTTGCATTTTTTGTTTATGTAGAATTTCTTTTTAAAGGAAATAACCTGGAACACCTTTCGAACTACTAATAAAACCGTATTTAATTACCTGTGAGGTCACTTTTAAAGTGCTTAATGATAATTTCCCGTGAAAAGCATTTTGAGTACTAACCAGTGATATGAATTCTTATAATACCTGTTTGCTACGATGCATTTACTTACATGAATCATGTTAATAAATCAGTAAGCTTGTATAGGTCTGCTATTTGAATACAGCTCAAATCTACAATTCTATCTATCCAAACAGTTATGGCAATTTATTTAGAAAATAAAGTTGATATGTAATAAAGAGACTTGTTGATGCTCCTGGATTATAGTTGTAGATTAATTTAATTTGATATAACAATTTTTTATTTAAAAATTATAACAAAAAACGGTCATAAGCCGTGTTTACACGGGGAATTGTAAAGCGAATTAGACAAAGCGATTTATATGAATCGAATTAGTGGCGCGTTTACACACGGAGCGGTTTAAGGCGGAAATCGATATCTGCGCATGAGCAAGTCCAAACTAACCAGCGCCAGTTTGGGTTCGTCGACGTCACCACGAGAGAGTGGGTTCGACCTAGATATGTATGGACTGAATCATATTGTTTTGGAACGGTCAAAACTTCTGCTGCACAGTGAAAACCTTAAAATAAATCATGAAAACAATATATGTGCGCCTCTAGCAGGTTCATAGACCAAATTATATAATATGTGCTTTTGATCGACCAGAAAATAAACAAACTCAGGTTTCGACTGCGCATGCATGTGACGTGCTTAAGCTAGTTCACTTCATATAAACCACCTAGCGAGGCGGTTTACGTAAAGTGAATCATATGAATCGATTCAGCCCTAAAACACCACAGCGTCGCGTTTACACGGCAAATGTAAATCGATCTAGACAAGTGGTTTTATATGAAGCGTTTTAACTCGCCCGTGTAAACACGGCTATAGAAAATAAAGGGCAATTGAAACCAGAATCACAATACCTGGTTGGATAACAATTTGACGTAATGTTATGTATTAGCAGTGTACGTTTATATTCTAGTTGGTGTGACCTTTCTTACAGAGTTCTCACAGACTTACTGTCCGTCATTAGCTTGACTACTTGCCGTGACTACTGCCAGGACGCGAAGGAAACCTTACTTACTTCAGGAACCCGACATTTTCTCAAAAAGCATTTATAAGTGCAAGTTTATAGAAAGCTTATACAAAAACTTGCTTTGAAAGGCATCCAAATCCAAAGACTACCATAGCACTATTAGAATGTGATACAACGTTATTGATTATATATATTATATATATTATATATATATATATATATATATATATATATATAGACCTATTTGATATGACGTCAGCATCGGTGTTTAGGTCAGTGCGCGCACTGCTTGGCTGCAGGACGACACACTGTCACACTACAAACTCAATGGCTATGAGCAATCTTCGTAGAGAAAAGGTGAAATATCTCTAAAACCAGGCCACCTAGAAACAAACCGAATGGCACAGATACAGAAAACATATTCAACGAAAAGATTATATCAAATTTATAAGGTTAGGCTTCTATATTTCTATTAATTTTGAATAAAATCGACATGTTGCACTGCGCGTATTTACAAACTCAATGCATTGTTAATGGCTGTGAGCAATCTTCATAGAGAAAAGGTGAAATATCTCTAAAACCATGCCACCTAGAAACAAACTGCTTGGAACCACATACCGAAAACATATTCATCGAAAAGACTATATTAAAATTATACGGTTAGGGTTCTGCATTTCTACTAATTCTGAATAAAATCGACGTGTTGCACTGTGCGTATCGGCAAACTCAATGCATTGTCAATGGCCATGAGCAATTTTCATACAGAAAAAGTGAAATATCTCTCAAACTACACTACCTAGACACAAACCCCTTGGCATACATACAGAAAACATTCAACGAACAAGTTATATTAAATTTATATGGTTAGGGTTCTGCATTTCCATTAATTTTGAATAGAATCGACGTGTTGCACTGCACGTATCGGCCAACCAATGGCAGTGTGCCATCGTTCTGCAGCCAAGGTGCGCACGCATGCACAATGTCTATAAACATTGAAAGGGTTCTATATATATTGGCTGTTTGGGACTGACCTCTAGATGACCTGCTACATCATTTCGGACGCTGACGGTGCATTGTGAACATTGTACAGCGCAGTGGCGCCACCTATCGGTATAAGCAGTATATATGAATCACACGAGCGTGTTTAGAGCTGGAAGGCGGCTGGAGGCTGAGTGCCTGAGGGAGGCCGGCGGGCGGCCTTATAAGGGGGGAAGTGAGCAGAGGCAGGAGGGGGGTGAGTCGCTCAGGGCCGGGGGGAGGTGAGCAGTGGCAGGGGTGAGTCGCTCAGGGGCGGAGGGAGGTGAGCAGTGGCAGGAGGGGGGGGTGAGTCGCTCAGGGGGGGAAGTGAGCGCGGTCGGGCGAGGTGAGAAGGCAGCGCGACACGCGGGGCGGGGGAGGGTCTCTCCCTTCCCTCGCATCAAACGTAATGCTTCACATTACGACCAATTGCCTACCCAAAAAGAGGCTACTAAGGCAAACAAGTGGCTACAGCAGTACATTCTATCCACTACTTTAGTTCTGTTTGTTTGCTTATTGTCTTAAGTGATCAGGGCGGGACTTTAATTCAGTCTTTCTGTCTGTAGGGAATCTGTATGCATCTATTATATCACCTCAGTTTATTGTAAACATACCTTACAGAGAGTTAACATAAAAGAATTGAATTGAAATTCAGACTCCACCCCTTATATATAGACAAGCACAGGTCCATGCAAATAGTAAAGAGGAATAAATATATATTTTTGAGAAATACATTTAAGTATATCATAGTAATTAATATATCTATGATATAAATATATGTATGGCTATGTCCAAGCATTGGCCGATCCTGCAATTAATTCATTCAAGAATAGATTAGAAAAAGCATGGGCTGATGATCCAGGGAAATTTGACCCCTTATTCACCACATGCTGCTAATTACTCCTTGTGTTGCTTATTTACTTGCACTCAAGCAAAAATGAGAGACAAATAAGTGTTCACACTTCCTGTCTACCATTCGCTATATCGCTATATTTGTAAAACGCCACCGTCAAGTGCAATCAGGGCCAGTTAAGCTGGAAAGTTCCAGATTTGGCCAACAGATGTCACTAGCTTAACTGGAGGGGTATAATACAAGGAGAGTGGTGGTGAAATTCCTGAAGAAAAATACAATATAGTTAGTTGTCTTTAATTTGTTAAATTATAGATATATTACAAGGATAGGAGCTTGAATCCTGTTGCGATATGAATATCTGAATCAAGCATTTGATTATTTTCCCAATTATTCTCTACAGAGATATAGCATGTGAAACCACAGGCAGTCAAGGAAACGACCCGACTAGATTAGTTCCAGATTCTGCCGATAGATGTCACTAGCTTAGGTGGCGGGGTCTATTGACCTTCCATCTTTCCACGGATTGCTACCTTATCCTATAAAATATCAAAAGAGTCCTATTAGGGCTACTAAAACACAATTGAAAATATTGGAATAGTGCTGGTCAGCGGTGAAAACACCTATCCGTTATGAGCAGAATAAATCAATTCATCAATACAAAACAAATCCTATTAATGTTGAGCGCCAGACTAGATAGCAATAGTTATTAATTTTAAACCCTTGTTTTCACTTGGCCGGACCGCAGGTTCGAATCCCATAATCTGCCACACGGGAAGCGGGCGCACAACTCATTAAGCCATGCCGTGTGTTGTAGGCCTATTCTGGTTTGGGGAGTACTTAGGAATTATAATGCTTTATTACGATTCATCTTTCAGGTGGCTTAGTTAATGTTAATGTTCACGATGCATCCGTAGCAGTTCAGAATAGTACTGCCATTTAGGCCTACTAATAGCTTAATACTCAAAATTTAAATTAACTAATTGTGGCAATCTCAGCGTGTATGAATCGTAATGCATTGTTGATGTGCGTTCTGTAATGTAAATAGATCCATTTTCAGTTAAAGTTGCATATCCGACGGTTTTGAGTTCCTGTTATTTTAGAGTGGTCACTATGATCTATTTTACTTTAAATTAATTTTTATTTAGAATGGCTAACTTTTGAGATATTTGAAGTACAAGCATGTAAAATTAGTTTTGGCATGCATGCCAAAACTCTGACATCATTCATGTTGGCCTCCCTAACAACATGGCTAATTAACTTACGAGGCAACTGGTCACGTGACCCTTCTTGCTGCATCGGACCACATGTGGTCGCTCACTTCTGGCCCGGAGCTCAAGCTAGCAGGTTCGCTTTCCCACCCACCCACCCTATCTGGGGTTGAGCGCTGTTCTTGTCATTTAACCATTACGGGTGTAATCGATTAATCAACTCAGGCCACCTGAGCCACTGTTTGGCGCATGCGCATATCCTACAGACTCGGGTTAAATAAACGAATACGGTTGGGGTGGATAAAATGGTGGCTTAATCTAAAACTTAATATTTGTGTTCAATATCCGATATATGTACAGCAAAATAGGATTTCAAGTATTTTATGATTGAAGAAGCTGACAATCTGGGTTATTAAAAAAAAAGCATTAAAATAACACGTAGGACCTGTAAGGGTAGCTGTTATCCTACAGGTACCGGCACAGATGTGACATCATAGCTCCTAGCAAACCCCAGCTAAGAGGTGGGTTATTGGGGTCGGGTCGTTTTGCACACGTCACGTGTATTTCTGGACTTCACTCACAGTGTTCGATTTGAAATTCTGATGACTCGGGTGACCCGAATCGTTCGGGTCGTGTTAATCGATTATGGCCAATGTGTGTTACAATCATGAAGTTTAGTCATTAAGTCATATATCACAGTTCTTGTTATATATACGATTAATGCTTAACTAGTTCATTATCGAACTCTGCTCTCGTTAAACTTGTTATTTATGATGATATTAGACCTCAACCGGTCACTTGCAATTGATGATATAGGCCCTGTCGCCGACTTTCCTCTAGAAAGCACAACTTCGTTGAAGTTACAGACTTGATTTTTATTATGAAATAAATAATGTTTCAATTTACATTCAATAACTGTGTCGATCTTGTTGCCTCGTTAAGTGAATTATATGATTATGCAACAACAGGTTCTATTCAATCGACTTAGTATTCCCTTTTATACAGAAGCAAATGTTTAATAAGTGCATCGGTATCTAAGTTAGATACCGGTATGTAGAATCAAATCTAGATAATTGCTTTGGTTTTGAAATGGTGTTTCGTCGGACTACACAGCTTTAATGCTTTGCTTTTGAAATGATGTTTCGTGGGACTATCCAGTTTGAAGAGTAATTAATAACAGATTCCCCTGCAATGTGTATATTATTGTTTATTATATAAAGTCTCAGGACGATGGAATAAACCCCCAAACAAACCACATGGTTCGACGCTGCACGATATGCTCTGCAGACCGCTGAAATAAATGTAGAAAACCCAGCACATGGGGAGGAATTTCAATTAAATGTGATTGTTGATTCAGGAAAGAAACATTAAATAACAATACTACAAATGCACAAAATGAGTAAGTGTTGTTGATACAGATCCGTTATAGAACGATGTTGAGATGGTTTACTTGCGATTGTGTGACGAAACAGTGCGTAGTTTGGACAGACCTCCTTGCACAGTTAAATAAGGTAGTCACACACACCTATATATAGGCCCTATATATATATATATATATATATATATATATATATATATATGTATATATATTGATATAATATGTATGCATATCTTACAATGCCGGTGGTCTAGTTAATTATATATATGCTATATATATATGATTTGGTTGATTATATATATGTGACATCAAAGAATTATGCAAATATAAATCAGAAGGTTAGATTATTTATTAACCTCCTCCGACATTAGTTCAATGCTTTTGAGATTCTGGCTTATAAAAAAGAAGAAGATAAATATATTACGTTGGTCGTTGTAGCATACCGTAATTTAATTAGAAATTACTTTTATTATAAAAGGCTGACTTTGGAGCTATTTGAAATGAAAACATGCAAAATTTTGGCGCGCATCTACAAATTCAGACACGATAGGCTTCAGCCATAACATGTTCAACACAAACTTACTTAGTATTCCCTTCTATGCAGCAACAGCTTCATAATAAGTGCAACAGTAGCCCTATCTAAGTTGGATATGTAAGATCAAATTTAGCTGCATGATTTGGTTTTGAGAATCTGACGCTTTCATCAGACTGTAGTCTTTGCCTACCTCCTCCAGCAACTCTCCGGATGGATTGGTGGCGCCCCCACTGGGATCTTCACCTCACTAATCACCTCCTACTGCTTGCTGCCAGTCTCATGAAAGGTGTTAAAGTTGCATAGTCCGATGGTCTAGAGTTTCTGTCATTTTCTGAGATAAATACATTAGATTGATCGCTATAGACTACCTTACTTTAGTTTGATATAACTTTTATTTTAGATTGTTAACTTTGGAGATATTTGAAGTATAACCATGCAAAATTAATTTTGGCAAGCATGCCAAAACTCTGACACCATAGGCGTCTGCAGTAACAGGTTCTCTTAAATTGCATCTGTATTCCCTTCAGTGTGATGACAAATGTTTAATGAGTGCCCCAGTATTGAAGTTAGATATGTAGAATAAAATCTAGATAATTGTTTTGGTTTTGAAAATTTGATATTTTCATCGGACTATGCAACTTTAACCAAATCACCAGCAATGTATGTGGAGTCCTTTACATGTACAGTAAAACCCCATTATAGCGCCCCTCGATTTAGCGTGAATTAGGATATAATGCGGTGATTCATTGGACCGAGAATTCTTTAATTCAAATGTAGCTAATTCAGTCAACTTGACCCCGCTGTTTTCGCGATGACATTTGTATGGACCCCAACGATTGCGTTATAAGGGGGTTTCATTGTACAGTATACATATACATATAATGAACAACATAATTGACAACTCTGCTGTAATGATGGACAAAATGTAGAATCCATCGCCATTTTTCTAGTTTTATTAAAGTTGATTAGTCCGATGGTTTTGAGTTTCTCTCATTTTCTGAGATAAACATATTAGGTTGTTCATTATAATCTACCTTACTTTGGTTTGAAGTAACTTTGATATTAAATCGCAAACTTTTGAGATATTTGAAATGGAAACATGCTAAATTAATTTTGGCAAGCTTGCCAAAACTCTATCACCATAGGCTTCTGCAGTAACATGTTCTATTAATTGACTCAGTAGTCCCTTCTATGTGCTGGTAAATGTTTAATAAGTGCATCAGTATCTAAGGTAGATATGTAGAATCAAATCTAGCTAATTGTTTTAGTTTTGAAAATTTCATGTTTTAATCGGACTATGCAGCTTTAATCGTATGTAGGCTATTTACGTAGTGAAGCGACGTGCGTTCGACTTGTTCAAGTTGTTGCCGTACTCTACTGTACAATAACACACCGCATAGGCCTATGAGCATGATCTATCGAGTATATATATATATATATATATATATATATATATATATAATGTGACTTAAAAGCACCATGTGTGATCGAACTCTGAATAACAGTTGAACTTAACGCGGGAAATGTTCACCCTTAAATATGAGTATCATGTTGGCTATGATTAGGAGCGCCAACCCCCCTCGACCCTCCCTCCCTCCTTCGCCCCCTTCCCCCGTCCCTCACTCACATGACCTAGTTGTCAACTAAGCACTTGCTATCCGGACCGCACTTCGTCCACACCCCTCTCTATCTCCTCTCCGCTGGCCATGCTCCTCCTTGATATTGTCTGAAAAGAGTTCCAGGAGGGGGAGCCTGCCAGAATTTCACTTTCTACTCTTACTCTGTCTGTGTCTTTGGCTCGCCAGCTGGTCACCATAGAGCAAATAGACACGGTCCTTTGACTCAACTTTCTTCATGTCTCTTTCCTGCTTGTTTGCTTGGGTGGGGCCCTATACCTTTTCGTTCTCTCGATTTGTTCTTGTTGCTGGAACCGCTGGACCCATCTTTACCCGTCCCTTCCTCGGAAACCCTTGCCACTGTCTGCTGGATACAAGTGCTGTGCTACTGCCGGACCGGAGTGATTCTGGACCGCCCCAATGACTCATTGTTTAATCATTGTAAAGACATCCTCCAGCTTCTACAACCGTCCCACCAGAAGATTATTCTTCAACCAAAGATTGGGCTGATTTTTCGGTGCCTCTCTATAATGCTGCAGTTCTGCAGCCGGTAACCATCGTAAGGTTACAAAACACCCCAGAAGTCAAATAGTTGTCAACAAAATGAATGCATGATTCATGTACCACAAACTAGTTGCTAAACATTTCAACACAAACCAGCTAATTTTTTATGTGTTTTGGTTATAAAAAAAGAAGATATAGACCGACGACATGATATAGAAGTAGAAAGATAGGAATAAGCTTACCCTTAATAGAGCATTTGTAAGATAAAATAGAGCGCAAAGAGCTACCCCTAGTGTGGTTTCAACAATACACTGGCGTTTTCCACTGCATATCTCCAACTCTAAGGTAAACAGTCCACACATGTACGCAAATTACAATGTGGTCTAGATTATATCAATTCATTAAAACAGTTGGATAACACGATTCAGTGGGACTTTTCTTTGGGGGGGGGGGGGGGATTATAACTTTAGAACATATTAACCTTTAAGTGTAACTGATTAATTCTCTCCGAATCAAATATATTATTTAATAGGCTACATAATAATTAATAGCTCAACAAAATTATCTAAACTAAAAGATATCTGCATCGTCTACATCGTCCCAGAATTCCGGATCCTCGTCCCACGTTTCCCATTCATTCCATTCGTCGTCATCGTCGTCGTCGTCCACGTCGTAGCCCTCGTCGTAGTCGTCGTCGTAGTCGTCGTCATCGTCGTTGGCGGAAGTGACCTTAGAGTGTTCCACTTCCTGTTCCGCTACGTGGCGCCAGTTGGGGCCCAGCTTCCAGGGCGCGGCGTAGAATTCGGCGCGGTCCAAGAAGCCGTCACCTGCAAGCAGACGGGAACCTACTGTACACATATATGGAGAGACAGAGAAAAATGGGGAGTTAATCCGCTCCAATAGATATATACTAGATTTAACCCATACAGAGGAGTAGTGATCAGACCGACCCTAAAACCTCACCACCTTTGGTATTATATATTTAATAATTCAACCATATATGTACTCTATATATATTGCATCTCTCTTTATATATATATATATATATATATATGCGTGTGTATTTCCCCACCCTCTCGCACACTCTTTCCATATCAGTATATGTGTATGTACATATATACACATTAGAGCTTATATATATATATATATATATATATATAGGGTGTATGTGGAGGTAGGTTAAGAGGAAGTAAGATAGAGATCCCTTAAAATAAACATTAAATGAATCAATTTTCATTTTCAACACACAATCCGGAAAACGCAGAACAGAGACACCAACCATTACAGTGTAGTATTTCTGACACAGAATTATGACTAACAGAAAGTAGGCAAATACCCCCACCCCCCTCCTCCCCATCCCACTGTCCCAGCCACTACACTCACTGCTGCGATGTATCTACCTACATAACACAAATAACTGGCACAATATGCGCGCTACTTTTCTGAGCGGAGTATTGACGTAAGAGAGTACGAGTTGGTGACGTGTGGACTTGAGGGAACTAATCTAAAGAGCCAGCGTCGTATTACACGCCCTAGGAATGTTCTATATCCCCCCCCCCCACCCTACCCCCCCCCCCCCCTGCTCACGATGACGACAGCCGGATACGGGGACTGTTATACATGTCTGCGACAAACCACACACACTCCCCAGGCAACCACACACGCCGAGCTGCTCACTGGGTGACGCCCAATGCACCGAGCTTCTCTACGCTGATAGATCTGCGCGGTGGCAACACCTATGGACATATATAATGTCATGTGTATGGAGAGTGAATGGATAATTTTTGTCTGTTTTGTTTGGCTGTTGTTGCTTTTCTTTGCCGTTCTTGGTTTGTTGAGACTAGAGTAGTACCCCAACCGAGTCCAACCAATAGCCTGTCAAATTTATAGTTGGCTCTATCTAGCCTGGCGTTCGACATTAATAACAACAGCAATACCAGTATTATAAGAACAAGAGCGGGGGGGGGGGGGGTCCATGAGTTTTCTGCGCAGCCCTGACCCGGTGTTGCAGTTTGAAAGGGTACCCAGCTTAAAGTTGCATAGTCCGATGAAAACATCAAATTTTCAAAACCAAAATACTTATCTAGATTTGATTCTATATATTGAACTTATATACTGATGCACTTATTAAGCATTTGTTGTCACATAGAAGGTTGTAATAAGTCAATTTAATTGAACCTGTTAGTACTGAAGTCTATGGTGTCAGAGTTTTGGCGTGCTTGCCAAAATTAATTTGGCATGTTTTAATGTCAAATACCTCCAAAGTTAGCCATTTAAATTCAAAGTTACTTCAAACTAACGCAACATAGATCATAACGATCAGCATACAGTATTTATCTCAGAAAATGACAGAAACTCAAAAGCATCGGAATATGCAACTATAAAATGGGGCTTTTCACAATACGCATTAGCATGCATTTGTGCCTGATTAAGATTGTACCCATATTTAATAACTTGTTAATTGCTTGTTAAGTTGTTCGTACAGAGGATAATATATACTATCCAGCATAAAATATTCACTACAATGATTCCTGAAGGAATCCTTGCTTGTCTCACCCTACATTTTCAGAGAGCTCCTCCACAGACAGAAGCAAGCTAGCAATTCAGACAAGATTTCAGGCTTGCCATTCGACTTTGTCGCACATGCATTGCGAAAAGCCCCGTTTTAAACTGGGTACCATTTCAAACTGCAACACCGGCCGAGCCGCTCCCCGAGCTGCTCACTGAGCTGCTCCTGGAGCCTCTCACTCCCACCTACTCAAAGGTCATCGTAAGTGACCCAGGAGTACACGTCGCTTACGTTCACGGGAGGGCTATGTTTGTTTGTTGGCAACTTAGCAAGCCCCACACTTGCTATTCGGACCGCAATTCGTCCACACCTCTCTCTATCTCCTCTCCGCTGGCCTTGCTCCTCCTTGATATGTCTGAAAAGAGTTCCAGGAGGGGGAGCCCGCCGGCATTTCACTTTCTACTCTTACTCTGTCCATGTCTATGGCTTGCTGGATGGTCACCATAGAGCAAATAGACATGGTCCTTTGACTCAACTCTCCTCATTTCTCTTTCCTAGACTCTACCCTTTCTATTTCTCCCAGACATTCTTCTCCCCCTGACCAGGGGAGTTGTGTGCTTGGGTGGGGCCCTGTACCTTTATGCTTCTCTCGTTTCATTCTCGTTGCTGGAACCACCGCTGAACCCATCTTTACCCGCCCTTCCTCGAAACCCTTGCTGCTGTCTGCTGGATACAAGTGCTCAACTACCGCCGGACCGAAGAGATTCGGTGCCGCCCCAACACTTCGCTGCTACAATGTTGTAAAGATGTCCACAGCTTCTACAACCACTCCTACTGAAGATTAATCTTCAACCAAAGATTGGGCCGATTTATCGGAGCCTCTCTATAATGTTGCAGTTCTGCAACCAGTAACCGTCGTAAGGTTATAAACCACCCCAAGCAAGCTAGCAAGCGAGCAAGCTAGCAAGCCCCTTTCATACCTGTCCTTTTTCCTCCTCTTTCCTCCACAATCCAGATGTTTCTGGGACGTGCAACATCAACAAACTATCTGTTTTCACCATCTATACTGCGAGGTACAGTATAGATGTGACATTAGATGTTGCTGGGATGCATAATCCCAATAAACAAATAAACCCGTTTTCACGACCCACACTGTGAGGTATGGAATAAATATGATAGATGTTGCTAGGACATAAAACCCCAATATACAAACAAACCTGTTTTCACCACCCACACTATGAGGTATATAATAAATATGACATTACATATTGCTGCGGCGTAAAATTACAATAAACAAAGAACTCCATTTTCACCACCTGCTGCAGTGTGGATGTGACATTAGATGTTGCTAGGATGTAAAACCACCATAAACAAACAAACCCGTTTTCACCACCCACACTGTGAGGTATAGAATAAATATGACATTATTTGTTGCTGCGACGTATAATTCCAATAAACAAAGAATTCCATTTCCACCAACTACTTTTTTTGTCTTTTTTTGTTGTACATTAGTTGTTTAAAGTTGCAAAGTCCGATGGTTTTGAATTTCTGACATTTTTCTGAGATAAGTATATTAAATTGATCATTATAATCTACCTTACTTTAGTTTGAAGTAACTTTTAATTGAAATGGCTACCTTTTGAGATATTTGAAATTCAAACGTGAAAATAATTTTGGCAAGCATGCCAACATTCTGATACCATAGGCTTCTGCAGTAACAGGTTCTATTAAATCAACTCAGTGGTCCCTTCTATGTGGCAACACATACTTAATAAGTGCATCAGTATCTAAGTTAGATATGTAGAATCAACTCTAGATAATTGTTTTTTGAAAATTTGATGCTTTGTCGGATTATGCAGCTTTAAGCAGGGGACATTTCAATCATGGACGATTGATCTTCCTCATTCCACTGCTCCTTGCCCTATCCTAATAATGCAGAGTGCCTGACTAGGAAGCAACAAGTATCAATTTTTAAGTCATTGGTTTGACTCGACCAGGGTTGGAACCCACGATCCCATGGTCTACCAGCACGGGAGATGGACGCTCTAACCCATTCGGCTATCCCGTCTGGTGTTGATGCACATTGTGGATGTGACATTAGCTGTTGCTTGGACGTAAAACCCAAATAAACAATGAAATGCGTGTTCACCACCCACACTGTGAGGTATAGAATAAATATGACATCTTGCTGGGATGTAAAATTCCAATAAACAAACAACTCCGTTTTCACAACCTACACTGTGATGCGCAGTTTGGATGTGGCATTATATGTTGCTGGGACATAAAACCCCCATAAACAAACAGACCCGTTTTTACCACCCACACTGTGAGATATAGAATAAATATGACATTATATGTTGCTGAGACATGAAACCCCAATAAGCAAACAACTCCATTTTCACCACCTACACTGTGATGCGCAGTGTGGTTGTGGCATTAGATGCTGCTGGGATGTAAAACCCCCATAAACAAACAGACCCGTTTTTACCACCCACACTGTGAGGTATAGAATAAATATGACATTATATGTTTGCTGGGACGTGAAACCCCAATAAGCAAAGAACTCCATTTTCACCACCTACACTGTGATGCGCACTGTGGATGTGACATTAGATGTTGCTGGGACGTACAACCCCAACACACACAGGGCCTGGGGTTGTGGTGGCTTGCTCTGCCTCGAGGTGGCGCCCCGTACACAAGGTCCCAGTCTTATACCCCTGTCACACTACGACGTAACGAGCCAACATAAGCCTGACGTGGTGATTTTTCGTCATTACGTTGACGTACGTTGGATTACGTTATGATGACGTCAGAATGATGTTAGACTGACGTCGAGCTACGTCACATTATGTCGTGTTACGTCAAGGTTTTGGACATGTTCAAAACTTTCGACGTACCTCGGACGTAAGGGTTTACGTTCGCCGTATGTTCTGTACACGTTCAGCGAACGTCAATGACGTTAAATGGACATTAGTCAAATGCTGCTCACTACGTTCAACTACGTTCCACTACGTTGACCCACATTAAACCGGGTGGAAATGTCCACACGGCGTAATGGGAACGTCAGGATAACGTCGGGAGAACGTCAGGGGAATATCAGGAGAACGTATGTTCAACATACGTTCAACGTTTCGCCACCGTCTCATGACGTATGTAACGTCACGTAACGTTCTTCTGGCGATGGAATAACGTTCATAACGTTCCGTGAGCGTAATGACATTGTCCTCTCTCGTTGAATGACGGTATCACTACGCTTTACCGACGTTACGCTCTCGTCCACTACGCTGCATCCACGTTCAACTTGTGCCCAAATGTGCATACTACGCCAAGAAGTTCAACGTTTTTCACGTTCTCCCTACGTTGACGTCGTTACGTTGTAGTGTGACAGGGCCTTTACACAGCTGTTCACTCAGTGAGGAGCTGATTGTTTGACCAGCTCCGTCTCCCGCTGTCAGCCAATTTTGTCCGCTCCCTCACCGCACACAGCACGGTGCCTGTACCAGGCTCATGGGGCGTGGTGGGTGGAGCATGGTCTCTACCCACATTGGTGTTGTTCAGGGCCTGCCGAGCTTGCAATTACGCACCATGATTTATATTTACAAAAATCTGGTCTATCGGGATGGTCTTTCTTTTCTTTGTGTGCTTCTTTAGTATATATCCTCGAGTGCGACTGGCACTGGTCAATATCTAGTGGAAGCGAGGTGGGCCAAGAAGTTGCCAGTGGCACAGTGTTGCATCTTATGGAGTATAACAATAATAATAATAATAATAAGTAATATTCCCTTCTGTATCTTTATACTCACATAATACGTTATACATCAAAACGTCCACATGGTTTTGTCAACAAAAAAAACAACAACAACAAAATAAAGAGAGAGAGAGAGAGAGGAGGCATGTAGTAGTCCGGCATGTCGAAAACTCAAGTCTAAAATGTGTAAAATCCACCAGCTTAAGCTTAAGCGGTCCCCTAAACCCCCTGCAGAAATTAGGAGTACACATCGTTAAAGTTCTAGCTACGCCCCTGCCTACTACTGTCTATATTGTTCATACCATCACATCATCTCATCCATAAATAGTTAATATGCACTGTTAAGGCCGGAAGACCAGTGCCTCGGTGCTGAAAAAATATGTTATTCAACTGGAATACAAATTTGAACAAAAAAATAATATATATATATGTATTTACTATTACACTATTAAATAGTATCTACTAATCCGGTATGTAGTTACAGATTCGGCCACATCGGCGCCACCTGCGAGGTGCTCTGACCAGTTGGATACCAGATGTGACCGGACGTGGTAACCGAATCGGTAGAGCGCAGGCTTCCCGGATGGAAAGTAGGGAGTTCGAATCCCAGCCGAGTCAAACCAGTGACATAAAATTGATACTTGTCGCTACCTAGCCTGGCGCTTGCCATTCATATGACAGGGAAAGGACAGGTTAGTTCAGTATCAGGATAATGTGACTGTGTGGGATATTGGGTCATGGTGCCAGTGGCTTGCTTTTCTAGTGGGGCAGCACTCTGAATTCATAATGAGTACACCCTGTTAAAAGTCGGTACCCATCCTGATATGACCTTGGATGTTACTAGGACGTAAAACAACAAACTATATATATAATACACACACATATATACATAAAAACAAACATATATATATATATATATATTTAAAAAACATTGATTTATATAGGCAACCGATATATATATTTATACATGCATATATATGTGTATATATATATATATATATATATATATATATATATATATATATATATATATATATATATACACACACACATATATATGCGTGTCTTTGTGTGTTCTCTAATGCACAAATAACGAAATCACATTTGTCTGCGTGTTGTTGTTTGTTTGTGCATTGGTGGGGTTTTGTTTTCGCCTGTGTTTTAGGGGAGCTCTCTCTTTTTTTCTTATTGAAAAAAAAAGAATTGGTCAAAACGAACATATTTTCTGAAAGGTAGTGGGGAGGGACGACACTTGAAAAACAACCAAATACAAACCACACTTATTTCCATTAGAAAAAGCGAGTTGAATAAATGACAGTTTGATTGACAACAGTGAAAGAGTGGGTGTTACGTATGTGGCTGCAAATGGCTGAGGATTAACTGGCTGTGTTTTTTTTATGTGAATTAACTCGACTGGGTTAATGTGGAGGGTGCATATCACTAGGTTTGATAAGGCTAGTGTTATTGCCTTCGTTTTGTTAAAGCTACATAGTCCGATGAAAGCATAAAGGCTACATTCCTTACCCGTGGTATGCGGTATGCGGCATGCGAATGCGAATGCGAATGCGAATGCGAATGTGACAAAAAATGAAAAAGCATCTAAGTGAATGGGGGTGATTCCATGCCTCCGAATGCGAATGCGAATGTGAATGTGAATGCGAATGCGAATGCGAATGCGAATGCGGCAACTGAATCGGTCCATGTAGCCATCGGTGCGGCATGCGAATGCGAATGCTGCTGCGTTTGCCATAGAAAACAGTTGTGAGAAACCTGACACTATGTGTGGGTGTGGGTGTGGGTGAAAGGAATCAACCCGTTTGCATGCCGCATGCCACATGCCGCATTTGCATTCGCATGCCACATACCGTGTGTAAGGAATCCTAGCTTTAGTTAATGCGCCTATATCTAAATTGGAAATAGAGGATCAAATGTAGGTATAAGTGTTTTGACTTTGACAAAATTATGTTTCACTGGACCATGCAACTTTAAACTAAAGTAAAATCAACCTAAATATATTTAGCTAACAAAAATATGTCAGAAAGTGAAAACCATTAGATTGGACTTTAAGTCTCACATAAGCCGTGTTCACACGGGCAATGTAAATCGATTCGTAGAAAGCGACTTGCCTAGTTCGCCTCACATTTCTCGTGTGAACGGGCGTCTGATGTGGATTAGGGCTGATTCGATTCACGTGATGCGGATCCTGTAAACCACCTAGCGAGGTAGTTTACGTGAATCGATTTCTGTGATGCGGATAATTTTGCCCATGTGGACGCACTGAGGCGGATTAAGCACCTCACATGCATGCGCAGTCGATACCTTAGTTTGTTGACTTTCCGGTCGATCAAAAGCGCATATTATATAATTTAATTAATGAAACCGCTAGCTGTGCACAGATATTTTTTTCATCATTTATTTTTAGGATTTCACTGCCCAGCAGAAGTTTTGACCGTTCCAAACCGATACGATTCAATCCATACATATCTAGGTGGAACCCACACTCTCTCGGCCAACGTCAACGAACCCAAACTGGCGCTGGTTAGTTTGGACTTGCTCATGCGCAGATTTCGATTTCCGGCCCAAGTACTGCCGGTGTGAACGGGCCGCTAATTCGACTCACCTGATTCGATTTGTCTGATTCGCCTCACATTTTGCCCGTGTGAACACGGCTATGGTGATTTTGCTCGTCTATTCACTATCCTCAGGTCCTCGTGTCTTCATGTGGCAGTCCACAGGAAGTGGTGGCCTAATCGGTAGAGCACATGCCTCCCGTGCAGAAGATCGTGAGTTTGAATCTCGGCTGAGTCAAACCAATGATACTCTTGCATTCGAGAAACATCTGAGATCACATCAGGTCAGGTATCGCGACTTTTGACTACAGGCCGCCATCTTAATAGTGCTGCCCCATTGGCATGCCATGCCAATAGCACTATGCCCTGCTATCTCACTCAGCCACATTGTCCTGACCCTGAGCCAATCAGCCCTTGCTCCAAACATAGAAACGCTGCACTTTGCGTGCTGTGCACAATAAACCACACCAATTTTTGCAGGGTTGTAGTTGGACTTGTCAAAGGGATTGATCGCATGATATGACCTTAGATGTTGCTAGGACGTAAAACAACAACAACAAACAAACAAACAAACTGATCGTATGACCTCACGCATGGGAAGTGGACACTGTACCCACTGGGCAATCCCGTCCGGTTCCCATTAAATTCAATGTCAAAGATAAAAAGGTGGATGCCTGGATATATGTGGGGCGTCCTTCATCATTGCCACAGTCGGCAACACCCATTCCCCAACCTCAGCTGTCACCATTAATGTCCCCATGTAATCTCATGACATAGCTTACATCTCTCTCTCTCTCGTCAAATAACGCACCCCCAACCAACTGACCCAGGCATTGCCACCTCACCACCTCACCACCTCACCACCTCACTCACTCACTCACTCACTCACTCACTCACTCACTCACTCACTCACTCGCTCGCTTACTCACTCACTCACTCACTCACCCACTCACTCACTCACTCACTCACCCACCCACTCACTCACTCACCCACTCACCCACCCACTCACTCACTCACCCACTCTGTCATTCAGTCACTCACTCACTCAGTCATTCAGTCAGTCACTCAGTCAGTCACTCATTCACTCAGATATTGCACTCAGTCACTCACTCACTCAGTCACTCACTCACTCAGTCACTCACTCACTAATTCACTCACACACTCACGCCGCCTTGCCACCTCACTTCACACACGCACACACTCACACACATATTGCCACCTTACACGAATGAGTTGAGCGTCCGCCTCCCGTTCTAGTACTTAGTCGTACGTCCCGGGTTCGAACTCTGGCCGAGTCAAACCAATGACTTGAAAATGTATACTTGTCGCTACCTAGCCAGGCGCTCGGCATTATTAGAATAGGGAAAGGACTGGTTAGCGTTGTGTCAGGATAATGTGACTGAGTGGGATATCAGGGCATGGTGCTGGTGGCCTGGTCTCCCAGTTGGGCAGCACTATAAAGTCGCCAGGAGTGCGCACTGTCAAAAGTCGGTGCCCATCCTGATATGACCTTAGATGTCGCCAGGGCGTAAAACTCCAACAACCAGCATCACACACTCATACGCCGCCATACGTTCCTCGTATGCTAGGGGTATGCTGGCGTATGCTATGGGTACGCCAGCATATGCTACTCGTACGCTCAACTTGCGTCACGGACGTATCTTTGGCATATGAAGCGTACGCAGAACCTACGAGTTGCGTATGGGAGCGTATGCGTAGCGTATGCAAAGCATATGAGTAGCGTATGGCGGCGTATCCCCGACCTATGGTCTCGGTATATAAAGGCGACACACTATATACCCAGGAGCCACCAGGTGGCGGACCGAGGAGAGATAACATAGGTCTCGCATACGCTTCGCATACGCTCCTCATACGTTCCTCATACGCTCCTCATATGCTCCTCATATGCTCCACATGCCAATCAAAACCGTAAAAAAATGTCACAGTATGCTCTCATACGCTCCTCGTACGCTCCTCATAGGTTACGCATATGCTCAAAAAACCCCGAGAGGTCACCAAAGGTCACGATACGTCATCCCACGCAGTTTTTCCACATTTTCGACGTAGGTTTTCAATAGGCTCCCGCCATACGCCGTAATGTGACAGGGCCTTAACAGCCCACCCCCAACACTGCCACCTCACACCCCTCCACCCACACCCCCAACACTGCCACCTCACACCCCTCCACCTCCACCCCCCACCCCCACAGACGAGCCTGCGCACGCCCACGCAAACAAACACCGCCTTCACACGTGTTTAGCGTGGACCCCCACCCCACCCACCCCCACCCACCCACACCCACACCCACACCCACACCCACACCCACACCCACACGAAACTATTCAACTGTCTTCGTATTTAAAAGACGGAGTATTTATCAAATCTACACTATGGACAATGGTGAACAATTACGGCAAATTGGTTAGGTGATAATGATCTGCGATCGATGTGTAACGTATAAAATCATAACCCACTCTCACCTCACCAACAGGTCGTGGCTTGTTTACCAAGTGAATGGCGAATGTGTGCGTCTTGTGGAGTGCAGACAGATCCCCATATGTCAACAAGACGTCGGCGGGATCTGGTTGTGCCCACACTGACCGTATCAAAGTCACCCACCCACCCACACGCCCCTGTTAAAGGTGCATAGTCATATCAAGGCACACAGTTGTCAAAAGCAAAACACTTATCTGTTTATTTGTTTAACGATTCCCCCCCAAACACAAAAAGTATACGTCTGCAATTTTGTTGTTCTATTTTAGTTGATTAAGAGGGGACAATTTCAATCGCAGACAATTTGTCTTCCTCAATCCACTACTCCTTGCCCTATCCTAATAGTGCCATGCATCAGGCTAGGTAGCGACAAGTATACATTTTAAAGTCATTGGTTTGACTCGGCCAAGATTCGAACCTGGGAGGTTTGAAACCCATAACCGACCAGAACAGGAGGCGGACGCTCAACTCATTCGACCATCGTGTCTGGGGGTCATACCGTGGTTAAACATAATTTGACTCAAATATTACATATCAAACTGATCTAAATTAAAACCTACATACCAACTAAGCTACTGGTGCGCTTATTAAGTATGTATATACCCCTTTCAATGTTTATAAACATTGTGCGCGTGCAGCTTGGCTGCAGAACGAAGGCACACTGCCATTGAGTTTGCCGGTATATGCAGTGCAAAACCTTTATTTGATTCAAAATTACTAGAAAAGCAGAACCCAAACCTTATGAATTTAATATAATCTGTTCGTCGAATGTGTGTTCTATTTGTGTTCCAAGCAGTTTGTTTCTAGGTGGTGTGGTTTTAAGAGATATTTCACTTATTCTGTGTGAAGATAATTCAAGATTGCTCACGGCCATTGACAATGCATTGAGTTTGCCAGTATGCGCAGGTCAAAACATCTATTTTATTCAAAATTAATAGAAATACAGAATCCTAACCCTATAAATTTAATATAATCTGTTTGTTAAATATGTTTTCTATATGTGTTCCAATCGATTTGTTTCTAGGTGGTGTGATTTTAGAGATATTTTACTTTTTCTGTATGAAGATTGCTCACGACCATTTGCCAGTACGCGCAGTGCAAAATGTCTATTTTATTCAAAATTAATAGAAATGCAGAACCCTAACCTTATAAATTTAATATAATCTATTTGTTGAATATGTTTCTATATGTGTTCCAAGCAGTTTGTTTCTAAGTGGTGTGGTTTTAGAGATATTTCACTTTTTCTGTATGAAGATTGCTCATAGCCATTGAGTTTGTAGTGTGACAGTGTGTCATCCTGCAGACAAGCAGCGCGCGCCTACCTATACACCTATGCTGACGTCATGTGAAATAGGTCTATTGCTACATCGAAGGGCGTACTCAGTCTATTTAATAGAACCTGTTATTGCTGATGTCTATGAGGTCAGAGTTTTGACGTGCTTGCCACCATTAATTAAAAATATTTACACTTCAAATATCTCTAAAATTAGGCATTTTAGAGAAAAATTACTTCAAACATAATATATTTATCTCAGAATATTACAGAAACTCAAAACCATCGGACTAAGCAACTTTAAAAGACATCATTGTGAACCAGGCATTGAATAGATTAGACACACTCCTTCAAAACAACACTGAGATAAGTCTATTGCATAGGGTATGTACGCCGCTCCAAAATGTTAGTAACGTCATACTATTGAATGGGGTCTATATATTATGGATATATATATATCCCTCCTAGATACTAATGATATAGACCTTTTGAATAAGGTGTAACACAATTTTCCAAGACACAGCTGAGATAAGACTTTTGAATAGAGGAAACACATTCTTCTAAAATATCACTGGCATAAGACTGTTGAATACAGTATAAGTTAATCACTATAAGTATACATATATATCCCTCCTATATAATAATGACAAAACTGTTGAATAAGGTTATTCCACATTATTCCAAGCCACAACTAACATGCCTATTGAATAGATTATACAGACTCTTCCAAAATATCACTGACATAAGACTATTGACTAATGATTAGGTCGCGTATATGTAAATATATCCCTTCTAGATACTAATGACATAAAACCAGTGAATAAGGTAGAAGACACTACTTCAAAACACAACTAACACCTCAATACAGGCAACTTTGCACTTGCTTCAAGAATATGTGCATTAGCACGATATACCAATCTCCATGTGCTTGGTGAATAATACATACATCATTTTATAAAGGGATTATGCATTTTCTTAAAGCTGCATAGTCCGATGAAGCATCAAATTTTCAAAACCAAAACAGATTTGATTCTACATATTTAGATTTGATTCTACATATATAACACAGGTACTGATGCACTTGATCCGAATCCATGGGTTTGTGGGTTCGAATCCTGGTCGAGTCAAACCAATGACTTAAAAACTTATACTTGTTGCTACCTAGCCTGGCGCTCAGCATTATTAGGATAGGGCAAGGACTGGTTGGCTCTGTGTCAGGATAATGTGACTGAGTGGGATATCAGGTCATGGGGCTGGTGGCCTGGTGTCCCAGTGGGGCAGCACAATAAAGTTGCCATGAGTGTGCACTGTCACAAGCCAGTACCCGTCCTGATATGACCTTAGATGTTGCTAGGACGAAAAATAACAAACAAAGAAACAAACAAACAAACAAACAAACAAACTGATGCACTTATTAAGCATTTGTTGCCACATAAAATGGACTATTGAGTCAATTTAATAGAGCCTGTTACTGCAGAGGGCTATGTTGTTAGAGTTTTGGCATGCTTGCCTAAACTAATTTGACATGTTTATGCTTCAAATATTTCAAAAGTTAGCCATTTAAAATAAAGGTCACTTCAAACAAAAGTAGGGTAGATTATAACAATCAATTTAATATCTTTATCTCAGAAAAATGACAGAAACTCTAAACCATCGGACTATGCAACTCTAAGGAATAACCCGCAATAGCCAATGTTTACCTTTTTTGCTTGGGGGTCGTTAAACAAGCAAACAAACAAACTTTAAGACCACTCCTCTTTCTGACATTTCTTAATGACCTACCATTGCTGTCTGCCAGTGCTAATTTCACACTTTTGCGGATGATGCTGTCCTCACAGTGCAAAATAAAAACATTATTCTGGCAGCGAGTGAACATTATTCTGGCAGAGAAGTGAACTTGTACAAATACTTAGGAACCACACTTGACTCTACAGTGAATGCGAAACAGCAACTTTGGAGGCTGAACCAAATTCTAGCTATGAGAATGGCAACCTTTAGAAAAATAAGATGTTACATGACTGAGAACACAGTGCTCAAACTGTATAACGCAACTATTCTGCCAATAATAGATTATAATGATCTAATCTATGGCCTTTTAACAAAACAACAAGAAAATATATTACAGAGAACCCAAAACCGAGCTCTTAGAACAGTTCTCTCAGTGAATGAGATGTACACTAGATCTAATATCACATACTTGAGCCAAAGGAGAGATGCACATCTGCTATCTCTTATGTTTATCAGAGTTACCAGCCAGGGGGATGCTACACTCCTCAAAGTTCCTAAACCACTCACAAATAGACTGAGGAGAGCCCCTATATACAAAGGCAGCAAATTATGGAATGAACTCCCAGTCAGTAGTAGACATGCACAAACACAACTAGAATTCAAGAGCCTGGTAAGAGTTCACCAAGCCAATCAGGCCCTTCTACAGGCCTAGTGATGAGATCACCAAATTTAATTATCTATCTATTATAAGCGCCTATGGCCATCCCCCACCCCCCAACCCCACCACCCCATTTACTCCTTTACCTGCTGCCAACAAACCAAGTTATCCACCTTACCAATCATTTGCCCAGCAAATTCAGAAAATGTATATCAGTCACTAATAAAGACTGTACTAGACTACTAAATGACTGAAATGTACAATCCTCCAAGCATAGTTTATCAAAACATTACTAATAACCTACTTACTCAAACTACTTCATGTAGTCAAAGACCTTATAATACTAAGACGGCTCACTCAGCCTGTATTGTGTAATCAAAATGATCACAGTTGCTATATTATATGTATAAACATATATATGAATGTGAACGATGTGTGATGATGGCGATGATGATGATGATGCTGATGATGATGTGTATTTGTTCATAGCAATTTCGTATTGATGTGTATTCATACTTACCTATCTCATGTATAATATAATTGTATGTGTTTACATGTGAAACACCAACTAGCAGCCGGGCTGATCAAACCCACCACAAGGTGGCACTGCAAAATTGACATTACCATTGGAGAGATAGGGAGTGAGCCATCTTAGTATTATAGGGTCTTTGATGTAGTCAAAAACACACCTGAGGTATTAACCTTTTAAGCATAACCCTACAAGCTAACCACACTCTATCTAACAAAATAGACAAACCATTCTACTAACACTCCATCTCAAAATGCTATTTCCAACAACATGATAATTATGCAATTCACAACACAGTAGGCATACACACCTGTGAAGGGAAACTATCCACCTAACGACTCCGTAATGTAAAGGTCTAATCAATACACATGTATGTATCTAAGTATGTATGTATATAACATATACCTACTATTCTATATGTGAAATGTCAAACTATACCATATGTAAGTATTGGAATGATTAATATTGTTATTTTAGCTGACTTGAGGTAGCTGCTGATGAAAATATCAGACTACATATACATATATTGTAAATAACTGTATTGTCACATGGCTGGAAGACCACTGTCACGGCACTGACAAAAGACTCTATTCAATGAATAAACTATATTTAGAAAACAAAAACAAAAAAAAGGAATACATACATCACTACAAAATAACGCGTTAATGGCTCGTCATCATTGCTTTGTAATTCTTACTCTTAATCTCATTTCGATTTGTAGATTCGGTATTATGGGTAGTCATGACTCTCTCATAGATGAGACTGGTGGGCGTGTGTGCTCCACTTCAACAAGGTAGCAACAAGTATAAAGTTCCAGTTGAAGGACTCCTCAGCTGCCAACCCCGGCGTCACGACTCAACGGGAGCGTGGCATTACGTAGATAGCAACGAGCCGGTTCCGAGTATCTGCCCCCCCCCCCCCCCCCCCCCCCAAGGCCCGCCCTGGTGGCAACACGAGCAACTATGCGGTAACTATGTCAATTAGGCCTAACAAAAAACAAATATGATTCCTGTTGCGAGACAGACCGTGCAAATATATATTTTTCTGATGACAAAAAAAAAGGAGGACGTTGTACTTTATAATTTTAAAATACTACTGTCACCATATTATTGAATAGGGTATACGAATATATATATATATATATATATATATATGTATATATATATATCCCTCCTAGGTGATAATGAGATAACACTATTGAATAAGGTATAACACAGGACTCTGAGTCCAAGACACAACTGACATGAGACTGTTGAATAGGTTATGCACTCTTCCAAAATATCACTGATAAAAGACTATTGAATATAGTATATACATATTATTAGTAATACTTGTTATATGAGCCTGTCTAAAAAGGTTATAACTCTGATTTATTTTGTCCATTGTAACAATTGACACAAAACAGCACAGAAACGGTTACACTAAAAACACAAGGACATTTGCTTCAAATCAATATGTATTCTATTGGGATTAAGAAACACCATGTAAAAAGCAAATCAGTTTATCCTAAGCAAATGCATAAGCAGATAGTATGTTGATTGTTACAATGGACAAAGTTTTGTCCCATATTGCTTAGCACCTTTTGAGACAGTCTCATATATATACTCTAAGACATAACAGCTACTGATATAAGGCTATAGGCCAAGCGAATGTTTATATATATATATATATATATATATTATATATATCACTCCTAGATTACTTTAATTTAAAATTAACGGCGTGAGAATAATAAACAAAATGTCAACACAAATTATATTGCCTACCTAACTACCCTACTTTTTATGCTTGCCTGCAACAAGAAACACAACTTTTTCAAAGGCCTTACGGTAACCAAAACAAAAAATGCGTGGGAGCCCCCCCCCCCCCCCGCCACTTATCTGATAAGGCACGAGAAGGCGCGCTGAACAAAGTTGGCGCTTTAATTTCTCAGAAGTGAGTCTGCTGATGACTGATTGAGTTGAGCGTCCGATTCCCGAGTGCCAGAATGTGGGATCCGAATAATATATTAAAATGTAATTTGGTGCTTTTTCACACGTACAAAGTTGATCAATTTCACAAGACAACAAACTATTGCCACGAGGAGATGCATCAGTGAATAAGATAACCATGAACAACATATAAAGTGAAAAGGTGTAGGCCTATATCTTGTACACTTGTGAACATGTTGATAATTGTGAAGGACTCCTTTAAGTGAAAAGTGCGTTTAAAATGTTGTGAAGGATAGCAATGAGATTGACACCAATCCCAACTTCCGGTGTGGATGCTGAAGCTGCGACCCGGCGTCCTGGGTCACAGCTTCAGGCCTTTTTCCTAGGAGACCAGTGGAACTGGAAACGCGCATATTAGCACAAACACACACATGTATGCACTTGCTGTCGGGACTCCACTTCGTCCACACCTCTTTTATCTCTCTCCGCTCCTGGTTTGATTTTTTTTTTAAAAGACTGCAGGGGGAGGCCGGCTGGTTTTTCACCTTCTACCACATCTAATCCAGTTGTGTCTCCGGCTCGCTGTCTGGTCAACCCAGATCAAGGAAGCACAGCTCTTTGTGACTCAAGTCTGCTCACTTCTCTTATCTCAATCCAACCCATTCTTCTTTTTTCACCCAGGCTTACTTCTCCTGATCAGATGAGTTGCTTGCTTGGGTGGGGCCCTTTTTCATTTTTCTCTGCTGCTCTGTGCTCTTCTGCTGCGAACCCCATCTTTTTCCTTTCCTGCCTCTCCAACCCTTCAGCAACCGGACTCAAGTGCTTTGACTGTGTAATGCCAAGTACACACCTACCGTATACGATTCGCGCACTAAAACTCATGACCCCGTCCTGTCCCGCTTACGACTGAAAACGGACCGATTCATTTTTCGAATCGCGAATCGCAATCGCAAGCAAGCAGTTTTAGCCCTAAAACTGAGTTTTAAGTCGCGAATCGCAATCGGTAGGCGTGCTAGGGGATCGCACACCTAACAACTTTTGTGCGCGAAACGGGCAGTTTTAGATCGTATACAGTAGGTGGGTGCGGATAAACAGTAGGTGTGTACCTGGCATTAGTGTTACCCCTAGAAGTTTATACTTCGACCAAAATCGGACCGCTTTATCTATGCTGATTCAATCAAAGACCCTATAATACTAAGTGCGGTGGCTGTTCTCTTGGTTAAACAGGTGTTATATTATATGTATAAATGTATATATGAATGTGAAAGATGTGTGATGATGGCGATGCTGATGGTGATGTGTATTTGTTCATAGCCATTTTATATTGATGTGTATTCATACTTACCTATCTCATGTATAATATAATTGTATATGTTTACATGTGAAACACTAACCAGCAGCTGGGCTGATCAAACCCACCACAAGGTGGCACTGCAAAATTTACATTACCATGGGAGAGATAGGGAGTGAGCCGTCCTAATATTATAGGGGCTTTGATTCAATGCTGCAGATTTGCAGCCTTTAACCGAACAGGTTACAAACAATCCAGTCAAGTCAAGTCAACACACATAGGCAGGCTGTAGGATTTCAGATTTCATGGGAAACACTTTTTGGGTTATGTGCCTGGTACTCATGGAAACCCATGGGTAAAATTGGTGATGGGTACCAATTCTTGAAACAGTTAATTAAATATTATTTATATAAGTATTATTTATATAAGTATATTTTGAACTTTCAATCATGGACAATTGGTCTTCCTCATTCCATTGCTCTTTGCCCTATCCTAATAATGCCAAGCACCTGGCTAGGAAGCAATAAGTATACATTTTTAAGTCATTGGTTTGAGTCGACCAGGATTCGAACGCACGATCTACCAACACGAGAGATGGACACTCTTACTCATTCGGCCATCCCGTCTGGTTAATCATCTACAATGTAATGAAAACAACTGTCTGTAGCATTTAATTAAATTTCTTTTTTTTTAAATTGCCTTGCGTTTTATTTATATCATGGGAAGCGCAATTTCGGTTCCGTAGTTTCCCTAGCACGGTAACGACACGTTACCGGTAACGATCATTACCGTGAAATCCTACAGCCTGACATGGCTTTTTATGTCTGCTGTCCCCCTACACGCCGTGTTCCATGTCCGCCCCCTCCTCGGGTTGCAAGCTGCACGTGTTAAAGTTAATGTAGCCCCTCCCCTGTCCATCATCCTCCCTCCTCCCCTATTACACGCGGCCCCCCTTGAATAAAGGTAAACTAATTAAAGGGCGTCGCACTAGGGGGCGCAACCCACATCCCTGCCATGCAATTCACAAGTCAACCACACAGTGAAAAATCGCTCACAAAATCTGCGAAGCACATCCGCAACTACATATAGTTTGTTTGTTTTTTGGAGCTTTACGTCCTGTCAACATCCAAGGTCACATCAGGACGGGCACCAAATTGTGACAGTGCGCACTCATTGCAACTTAATAGTGCTGCCCAACTGGGAGACCGGACCATCGGCACCATAACCCGATCTCCCACTCAGTCACATTATCCGTATATTGAACTAACCAGTCCCTGCCCTATTCTAGTAATGTTGAGCACCAGGCTAGGTTGTGACAAGTATCAATTTTGGAAGTCATTGGATCTCCATGTTTCAGTCATTCTTCATATCGCCCAAGAAAATTTCCCCTAATATAATCAAGATTATTATATGTATAACTAATGTTGTTTTCAGCGCATGCCCATATGCCTCTAGTTTTGCACTTGTAGGGGCTAGCTAAGTGAAATATGTAGGATCAAATCTAGAAAAGTGTTTTGGTTTTGAAATCTTTATTCTTTCATCAGCTTTAATAGTACTGATGAAAGGGTGTGATTGTCACAAAGGAAACGATGGGTAGTCAGTTCTCATTGAATGCAGGGGCGTTGCTAGACCTTTAATGATGTGTACTCCTAATTTCGGCAGGGGGTTTAGGGGGCCGCTTACGGCGTCACACCCTTCCGAATATGAAATCATATCTAAGTAACCCCCCCTCTCTCTCTCTCTTTATTATTTTTTAATTTAATTTTGTTTGGACAAAACAATATGGACGTTTTGGCGTACACGCGTACGCCTAGCTACGCCCCTGGAATGTCACACACAGACTAAATATATATACTACGTGTGTGCAGCTGCCTTTGTACCAACAATTTCCTATGTAAATAGCATACGTCAATCTCTACTCATTTAAAGCCTGAACACATTTTAGAATTCCTATAGCGTTTCCTAAGGACAACTGGACTGTGGTGCCAATGTTTTGTGAGTTAAATTTTGTTCTCATTTTAAATTAGTTTAACAACCTCAAAATTGTGCTGGTCAATTCACACAAATTTGACCATTTCAGAATGGTGTGTGAATGCTATCATTAATATGAACATATATTTGAAGTGCAAACATGTCAAATAAATTTTGGGAAGCATGCCAAAGCTTAGATAAAGGATTCACCCGGTACTCGCAGTACACGGGTGAATACCAACCCTATATAAAAATGGTAGAAAAAGTGGGTTAATGAAATGAGAGCCTAATTTCACAATCTAAGAAGCAACATTTATTCTTTGTAGATGTTTTCATATTTACCCGCTACCTTTGAGTTGAAAAATATAATAAAACATCTGGTTTAATAAGATTTAAAAATGAAATCGACGGCATTCTGTGGCCGCCATCTTGTCTTTTTGCATTCTCTCCCATTTCACCAACTCTGTGCCTATATATGTAGCCATTTGATCCTGGAACCACAGTTTCTAGTTCATGTCCCATACTAAAGCTATTTTCACCCGTATTTAGACTACGTTGTCCTTCACCCGTGTACTACACAAGTATGGGGTGAATCTTTTATCTAGCCAAAACTCTGACATCATAGAATTCTGATGTAACAGGTTCTATTAAATTGCTTCAGTATTCCCTTCTATGTGGCAACAAATGCTTAATAGTCCATCAGTATCTAAGTTAGATATGTATTATCAAATTTAGATAATTGTTTTGGTTTTGAAAATTTGATGTTTCATCGGATTATGCAACTTTAATAATATAATGCATGCATTGTTAATAGCTGCAAATTGCTTAGCTAAAGCATAACACAGTGCACGTTGATTGATTGGTGGTTGCTTTACGCCGTGTTGGCAGCATAGGCCGTATTCACAGCGAGAAATGTTTGTTTTTTGTTCAAACCATCGCTTTTACATGTAAAAGCAGACAATCAATTATGTGCCAATAGACACTCATTAAATTAGAAAGCTCACAATCATATATTTGTGGTCAAGGGAAACAAATTCCCATAGAAAAAGAAAAGTTTTATTAATAATTGATAGAATCTATTTAGTAAACTATATGAGGTGGTACAGTCCAGCTGCCCTCAAAAAGGCTAAAATGTTTTCCTGTTTTACCTTAGTAAAAAGGTCATGCATACTGTCTGCAGTGTAGAACTGTTGGCGCAGGGCCAAAAAATCAACGCAACTTAGTAAAATGTGTTTGAGTGTCAGCGGGGACTGACACCCAATACATTCAGGGGGAGGTTCCCCCTTGAGTAGAAAAGCATGTGTAAGCCACGAGTGGCCAATACGGCAGCGGCTAAGGACCACTTGGTCCCGCACCGCATGAGTCTGTGGTGGTTTTCCCACAGATGGTTCAATTTCTTTAAGTTTATTAATGTTTTCATCCCACTCATGTTGCCATTTGGATTTTATGTGGGTGGCTATTAGTGGTTTGAGATCAGAGTGAGGGATCAGACTTAGTTCAGGATCACAGTTCAGGGCCTGAACTGCACGGTGCACGTTGATTGATATAGGCCTAATACCTGACAGGAAATGGTTTTCAAATACACTATAAATTACCTTTATGTGTGACCATACATGTGTCCCTCAAGTTGAAATGCGATTACAGTGATTAGCGCTCACTGTAAGTGCTAGTGCTACTATGTTGGTTTTTCATGATTTTTTTTGGGGCGGGGGGGTGTTTGTTCAAATCTTTTATTCCAGTTGAATAATATCTTTTTTCAGCACCGAGGCGCTGGTCTTCCAGCCTTAATAATTATGGTGCATATGAGCTATTTATGGATGAGACGATGAAATGGTATGAGCAATATAATAATAATAATAAATAATTAAACATTTATATAACGCCCGATCCAGCAAGCCGTTCTCAGGCGCTTTACATAACAAACAAATATACAGGAAAATAAATTTCACCTAGTTAAAAGCAGATTTAAACAAATGTGTCTTAAGACCGTTTTTAAAAGCACCAACAGATTTACAATCAGTGATATATCCTGGCAGAGCATTCCACAGTCTCGGGGCAGCAATACTAAAAGCGCGATCCCCAAAGCCATAATAGACAGTCGCAGGTTGAAATCAGGAATTACAACTATTATGTGGATTTTATTTTGTACATGTAGACTGGAGAATATCCATTTACCTTTAGACTATATAATTGATTTGCTGATCATACCTGTGAGGAGACATTAATCTAAATGATGCAACAATTACAGCGGGTTCCCCTCTCCACGAAGGGCTGTGCATCTAAGACGCCCTTAAACCACGCCCCCTGCCGAGAGTTGGCGTGGTTTGGGTGAAATCCTACACTCGCCGTCACACAACAGCGCCACCTTTCAACGGATCGACAGGTTGTAAAAAGGCCTCACAACAACAGACACCTGAAAGCTTGGCGGGGAATCCGTGACAGTGTGACAGTTACTCATTCACTCAGATGACTCAGCTGCTCAGTCCCACCTGAAATTTGTATAGACCGATGGTTTGCAGTTTCTGCCCCTGTATATTTGTGTGTGTGTGTGGGGGGGGGGGGGGTACATTAAGGAGCGGAAATTTCAATTGTGGACTATTGGTCTTCCTCATTCCACTGCTCCTTGCCCTATCCTAGTAATGCTCTCATACCATGTCTATGTGGTGTGGGAGGTTAAAAATCCCTTGGGTCGGTAAAAGTGTAGGCTCGGGCTTTCTATCGACAAACTGTCTAATGGTGAAAACAAGTCTATTCAGACTTATCCATGATAGGCAGTATAAATATATTTGTTAAAATGCCGAGCGCCTGTCTAGGTAGCGGGAGGCGGGCACTTAACTCATTCGACCATCGCGTCTGGTGTATATAAATATATATATATATATATATTATCGACCATTACGTACAAGAACATACATTTACCACGAAAGGACCCATTTGCTTGCAACGTGTTGGGAAGAACTTAGGAGTTAGCTCAAACTTTCAATATTGGCATCATCAGACAAAGAGTACTACTATTCCAAACCTCCTCCACCCCACTCTATCCCCCCCCCCCCCCCCCATTCCCCGACACATGAAGTAGTACACATCAATATTGTATTATAAAACATCACAGTGCTATATGCTATTTAATATTGTATTAAGCTATTAAAGAAATGCCACGACTGACTCCCCCCACCCCCCTTGTTGTAGACGGGATGGCCTAATGAGTTGAGCGTGCGTCTTCCGTTTTGGTAGATCGTGGAATTCGAACCAACGGATTCGAACTCTGATAGAGTCAAACCAATGATATAAAAATTGACACTTGTCACTTCCTAGCCAGACACTCAGTATTATTAGGATATGGTACAGACTGGTTAGCTCAGTGTCAGGATAATAATTAATATGATTGGGTGGGGGGGGGGGGGTATCAGGTCATGGAGCTAGTGGACTGGTCTCCCAGTGAGGCAGCACTATAGAGGGAGTGCACGTGACGTCAATACTTAGCAATCAGGGGTGAGCGGGCTGCCATCTTGGATTACGAGCACCCTCCCATGCCATGAATGCATGCAGATGCAGTAAAACAGAGTTTTCTTGTGTTATGGGAGGTTCTGGGCAGTTTACATCCAATGTGTTTACTTACAGCACTTTAGCAACAACTTCTGAGGCCAAACTGCTCAAAACAGTGACAAATAAACCAACAGATCAGTAACTAAGCACAGTGTAAGCAGTTGAAAGCCTTCTGTATGTCATCCAATATGGCCACCGAAAGTTGCCTCGTGATGTCATTACACCCCCTCCATAAAATCGCCATGAGTGCACACTGCCACAAGTCGGTACCCGTCTTGAGATTACCTTAGATGTTGCCAGAACTCCAACAACCAACCCACCCCTTGTTGTATGTTTTATACGACCGTGAAACTGTTGCCAACGTTGGATGGCCCTGAATTGTAGCACTAGTGGTTGTCGAACTGGTCTATTCGGCGTGGCACTGCTGTGTGTAATATTACAACAGAAACTCTAGGTCCATTCGCTGTCTCTCTGCACACACTGCGTTTCTATGCACGAGAGGGACCTGATGGTCGAAGCACCCCATAGTCAGCAACTCCTCAAACAAAACAAGAGAAGGAGTTCACCGTAAGCTGCTGTAACCGTACACCATAAACTACTTCACACCAAGAGAAGTCTGCCACTCGTCCGGGCCACCACGTCTACTGCCACCACCACAACCACCTCCTCCTCCCTCACCACACTCCCACCATCTGCATCCCCAGCACCACCACCAGCTCTATCGCCACCATCACCACCGCCATCATCACCACCTCCTCCTCCCTCACCACACCACCACCATCTGCACCACCACCACCTCTATCGCCACCATCACCACCGCCATCATCACCACCTCCTCCTCCCTCACCACACCACCACCATCTGCACCACCACCACCTCTATCGCCACCATCACCACCACCTCTACCGCAAGCACGACCACCACTTCTTCCTCTCTCACCACACCACAACCACCTCTATCGCCACCATCACCAGCACCAGCACCACCACACACACCACCACCATTACCACCTCCTCCTCCATCACCACACCACCATCATCTACACCACCACCATCTGCACCACCACCACTGCTACCACCACCCCAACCACTACCACAATCGCCATCACCACCACCCCCCCTCCTCTCTAATCACACCACCAACACCTGCACCAGCACCACCACCTGCACCACGATCACCTCCTCCTCCTCCCACAACCACCTTGATGGCCACCCCCCCCCCCCACCACTACCAGCACCACCTTCACCACTACCAGTACCAGCACCACCACTACCAGGACCACCACCACCACTACCGCTACCACTACCACCATTTCCACCACCTGCACCACCACCACAATCATCTCCTCCAACACCTCCACCACCACCACTACCAGCACCACCACCTCCACCACCACCATCACCTCCTCCTCCTCCCACACCACCACCATCATCACTTCCACCGATACCTCTCCCATCACCACCACCACCACCAGCAGCAGCACCCCCCCCCCCCCCCCCCCCACCATATCCTCCTCACTACTACTACTGCCATCACCATCACCCCTCCCACCACCACCTCTCCCCTCACCACCGCCGTCACCACCATCTCTATCGCTACCAACTACCACCACCAAGTGCTACCACCTCCACAACCACCTCATTCCGATAGCTACTCACAAAACAATTCGATGAAGGCCAATTCTTAACAATAACAGTACCACCGTTTATTAGACGGAATATGCTAATGCGATTTAATTTTCACTGAAACTGGTATGAAGTAGCTATAACTATATCGTGAAAGCAGGGATGGATATAAATTAAATTTCTTTTAAATTGTAGCTGGGGTGGGTCTATGGTTATATGGGAGTTAATCATATATCATGACAAAATAACGAGCTATAGTGGTGAGTAGGAAATTACGTCATTTACGTCACTTATGTCATTTAATGTCTGTTTCCGGCTAAACTGAAAGCCGGCATAAAATGAGACCAACCTTCAAAGGATGCAGAGGATGGGGGCGAGTGTGTGAGGGGTAAAGGCGGAGGGCGTGGGTGGGTGGGGGAAGGGGCATAGTGGTGCAGTCACAACTGAAGACATACGAGTCTGGGATGGTTGACTTCTGTCCTTTATCTCCTCCATATGGCTGAGTATAATACCTCATCCCTGCACCAACCCTACTCACCACAACCAACACGACATGACCTCAGCCTATACCCGCCGACCAACCCTACTCACCACAACCAACACAACATGACCTCAGCCTATCCCCACCCACCAACCCTACTCAGCACAACAAACACAATATCATCTCAACCTATCCCAGCCCACCAACTCTACTCACCACAACCAATACAACATGACCTCAACCTATCCCCACCCACCAACCCTACTCACCACAACCAATACAACATGACCTCAACCTATACCCACCCACCAACCCTACCCACCACAACTAACACAACATGACCTCAGCCTATCCCCACCCACCAACCCTACTCACCACAACCAACACAACATGACCTCAACCTATCCCCACCCGCCAACCCTACTCACCACAACCAACACAACATGGCCTCAGCCTATCCCAGCCCACCAACCCTACTCACCACAACCAACACAATATGACCTCAGCCTATCCCCGCCCACCAACCCTACTAACCACAACCAATACAACATGACCTCAGCCTGTCCCCGCCCACCAACCCTACTAACCACAACCAATACAACATTACCTCAGCCTACCCCCGCCCACCAACCCTACTAACCACAACCAACACAACATGACCTCAGCCTATCCACGCCCACCAACCCTACCCACCACAACCAACACAAGATGACCTCAGCCTATCCCCGCCCACCAACCCTACTAACCACAACCAACACAACATGACCTCAACCTGTCCTCGCCCACCAACCCTACCCACCACAACCAATACAACATGACCTCAGCCTATCCCCGCCCACCAACCCTACTCACCACAACCAACACAACATGACCTCAGCCTATCCCAGCCCACCAGCCCTACTTACCAAAACCAATACAACATGACCTCAGCGTATCCCAGCCCACCAACCCTACTAACAACAACCAATACAGCATGACCTCAGCCTATCCCTGCACACCAACCCTACTAACCACAACCAATACAACATGACCTCAGCCTAACCCCGCTCACCAACCCTTCTAACCACAACCAACACACCATGACCTCAGTCTAACCGCGCTCACCAAACAACATGACCTCAGCCTATCGCCACCCACCAGCCCTACTAACCACAACCAATACAACATGACCTCAGCCTATCCCCGCCGACCAACCCTACTAACCACAACCAACACAATATGACCTCATGCTATCCCCGCCCACCGACCCTACGCACCACAACCAACACAACATGACCTCAGCCTATCCCTGCCCACCAACCCTACTAACCACAACCAACACAACATGACCTCAACCTATCCCCACCCACCAACCCTACTCACCACAACCAACACAACATGACCTCAGCCTATCCCCACTGACCAACCCTACTCACCACAACCAACACAACATGACCTCAGCCTATCCCCACCCACCAACCCTACTCACCACAACCAACACAACATGACCTCAGCCTATCCCCACCCACCAACCCTACTCACCACAACCAACACAACATGACCTCAACCTATCCCCACCCACCAACCCTACTAACCACAACCAACACAACATGACCTCAGCCTATCCCCACTGACCAACCCTACTCACCACAACCAACACAACATGACCTCAACCTATCCCCACCCACCAACCCTACTCACCACAACCAACACAACATGACCTCAGCCTATCCCCACCCACCAACCCTACTCACAACAACCAATACAACATGACCTCAGCCTATCCCCGCCCATCAACCCTACTAAACACAACCAATACAACATGACATCACCCTAACCCTGCTCACCAACCCTACTAACCAGAACCAACACAACATGACCTCAGCCAGTCCCTTCCCATCAACTGACGATAAACTTCCCTTTAACCTCAGATGCCCAATAACTTAACACAGCAGCCTGAATGAATGTGATTTACTTCCACAGAGGAGCTTCCTGACTAAGTGGGAAGTATTTTGTGTGACTGGTGTTTTCTGCGCAGAGATTGTAGATTTTACCTCTCTTTTAAAGTTGTATAGTCTGGTGGTTTTGAGTTTCTGTCATTTTCTGAGATAAATATATTATTAGGCTGATCACTATAATCTACCTTACTTTAGTTTGAAGTAAGTTATATTTTAATTGGTTAACTTTTTAGATATTTACAGTGCAAACATCCACAATTAATAGTTGCAAGCATACCAAAACTCGGACACAATAGGCTTCTGCAGTAACAGGTTCTATTAAATTGCCACAGCATTCCCTTTATATGTGGCAATAAATGTTAATAAATGCACCAGTATCTGAGTTATATATGTAAAATCAAATCTAGATAATTGTTTTAGTTTTGAAAATTTGATGTTTTCTTCAGACTATGCAGCTTTAAGGAAACACACAAAGAATTATATTATATATTTAACGACGCCTCTAGATGACATTGATTTTTATCATCAGCTATTGGACGTCAAACATATAATATGGTCATTCTGACATATTTATTTGGAGGAAACCTGCTGCCGCCACATAAGCTACACTTTCCAATAAGCAGCAAGGAGTCTTTTATATGCACTTTCCCACAGACAAGACAGCACATTCCACAACCTTTGATGAACCAATTGTGGATCACCGGTTGGAATGGAAAATAGCCCAAACTGCAAATGGGTCCACTGAACAGGATCGACCGGATGACCGACATCTTCACAGGTATACACTCTACCGCCTGAGCTACGTTCCACTCCCCCCTTTAATCAAACTATGCAGCCTTTACGGAAACACACCAAAAAAAACACACAAAAAAACACACGGCCTTTAAAAGAAAACAGATCCCTGGGCTAACTGTGTGCGCCGCTGGCCTTGCTCCTGGTTGCACCTGAGGGATACACCGTCGACATACAAATAAGGCTATACAGCTTCATTCCTCCTAAGTAATAGCTCCCCCCCCCCACACACTCATCCCATACCACCGCCCTTCCCCTCGCCCCGACCATCAATCTCCAGCACACAATAAGCAGTACAGGTACACAGGTATGTCTCACTAACCTGGATGCAGCCAATGACTAGTTGCTGGTTAAAGTTGCAGAGTCCGTTGGTTCTGAGTTTCCGCCATCTTTTAAGATAAATATATTAGGTTGATCGCCAAGAGCTACCTTGCCTTACTTTGAAGTAATTTGATTATAAATGACTATCTTTGGAGATATTTGAAGTGGAAACGGGTTAAATGAGCGGGTGGCACTCATTTGCTGTCATTGCTGGGGGTGCAGAGAACAGGTAAGCATCCCCTCGCACCTGCCACTCACGACAACAAGCCACCCCACTGGCCATCCCCACACTCGCCCCTGCGAGCCTTGGGATAGCCACTCGCACACGGCCCACTGTAGCAGCAACATGTCTTTTTAACCCACCCACCCACAATCAATGCACTTAACTCGATCTTTAAAAATAAACCGGAGCAAAAAACATAATGAATGAAAATACTAAAAAAACTAAAAAATTTACCTGATAACAAATTGAAACTCATATTATTGAAATGTGTGCATTGATGTAGATTTGATGATTGATGATTGTTTGATGATTGATTAATGATTGATTGATAATTGATTGATAAAAAGATTTTTTTTTTAAAGATTAAAATGTTTTTTTAGGCTGTATTTATACTGTCCATAGCATATACGCCCGGTTACCCAGGCTTGTTTTCAATGCTGGCCAGTTGTAGTGTTGGTGTTATCTTACCACACAGTGGCTGCTGATAAGGTATTTGATTGCCTGCATTTCATTAGCAGATAGATAATTGGTTGGTATGGTTAGTAGCCTATGTTACTCTTTTTGGATTTTCTTGCCATATATGTATTTGATTTTTTCTACTCTTATTACTAGACTAGTCTATTCCTATTTACATATCATAGGCTTGTACATAGCTGTGTGGTGTGTTATCTGGCTACTTTTGGCATGGTTACCTTCCATTGGCCATCCCGCTGGTGGGCCGTGTTTACGATGATTGAAATGTCCTGTGATTGTGATTAAAATGTATTTATTTCTCATCTAACTATTATTAATTACGATAATTTCACTCGCATGTCGGGCCTTGTTACCGGTCACTCACAGCTGCACTGAGTAGAGCTGTACTAGTCAGCCGGATACCCTGCCTGTCATGAAAATAAAGTTGTGTTATTCCCACCCGCTGCTTCCTACTTCTTTGTTCCCCGGGTAGCAATGAAGTCAACATTAATTTTGGTGTTCCCGTTAAAATTCGGACACTTTCGGTTTCAGCAGGAACAGGTTCTATTATATTGACTTTGTATCTTTTTGTTGTGACGGGTTCTTAGCATGCACGGAATGTAACCACTGTGAAAGTACGACGTCTGAACACTTTGACTTCTGGATACTGAATGGTTTATTCATGGCCTAGGGCTCGCTTGACCCGCCGACTAAACTTTCCATGATGTCATCTCATTAGCATATTCCTTTGTCTCAAACTCTGCATCTCGTTAACATATATTAGCCACACACCTATACATCTATTACGCATATATCACAACCACCAGTGAACCAATTGGTTATTCCCTCTGTCTGACCCTCGATCCGAGGTACGATGACCTTCTATGCAGCAATACATATAGTGATATACACAATAAGGACACCAGTATCTAAGTTGGATATATAGAATCAAATCTGAATGAGTGTTTTTTTTTTTTTAAATGTGATGCTTTTGTCAGACGATGCAACTTTAATAAATACCACAGCCACATAATGTGGTGTTCTCTGTGGCAGAGTGGTTAGAGTGTCTGACATTTTTTCTAGGTCAGACTCCTAATCTGAGGGTCGGCGGTTCGATTTCCCCATGCCCCCAGCTCTGCCAATTTGGATTTCCACCGCTGTGTATAACTTACAGCGTCATCAAAGGCCGGTTGCTCTCATACCATGTCTATGTGGTGTGGGAGGTTAAAAATCCCTTGGGTCGGTAAAAGTGTAGGCTCGGGCTTTCTATCGACTAGCAGTGGAGTGGGGAAGACCAGTCATCTGTGACTGGGATTTCCCCTGCTTAGGACAACTAATGTACCAAAAAAAAAAAAAAAAGAGACAAATAAGTGTTCACACTTCCTGTCTACCATTCGCTATATCGCTATATGGCTATAACATAATATATTCTGAACATCTAGCCTATCAATGAGGGCTACCTGTTTTTCACTATTCTTACTAGACACACATGACCAGATGGGGTGACCGAATGAGTTGAGCATCCATCTCCCGCTTTGGTAGATCGTGGCATTCCAACCCCATGGGTTCAAACCCTGGTCGAGTCAAACCAATGACTTAAATATTGATAAACTTGTTGCTTCCTAGCCAGGCACTCTGCATTGTTAGTATAGGGCAAGGACTGGGTGGCTCAGGGTAAGGATAATGTGACTGAGTGGAATATCCAGTCATGGTGGCAGTGGCCTGGTCTCCCAGTAGGGCAGCACTATAAATTCACCATGAGTGCGCACTGTCACAAGTCAGTACCCATCCTGATATAACCTTAGATGTTGCTAGGATAAAACAACAACAACAAAACAAAAAACAAAAAACTACAAGACACGTGCATAGCCTACTCTCTGCGATTGGCCGCAGCGACCATGCACACATTACAACGTTAAGCATTGTTTGACAATCTCAACCTTCCACCTATTTAAACACAAAATGTTGTATGCTCAGGTTATCGCCTCATCCATAGGATAAATGCTCCCCCCCCCCCCACCCCTCTGGCTACTGAACAACAAACACACTTGTTATACACTTGTGCTGGGAACCACACCAGTTATTATGCAGTGTGCTGCTGCTCAGGTTCACATGGGTGGTTCAGTGGGCGGGGGCGGGGGCGATGGCGGGCGCGGGGGCGGGGCGGGGGTGGGGCGGGGCGGGGGCGGGGGTGGGGGGTTGAGTTATAGCCAGGAACAAAACATAATTGATTCTCTTCACGATAATATATCATATTTGCATGATATTACTAGATTCTCTTTTAGCAAGGCATATATGTATAGTTATATACACACCAAACTGGATGATATGGCCAAGTGGGTAGAGCGCCCGCTTCCCATAACGGAGGTCTTGAGTTTGATCCCCGGCAGAGTCAAACCAAAGACTTATCAAAATGTATACTTATCACCACTTTGTCTGGGGCACAGCATTACTAGCATGGGTCTGGTTGGCTCAGCGTCAGGATAATGTGATTGCATGGGATGTCGCATCAGGATAATGTGATTGAATGGGATATCGCGTCATGATAATGCGATTGCATGAGATATCGCGTCAGGATAATGTGAACGCATCAGGATAATGTGATTGCATGGGAATTCGCGTCAGGATAATGTGATTGCATGGGATGTCGTGACAGGATGATGTGATTGCATGGCATGTCGTGTCATGGTGGTGCTGGCAGTGGGTTCCTGGCGCCCTGGGCAAGCTGAATTTAGGTGCCCGTAAAACAACAACAATTTGTAAAAATTGTGAATTTCTAGAATGTGGCACAACTGGTGACTGCTGGAGTTGTCGCATTAATAGAATAGGGCAAGGACTGGTTAGCTGAGTGTCCGGATAATGTGACTGAGTGGGATATCAGGTCATGGTGCTGGCAGCCTGGTCTCCCAGTGGGGCAGCACTAATAAGTCACCATTAGTGGGGACTGTCACCAGTCGGCATCCATCCTGATATGACCTTAGATGTTGCCAGGGCGCAACACTCCAACATCCAACCCACCAACATTTAGTACAGCTCTTCATGTCTAGAGGCACTGCCCACCACTTCACCATAAGCACACCGTGTGACTTTCGGAGATGAATACTTATGGGCAGCTTTTGGATTCATTTGTTTGTTCGGGTTGTACATCCTTGCTACAATTAAGGTATTATCAGGATGGGTATCGATTTGTGAAAGTCTGCACTCATGGCAATTTTTTAGTGCTTCCCCACTGGGAGACCTGGCCACTGGTATCATCGTCCAATTTCCTACTCAATTAACTTATATTATCCTGATACTGAACTAACCAGTCCTTGTCCTATCTTATTAATACCAAGAGCCAGGCTAGGAAGTGACAAGCATCAATTTTGTAAGTCATTGGTTTGACTCAGCTGGAATTCAAACTCCCAGCCTTCCACATGTCATGCCTGCGCTCGTACCAATTCAGCCACACCGTCTGGTTTGGCTTTTGTGAATCCATGTAAAACGCTCAGTGGTTCATGGCGATACAAAATGAAAGAGAGAGGATGTGAGGATGAGAGAGATGGGTTGGAATCGGCACCTAATTGGCATGTGCGAGTAACATTATGCCTGGTACACACCTACCGTATACAATTCGTGCACTAAAACTCGCGACTCGACCCAACCCGCTTAAAACTGAAAACGGGCTGATTCATTTTTCGAATCGTGAATCGCAATCGTAATCGGCGCGTTTTAGCCCAAAAACTGAGTTTTTAGTCGCGAATCGCAATCGCTAGGTATGCGCGGGGAGCACACACCTAGCAATTTTTGTGCGCGAAACGGGCAGTTTTAGATCGTATACAGTAGGTGGGTGCGCACAAACGGTAGGTGTGTACTAGGCATAAGACGCACTGACGGTGCGAGTTTAGGAGCGGGGCCTATAGACTGCAAAAACTAGGGAGCAGGGGAGAGAGGTACTCAGGTAACATCGTCCTGACATCAAGAACTCACCGGGACTAGACGTGGCCAAGTCAGTCTGTCACATGCCTTCACTGCACGTCCACGCGCAGGCGCGGCGTGAGAAGGCTGCCTGCACGCCAGCCTTCCCACCTTCCCAACAGCCTGCCGGCCAGCCTGCCCATCTGCCCACCTGCCTCTCTATCTGCCACTGTGCCAGCCTGCCCTCTCATCTTACCACTCACACGTCATACCCACGTGCCTACCTATCTGCCCCCTTCCCCTATACTCCCCTGCCCGCCCCATACTCTGCCTATCTGCCCCCTTCCCCCATACTCCCCTGTCCGCCCCTACCCTGCCTATCTGCCCCCTTCCCCCTTACTCCCCTGCCCGCCCCTACCCTGCCTATCTGCCCATTCCCCCTTACTCGCCTGTCCGCCCCCTACCCTGCTTATCTGTCCCCCCTTACTTCCCTGCCAGCCCCTACCCTGCCTATGTGTCCCCTTCCCCCTTACTCCCCTGCCGCCCCCTACCCTGCCTATCTGCCCCTTCCCCCTTACTCCCCTGTCCGCCCCCTACCCTGCCTGGTCACCTTGCCCTCAGCCCATTCCCCGTCCCTGTCCATCTTCCAACCAAACCACCCGCTCGCCTGTCCGCCTGCTCGCCTAACCGCTCACCTGTCCGCTGGCCTGTTTGGCCAGGCTCTACCCCCCCCCCCCCCCCCCCGCCACACACACACTCCACTTCTCTGACTGCCCCTTACCTACCTGTATTCTAATTGAAACGAAAGACACGATTCATAATCATAATCCCGTAGGCATATCAAAGTTCAGACCCATTTTGATATATCAAATTCCAGGACTTTCCAGGACTTTTAAGGAGCTTTCAGTGCAAAATTCCAGGATCTTTTTGTCCGTCTCCCCTTTTGGTAGATCGTGGGATTCGAACTTATGGGTTCGAACCCTGGTCGAGTCAAACCAATGACTTAAAAATTGATACTTGTAACTTCCTAGCCAGGCGCTTGGCATTATTACGACAGGGCAAGGACTGGTTGGCTCGGTGTCAGGATAATGTGACTGAGTGGGTCATGGTGCTAGCCATGAGTGCGCACTGTCACAAGTGGGTACCTGTCCTGATATGACCTTAGATGTTGCCAGGATGTAAACCTCCAGCACCCAACCAACCAGGATGTTCTTAAGACGTTTATGAAATTAAAGTACCCCGAAACATGGCCATATTCATAGTTGATTCAATAAAATCAAGAGGCAGGAAAATAAACCCACTAAAATCACTTTAAATACGAAAATCACTAATTAAAGTTCGGGCAGGTCAGCGAATATAGGCTTTAACAAAAATATAATAATGATTTTCCACTTTCCAGGATTTTCAAGGACCTGTAGACGAATTCCATTACTGTCCAGGCCTGGAATCCTGAATTATCAAATTCCATGACTTTCTAGCTTTTCAAAGACCCTGTATATCGGCGAACCCTCTATATCGGCACCTTCATTTCAAATGGTTCAAAAACTGAATGCTGAGAACCGACAAGCATGCAGTCATATATTTTATATATTTGTTATTGCACATCTACAAAGCTATTTTGATGTTCGTTAAGAAACTATATTCTACTGACTTCACACAACACAAGTGCCATTCGGCCCTGTGTTAGAGTAGCAACATAGGCAATAACATGCTGTAATGGGGTTTGTCTGTCAGCATAATGATTTCTACCTTCTGTCTGTATAGGAGACACGCGCTGAAAACTCAGAGTATTCCCCATATCCCAAACCCAATATCTGCCTGGTTATTTCTGGTGTGTAGTACATGTGTGTGTGACATGTTCGGGGGGGGGGCGAAGCTGTGGTGCTAATTTTTGTAAAGTGTGCAGAGTGAGGTAGGGTTGGTTCCTGTATAGCCAACCTAGAGATACTGAGAATCCTTGAGGTTTTTGCGTTGCGGGCGTGGAACCCCAGTGGTGGCAGCAGCGAGCTTGCTTATTGTTTTAAATGGCTTTAAAATTGCCTGTTTGAGGCCATTTCCAAGGGGTCTATAAACATTGTGTATGCGCACGCAGCTTGGCTGCAGAACGAAGGCACACTGCCATTGAGTTTGCTGATACGCGCAGTGAAAAACATCAAAATGAATAGAAATGCAGAACCCTAACCATATAAGTTTAATATAGTCTCTTTGTTAAACATGTTTTCTGTATGTGTTCCAAGCGGTTTGTTTCTAGGTGGTGTGGTTTTAGAGATATTTCACTTTTTCTGTATGAAGATTGCTCACGGCCATTGACAATACATTGAGTTTGCCAGTACGCGCAGTTCAAAATGTCAGTTTTATTCAAAATTAATAGAAATGCAAATTAATAGAAATGCAGAACCCTAACCATATCAATTTAATATAATCTGTTTGTTAAACATGTTTTCTATATGTGTTCCAATCGGTCTGTTTTAGAGATATTTCACCTTTTCTCTATGAAGATTGCTCATAGACATTGAGTTTGCAGTGTGACAGTGTGTCATCCTGCAGCCAAGCTGCATGCGCACTGACCTAAATACCTATGCTGACCTCATATGAAATAGGTCTATAGGCTGATATGTTAACATACATATAACATGATATTTACTTGTGTTTAATCAAAAGTACACTCTAATACAGGATATGAATTAGAAAAGAGCAAACATGTTACCAAAATAGCCTTTATTTCATCATAATACAACCCTGCCTTTGTGTGAAATGTGTAGGATTTTGGGTTTGAACCGTGACTTGTGAGGTGACTGATCGGAACCTTCAATTTCCGTGACTCTCATGGGAATTTCACGAGAGTTGGCAACACTGTGGTTATTTGACGGCCAATGCGCTGAAAGTACTTTTTTCTAGACGAAGAAGTAAAAGCTCGCAAAAAAACAACAACACAAAAGAAAATGGCGCCGCCGCCCCCTGTTGAGACGCAGCTCTGGGGGCACGTGACCTCCCCGCTATAACATAGCAAAGTGAGTGGACGGCGCTGAGCCAAGTCTCCCTCAACACTCGTTGTAAATGTCTCGTATTGAAGTTATCAGAGAAAATAACTTTAGATGACCTGACAACTGACCAGTTATAGAACCAACAGACTCACAGAGGGTAGGGAGACGTGGGAGAATGCCTACCAACATAGAATGAATGGATGCAGTAGATAGCTACACCACTGAAAGTAACAAAACAAGGTTTATTTTTGCTTTGTTGTAGTTTTACGTCCTAGCAACATCTAAGGTCATATCAGGACAGAACAACACAATACAACACAAAACAAGGAGAACCATGAGACTATTAGTATTACTGCCTAGCTCTGAAAACATATCATCAGAGTTAACCAGTATGAGCAGCATAAATACACCAACAAACAGCAAAAGTTGCATAGTCCGATGGTTTTGAGTCTGTTCCATTGTATTTGAGATAAATATATTAGGTTGACCATCATAATCTACCTTACGTTAGTTGGAAGTAACTTAAATCTTTTTTTGTGTAAATGGCTAACTTTGGATATATTTGAAGTGAAAACATGGCAACTTAAGCTGCATAGTCCGATGAAATATCAAATTTTCAAAACCAAACCAATTATCTAGATTTGATTTTACATATCTAACTTAGATACTGATGCACTTATTAAGCATTTGTTTCTGGTAGAAGGCAATACTGAGTCAATTTAACAGAACCTGTTACTGCAGAAGTCTATGGTGTCAGACTTTTGGTAAGCTTGCCAAAAGTAATTTTCCATGTTTGCACTCAAAATATCTCAAAAGTTTACCATTTAAAATAAAAGTAACGTTGAACTAATGTAAAGTAGATCCTAGTGATCAATCTAATATATTTATCTTAGGAAAAATACAGAAATTCAAAACCATCGGACTATACAACTTTAATTTTGGCATGCATGTCACAATTCGGACACCATGAGATTCAGCCATAACAGGTTCTGTTAAATTGACTTAGTATCCCTTCTATGCTGCAACACATGCTTAATGAGCACGCCAGTATCTAAGTTGGATATTTAGGATCAAATCTAGGTCAGCATCTCAGTTTCGATAATTTGATGCGTTCATCGGACTGTACAGCTTTAATATATCGGGATTAAAGTTGCATTGTCCGATGGTTTAGAATTTCTATATTTTTCTGAGATAAATATATTAGATCGATCACTAGTATCTACTATATATTAGTTCAAAGTTACTTTTATTTTAAATGGTAAACTTTTTAGATATTTTGTATGCAAACATTGGAAAATTAGTTTTGGCAAGCTTGCCAAAACTCTGACACCATAGACTTCTGCAGTAACAGGTTCTGTTAAATTGACTCGGTATTGCCTTCTATGCAGAAACAAATGCTTAATAAGTGGAGCAGTATCTAAGTTAGATATGTAAAATCAAATCTACATAATTGGTTTGGTTTTGAAAATTTGATATTTCATCGGACTATGCAGCTTTAAGATAAAGATGAGGGTCACGTGATGTGCACGCTGATTGAATCACCGAACTGCCAACATATTCAGGTGTGTGTGTGTGTGGGGGGGGGGGGGACACAACGAACCACTACACCAAGGGAGACTTAAGTCGGGGGGAGGGGGGGGGGGGCAGGACGCGGTGGCCGAATCGGCATGATTCCCGTGCGGAAGGAAGGTCGGGAGTTCTAATCCGGGCCGAGTCAAACCAATGACTTACAAAATTGGTACTTGTAACTACAAATGCTCGGCATTACTAGGATAGGACAATGACTGGCTAAGCTCAATGTCAGGATAATGTGAGTGACTGAGTGTGATATCGGGTCATAGTGCCAGCAGCCTGGTATCCCTGTGGAACAGCACTATACCATCACCATGAGTGTGCACTGTTGTAAGTCTGTACCTGTCCTGATATAACATGAAATGTTGCCAGGACCTAAAACCCAAACAACAACACTTAACTCAGAGAATGACATGAAAAGGACGTGGGTAATGTGTTAGTGCGACCTAAGATTGCCTGTGTGTGGGGGGGGGGGTGAAGAGGGGGGGGGGATTTCAGAGCATGTCGGGTTTATCCCATTCAACCTTCCCATTAGAGCGTTCACACTCACTATCTATCACACTCACTATCACACTCACTATCACACTCACTATCACTATCACACTCACTATCACACTCAAACTCACTATCACACTCACTATCACACTCAAACTCACTATCACACTCACACTCACTATCACACTCACTATCACACTCACTATCACACTCACTATCACACTCACACTCACTATCATGAGCCATGTTTGCACCGTCCCATTCTTCATATTTCTCATGAAGACTGCTTCCTAACAGGTCCGCCACATAGTCTAACACACATGTTTGTACCGTCCCATTTCTTCATATATCATATGGAGACTGCTTCCTAACAGGTCCGCTGCATAAACCTACATGTTTGCACCGTCCCATTCTTCATATTTCTCATGAAGACTGCTTCCTAACAGGTCCGCAGCATAGTCTAGTCACTGTCGTGGCACTGTCGCGGCACTGTCGCGGCACTGTCGCGGCACTGTCGCGGCACTGTCGCGGCACTGTCGCGGCACTGTCGCGGCACTGTCGCGACACTGTCGCGGGACTGTAGCGGCACTGTCGTCCGATTGTCGTCCAACTTGGCCCGAATTTGCATATGTCGTCGGGTTTTCACAAAATCCAAGTCGCTGGGCTGTCGTCGCCGCTTGTCGTCGTAGTGTGACAGCCACATTAGAGGCCTTATTCCCGGACTCCCCCCACTCCTACCCCCACCCCTTCCCAACACCAACTCCAGCAATCCTCGCACCCGACACACCCTCCTCCTCGCACATATTGTACAGGCGCATTGAGATTCTCAGTGCTATGTGAGGTTAGTGGTATAATGCAGCATTGAAATGTAAATTGTGTGTCAGTCGTGACACACATATATGCATACATGTATAAGTTATATTATGGGACTAGGAGCTATGCTTGTAGGACTTACTTCGAGATCCTTTGGATACATATACATATACATATATATATATACATACTTATATATATATATATATGTATACATATATATATATATATTCCTGCAGTAACAGGTTCTCTTAAATTGCATCTGTATTCCCTACAGTGTGATGACAAATGTTTAATAAGTGCGCCATTATCTAAGTTAGACATGTAAAATCAAATCTAGATAATTGTTTTGGTTTTGAAAATTTGATATTTTCATCGGACTATGCAGCTTTAAGTGTAGTATATAGTATGGCTGTAAGGAGAGGCAGAACTGATGGGAGCAGTGCTTCCTTATTATTGTTAATATATTATGAAGCACGCATACAAACACATAATATATATCTATATGTACAATTTTATATATACACAGTGAAATTCTGTTATAAAGCGATCACTGGGTCCATCAAATATTATCGCACAAAAACAAAGCGGGGTCGCACTAAATCAGGGTTCAGTTTATTGAATTAGCTTTGAATTAAAGAACGAATCATCATGCAATATCCGAATTCGCGTTAAATGGGGCCATGTAAAATCGAGGGTTCACTGTATATTCTATATGTTGTATACCTAACCAATACATATTATATATGCATTTCTACTACACTTGGCACTAGTTGCGTACATAAAATATAATAAAGTAAGCCAGGCTTATTTTGGCCGCACCTCATGCGTCACACTTTGGGCGATGGACCTCTACAATGCCTCTAAACCTATTTCCGTTTGGATAAATAAGATCCCCCATCACCCCCCGCCCCCACCACCACCACCACCCCCATCACACACGCTGTTCTCCGTTCCCGTTCCCGTTCCCGACAACATGAGGAGCCTACCCTGACCCCTTCACACATGTCTGCCTATTTCTCTCAATGACGTCGGAGCCTGCCCGACTTGGTAGGGTCGGGTCACACTGTAGTTCAAATAAACAGGTGAATATGTAGATTAAATATAGTTAGTGTCGCTGGGGCGTGTGTGTGGAAATGGGAAATATGGCACTAAGAGTGGGAATCGAACCCACATTTCCTGCATTCCGGGAAAGTATGCTAACCATTACACCACCCTACCCACGCCTACCGGTCTATGCGGCTACTTGCCTGATAGGTCAGTGCAGACTACTACATTAGTTATGAACGGATGAAAATTCCAAGCCTGAGATACTCTATCATATAGCACAGACAACATCAGCATTGATGAGGTTGAGACCAGTTTGATTTGACAAGAGTATTTCTGCTACTAGGTTTCAGTACGACTGATGCACTCCCTTGTCACAACCATCTTCAATAGACTAGATCACCGTTTCGACTGCGCATGCGCTGAAAACGGCGCTGGCAGCAACGCAAAGGTGTACAGCCATTGAGTTTGCTGATACATGTAGGGCAAAACTTCCATTTTATTCCAAATTAATAAAAATACATAACAATTTGGCACAAACATGGATGGATGGATGCAATATAATAATATAATGATATGTTTAAGACACAACTCTCCATAATTAAGCATCTTGAGCTACGAAACATACAATTTCAGTCACTTTACAGGCTGATGTTTACAACACCATTGATTAGACATAAGTAATTCTTGTTCTAAATATTAAAATGTCAAATGTGTCAACAAAAACTTGTTTCAAAGAAATATATAACCAATATCTGATTAAGCCTACTCATTTTCTATATCTACATATGTCATTAACCATAGGATATAAATAAAAACATGAATAAAATAAGTAAAACTGACTCTGGCTATGGCTCTAACACTAGTCTGAGTGCCCAGATTTGTCTAAATCTAAATGCACATGGCATAAGATGCACTGATTATATTGATGTAAATGCAATGCTGGATAAAAGAGTAATATCTTAATTTACTATATATATTTTTTTAGTTAGTGTTCTATGTTTCAAACAAGAGCTGAGATGAGCTAAAACTAGCACATTTCATAACTCCACCCAGTGTATTAGCATAATAGCATGTGCCATGTGCTTCTCGTGGGTTTGTTTTGCTTTGACGCATCCCACAATCCACCGCACCGCTGGAATGGCGATGTAGTCTATACAGCTAAACACCGGATGCTGGAGCCAAGAGCTCCACAACTTATTTACAGTTGATTCCTACCATATCAGTTTTTACTTGCATTTAGACATAATTGTCATTCACCTATATTGGGGGTAGGGCTGAATATTGTTATCTTTATATAGACCTGATGTTGACAATATGTTCTGTCAATATAACTCGTATTATATTACATCATGTCTTATCTTCTTCTTGGTTGTCCATCGGTGGCCAAGATGATAGCAACTCATCATTTGTTGTAAACTCGTCGATGGCCAATGAGTTAAATTTGTGCTTGGAATGTGAAGTGGCCCATTGGACATGTGTGTGTAGCTGCAGTCAGAGAGTCTGCTAGGGGAAGGAGGCATCTTTTCTCTGCTGACACCTTTGCTTAGCTTGAGATATACGATCAGTTTCAAACTGTGTTGTGCCTTTTCAAATAGAAGCATGCCGTGAACTCCTGTCATGGCTACTAGTTCCCAGATTTCAGTGTATATATAACATATATATATGTGTCTTATAGAGCTGTATACATATATATGTATATATGCCTTATATAGCTTTTACTGCGTACCAATAATGAGGACTAGGCAGTCTGTCTCCCCCAATCACCACGCCCCCCGGTGGCCAGTGGCGGCATGCACCCCCCCCCCCCCCCCCATACAGGTGGTGCTCTGCCATTGGCACTGGTCTGCTGGAGCAATTTCTCCACCACTCAATGACTCAGTTCTCCAACTCTTCCCCCAAATATAATGTAGAGGTTAGGCGCAAAAACCGACAAATCCATTTTTGCTGTTTTCTATCGAGTGGAATTTGTTGTGCTTTCCAGTTCAAGTCTATCAATTTAATTTTAGGTAATGTAGGGGGTCATGGTGTCGGTGGTCTGGTCTCCCAGTGAGGCAGCACTATAACGTCGTCATGAATGTTCACTGTTACAAGTCGGTACCAGTCCTGATATGACCTTAGATGTTGCTAAGACATAAAACAAACAACAAACCAAGCGTTCGGTGTTACTAGTATAGGGCAAGGGTGGCATGAGGAAGACCAATTGTCCGCGATTGAAAATGACCCTGCTTAATCAACTGTCATCCCCCCCCCCCAATAAAAGACCCCCCCCCCCATACAAAAACAACAAGGATTGAGTAGAGTAATTCATGATGGTCATGCTGATGTATTTATTTATACATTTTTTAATATTATACAAATAAAAAACTAACGGATTATGCATTTTTAAGAGAAAAACGGTGGAGAGATGTTTGACTGGACGCATCTTTTAGCCGCCATTCCAACGACTACACCCCGTCCCCATTCCACCCGTCCCCTTTCCCACACTCGCCCCTTTCTCGCCCCCATTGCCCCTCCTCACCCACCCCAACCCACCCTTCCACCGATGAGCTCTCCCCGCGCCCTCCCCTCCCCACGTCCCCCTTTCCCCCTTCCCCATCTCTGTCCGCCTCCTTCCCCAGCCCTCCTCCGCACGTCCCCCCTCCTTGCCTTCCCCCACTGTCCCCACCCCATGTCCGCCCTCTCCCCCAGCTTCCCCTTCCCCTCCCCTGTCCGCCCCTCCGCTCCTTCCCATCACCTATCGGCCTCTCCCCCCGCATTCCTCCCCTAACTCTCAGCCCTGGTTGTCCCCACAATAAGCCCTTTTCAAGCCCTAACCTCCCCCCAACCCCATTCCAATGCCCCCCCCCCCCCCTACAACAAGCCCTTTTCACGCTCGCCATCTCCCACGCCCCCCCTTCCTACGCCCCCCCCCCCCCATTGCATCCGAGCCCCCTTCTCTCCCAGTATCCTGATGAGCCCTTTCCCGGCTTTCTCCCCGCTCCACCCAGACCCCGTCAGCTGTGCACCTAGCGGGTAAACTGCCTGACATTTGTTAAAGGTTACCTTTCCCCCCAGAGAGTGATCTCCCAGCCCCGGCAATCATGTCGCTCAACGATGTCACGCACACACGCCGCCTAGCGGTGGTACACCCCCCCCCCCCCACCCCCGTGTACGGCAAGCGCAAATGATTTTCAATTTGAATTTGATAAGTTGCATAATCAGATCAAAGGTAATCTTTCGCAAAACCCCATAATTATCAGTTTTGCAGGGAGTATAACTCCCTCTCTCTTACCTGTGATTGAATGCCATATTTTAACATACACGGTACTAGTGTCAGATGTTTGGCAGAATATATTTATGTATATATTTGTGTAGGTTAATGGCGGATATATGTATATATATACGTATATATATATATGTATGTATGCGGGTATGCGGGTAATGCAGTACCTATCTGTTAAAATACCTCAGGGAGTTTGACACCCCTGCCTTGCAAAGTTATAAACCACTGCCTTGTGGTATAGGTTCGTGATAGAACCAAAAGCTAAGGGAGAAAGCCCTAACAGAAAACCATGCTTCCATGGCAGCAATAAGGGCAGTGATGAATGGAACTCCCAAATATCCGGGCCAGCCACTGCAGGGACAAATAGTTTGCGCCTGTCTTGTCGTGTTCTTGCTGGTGTGAGGCCTATATTTGCTCCCAAGAGAATGCTGCTAGTAACTTGCAAAAGCAGCAGCATTTCAACACTTTGCAAGCAGCTTTTCTGAAATGCACAACAGCACGAAATAGAGGCGGTTAAGAAATAAAAGCAGTCTTTGTCGCATTGCGACCGCCAGCATGATGATGATGATGACATATATATATGTATATATATGCATAGATATGTATATGGAGATATATGTATATATGTGTATATATACATAATATTATATATATATGTATATATATATGTATATATGGCTCATTCTCTAAAACTGGACACGAAAGTGTGACATTGAAAGAAAAGTGAAAACCTTCCAAATAATAGCAAAAAACCTTTCAAATAATAGCCTAATCCAATGTCCTATGAAGGTTTGCATGTTGTGCATCTGTCAGAGTTGAAAAAAAGGAATTTCACTTTTTGAATTAGATCTTACACAAATTGAGCAATACATTAATATCACTCGTGTAACATGAAAATCAAACACATCCAGAACCTCATTGTAACATATACAACATAGTCAAACAAGATTTGATTGATTACTGTTAAGCAGACAAAGTTATGACTTACAAGAAAAAGGTAAATATATATACATATATATAATATATATATATATGTTTTGAAAGTGAGCAGAGTGACAGTTGGCTCACGGGAATAGGAGGCGGGGAGGAGAGAATGCCCACTCCGCAGTAAATAACATGGAAGTTAAGGTGGTTAGAGAGAAACATTTAAGGGGCTGCCATTATTTATATCCACATCATAAATTATATAGTATATATATATATATATATGGTACTGAATATATATGGTACTGAAGAGCTCTGAGTGAAATTCCAGTCTTTTCCACAACAGATACTGAAAGAGTGAGGATTCACCAACAAGGTAGAAAGGCGAGTGGTAAGTAGCGTCGAAGCATCCGCTGCACTCTGCCCTCCCCCCGACCCACCCATACCTCCACCAGCCTCCACCACCCACACCCCATCGCATTTTGCTAAAGCCACTTAGTATTTGCCAAGTCTCGTATACTATGGGAAGCAGACGAGCGCCAGCCAGAATCCAAAAAAGAATTCCCCCACACACTACAGGACCATGATAAACACACTCCCTGCTCACACACCTGGGTATACATTACTGCAGTGGCATTGCTCCAAGGTTAGTAAATAAAAGAATAAGGCTAAAGTTGCACAGTAAGATAAAAGGTTCTCTGTGCGGAGTGGTTAGAGTGTCTGACTTTTTTCTAGGTCGGACTCCTAATCTGAAGGTTGGTGGTTCGATTCCCCATGCCCCCCATCTCTGCCAATTTGTATTTCCACCGCTGTGTATAACTTACAGCGTCATCAAAGGTCAGTTGCTCTCATACCATGTCTATGTGGTGTGGGAGGTTAAAAATCCATTGGGTCGGTAAAAGTGTAGACTCAGGCTTTCTATCAACAAACTGTCAAATAGTGAAAACAAGTCTATTCAGACTTATCCATGATAGGCAGTATAAATCTTCAACAACAAAAACAAAAAAAGAAAAAAAAGAAAAGCACTTGTCTAGATTTGAACCAACTTAGATATTGGTGTATTTATTAAGTATTTGTTACTACATAGACAAAAATACGAAGTCATTTTAAGAGAATCTTTTAAGCTGCGGCATATGGGGTCAAATCTATTACCAGCACGCCAACAATAATTCAGCATGTTTACACTTCAAACAGTTCCCAAGTTAGTTATAACAGAGTGGTGTAACCTGTCAACAAGATTTTCTATTCAAAACCATAGCAGACTGATGTAACCTAGCGAACAGATGTCCTATTTAAAGGCATATCAAGCTGATGTAACTTTGGAACAAGATTTCCTATTTAAACCATAGCAGACTGATGTAACTTAGCAGCAATATTCCTTATTTAAAACCATGTCGGACTGATATAGCCTGGGAATGAGATTTGCTATTTAAAGCCATAGCAGACTGATGTAACCTAGCAGCAAGATTTCTTATTTAAAACCATGGCAGACTGATAATGATATAGCCTGAGAATGAGATGTCCTATTTAAAGCCATAACAGACCGATCGAACGTAGCAACGAAGTTTCCCATTTAAAACCAAAGCAGACCTGACAACAAAATTCCTTACATAAAACCATTGCAGACCAATATAACATGGCAGTGAGATTTCCTATTTAAGGCAAGAAGATTTCCTATTTAAAGCCATAGCAGACTGATGTAACATAGCAAGAAGATTTCCTATTTAAAGCCATAGCAGACTGATATAACACAGCAAGAAGATTTCCTATTTAAAGCCATAACAGACAGATGTAACATGGCAAAAAGATTTCCTATTTAAAGCCATAGCAGACTGATGTAACCTGGCAAGAAGATTTCCTATTTAAAGCCATAGCAGACTGATGTAACATGGCAAGAAGATTTCCTATTTAAAGCCATAGCAGACTGATGTAACATGGCAAGAAGATTTCCTATTTAAAGCCATAGCAGACTGATGTAACCTGGCAAGAAGATTTCCTATTTAAAGCCAGAGCAGACTGATGTAACATGGCAAGAAGATTTCCTATTTAAAGCCATATCAGACTAATGTAACCTGGCAAGAAGATTTCCTATTTAAAGCCATAGCAGACGACGTGACATAGTTTCTTAGACAAATACTACACTAAATTCAGTTTCTCTTTTATAAAAAATAATTTGACTGGAAGGCAGAAACATGATTCTATTAATGCAACTGAAAATCAAAGGTGTGCCTGTAATTCACACCACAGTCTACTGCAGAACCATATTAAAATAAACATAGCCATGACTCGGAGGGCATGTAGGCCATCACTAGGCCAAATACTACTAATATTATTGTTCCCATTTCGGACGGGAAAAAAACCAGACGATGAAATAAAAGCACAAACACAACAAAGTGCAACCAACTCCAAGCATAGGAATAGCCCTAGGCGCTGAATGTCACTGCCACTGTGCCAGTAGTCTGGTCTGTTTATGAGGTGTGAAGACTGCCATGGCGGGGATCATACACCACCCGGTGACACCCACTCAACACTGTGTAATAACAGCTCGACTTACACCCACGCACAGCGTGGCCGAATCGGTAGAGCGCAGGCTTCCCGTGTGGAAGGTCTGGAATTTGATTCCCGGTCGAGTCAAATCAATGACTTACAAAATTGGTTTTGTTGATACCTAGTCTGGCGCTTGGCAATGCTACTACTAGGAAAGAGCTTAGTGTCAGGATAGAACTAACAGATTCACAGAGGGCAAGGAGGTGGGGATTTTGTTTGTTGTTGTTTTACATCCTAGCAACATCTAAGGTCATATCAGGATGGGTACCGACTTGTGACAGTGCACACTGAGGGTGACTTTATAGTGCTGCCCCACTGGAAGACCAGGCCACCATGACCTGATATCCCACTCAGTCACATTATCCTGACACTGAGCCAACCAGTCCTTGCCCTATCCTAATAATGCCGAGCGACAGGCTAGAAAGCGACAAGTATCAATTTTTAAGTCATTGGTTTGACTCGACCAGGGCTCGAACCCACGACCCCACGATCTACCAACATGGGAGACGGACGCTCTAACTCATTTGGCCATCCCGTCTGGTCAGGAGATGTGGAAGAATGCTTACAAACAGAGAAAGAATGCATGCAGTAATAGCTACACAACAACTGAAAGTAATAAAACAATGGGAACCACAAGACTATTTACATTAGACTTAACCATTATGGGCAACATAAATACACCATCATAAAAGGATAATGTGACCGAGTGGGATATTGGGTCATGGCGCCCGTGGCTGGGTACTCCAGTGGGACAGCACTATGTAGTCACCATGAGTGTGCACTGACCTGATATGAGCTTAGATGTTGCCAGGATGTAAAACCCCAACAAACAAACACCCGTAGCCCTAACCCTAACGGAATAAGTCAGCAGGCCTATACCCCAGTATCACTGCGCCCAACAAAACCTCAAGTAACAAGAACAACCTCTGACAGGATTCAAACCCGCAACCCCTAGCTCACTGATTTTGAGTTTCTGTAATTTTCTGAGGTTGATGGCTATGATCTACCTTACTTTATTTTGAAGCAACTTTATCTTAAATAGCTAACTTTTGAGATATTTGAAGTGAAAACACGCCAAAATAATGTTGGCCCGCACACCAAAACTGTGACACGATAGGCTTCTGCAGCAACAGGTTCTATTAAATTGACTTAGTATCCCTTTATATACAGCAACCACCAAAATGAGTGGTTAATAACTGTACCGTGTGTGGCGTTTCAGCGCCCGGTCAGTTTCAGCGCCCTGCCATGGCTTCTGCGCATGCGCGGATTGTCAGAGGCCGTGCAATCTGCAGCATGTCGCCGGCGAGCACTGCTATTTGTTTAGTTTACACTCGGCGATTCGACGCCGATCTAGCTGCTATGTTAATATCGCTTGGAATTTAAGGTTAATTTAATTAAATTATATTATTTGAGTATGTAATTCTGTTAAATATGATCGCATTCAATAGATTTCGGCCTAATCGGTCCCTAACACTGCCGGGCACCAGCGATAGTTACAGCTGAGCTTGTAGCCGGCGAGGCCACGGGTGTTTTGATGCTCTTAAAATCCGCGCATGTGCAGAAGCCACGACCGGGCGCTGAAACTGACCGGGCGCTGAAACCGCCACACCGGTATCTAATTTGGATATGTAGGATCAGATCTAGGTCAGTGTTTTGGTTTTGAAAATTGCATGCTTTCATCAGACTATGCAGCTTTATGACTCGCCACATCAGTCCATTGTGCATTTCAATTATTCAATTATTTTATTTTAACTCTCTGCAAGGTATGTTTACAATAAACTGAGGTGATACAATAAATGCATACAAATTCCTTACAGACAGAAAGGATCCCAGAAAAGTGATGCTTATCTAGCTGGTCTCCATGGACACGGAACTCACATAAGAATATCTGCGCGATTCCCGTTTGCAGCCGCGGACAGAATATCCACTTCGTAATGGTTGAATATGGAAGCATTTTGATTCAGTTGGTTATTCTAACAATAACAACATGTGTTATGTTGAGACCATATATAATTGTTAATCCGGAAGCATTTGATTCAATTGGTTGTTCCAACAATAACATGAAGTGTCATGTTGATAAGTCTACTGGTTTTCTTTACATATGGACTGCCCAGGGGCTGAAGGCCCACGTGGGTTCACTCAGAGTTGGAACCCTGTGATGTTGTTGCCTTTAATGGTCTTTTCCTCGTACAGTTAGCGACACGCAGTTGACGAGAGATGGCTTCAATAACGTCAGCCTATACGCTTTTTACTAGAATGTGTGGACCAGACGGGATGGCCGAATGAGTTAGAGCGTCCGTCTCTCATGCTGGTAGATCGTGGGTTCGAACCCTGGTCATGTCAAACCAATGACTTAAAAATTGATACTTGTTGCTTCCTAGCCTGGCACTCGGCATTAATAGGATAGGGCAGGGACTGGTTGGCTGAGTGTCAGGATAATGTGATTGAGTGGGATATCAGGTCATGGTGCCAGCGGCCTGGTTTCCCAGTGGGACAGCACTATAAAGTCACCATGAGTACACACTGTCACAAGTCGGTACCCGTCCTGATATGACCTTAGATGTTGCTAGGACGTCAAACAACAACAAACAAACAAAACTAGAGCGTGTCTGTTGGGGGTGGGGACGAGGAATTGCGTGTGACGTAGGCATCACACTACTCCTGCATCCTGGTTGGATTTAAGCGGTTCGTTCTACTATCAAGTGTATGGAAATAAAACAAAAAGCACAAATCTATTCACTGCTACGATCTAATTCTGTTATTTAGAAGCATGAATATTCACTCGGTGGTTGAAATCTTCTTTATTTAACAGAATAACATACTCAAAAAGTGAAATTTGGTCAAATTAAACCCAAAATCTAAGCGATATTAATGCTGCCGCTGCATCGGCGGCGATATTTTCGAATGTAAACAAAACAAAATGCACAAATCTATTCACTGCTACGATCTAATTATGCTATTTAGAATCATGAATATTCACTGGGGGTTGAAATAATGGTATTTATGAGAATAGCCTATTCAAAAAGTGAAATTTGATCAAATTAAACCCTTAATGCTGGCGATCATAACACCGCCACCATGTAGGCAGTGTTATCCTGTGCTTTCTATCCGACCATGATGGCCGACGAGGCACTGATCACATCACATGGTGCTAATCGTTTTGTGATATTTCTGGATGCCCGGCCACGTTTTGGACACCAGATGATACCATCAGACTCTCCCCTTCATATCACCTGTGATGCTATCATTCGAACCCAGATTACTAACACATTAACCATAATAAGGAAGGAAGGAAGACAAGGACAAAGATAGACAGTGAGGATGTTGTGCTTTATTGGCAACAACTCCTGCTCACCTATCAGTGACCTATCACCCTCACCCCTCCTGTTCTGTCCACACAGCAACTCATTGGTCTCTATAGTTAGTCTCAAAATCAGTGCCTACAGCCCATGGAACCAGAGCCCCAGGGTTGTTGCACACACTCAATTGGAATAGGTGAATTTTGCTAGCATCAGACAGAGTGTCTGGGGTCCTGCTCAAGAGTCGGTCTGTCGCACTCAAGAGTCAGGGATAGAGTGCCGATGTCCAGTGTGACGGGAGCATCGGTCTGTTTTTCATTAATAATTAATCTTATGCTGCTCGTGTGGTCAGGGGCCCGGGGGGAGAGAGCGACTGGCCATTCCACAACCCGCCAATCAAAACACCCCCCACAGCCTGGGAGGCGGCACCACCCCATTTGAGTAATGGTGACTCATCCCCAGCTGCAGGCGGCGCCTCAGTGTATATGTTGATTAGGCTGGTGTGCTAGGCCATTCGGCACCCTGGTGACAGATAGTTGCAAACAGTTACAAATATATATATATACTAAAATGTCCTTTTTCTCCAATTGCATTCTTTATGAATACATAGAGGAACATTTCTTCAACCTTAAACTACTTCTGATATACCACATCTCTTCATTAATCTCTAGGCACCATGCATGCACATATATTTCACATAGTCTATTACATGTCATAATGTGAGTGGGCCTCATTGCTCATTAGATTACATAACCCCTTACTTATTCTGTCACCCAAGAATAATCAGGGTCTTTACAAATAGATAAATCTAAACCGAAAATCCTCAATACCGTGTACAGAAGCGACAAGCAATACTACCGGAAAGCCCCAGTCACACCACGGCTTGCGACCACTGGCGACCACTTTTCAACCACTTTGCGACCACTCTGCGATCACTTTGCAAGCAAAAAGCTTACTGGTCACCGACTGGTCGCCAATTGGTCACCAAGTTATGAAAATTGTCAGCGACCATTTTGGTCGTAAGGAAGTTTTTAGTACATCAGCTGCAACCTCCTTGCAACCAAAATGGTTACCTGAAGGTCGGTAACCACTGAGGACTGCTTTGTGACCATTTGGCGACCACTTGCAACCATTTTGCGACCACCCGTTTGTTGTAGTCGCAAAGTGGTCGCAAACATAGTGACGGTAAGACTACAAATAGCAATACTATCAGGGATGAGAAGAGATCAGACCTAAAAAGACGGGGCATTGACCAAAAGTTAAGAAACTGCCAATCGATGGGAAATTCTTCTTATATCGACAAGTGTCAAAATCGATACCAAAAAGTCGGGCAACCGCCAAATTCTCATTCCTGGGAAATTCTCATCCTTGTACTATACACATACCAATAGCTCCGATTTGTCCTAGTATTGCCCAGGGTAAGACAGTAACTTTTTTCCCACTTTCCCAATCTGGCAAGTGACTGAATTTCTACCTGCCCAAGTCCAAGTCAGCCAATTGAAACTGAAAGTAGCAGTAGCAGATCAGAAAAATAATGACTTGCCCGTTTGGGCAGGTCACCGAGAACTTCACCTGCCTAACCGAGTAAACTAGGTGCCCCAGGCAACCGGGCAGTCCCTATTGTCCTACCCTGCAAATTGCCATGATGTTGCCATGATGTTGTCCTAGCATTGTCACATTTTTATAGTCTTATTATAGTATTTGGTCCACAGCACCCCCCACCCCCCTACGGAGTGACTGTCGCAAATGCCGTATTTGACTACATTCAAACCTCTCTAACCGACCACCTCCACAGATCGACCACTTCCCTATATCGATCGCTTTAGTTCGGTCCCACCAATACTATTGTAACGATGTTCTAACTCTCTAATCCGACCGCCTCCCTAAATGGACCACTTGAAGTCGGTCCCATGGTCGTTCATTTAGAGAGGATTTACTGTAGGTCCATCCGACCAAGGGATTGCACATGTGTAAAACAGTCCCCCCTCCCCCCCCATGAGACTGGTGTAAAAGCTACCATCAGTGTTTGTTTGTTTGTTGTTGTTGTTTTACGTCCTATCAACATCTAAGGTCATATCAGGATGGGTACCGACTTGTGACAGTGCACACTCATGGTGACTTTATAGTGCTGCCCCACTGGAAGACCAGGCCACCAGCACCATGACCTGATATCCCACTCAAGTCACATTATCTTGATACTGAGCCAACCAGTCCTTGCCCTGTCCTAATAATGCCGACCGCCAGGCTAGGAAGTGACAAGTATCAATTTTTAAGTCATTGGTTTGACTCGACCAGGGTTCGAACCCACGACCCCACGATCTACCAACACGGGAGACGGACGCTCTAACTCATTCGGCCATCCCGTCTGGTCGCTACCACCAGTGTAAATTCGGCTCAGATTGAATCATCACAGCGTGTCTATAATCCAAACGAGTGTTATAGGGGCATCACAGCTGGGATATTTCGACCTACTTTGTAAGTTTAGCTAAGCATGCACACAGTCTATCTTACTGCGTTGCATTTTGCTGATCCCCCGATAACAGTAGTGTTTAATTTCAAGACTGACCCCTGAGAAAATGCGTTCTTTGTATTTCTGTTAAAGTTGCATAATCTCTTCCTTTTTTCCCAGTTTCTCACATCGTTTTTCTCTCTCTTAAATTTTAATTCTTTTTTTATAGATAAATACATCAACTTTCTCATCATAATCTACTTTATTACGGTTTGAAGTAATTTATTTTTAATGGTTAACTTTAGAGTGGTTTGAAGTGAAAGCACGCTAATTTAATTTTAGTATGCACACCAACATACTAAACATTTGTTTTGTTTGACCATTTTAAAGTGTAGTACAAAAACACAAAACTACAATAAATGCTTAATGTGTGCACCAGTATCTAAGTTGGATATGTAAGATCAAATCTAGGTCAGTGTGTTCTCTGTGGTAGAGTGGTTAGAGTGTCAGGCTTTTTTCCTAGGTCGGACTCCTAATCTGAAGGTCGGTGGTTCGATTCCCAATGTCCCCATCTCTGCCAATTTGGATTTCCACCACTGTGTATAACTTACAGTGTCATCAAAGGCCAGTTGCTCTCATACCATGTCTATGTGGTGTGGGAGGTTAAAAATCCCTTGGGTCGGTAAAACTGTCTAATGGTGACAAACTGTCTAATGGTGAAAACAAGCCTATTCAGACTTATCCATGATAGGCAGTATACATCTTCAAGAAAAAAAGTGTTTGGACAAAATCTTTTCCTGTACCTGTTTTCAAATTGGATATGTAGGATCAAATCTAGTCGAGGTCAGTGTTTGGATAAGATCTTTGCTTGTACCTGTTTTCAAATGTAGCAGCAGAGCACAGGAACATTACACTGCAATCAACCTTTAATGACTGCACCAGAATCTAAGCTACATATGCATATGACCCTTTCATCGGATAATGCAGCTTTATATAATAATAAAATTGTCTTGAGTGACCACCACAGCATGTTTGAACTATTAAGGCACAATTATGCAAGAACCAATGAGGACACCAGGGAGAGGAGCATGCTTGTTTGATGTACAAGTGGATCCTAGACAGGCAGATACACCAGTCCTCCCATCCCGACACTGCAAACACACAATCACTAGGAAAAAGGTTGGGAGAGTATGAATCTGCCAACTTAGTTATTGCATGGAGGAAACATCATCATATGTATTAGTCGGCGATATCCTAGTTAAAATTACATTCTAGTGTAGCGGCCACCTTATGGTCCATCCTGAACAGGCCACTTAAAGCTGCATAGTCCGATGAAGGTATCACATTTTCTCAACCAAAGCATTTGTCCGGATGTGATTCTACATATACACACAACTGGTGCACTTACTAAACATTTGTTGTGGCACATAAGGGAACATGAAGTCATATGTACTATATAATTTATTATGTGGATATAAATAATGGCAGCCCTTTAATGTTTCTCTCTAACCACCTTAACTTCCATGTTATTCACTGCGGAGTGGGCATTCTCTCCTCCCCGCCCCCTCAACACCACTAGCCAACTGTCACTCTGCTCACTTTCAAAACTACATCTATATATATATATATATATATATATATATATATATATATATATATAGTAAAACCTCTCTAAATCGACCGCCCATGGAACCGACTTTAAGTGGTCGAATTAGGGAGGTGGTCGGTTTAGGGAGTTAGAATATTCTTATAATGGTATTGCTGGGACCCAAATAATGCGATCGATATAGGGGAGTGGTCGAATAATGCAGTGGAATGAATAATAATGATGAATTCTGCAACGGCTGCTAAATCCATGTAATTTAAGGTTGCTATGAAGTGGGATGGTAGAAATAACCGTTTAAAAAAGAGATGACCTTAGAAATATTCTATTATGCCATACATTATGACCGCGTATAACAAACACGTCAACTTTGTCGGCTTATTCTGAGTCCACTTATCTAAGTCGCCGCGAAGATTCTCGCTGTTGCTGAGTAATGTTTCCCCAGGGTGCGCAGACCAGAGCTACTCACCCTGACCTACTCAGAGCAGTTCAGAGCAGCTCAGAGCAGCTCCCTGCACTAAACACCCGTGAGTCACGTGACGGGTGCACGTGGGTACCATCAATCTGTACATCAGCCAACAGGATGCTGCTGACAGACAGCCTGCCGCTACTGCTTCACAATATAGCCTCGAAGTTAGTGTATAATCTACTCCTGTACTAGCTATGTTCCTGTACTAGCTAGCATCTAACAGTATAGCCTTGAAGCTAGTGTCCAATCTGCTCCTGTACTACCTAACACCTCACAATATAGCCTCGAAGCTAGTGTCCAATCTGCTCCTGTACTAACTAGCACCTCACAATATAGCCTCGAAGCTACTGCCCAATATGTTCCCGTACTAGCTAGCACATCACAATATAACCTCAAAGCTAGTATCCAATCTGTTCCTGTACTAGCTATCACCTCACAAAATAGCCCCGCAGCTAGTGTCTAATCTGTTCCTGCACTAGCTAGCTCCTCCAATATGTTCCTGTACTAGCTAGCACCTCACAATGTAGCCTCGAAGCTAGGACCCAATCTGTTCCCGTACTAGCTAGCAGCTCACAATATAGCCTCGAAGCTAGTGTTTAATCTGTTCCTGTACTAGTTAGCAGTTCACAATATAGCTTCAAAGCTAGTGCCCAATATACTACTGTACTAGCTAGCACCTCACAATATAGCCTCAAAGCTAGTTTCTAATCTGCTTCTGTACTAGCTAGCACCTCACAAAATAACCTCGAGGCTAGTATTCAATCTGCTCCTGTACCAGCTAGCACCTCACAATATAGCCTTGAAACTAGTGTCCAATCTGGTCCCGTACTACCTAACACCTCAGACCATAGCACCTCACAACATAGACTCAAAGCTAGTGTTCAATCTGTTCTTGTACTAGCTAGCACCTCACAACATAGCCTCGAGGCTAGTGTCCAATTTACCTCTGTACTACCTAACACCTCACAATATAGCACCTCACAACATAGCCTCGAAGCTAGTGTCAATCTGCTCCTGTACTAACTAACACCTCACAACATAGCCTCGAAGCTGGTACACAATTATCTCCGCCCTAACTCCCATCCTAATCAGGCATTACAAATATTGTGGGGATCTTATTTTGTACATGCAGACTAGAGGATAGTCATCTACCTCTAGACTATATCAATGATTTACTGATCATACCTTTGCTTTTAAAAATGCTATGCTTTTATCGGACTATGCTGCCATGTCACAACAAGAGGTCAGCAACAATTCATGCCCTACATCGCCGTGTGTAATGCCCCTGTCACACTACGACGTAATGACGTCAGCGTAGGGAGAACGTGAAGAACGTTGAACTTCTCGGCGTAGTATGCAAATTTGGGCACAAGTTGAACGTGGATGCAGCGTAGTGGACGAGATCGTAACGTCGGTAAAGCGTAGTGTTACCGTCATTCAACGAGAGATGACAAGTTCATTACGTTCACGGAACGTTATGAACGTTATTCCATCGCCAGAACTACGTTACCTGATGGCGAAACGTTGAAGTACGTTGAACGTACGTTCTCCTGACGTTCTCCTGACGTTATCCTGACGTTATCCTGACGTTATCCTGACGTTCCCATTACGCCGCGTGGACGTTTCCACCGGGTTTAATGTGGGTCAACGTAGTGGAACGTAGTGGAACGTAGTTGAACGTAGTGACTAACGTTTTAATAACGTCGGTTTAACGTCATTGACGTTCACTGAACGTGTACAGAACGTACGGCGAACGTAAACCCTTACGTTCGCGTCACGTCGAAAGTTTTGAACAGGTTCAAAACCTTGACGAGTGCCAACGTAACACGACGTAACATGACGTAGCTCGACGTCAGTCTAACGTCATTATGACGTCATCAAAACGTAACCCAACGTAATGACGAAAAATGACCACGTTAGGGTCACGTTGGCTTGTTACGTCGTAGTGTGACAGGGGTATAAGGTGGTGAAAGCAACATGGCCGCCACACTCTGAACTACATGCCCATAAAGGAACCTTATCTCGTGACTGGTTGAGTTTAGCACAAAGAAATTACCCTCTACACTTAGACGGCACACATGTGTGGAAGTATTTTGCGGTTTTAAGTGATAGTAGGAACCTCTTTGTTTTTGTCTTCATGGGGAGATGGCGCAGTGTGAGAGTCTGAGCCAGAAGTCTGTCGTCTGTGTTTCTCTGTCGAAAGAAGCCGTTGACAGGCCATGTGGTGGTCTAGCTCTGTGAAAGGGCTACCCATATACCATTGCTTCTTTTGTGCAATCATGTTATTATAACTAACCAGTATAGTATTACATCAATAGCCGATTTCCACGGAGCATACACAATACATTCAGCAGTGATTAGGCCTACTAAGTTTTATACTAGAGTTATTTCCCCGTGCAATGATTATTCAATTATTGCATCCTTCCAAGGATAAATAATAAATAATGAATGAAATGATGAAGTAAATATTTTAAATCGAATTTTAATTTGTTGCCACCATAAAATATGGACCGGACGTGGTGGCCGAATCGGTAGAGCGCAGGACTCGCGTGCGGCAGATCGGGAGTTCGGTTCCCTGTCGAATCAAACCAATGACTTATAAAATTGCTACTTCGTAGCATGGAGTGGGGCCTTTATTACTAGGATAGGGCAAGGCCTCGTTAGCTCAGTGTCAGGATAATGTGACTGAGTGGGATATCATGGTGCCGGCAGCCTGATTTCCCAGTGGGACAGCACTATAAAGTCACCATGATTGCGCACTGTCACAAGTCAGTACCCGTCCTGATATGACCTTAGATGCTGGCAGGACGTAAAACTCCAACAATCAACCATAAAATATGGTAGGAAGTTTTAAGCTATAGTAGGAACCGCCTTGTGTTTGTCTATGTGGGGTGAGGGGAGCATTGCGAAGGGCTGAGCCAGAAGTCTGAACCAGACGTCTATTGTATGTGTTTATCTGTTGAAAGAAGCCATTGACATGCCATGTGGTGGCCTAGCTCTGTGGAAGGGCAACCCCATAGAGTATTGCTTCTTTTCTGCAATCATCCGAGTATATGCAACCATAGATACAAAATTCCTCCCTATCCAGAGTAAGGGTGAACAAGCTGTAGATGCAGTGGATCCAGCGCATAGTGTTTATCTATATTGACATACATTTGAGAAATTGGTAGAGAATGCCAACCTCCACGATGGCGAGCAAAGAAAGCTTCCGATTTGAGTTTTAAAGTTGATTAATTTACATGATTTCATGAAGACTTCACTAAAAAAGTAGCAGGCTGTGATGCATTTGAACCATATATTCAGGATATTAGATTGTAAGATGATATTGTTATTTCCATAACCCAACCTTCCAACATTTTTCTAATGGGTTGTTCAGCAGCCCTGTCACAGAGACAGTGCTATAGGAGTAGGCATCCCAAGTGATTTTCAAAAATAGTTTGGAGTTTAATTTAATGGATTTCGCTTTGGACCACTTTTGTGGGCTTGGTTGTGGAGAAAATTGGCACCCATATTAAATTATTCTGATTTATCCCTAACCTACTGATGAGTCTTGTAACTGCTATTTTTTTTCAGGACTACATATCCTTGGGAAAAGCTTAACAAAATAGGTTTTAAATGGTCCAGAGCTCAATTTGACAAGTGATAAAATCCAGTAAAAGGAAATGGCCAACTTTGATTTCACACTGTAATATCTTCAATATGCTCTTTCTGTTTACATTATATACAATACAATTTTATAGATGTGAATGTTTAAAAAAAATATGTTTTCAAACCCTGTGTGTGTGTGGGCGGTGTGTTTATGGAGCAGTCAGCCCTACACTAAATAATACCAGACAACACTGGCACATTGCATAACAACTTTAGCATTCAATTATTAAGTAGAGCCAACATTTATTTTGTCTGATATTTGCGCCTTCATGGCATGCATTGCGAAGAAACATGACAACTTTTTTTTTAAAGAAACAAAATCTTTATTTTCATGTAAAAACCTAAGTTATCCATTATTCGGTTCAGAAATGGTGGTTAATTGAACATTTTAAATTAAAAATTAAAATAGATGGACAAAGAATTTATTCATGGACAAAATATGACTATATGGCCTGTAGTATTGGCAACAAAATGATATCATTGGCATGATGATGCTAGCTCTGGTGAATGGGCGCTGGAGGTTTGAAGAAGCAGTGTAGAATTTCATGCAAAAGTTAGTTAAAACAAAAGGTGATTTTCTACATAAATATACTTGACAAAGCATTGGTTTTCTGTAGCTGATTAAAGTCATATCCTAATAGGGATGGTACTATTAGAAAGAAGAAATATGAAGCTCTTTTTTGCTTTAGATTTTCTTTCAATTGGTGAAAAACTTAGAACACACCAACAGATTGAAAATGATGAATTTTAAGGCTCCACACACATATTATTGGTGGATTGGCAAGGCACTTGGGATACCTAATAGGAGTAACTACTCTAACCAACAGAGTAGGCCTATTACACCAATAGACGATTTTTATGGAGCATGCGCACTCAGGAGGAGTATACCGATTTGTGACAGGGCACACTCATGGTGACACAAATACATACACACACAGATACATGCACACACAATATGTATCAGAAAATTAATGCTTGTCCTCATCGAAAAGAAATAAAACTACATTTCCAAACTGTGTACAAAATATAGAATGGCCTAATCAGTTGAGCGTCCACCTCCCATTTTGATAGGTCATGAGATTCAAACCCTAGGAGTAGGAGAGGGCATGGAGCAGTGGAATGAGGGAAACCTATTTTCCGTGATTTAAATTTCCCCTGCTTAATCAACTAATGTACCATAAAGTTACCATTGTTATACCCATACGACTACAAGAAAGAAAACACTGAAAACAGACTTGTCGGAAATTCGCCCTGTTGGGAAAAACCTAGATAAAAGATTCACCCTGTACTTGTAGTACACGGGTGAATGACAACGTAGTATAAATACAAGCGAAAATAGCTTTAGTATGGAACAGGAAGTAGAATGCCTGTCTCCAGTATCAAATGGGTACTTATATCAGCACAGTGTTGGTGAAATGGGAGAGAATGCAAAAAGACAAGATGGCGGCCATAGAACGCCATCGATTTCACTTTTAATTCTACTAAATTGTATGTTTCATTATATTTTTCAACTCAAAGGTAGCGGGGAAATATGAAGACATATAAAAAGAATAATTGCTGCTTCTTAGATTGTGAAATTAGGCTCTCATTTCATTTCCCCTGCTTTTTCGACCGCTTTTATATCGGGCTGGTATTCACCCGTGTACTGCGAGTACAGGGTGAATCCTTTATCTAGGAAAAACCGAAAAAGAATGTGGTTTTACAACAATAGACGGATGTCCATAAAAAAGCACAAACACAACAATGAAGCAAAAAACGTCCAGACGTCCAAATAAACTGTAGCGGGCAACAACAAAAATAGAGCAAGTAAAACTTCTCAGCAGCTGCTAGTCATAATATAGAAGCATGTTTGTTTGTTTTAGAACTTTGGGTGCAACTCCATCAAAGAAATGAAAATAGGTGTCTATAAGTATAAACATGGCATGGATTCTATCATAATAAGCTCTAATCAAAATCGTGCTTGAACTGTGGTGTGCGACAGAAAGTACATGTATTATTAGATAAAGAATTCACCCGGTACTCACAGTACATTGGTGAATACCAACCCTATATAAAAACGGTCGAAAATGCGGCTGGAATGGCGAACTAGTCTATTGCGAAATAATACTGATGAATCTCTGGGATATATCCACTGCGTCATGCATCTATTATTTCTAGCTATAAGGACTAAATGCGGTTCACTCTTTTTTTAAAGGGAAAGTCAGTATGCAACCTAGTAACCTGCCAGGCAACTAACAAACGGACATGTGGGGGCTTTGCATTTAAAATTACCTAAATAACGACGTCACGTGGCGAACAGGGCTGTGATATATGTATATATGTATATAATCATATGCACGCATATATATATGTCTATATATATGTAGGCCTATATATGTATATATATGTGTATATATATATGTGTATATATGTATATATATATATGTGTATATATATGTATATATGTGTATATATATATGTATATATATATATATATGTGTATATATGTATATAAATTCCCGGTACACAAAAGAACATAGGAGAGAGAGAGTGTGATGCGAGGGGGCGCCCGCCCAGCAATACCCGACATCTGGGAGGGGGGGGGGGCGCTCCACCAATGCGCACGAGGAAAGATAGGATGTACATGTTACCCTTGCATTTATACTCGCATAATGCATTATACATCACATATATATGAGTGTATATATGAATATATGCATTCGGCACCATTAAGCATTTTCCACACTCACAGAATATCAGTTTTAACCTGAATGCCTAATTATGTCCTTTTTTAAGCCTACGTTTAGTTCGTTTAGTTCTTAGTTTTTATTATATGTACAAAGTAAAATTATTATTAAAAAAAGAGATGTAATACAAAATGGAAAAATACTATAAAGATACATGTGCAGCTAGTGTGTAGAGCAACAAGCCTCTCTAATATCAAATGGAATATAAACAAAGTTGACGGATTTAATAGTAAGCGAAACACTGCAGTGTCCTGTCACTGGCGGGGGTGGGAGGGGGGTACATAGCAACATAGCCGTAGCTAGGATTTTTTTTGTCTAGGTGAGGGAAGATTTGTTTGGATACACTCTTGCCCCCAGCAAGTACTAAAGTCGTGAGACACTAGGGGTTGGGGATCTGGAGTTATCACCCTCCCTACCACCCACAACAAATGTTGAAATCTAGAGGCTCTGAAATGCAATTACCAGACTGGATGGCTGAATGAGTTGAACATCCGTCTCCCGTTTTGGTAGATCCTGGGATTTGAACCCACGGGTTCGAACCCTGGTCGAGTCAAACCAATGCCTTAAGAATTGATACTTGTCACTTCCTACTAAAATCCTAGCCAGGTGCTCGGCATTATTAGGATAGGGCAAGGACTGACTTGGTCCGTGTCAGGATAATGTGACTGAGTGGGATATCAGGTCATGGTGCCGGCGGCCAGCTCTCCCAGTGGGGAAGAACTATAAAGTCACCATGAGTGTGGACTGTCACTAGTCCGTACCCGTCCTGATATTACTTTAGAAATGTCCCCTTTACCCCCGCCCCCTCCCCCCTAGCTACGGCCTTGAGTAACATAGCACTCCCAATGGCTATTTTGATCAAATATGCTAGGATTTCCACATATGTATGCCACTTAGTAATATATCCATTCACACAGCACCAAACAACAACAAAACATATCTAATACCAATTGAATTAGCAATAGTAATGGTGCTAGGCTATTGAACCCCAACACAGACGTATTTGATATCCCCAAACAATCAATCTAACTAAAACTAAAAGTAAAATTTGTGAAATCAAGCAACCACTCTCCGAAAAACACAAATAAATATGGTAGAAGAAATGGAATGCAACCTGGGGAGGGGCACACACTTTTCCAATCTAAACTACCAGAGTACATCCAACAAAATCCACACAATAAAAATACACCTAAGAAGAGAAAATCTTGACATACTGACACTGTCAGAAACATGGTTCACTGACAACCACAAAAATAACACCCTTAACATAAATGAATATAGGCTTGTACATAATGATAGACAGCAAAATAACAAACTAAACCAAACAAAAAAGGGTGGAGGTGTTGCCCTTTACTGCGAAGACACCAAAAATCTAGATCCTGAAGCACTAAAAACAGCTAACTTATCAAATGAACACATAGAACAAGCAAATATAGCCATAGCAAGCCTCTACAGACCTCCATCAGAGGAAATGGAACTTTTCATTGAAGCCCTGGAGAAGAGCATAAACACCATAAAAAACTGACAAAGGCAGAAATGTTCATACTAGGGGACTTTAATGTAAATTACAACAGCAATGATAACAATAAACTAATGCTGCAAACCACAATCAAAATCTTAGGCCTACAACAGCTCATCACTGAAAATACAAGGCTAAGTAAAAATAGCACAACAATTAACCTACTCAAACCACGCCACTAAATGGGGCACCAGAAGCTAGTGATCATGAGCTAATATGTGTAACAAGGAAAAATCTAAAAAGCACAAATCACTATGTATATAAGATGGGCGGGTCCCTAAAAGACTACTCAGAAGATTCATTTAAAATCATCTGTACCAAAACATAAACAACATCACACAAAACAGAGATGATGTTAATATCTATTGGGGCAACATCATCACAGAAATAAGAAAATCAGCTGATGAGATGTGTTCCATCAAGAAAATAGAAACAAACAAAAACAAGACCCCTGGGTAGACAATGAACTGCTAACACTCATCATAACCAAAAGTAAACTGGGTGATAAAGCAAAGCACACAGAAACTATAGAAGACAAACTGGCCTACCATATCACCAGAAAGAACTATCTCAAAGCTGTGAGAACAGCAAAAAAAGAAACACGTAATAAAGCAGGATAAAGACTGGGGAAGCAGTACAAACAGATCCTGGAACGATGTAAACCTATTATTCCCCAAAAATAACAAAGAAGAGCACACAAACTTCCAAGATAACGAAGGGACAATGCTCACAGACAAAGATGCAGCAAACAAAATGAACACATACTTTGCCACAATAGGGAAAAAGCTGTCAGAAAAATTCAAAAAAAGATGGGAAAATAGATCAGGAACTGTTCAGAACGAAATCCCCACCTGCAAAACAGATATGGTAGGAGTAAAACAATTAATAAATGACATAGACACAAATAAACCAAGTGGAATAGATGAAATCCCAACCAAAATACTGAAAGAGCCACTCCAAGCGATCCCGGCCACCATAGTAGACCTATTCAACATCTCCTTTTAACAGAGGTGTTTTATCTCAGCCTGGAAAATGGCAACCATCACCCCCATTCACAACAATGGAGACAAACAAAACATGGGAAACTACAGGCCAATATCAATTCTTCAAACCCCAGGTAAGCTCATTGAAAAAGTGTTACATAGGCACATAAATGAACACCTGGAAAAAAACTATATACTAAATGAAAGACAAGGGGGCTTCAGGAAACAGCACTCCACATAAAAAACAATAGCTAACCTAACAGATGACATACTGGCATCAATGAACCAAAAACAATCAGTTGGAGCAGCCTTCATTGACTTCAGCAAAGCATTTGACACAGTAGACCATAACATACTACTGGAAAAACTAAAAACCATGGGCATAAAATCCAACACCGTGGACTGGATGAAATGCTACCTTAACAACAGGCAACAGAAAACAAAAATAAACAATACACTATCAGACAACCAACCTGTCACATGTGGTGTACCCCATGGGTCAGTGTTAGGGCCACTGCTCTTTATAATCTACATAACCGATCTTGAAAAATGGTTGCAAACCGAATGCCTCCAACTATATGCAGATGACACAGTCATATATGCAAAGGGCACCACAGAAGAGGAGGTAATAACTAAACTAAATAAGCTTCTACTAAAACTAGACAAGTGGTGTGAGTCCAAGAAAATAACCATCAACACAAGCAAATCAAAACAAGTTCTTTTCTCGCATAAACAAATGCCAGAAAGAAAATTACACTGTAAGCTAGGAAACCAAACATTAGAAAATGTAGGCCATTACAAATACCTAGGCCTTGAGTTGGACAGCCAACTAAACTACAACCTATGTATAAACAAAATTATCCTAAAGGTAAACCACAAACTGTTGCTATTTGCAAAGCTAAGAGTCTACATGACACAAGAAAGGTCAATACGAATCTTCAAAGGCATGGTGCTCCCCTAATTTGACTATGGAGATGTAAACTGCATCTCCATACTTCTAAAAGAACTTCTAACAAAAACTGCAAATACTGCAGAACAGAGCCCTAAAAATCTGCTTCAGAGAGACAAGCTGCACCCCACCTATGAATTACACAAAAGAACCAAAGTGAAATTACTAGAAAATAGGAGAATAATTCATTTGAAAGTAAAGCAGACCAGAAGCCAAATAAAAGCTCATGAGAAATGGCTGCTAAGGTGTGGAATGACCAAACGGTAAAGGAATGACAAATTCCTGACCTAAAAATATACAAAAAATATCTGTGCAAAATAAGGCTAGGAAACCCCCACTAAGCTGCACTGCAAAGGGGCATGTGATATGTCACGGCCGACCAGTGGGACGCCCAATGGAAGGTAACCGTGCCAAAAGTAGCCAGATAGCACACCACACAGCTACGTACAAGCCTATGATATGTAAATAGGAGTAGGCTAGTCTAGTAGTAAGAATTTAAAAAAATTAATTACATATATGCCAAGAAAATAAAAAAAACTTATATAGGCTACTAACCATACCAACCAACTATCTATCTGCTACTGACATGCAGGCAATCAAATACATTATCAGCAGCCCTTGTGTGATAAGATAACACCAACACTACAGCTGGCCAGCATTGAAAACAAGCCTGAATACTGTGCTTCTATGCTTTGGACAGTATAAATACAGCCTCAATAAAATAAATAAATAAAAATAATTAGCAGAAAAGCATGTATAATGTTCCACTGGCCGTGCCAGTTTATCTCGACTGCTACATTGTAGTCATCGGCTGCACTGCGTCCGTAATCGCGACTCGACAGCGCACGCGCAGAGGTGGGTGGGTTAGTGAGACGGTGCCAGTTCAAACCGTGTAGCTCGGGCATGCGCACTGGTCCACTCAATGAGCAACTTGGCCACACAGAGAGCGGTTTCGGCCGGCGCAGTTTATCCATAGATCGTCACCTCCTTGACCCACAAAACCCTGTGCATTGCATGGGATATGAGGTGGCGACAAGGTGAGAGGAGGGGAAGGGGAAGTGACGAGGGCAGACTTTTAGAGGGGCAGTGACTCAGTTGGGAAACGCGCCCTCCCTAGGATTGTTTTTAATTAAATCATTTTTACTAAAAGGACAGTTTTAATTTGATATGAAGAAGAAAAAATGGAGGGGCTCAAGCACCCGGAACCCCCCCCCCCCCTCCTCTTTTGCACATCCCTTGGAAGGGGGGAGGGGGAGGTGTGGAGGGAATGGAGGGGAGAGGAGGGGCGGGTTGGGCGTTGAAAGGGAAGGAGTACATGTGATGGGATGGGAGGGGAGAGGAGAGAGCGGGTGAAGAGGGGAGGGCGTGGCGGAGAGGGATGGATGGAGGGGATAGGAGGGGCAGGGAAAGGAGATTAGAGTGGGAGAGGAGATGGGGAGGAAGGGGGAGGGGAGGGGGAGAGTAGGGGAGTGAACGGGTGAGGAGTGGAAGGGGAGGTAGGTATGGGAAGGAATGGGGAGGAAAGTGGGGAGGAAGTTGGGGAGGTTAGGGGGGGGGGGGAGGGATTTGGAGGGGAGGCGAGGGAACGGTGGGGAAGGGAGGAGTGTTGAGTGGAGAAAGGAGGACGAGACATGGAAGGAAGGCTAGTGGAGGAGATTGGTAGGGAAGGGAGGGATGTATGGGGAGGGAGGGGTTGGGAGAGCGAATCGGGGAGGTGAAAGCCCGAGAGAGAGAGGGCGAGAGAGAGGGAGCGACAGAGAGGAAGGGAGAGAGAAGAGAGAGAGAAGGGAGAGAGAAGGGGGAGAGAAGAAGAGAGAGAAGAGAGAGATATGAGAGAGAGGAAGAGAGAGAATAGAGAGAGAAGAGAGAGAGACGAGTGAGGGAGTGAGAGAGGGAACGAGAGGGAGCGGGAGAGGAAGAGAGAGAGAGAGGGCGATGTAGAGAAAGAAGAGAGAAGAGAGAGAGGAGGGAGTGAGTGGTGGGAAAGAGAACCGGGGAGGGGAAAGCCAGAGAGAGAAGAGAGAAGATAGCGAGAGGATGGAGGGATAGGGAGGGGGGGTAGGGCAAGGGATGGAGAGTGAGAGAGAGGAGGGAGAGAGAGCAGAGAGATGGAGAGAGAGGGAGGGACACACAGAAGACAGTCGAGGAAGAACGAGTGTGAGAGGAGAGGCAGAGGGAGCGAAGTAGGGTATACGTGGATGAGGGTTTTGGGGTGGCGCTAGCCTATTGACCCCCAACACAGACGTATTTGTAAACAGATGGCTAGCACCACCCACAGATATCTCCCGGTGCAGGTCGGGTTTCTTCTCGGGGGAAGAGCTGGTGGGTGGGCAACGGAAGTGGTCTGTCCGTGTCGGCGACTGCTGTACGACGCGCTAAATCACCCCAGACTACACGATAGTGCATGTCGACTAGTACCAGTATCGGGGGACTTTATTTGTGGATTCGGCCGGAATAATTTTGCTTGATATATATAGCAGCATATATAAAAATATATATAGTAATATATACTGCTACATATATAGTAATGTATACTGCTATATATATCAATATATAAAGCAATATTATATATAACTATAACTATAAAGCAACATATGTATAATATGTAACGGTGTAGCAGAGATTATATATATATTCATATATATATATATATTATACACTTTACACCGATATATTTCAATATATATTTCAATATACAGTAAAACCTCCCTAACCGACCACCTCCCCAGATCGACCACTCCCCTATATCGATCGCTTTATTTGGGTCCCATCAATACCATTGTAACCATATTTTAACTCCCTAAACCGACCCCCTTCCTAAATCGACCACTTAAAGTCGGTCTCAAGATAGGTCGATTTAGAGAGGTTTTACTGTATATATATTGAAATAGAGAGAGAGATTATATATTAGATAGTAGGGCGTTCATTAAACATGTATTGCTGCATATCAGGAATTCTAAGTCAGTTTAATAGAACTTGTCACTGTTGACGTCTACGATGTCCACTATTTTCGAGTGCACGCCAACATTTATTTGGTATCTTTTTTACTTTATATATCCCCCAAAGTTAATCCTGTCAAATAAGTTAATTTCTAATAAAGTATATTAGATTATAATGATAGACAAAATATTTATATAAAATTACAAATTTTAAAAGATACCAGAAACTGAATCTCACCAAACTACACAACTTTAAATTAAATTAAATTGTATACGTTTGATGCGCGAAAAGGAAGGAAGGAAGGCGGGGGTGGGAAAAAAGGCATTTTATTAACGCCTCAACAGGGCATACAGAGGAACAGATAAACAGGCAAGGAACAAGGAAGGGCTCATGAGGAGCAAGGAAACAGGCTCGAGAGGAGCAATACAGTGATGGGCCCATGAGGAGCAGAGATAAACAGGAGGGGCTCATGAGGAGCAAAGTCAGAGTTCAGGTAGAGGGGGTGCCGAGGAGCCCTCCGCCGCAGAGGGAGGAGGGTAGAGGAGGAGAGTTGGGTGGGGGTGGAGGAAAAGAGAGGTGAGCTCTGGAGGCGGCAGGAGGGCGAGTGCCGAGGGAGGCGGCGGGCGGCCTTATAAGGGAGGGAAGGGGCGCGGGCGACAGCAGGTGAGGTGTGAAAGCTGCCGGCCCGGGGGAGGGCGAGTGAGGGTGAGGAGCGGGCGTCGGGTGAGGCGCGAATGCTGCGCGACAGGGGGGTGGGGGAGGAGGCGGCGCGGCGGGGTCTGGCGAGGTGTGAGCGCAGCGCGACAGCCCGGGGCGGGGGAGGGTCTCTTCCTCTCCTCGCATCAAACGTAATGCTTCGCATTACGACCAATTTTCATAATAGCATACACAGACAGAACTCTACTTAATAATACAATTCTGATCAATCTTCTCTAAGCTACTGGTAGAGGAGGGATATTTTTGTCTTTCTTTCTTTTAGGAACCCGATGTAAAGTGCGTGTGCCAAATTGTCTGTTTCCCATGTAACTAGTACTCTCCTTGCAAAGTAAATAAATAAAAGTGACAGCTCTTCGTCAGAGGTTTTCGGTTGAGGTCGCCATCGGTAACACCTGACTGAACACGGTGATAGAAAAGACTTACCATTAAAAGCAAAAAATGGGTGTCACTACTTGTGTCCCTGGGCGTAAATACTGTCCACGAGTGTGGGTGCGCATTAAAGTTGCATAGTTGGATGGTTTTGAGTTTTAATCTTTTTTTCTTAGATAAATATATTAGGCTGATCATTGAGCATGTTGGCGAGGCTAACATGGATAATTTGCGTACGAGGCCAGTTTTCCTTTCCTCTTATCGCTCACTCCTTTTCTCACTCACTTCCTGACGTGGCACTGTCCGGTGCGCTTCACTCTCCCACCCACCCTCCCGCTTACTTGGGGGTGTGTGCTGATGGGTCTACATTTTCCCGCGCTGGTCTGCTCTGACCTGCTCAACCTGGGTCCTAGTCGCCTGCTTGCTCATGATTACCGAACTTGACTTGGGTCACTGTCACCCGCTTGCTTGCCTATCCGTAGGCTGATTTATTTTTAATAAATTTCTTAAATACTCTATCTCTCGTCTCTTTACTGTTCTGGGCCGAGTTAAGTGAATTATGATCTACCTTACTTCAGTTTGAAATAACCTTCATTTTACATGGCAAAATTTGGAGATATTTGAAGTTGGAAGCATGCCAAAATAATGTTGGCACACATGTCAAAATTCTGACGCCATGGGCGTCAGCAGTAACAGGTTCTATTACATTGACTTAGTATTCCCTTCTATGCAGCAACACACGCTTAATAAGCAAACCAGTATCTAAGCTCAATATGTAGAATCAAATCTAGGTAAGTGCTTTGGTTTAGCAAAGTTGACTATGCAGCATAGTCTGATGAAAACATCAAATTTCCAAAACCAAATCAATTATCTAGATTTGATTCTGCATATCTAATTTAGATACTGGTGCATTTATTAAACATGTGTCGACACCTAGGAGGGAATACTGAGGCAATTTAATAACCTGTTATTGCAGAAGCCTATGATGTCAAAGTTCTGCTGTGCTTGCCAAAATTAATGTTGCATTTCAAATATCTCAAAAGTTAGCTATTTAAAATAAAAGTTACTTCAAACTAAAGTAAGGTAGATTATAACGATCAAGCTAATATATTTTTCTCAGAAAATGACAGAAACTCAAAACCATCAGACTATGCAACTTAAAATTAACGCTCTGACTAAACGACACAGGCGAGTGATCCTACACCTATGGCAAAGGCCGGGAACACAATGTTTCAGAAAAGAGTTGGCTAGCTTTGCATGCATCACAAGTTCTATTCTCACAGATGCCATTTGGCTCAAAGCCTAAACGTGTTGACCCACTTTGTGCCCTTATTTGGCCGAGGCGGATCTTTTCATGGAGGAGTGTGAAATGCTGTACGTCCATAATAGAAGCCGCGCATTTATTTATCTAAATACACACTGGCTTAGTCTGTTGCTACCTATAATACCACTGATATGAGTCGCACCCACACCTTTGTGAAGGGGTGGAGTTTCAAATAGATTTAATTTAAAAAGAAAGAATTTGTATCCCAGTTGAATAAAAAAAAATTATTAGCACCGAGGCACCGGTCTTTCAGCCTTATGGCCCTGTCACACTACGACGTGACTACGTCAGCGTAGGCAGAACGTGAAAATAATTATATTACGTCGACGTTATGGGCGTAATATGCAAATTGTGGACGTGAGCGTAACGTGAAAGTAACGTTGGTGTACGTCGTGACCTTAGCTGTAACGTGACAACGTTAGGGGGGAGGGGTAATTGGCGACGTGACCGGGCGTTAGTGTAACGTGAGCGTAACGTCGCCGTAACGGGTGCGACGTGGACGTAACGTGACCGTAACGCCACCGTAACGTGACCGTAACGTGACCGTAACGTGACCGTAACGTGACCGTAACGTGACCGTAACGTGACCGTAACCTGACCGTAACGTGACCGTAACGTGACCGTAACGTGACCGTAACGTGACCGTAACGTGACCGTAAGACCGAACGTGCAAAACGCTGCTCACACGTTGCTCCAACCCCGGCCGTCGGTCTGACGTGACATAACGTGACTCTAACGTCATTTACGCTGCTATAACGATCGCGAAACGTCTACCTAACGTCATTGTCACGTCATCCCGACGTAACGGCTTCACGTCGAGATACGTCGAAAGTTTTGAACAGGTTCAAAACCTCGACGCGTGCCGACGTAACACAACGTAACATGACGTAGCTCGACGTCACTCTAACGTCATTATGACGTCATCATAACGTAATCCAACGTACATCAACGTAATGCCGAAATATCACCACGTTAGGCTCACGTTGGCTCATTACGTTGTAGTGTGACAGGGGTATTAAGCTAGGATTCCTTACACGCGGCATGCGGCATGCGGCGTGCGGCATGCGGCATGCGGCGTGCGGCATGCGGCATGCGGTATGCGAACGGTTTGGGTCCTTTCACCCACACCCACACATATAGTGTCAGGTTTCTCTAACACTGTTGTCTATGGGCATTCGCATTCGCATGCCGCACCGATCGTCACATGGACCGATTCAGTATTCGCATGCTGCATGCCGCATACAGCGTGTAAGGAATCACCCCCATTGACTTAGATGCTTTTCGATTTTTTTTGCCGCATTCGCATTCGCATACCGCATACCGCGTGTAAGGAATCCTAGCTTTAGCGGTTATGGTGCATATGAACTATTTATGGATGAGATAATGAGATGGTGAGATGGTATAAACAATATAGATAAAAGCAGGTAGCTATCAGGTTTTACAAATATTATGGGGATCTTATTTTGTACATGTAGACTGGAGAATAGCCATTTTACTACATTATATCATCGATTTGCTGATCACACCTGTGAGGAGGCATTACAACTATGGATATGACCGGCTGTTACTATAAGTACACTGTGCCTCATTTGGGATTCTGCAGATAATGGTTACAGGTTCCATTTAAATTATCTTGGTTATTGTGGTTAATATATGCTTTATTAGTTTGGTCAGGTGGTACAGGGTGGAGGTTATGCCTTGGAGTCTTTTGTTGTTGTTATTGTTGTTTATTTTACTTGGGGGAGGAGCAGGGGACATTGAATATGGGAAAGAGGGAGAAGTAGGAGGATGGTGAGTAGATGTGACTAGGCTTTATTTCTATTCTCAGATCTTGTTGTCTAACCAAGTTGTTTTTTTATTTAAAAAAATATTAATTCATGTCTATTTTGGTTTCTCAACATGTAATCTCGATTTGAATTGTAGGTAGGTTGTTGCATATCTGGTTTTGGCAGAGAGTTTGTTCCAAAGTTAGCTACCTTGATATATGTGCTATTTTAAGTTTGTTAGTCCTTGGATATGGAACGTTCAGCAAGTTACCGTCTGCTGGGGGAGACCGACAGTAAAGCTGTCCTAAATGATATTGGGAAAAGTATATATAATTAATTAATGACCAGACAGGATGACCGAATTAGGTGAGCGTCCATGTCCCGTTTTGGTAGATCGTGGGATTCGAACTCATGTGTTCGCACCCTGGTTGAGTCAACCAATTACTTAAAAATGTATACTTGTCACTTCCTAGCCTGGCATTCGGCATTATTATGATAAGGTAAGGACTGGTTGGCTCAGTGTCAGGATAATGTGACTGAGTGGGATATCAGGTCATGGTGCTGGTGGACTGGTTCCCCGGTGGGACGGCAATATACAAATTGCTATGAGTGCACACTGCCACAAGTCAGTACCCATCCTAAGATGATCTTAGATGTTGCCCGGACGTAAAAATCCAACAACCAACCAACTATTAATTAATTAATGTATCTGGTGGACCATTCTGATCTACTGTATTTTACTATGGGGTTACTCTTATCATAAATGGCTAACTTTGTGAAGCTTGTTTCTGGGGTTTAACGTCTTGGCAACATATAAGGTTATGTCAGGACTGCCGAGATATTTGAAGTAAAAACATAGTGATGCCATCGCCTGTCAAAAGACACCAGTGATTTCTTTGGTTCCTAAGGGGTAAAACCCTCAATAAAGGATTCACTGGCGCACCAGAATCTAAGTTACATATGTGGCATCGAATCTAGGTCAGTTTTATTTTTTAAACATCACATTTTGCTTTCATGACATTATACAACTTTTAATTTATACACCTTTTAATTTCGATGATCGGATTATCGGGTGTTTCCTTCGTGAAATTGGTGATATAGATCTAGACATATAACGATTTAACTACATTAACAGGAGGTTAGCTAGCAAAAGATAACAAGGCGATTAAAAAGAGATAAAGAATAGACTAAGAAGAGATTAAGAAGAAGACATTAAGAAGACATTAAGGAGAGATTAACAAGAGATTAACAAGAGATTAAAAAGAGATTGACAAGAGATTAGCACGAGTTTATCAAGAGATTAAGAAGAGATTAAGAAGAGATTAAGAAGAGATTGACAAGAGATTAACAAGAGATTAACAAGTGATTAACAAGAGATTCAATCAAATATGGATTGGAAGTATTTTTTAGCACACAGATGCATAAACTATGCGGAGGGGATTTGACGTAGATATGGCTATTCTCTGACAACAATTGTATATGGTCCTGGGTGGAGTGTGGGTGAAAGTGTGGATGTGGGTGTGGGTGTGGATGTGAGTGTGGATGTGGGTGTGGGTGTGGGTGTGAGTGTGGATATTGATGTGGGTGTGCATGGGGGGTAGAGTGGGTGTGAGTGTGAGTGTGGGTGTGGGTGTGGATGTGGATGTGAGTGTGGATGTGGGTGACGGTGTGGGTGTGGGCGTGGGTGTGGGTGTGGGTGTGGGTGGAGTTAGAGTGACACCCAAGTGTGTTGTCTTACAGCCGGGCATCATGTGTAGACTGCCATATACCGTGTAGCTGTGTCGACAGAGGAACTTAAAGTTGCATAGTCCAATGCTTTTGAGTTTCTGTTATTTTATACTAATCGTTATAATCTACTTTACTTTAGTTTGAAGTAAATTTAATTTTAAATGGCTAAGTTTGGAGAAATTTGATGTCAAAACATGCCAAAATTATTTTGGCAAGCACGCCAATAGTCTGAAACCATAGACTTTAGTGGTTCTATTAATTGACTTATTATGCCCTTCTTTGCAGCAACAAATGCTTAATAAGTGCACCAGTGTCTAAGTTGAATATATAGAATCAAATCTAGATAAGTGTTTTGGTTTTGAAAATTTGATGTTTTCATCAGACTATGCAACTTTAATACAACAACGATGTCCCAGGAGCTTACACCGTACCTCAGTCCGCCAGAGTTCTGTGTGTGCATACCCATATCAAGCAGACTCATGGAATGTGCCTAAATGCAGTGTGAGATACTTCAAGGCCACAGACCTGTCACCAGCTTTCCCATCGACATAATTCTCTGTGGCAGAGTGGTTAGAGTGTCGGACTTTTTTCTAGGTCGGACTCCTAATCTGACGGTCAGTGGTTCGATTCCCCATGCGCCCACATCTGCCACTTTGGATTTCCACCGCTGTGTATAACTTACAGCGTCATCAAAGGCCGGTTGCTCTCATACCATGTCTATGTGGTGTGGGAGGTTAAAAATCCCTTGGGTCGGTAAAAGTGTAGGCTCGGGCGTTCTATCGACAAACTGTCTAATGGTGAAAACAAGTCTATTCAGACTTCTTCATGATATGCATTTTTTTTTTTCTTGGAGATTTATACTGCCTATTATGGATAAGCCTCAATAGACTTGTTTTCACCATTAGACAGTTTGTCGATAGAAAGCCCGAGCCTACACTTTTACCGACCCAAGGGATTTTTAACCTCTCACACCACATAGACATGGTATGAGGGGCATGGGGAATCGAACCACCGACCTTCAGATTAGGAGTCTGACCTAGAAAAAAGTCAGACACTCTAACCGCTCCGCCCACTCGACCACAGAGAACACCACATATAAATCTTCTTCAAACCAATCGTTTTCACTTCTTTCAAGTTGCATACTCTGAATAAGACATCAAATTTTCAAAACCAAAACAATTACTATCATTTGATCCTACATATCTAACTTAGATACTGATGCATGTATTAAGCATTTGTTACAACATAGAAGGGAATGCTGAGTCAATTTAATAGACTATATTAGTGTTACTGCTGAAGCCTGTGGTGTCACAGTTTTTGCATGCTTGCCTAAATTAATTTCGCATGTTTGCACTTCAAATATCTCAAAGGTTAGCCATTTTTTAAATGAAAGTCGCTTCAAACTAAAGCAAGGTAGATAATAATTATCAACCTAATATATTTATCTCAGAAAATAACAGAAACTCAAAACAATCGGACCATGCAACTCTAAGCAACAGCAAAAAATAAACACCCAGAAAGAAAACGACTATGGAAAACAAAAATAAAATTAGTTTGGCATTAAATCGCAGTTTCTATTATCGTTCAACTTGCTATACATAACTTTGACTGTTTTCCAAAGACTACTTGACATATATTTATTATCTATATTTGTCGGCAAGTATTCGGTGGCAGGAGGTTCAGTTATTGGATCCGTTTCTCATCTTCTGCGACAAAACCTATCCATGGTATCCATAGACATGGAGGCGGCAGTGGCATGCCTAACGCGGTACGCGTAACGCGGCATGCGTAACGCGGCATGTGAAACGCGGCATGCGTAACGCGGCATGCGTAACGCGGCATGCGTAAAGCTAGGATTCCTTACACGCGGTATGCGGTATGCGAATGCGAATGCCGCAAAAAATCGAAACGCCTTGAAGTCAATGGGCTACAACCCTTACACGCGGTATGCGAATGCGAATGCGAATGCGTTCTTCCGATCGGTCCATGTAGCGATCGGTGCGGCATGCGGCATGCGACAAGGGGGGTGCGAATAGAAACCTGAGTCTGATGTGTCTATTAGTTTAACACTAGGAGAGGTGACTGAGCATTACGGAACGGTCACACACAAGGGTGCTGAGGGGAAACATATGGTAGTGGTGGTGGTGGGGGTTCGGGTTGGTAAAAATGCTACCAGAGCTACAAAAATATGAATACTTATCTATAATTTGGTAATTATATAGGTAGGAACCTCCATGTGACGTACCAAAAGTTACATAGATATAAATGCCATATTAGGCCATATACAGTGCAGTATGGGGTATACTTGTTTATTTTTATTTTTTAAATATAGCAGGTCGTGTGCCGCATGCCGCATGCCGCATACCGCGTAGAAGGAATCTTCCCATTCGCATACCGCATGCCGCATGCCGCGTAGAAGGAATCTCAGCTTAACGCGGCATGCGTAACGCGGCATGGGGTCAGGAGGAAATGACTATAGACGCCGAGCGATGATTTAATGCATTTTTACATACCTCTACGTATTTTGTTAATGTATCTCAACATCTAAATTATATAACCCTTGTACTATTTATCACCGGACGGGGTGGCCGAATTGGTAGAGCGCAGGCTTCCCGTGTGGAAGGTCAGGAGTTCGAATCCCGGCTGCGTCAAACCAAGGACTTACAAAATTGAAATGTGGGGTTACCTAGCCTGGCGCTCAGCATTAATAGTACTGCATACTGGTCAGTTCAGTATCAGTATAATGTGACTGGGATATCGGGTCATGGTGCCAGCGGCCTGGTCTCCCAGTGGGGCAGCACTGAAAAGACGCCATGAGTGCACACTGTCACAAGTCGGGGCCCCTCCGGATATGACCTTAGATGTTACCAGGATGTAAAACCCAAACAAACATAGCACCTGCGTGCCAATCTATCACACGGACAGCAGGCCTATGTTTCCATGGATACGGAAGCGGTATGCGGCGTGTGGTGTGTGGAATGTGAACATGACTACTGTCATGTAAGATGCGATATAGACCTATTTCATGTGACGTCAGCATAGGTATTTAGGTCAGTGCACGCATCTTTTGACTGCAGGATGACACACTGTCACACTGCAAACTCAATGGCTATGAGCAATCTTCATACAGAAAAAGTGAAATATCTCTAAAACCATACCACCTAGACACAAACCGCTTGGAACATGTATAGAAAACATATTCCATGAACAGATTATATTAAATTTGTATGGTTTGGGGTCTGTATTTCTATTAATTTTGAATAAAATTGATGTTTTGCACTGCGCGTATCGGCAAACTCAATGCATTGTCAATGGCCATGAGCAATCTTCATACAGAAAATGTGAAATATCTCTAAAACGACACCATTAAGAAACAAACCACTTGGAACACATATAGAAAACATATTCAACCAACAGATTATATTAAATTTATATGGTTAGGGTTCTGCATTTCTATTAATTTTGAATAACATTGACGTTTTGCACTGCGCGTACTGGCAAACTCAATGGCCGTGTGCCTTCATTCTGTAGCCAAGCTGCGCACGCATACACAATTATCCCGCGTAGAAATAACCATTCTATAGATATACATATTATGTGAAATATCAATACATGATATTAATATTATTAACGGAGTGCCGATAGGGTCTCGTCCACCGAACGCGACTATCGCCCGAACCGCTGATGGCAGCGGTCTGGGCGACTTGGGTTTACGCGCAGGGTGGCAAACCGACCGCGAGCAGCCGCTGAGCTGGCGCGAGCGCCACTATCGCTATCACTCCCGTTGGGTAGAGCGGATTTAGTCGGCGGCATCCCCCCTCCCCCCACCTCATAGGAGGGATGATCTTCCTGCTTGTATACCGAAATGGATCGTGTAAAAATCAATTGCAGTGAACTAACATAATATGTAAACAATTTAACAGTTGAACAAATAGTATCAAGATAAACCACAAGTTAGAAAATTATGTGACATGCATATTCAGTAAAACCTCTCTAAATCAACCAACCTTGGGACCGACCTTAAGTGGTCCATTTAGGGAGGTGGTCAGCTTAGGGAGTTAGAATATGGTTACAATGGTATTGTTGGGACCCAAATGAAGCGATCGATATAGGGGAGTGGTCGATTTGTACAGCAGGTCGGTTAGAGAGGTTTTACTGTACACTATATTTTATGGGAAATAATTGTTTAAATTGATAATCAAGGTGGTGGATAGTACATGTTTGTTTGGGTTTTACGTCCTAGCACCATCTATGGTCATATCAGGACGGGTACCGACTTGTGAGAGTGTGCACTCATGGTGACTTTATAGTGCTGTCACACTGGGTGACCAGGCGATTAATCACCAATGTGAGGGGGGGGGGCGGTCGTAAGCATTGCTTATTCATATTATTAGTTAACATTAGAGACACAGTTACAAAGCGATGGCCTATGCTGCCGACACGGCGTAAAGAAACCATCAATCAATTAATCAATCAATCAACCAAGTGGCAGACCCCCTTCACTGACCGTTAGTGTCCGAGGCGTTGAAGGCCCTGTGCACGTTGATCCTGGCCCCCGTCACGTTGACGAGCTCCTGCAGCGTAATCAAACCGTCCGCCGGCTCCACGTCGTAGCTCTCGAACCGAATGGGCATGCGCACCGCCTTGAACTCCTTCCACGGCCGGGCCCCTCCTCCACGCAGCACCTTCTCAGCGGCCGCCGGGTCGTCGCCCATCAGCCGGTCCTCATCGAGTACCAGACCGCCCGGGGGCTGCCCGTCCTCCCCTTCCTCCCCGTCCTCCTCGCTCGTGATGAGGGCGGGGCCCGGCGTGCCTACGATCTTCAGGATTTCGTCCTCCGTGTACCCGTCTGATGTGACAATCGGGGATTGCTGAGCGTGCTGCGCTACGTCCTGTCCCGTCTCGCCCTGATCGAGCTCTATTTGGTCGCGCGGGTTCTTGAGATAACCCGCCTCGTCCTCATCCTCATCTGACTCGTCCTCATCCCACTCACTGTCCTCATCATCGTCCTCATCCTCCGGTTCGTCATCGTCATCCTCATCATTCTCATCATCCTCTTCTTCAACGTCGTCAACGTACACCACTTCCTTTCCGTCGTTGGCGTCTACATCTACGTCTCCGCCGCCTCCCCCGACGTCGTAGCCAGCCAGATGGCTGTGTTTATCTACGATGGCCTGCGAATGCTGGAAGGCCACAACAGTGTTTGGTTTTAAGATTTAGTTTGCTACATAATGCACTTTAGTTGAAAATGGTAAGCTTGGACGTTTTAGCATTGCCAAGAAATCAATCAAGCTAGGCCTATATACTCTTCGTTTTGAAAAGTGTTGTTATGTCAGTTATCCTTTAAACAATGTAAAAGGGAGGAAAAGAAAGAAGAGAAGAAAGTAAGCAATTTTGTTTTTGTCCACACCCAACAAAACCCTCCCCAATCTAGTCTTAGATTTTCACTGGGGGTTTGAGGGTTTGAGGGGAGTAGGTTATTTAAGATATAAGAGCTGTGCTCACAATGAACCAATATGTAGGCGTGTGAGTTTAGGATTTTCACCTTGCATTTCAACGAAAACATAGTAGTGGAAACAACAATGGAAGAAAAAATACACCGAAAAAAACCAACAAATCCACACACAGAGTGTTTTTAATTAACAGTATTTACGTTGTTTACAGCTGAAGTAAGACCAAATCACTTCCTTCTCACCACCCAGACTCCTTTGGTTGTGTCCAGTGTATGCTGCGGTATGTGATTGATAAGTTTAGTGAGGTAGCCTACCCTACAATAAATGAAGGGCCGCAGCTAGCAGGGGCGAGCAACTGAGGTCCCCTTTTAAACAAACATAAAACCCTAAAAACTGTATGTAGCCTCCCTGAAATGGGGGGGGGGGGTCCCTAGTGCCTCGCACCTTCGACACTCATTCATTCCGTATATTTATCTGATCTCCCTCCCCCCTCCTGAAACCAATCTGATACCCCAAGCAAACATTCCTAACTAGGGCCTACAGCTATGAGTATGAAATGACAGCAGATATCAAGTGACAGCAGCTATCAAGTGACAACAGCTATAAAGTGACAACAACTATCAAGTGACATCAGTTATCAAGTGACATCAACTATCAAGTGACAGAAACTATGAAATGACAGCAGCTATCAAGTGACAACAGCAATACAGTGACAGCAGCTTTCAGGTGACATCACATCAGCTATCAAGTGACAGCAAAGATTCCACTATGCAGCATAGTTCGACATAGTGGAATCCTTGTTGACAGTGACAGTGCTTGGTAAGAACACACACTACCTGCACGGCTTCGTTGATGTTCTTGGCGGCGGCGTGCAACTGCACAGCCCGGCCCAGGTCCCGGGCGGCCTTCCCGACGCCCTCCCACTGCGGCGGCGGGTCCTGGTTGCGCGCAACATCCTGCTGGGAACCAGCGATCACCTGGATCGGCACTTCCTTTTTGCCAACGGCGTACTTCATCTGCTCGACGTGCTGGACGCCCGGGTTGGCGGCGTCGTCATGGCGACCGCCGGGACGCTTGCGCAGGCCGGGTACATCGGGGCTGTTGTCGCTCTTCTCCGAAACGCCTTCGACGGAGCGGGCGTACACCGAGAGCTCGGGCACCGCGAAGAGAAGGACCAGAATCAGAAGGAGGCTGGTGGCCTGACGTAGCGGGCGCGTCGCCTCCATGGTCGGATAGAGGATGGTGTGAGTGTGTACGTGTTGAAATAGGCGAGCACACCTCCCTCCCGGAGAAGGCCTCGTCTAGTGGTGATGCTCGGGAACAACTACTAGTACTAGTACTACACACGCGGCCCCGAGAGAGAGAGAGAGAGGCCTAGGTAGCCTACGAACTGCTCCTTCCTGCCTTCCTTTACTCCGACTCACACACTCCGATGTGGTGAGCGCGTGGCGTCTGCCTTATTGCTGTGAATATACCTAGGATGTGTGTGTGTAAGTAAGTGTGTGGGTTTTTCCCCCTTGCTCTCTGCCCGGTTATGTATAGCTAGCTACACATGATGAGTGTGTGTGTACCACAAGGTGTGTGAGTTGGAGGCTCCGTACTCCTTACCTCCTTCATCCACCTCCGCCCTCAGTCACCAACCCTGTGCCGCCCGCCTCCCCCAGTCCCGACTCCACACACCTCGCGTCCCGCACTGCCCCTGTCCGACTGAAGCGCCCCCTGCCGTCCAAACTTTATTTCCACCGCAGAATGCATTAGTAGACGGTGGAGACTCCGTTATCGGATATCAATGTTTAACCGTGCCGCCCTCATTCATTTCTTTGTGGGAACACGGCGTCGGTTTAAATTTTTTTTAAAATATTTTATAATTTTATTTGCGAATCAAAAAGCCAATAAAAAGATTATCCATATTCGACATATCCTTTATTAAGGGGCTGTCACATTAGGGTTTTTTGCGGGAGCGTATGGCGGCGTAGGCCCGTTACGTCATATACGTCGGCATACGCTGTATACGCTACTCATACGCTACGCATACGCTACTCATACGCTACTCATACGCCGCCAGATGACGCCAGATGCCAGCTTATGAGGCATACGCCGCCATACGCTTTCATAAATCTGTCCGTCCACATTTTTTTGTGCATGCTAAAAAAATCTCGACCTATGAGGGCGTATGGCCCATATGCTACTCATACGCCGGCATACGCTCCTCATACGCCGGCATACGCTCCTCGTACGCTAGGGGTACGCCGGCATAGGTTTTTCATACACTCAACTTGTGTCACCGGCATATCTCTAGCGTATCTCTAGCGTATGTAGCGTACGCATAACCTACGAGTTACGTATGGGAGCGTACTCCTAGCATATGCACAGCATATGCACAGCGTATGCACGCTACTCATACGCGCATACGCTATGCGCACGCTACTCGTACGCTACTCGTACGCTCCACATACCAATCAAAACTGTCATGAAATGTCACAGCACGCTCCCATACGCTCCTCATACGCTCCTCGTATGCTCCTCATAGGTTCCACATACGCTCAAAACCAGCCGAAAGGTCACCAAATGTCATCATAGGCCGGGATGCGCAGGACCTACGTAGGTTTTCAATACGCTCCCGCCATACGTCGTAATGTGACAGGGCCTTTAATGAATAATGGGACGATGATTTCAATGACAGAACAATGTGGTACAGTGTGTGTATATGCATGTATGGTGGCTATGGTATGAACAATATTCCGCAATAATAATATCGGACGCGGTGGCTGAATCAGTAGAGCGCAGGCTTCCCGTCCGGAAGGTCAGGAGTTTGAAACCTGGCCGAGTCAAACCAATGATCTACAAAATCGATACTTGTCACTAACTAGCCTGGTGCTTGGCATCACTAGGATATCGCAAGGATTGGTTAGAGCATTATCAGGATAATGTGACTGAGTGGGAAATCGGGTCATGGTGCTGCATGGTGGATGGTCTCGCAGTGGCGCAACACTATATGGTCACTATGAGTATGCACTCTCACAAGTCGGACCCATCCTAATATGACCTTAGATCTTACCACGATGTATAACCCCAACAAACAAATACAATAATAATAAATGTTAGAAATGAATAAAAAGAAAACAAACATTTACTTATTGGTAATCCGATGCAGTATCATAGCTGTCCAGCGTTGAAAACAAGCACCCTCACGGGAGCTTATACGTTATGGGCAGAATAAAAAAACTTGTCACAAATTTTTTTTTTTAATGCAGATATATTGACAAGCACACGTCCAAGAATTTGACTTCTGCGCATATAAGTCTACTTATCAGTTACAATTTATACAGAGAAGAAATGCCCCCTGCCTGCCAACATACACACTTCCCTCCAACTATTCTTTTCTTTCTCATCTTTTAGTTGTTTTATATATATATATATATTATATATATATATAATTATATACACACACATATAAGATATATATAATTACAGACACCCACGCACACACATATATATATAAGTATATCTGTCGACACTACTACATTCTCCAGGTAGTCTGATATAAATGTAAACAGCTATGTATATTCCTAGTTAAAACTTCCATCACCATCATCATCATCATCATCATCATCAATCCCTTAACCATGAGGGTCATTGGGGCACCACAGATAACTTTGCAACCAGCTTCTCCATCGTTCCCTGTTCTTCACTGCCCGCTGGGTCATGCCCAACTCCAGGCTTGTCCATTCCCCGATGTTGTCTGCCTTGTCTTAAAGGCCGGTACACACTTCCTGTATAAAACCTAAAACTGAGTTTTAAGTCGCGAATAGGAAGGCTCTGGTGTGAGAGGGGGTCACACACCTAAAGACTGAAACCGACTAAAACTCAAACTTTGTCGTGAAACGGGAGGTGTGTACCGGGTTTTATAAGATTCGAAAAATGAATCAGGCAGTTTTAGTCGGGAAACGGGATGGGTCGGGGCAAAATATAGGGGGGTGGTCACACACCTAAAGACTGAAACCGAGTAAAACTTAGTCAGGAAATGGAACGGGTCGGGTTGTGACGGGTCCCGTCGGAAAGTCAGTTTCAGCACGTGAATCGTATATGGGAGGTGTGTACCAGGCTTCAGCCCTTTCACTGTGCCTTGCAAAATGGTTTTGGCCCGACCCAATGAATACAAACATGGCCATGCCACTGCACTTTGAATCTCTTTACAATCATCAGCTCTTCCTGTGGTCCATCATCATCATCATCATCATCATCATGCTGTCGGTCACGATGCGACAAAGACTGCTTTCATTACTTGACTGCCGCTCTCCATTTAGCTCTCTGCTGTGAGAGTTGCGTCCATGAGTCGGTCTTACATTTCATGAAAGCTGCCTGCAAAAGTGTTGAAGTGCTGCTGGCTTTTGCAAGTTACCAGCGGCACTCTCTCGGGGAGCAAATAGAGGTTTCACACCGGCAAGAACATGTCAAGACAGGCGCAAAACTATTTGTCCCTGCAGTGGCTGGTCGGGAGATGTTGGGAGTTCCATACATCAACCGCCCTTAATGCTGCCACAGTGACATGGTTTTCTGTTTAGGGTTTGCTCCTTTAGCCTTCAGTTCTGTTAAGAACCTGTACCACAAGGCAGTGGTTTACAACTCGTGTGGTCCAATGGCCATTTATAATAGATTTTACTTCAAATTATAGTACAGTTGATTATAAGGATATATTAATCTACAAATATTGTCAGAAACTCAAAATTATCGGATTAGGATATTTAACCAACTAACTGGAATGAAGGGATAAAAAGCTGGACAGTCCAATATCAGTTTTATCAGGCTAACGTGCCCAGAATTGTGCCCATTATCGCTTTATGGGTCTCCGAGTTTTCCAACTGGGAGATGACCAGGGTTCTTGACGTTTCCAACATTTGTTGGTGGTCATTAATGTTGCATAGTTCGATAAAACCTTCAAATTGTCAAAACTAAGACATCGAGATTTGATCTGACGTATCTAATTTAGATATGGGTGCACTTATTAAGCATGTGCTGCTGCAGCGAATGTAAATACTAAGTCAATTTAATCAAACCTTTTACTTTTGAAGGTCCAGAATCTTGTGCTTGCCAACATTAATTTCACATGATTTCACTTTGAATATCTCCAAATTTTGACGATTACAATAAAAAAGTAAAGTAGATTATACTAATCATAATTATCTATATAAGAAAAAGGATTAGATTCTGAATCTCTCTGTGGTTTGGATTTGGTTGTTGTAGTATCAACTCAGTGTGAAATTCAGTCTCGGGCGAGTATTGACTATCAGCGGTGGCGCCGCTTGGTGTGAAACACATGAACTATCTCTCCCCGCGCCTCTCTCTCTCTCCCTGTGTGTCTGTCTGTCTCTCTCTCTCTCTCTCTCTCTGTACATGCATGCATTAAATTACTTCTTTGTGTTGTACATTGCATCCTGCATACACATGCATTCAATTCCTTCTTTGTTTTAAAGCTGCGTAGTCCGATGAAAACATAACATTTTCAAAACCAAAACAATAATCTAGATTTGATTCTACATATCTAACTTAGATGCTGGGGCACTTATTAAACATTTGTCATCACATATAAGGGGATACTGAGTCAATTAATTGAACCTGTTACTGCAGAAGCCTATGGTGTTAGAGTTTTGGCAACCTTGCCCAAATTAATTTAGCAAGTTTCCATTTCAAATATCTCAAAAGTTAGCGATTTAAAATAAAAGTTACTTTAACCTAAAGTAAAGTAGATTATAATGAACAACCTAATATGCTTATCTTAGAAAATGAGAGAAACTCAAAACCATCGGACTATGCAACTTTAAGCGTAACTCTATCGAAGTAATCCTCTTACATCAAATATATCATGTTTTATATACATATATATCTCTATATATGGGTCACTCTCCTGAAAACTGGCCAGAAGTGTCACATGGAGAGCTTAAACGTAATATTTGAATTTTAAACATTATTGGTTGCAAATGAAAGCTGGAAATCTCCCCTTTACATCTATGTAAAATATAAATTGATGAGATAAAAAAGAAAGGTGTAGTACATGATTAAGCTATTTCTTATGGCAGTATAACATGTGTTGACCAGACATAACACATGTTTAGGACATCAAACAGTCTGCTTAATCAAAATCTAGGCAGAATTAAGTAATGTCATACTTAGAAGCATATTAATCATGGCATAATATACAGAAATATGTAGTGCTTATATTGATTTAAAAAAAGTAATTCCCAGCCATGCTTTATTCACTGTATAATTAGTGTACAATATTTGTATGGCATCCAGACAGCACTGGTTACATCTGTGACAGAAATGTGTAATGTTATTTCTGAAGACAGCAAATACTTAGTTTTTTTAAATTTAAGCATGCATACATGTTAATAAATACTTCTTTTTTGATGTGGGAACTTTTTTGTTTGATATATTAATGCAATACAAGATGTTAGTAAGGATTCAACTATGTCCCATATGTCATGTTACAAATGGCTGACCGTAAAATGGCTTTTTTTTGGTACAAAAACACTTCATAACTAAAAGGACCAAAGTTGCACACAGTTTATTTTATTTCCCTTATTTCTTACATCAAATCTGAACATGAATATGAAAGGTATAAGGAAACAAATAAGTAGGGAGTTTTTTTATTGGTGTTTTAAAATCCCACGGGGTTGTTGCTGGGGGTGCGGCTGGCAAGCAAGTGGTGAGTCCAGTGCACCTTGCGAGGCAGTGGGCGTACGCAGACGCAGCGCCGCCAGTTCCCCTGGCGTTGAACTCCAGAACCACAAGGGTGGTAATTAGCAGAGAAGTAGTACAGCCGGAGTCCTTCTGCTTTACACCCGCACACAGGGTCTGTATACGCGGTATATATATAAAGCATGACATATGTATATATATGTGCATATATGTATATATATAAACATATATATACATATATATATATATGTATATGTATTATATAAAACATGATATATTTTATATAAGAGGATTACTTCGATATTGTTACGCTTAAAACAAAGAAGGAATTGAATGCATGTGTATGCAGAATTCAATGATTAAAACAAAGTAGGAATTGAATGCATGTGTGTGCATGATACAATGTATAACACAAAAAAGTAATTGAATGCATGTATACGCAGGATACAATCGATATTTTAAAAAGAACTTGGTGCAACCAACTTTCTGAATATAGATTGCACCTTTCCACTTACATCAAACTAACCACCAACTGTGAAATGTGTGTGTTTTATTTAACCACAAAATTAATCCACGTAATCAATTGATTTTATTTGTGCATTTGAAAAATGGCGACGCGACCTCCCATCGTAGCTCCACCGTTACTTCCCGGAGCACCGACTGCAATCGTCGTCTGAAACATGAACACAACTAGAAGAAAGGTGGCGAACAGTAACTGCGTAGTGAGGTGAACAGTAAATGGGTGATGGGGAAAACAATGAAAAATGAGTGTGATGAGGGGAAGAGTAAATTGTGATGAAGGGAACAGTAAATGGGGTATCAGGGGAATGATAAATGGGGCATGGGGTGAACAGTAAATGGGTGGTGAAGAGAACAGTAAAGGAGTGAAGGGAACAGTGAATGGGTGGTCGGGTGACCAGTAAATGAGTGATGAAGTGAACAGTAAATGAGTGATGAAGGGAACAGTGAATGGGTGGTGGGGTGACCAGTAAATGAGTGATGAAATGAACACTAAATGAGTGATGAAGGGAACAGTGAATGGGTGGTGGGGTGACCAGTAAATGAGTGATGAAGTGAACACTAAATGAGTGATGAAGGGAACAGTGAATGGGTGGTGGGGTGACCAGTAAATGAGTGATGAAATGAACAGTAAATGAGTGATGAAGGGAACACTAAATGAGTGATGAAGGGAACAGTGAATGGGTGGTGGGGTGACCAGTAAATGAGTGATGAAATGAACAGTAAATGAGTGATGAAGGGAACACTAAATGAGTGATGAAGGGAACAGTAAATGAGTGATGAAGGGAAAATATATGAGTTTGTTTGTTTGTTGTTCTTTTACCTCCTAGCAACATCTAAGGTCATATCAGGACGGGTACCGACTTGTGACAGTACGCACTCATGGCGATTTTATAGTGTGTCATCTGCGTAGATGTACATAGTATGCTAAGTTATCATATACAGGTTAGGAAAAAACTTTGAAAATTCAAAAAAACTAATATAGAAACTACTTATACCCCAAACCGCAAAGGTTGGCCCCAGAAAGATCAGGTAAACACTCCTGAGTGCGGGACCAGACCAATCCAGTATCACAGCTGTCCAGCGTTGAAAACAAGCACCCTCACAGGAGCTTATACGCTATGTGAAGAATAAAAAACTTGTCACAAAAAAGTCTTTTTTAAATAAAAAATAGTTCTGCCCCACTGGGAAATCAGGCCGCCGGCACCATGACCCAATATCCCACTCAGTCACATTATCCTGACACCGAGCTAACCAGTCCTTTCCCTATCCTAATAATGCCAAGCACCAGGCTAGGAAGTGACAAGTATACATTTTTTAGTCATTGGTTTGACTCGACCGGGAACCAAACTCGCAAACTTCCGAGGCCTGTGCTCTACCGATTCGGCCACCGCCCCCGGTAAATGGGTGATGAAGGGAACAGTAAAGGAGTGATAAAGGAACAGTAAATTGGTGATGAAAGGAACAGTACATGAGTGGTGAGGGGAACAGTAAATGAGTGAAGGGAAAAGTACATGAGTGATGAAGGGAACAGTGAATGGGTGATTGATTGATTGATTGGTGGTTTCTTTATGGCGTGCTGGCAGCATAGGCCATATTCATGGAATATCAGTAAATGGGTGATGAAAGGAATAGTAAATGAAGCATAACATGATCAATAAATTGGGCATGACGGGAACAGTAAATTAGTGATGAAGGGAACCATAAATGAGTGATGAAGGGAACCATAAATGAATGAAGGGAAAAGTAAATGAGTGATGAAGGGAACAGTGAATGAGTGATTGATTGATTGATTGGTGGTTTCTTTACACCGTGCTGGCAGCATAGGCCATATTCATGGCGAGAATTGTTTGTTTTTTTATTCAACCATCGCTTTTACAGAATGCAAAAGCACAGAATCAATTTTGTGTAAGTACACTGTGGATTTAAAAAGCTCACAGTTACATAATTTGTGGCTAAAGGGAATAGAATTAAGATAAAGGTTAAAGGTTGTTAATTGATCTAATTGGTTTAATGGACTATATGTGATGATATAGACCAGCTTCCCTTAAAAGGGCTAAAATGTGTTCTTGTTTTACTTTTGTGAAAAGGTCATGCATGCTGCTTGCAGTGTAAAACTGTTGGCGCAGGGCCAAGAACTACTCAACAATGAGTGAGGGGGAACAATAAATAAGTGAGGAGGGGAACAGTAAATGAGTGAAGGGAACAGTAAAATGGGTGTGTGTATAAAGCATGTAACATTAAGATACCTCTACTTGCTGGTTCTGTGTCTACTAACACTGCTCTAACAGGCATGCTTCTGTGCCACGAAGCAGCTACCAGCATAGTGATACCTCGCTAACCATGTTTCACATTTACAGTAAATAAACGTGTTAATCTTACCCCGTTAGTATTTCGGATAGTGGTTATGGTCGACCCAAATAACGCCCTGTCCTCGCCGTATGACAATTCCACGTCAGCCTAGAATGAAATTGTGAGAAGGCATATTTCTTAAGTTGTTGGAGCTTTACGTCCTAGCAACGTTACATCAGCACACATGGCGATTTGTGACAGTGTGCACTAATGAATACTGTATAGTGCTGTCCCATTGGGAGACCGGGTTGCCAGCACAATGACTTGATATCCCACTCAGTCGCGGTATCCTGGTACTGAGCAAATATAGTAATGCCGGATGGCAGGCTAGGTAGTTGAAAATATAAATTGTGCACATCCTTGACTTGACTCGGCTGGAATTCGAACCCACCACCTTCTGGGCGACTCGGCCATCTGGTTCAGTTGAGTAGACATAAACAAAGTCAAGATCATCGCCCATCACGTTTGGTTGTAATAGTTAGTATGTTGTAGTATACTTTTATTGTTGCCATCTGATATGTAGATAGTGTGGCGGGATGATTTGTATAACTAGTTTATGGAATTAACATAATGGTTTATTGATATTTAAATGTGTTTTTATAATGTAATCCCTTCTAAAAAGGTTGAATAATAATAATAATACTAATAATACTAATACTACTACTACTACTAGTACTACTAATAATAATAATAAGGAAAAGACGAAGAAGAAAAAGCACAAATGATAGTTTAGGAATTGGAAAAGGTGATTTTGATGGCCTTGAAGGGTCAAAGGATTTATTTAAAAGGATGCAAACATCTGCTAGTCGAACACATCATGCTGCATATGCATTAACTTACTTTTGTAATATTCCCAGATGCTTTAGTCCCGTCAAATATGAACACGCGTCCTCGGAGAGCTGCATGGAAATAGTAAGCCACTTTCTATTGCATAAATGACGTTACAATCGTAGCAAAATGGAACTAGAACGAAAATGGAAACACCATTAAAGTTGCATAGTCTGATGGTTTTGAGTTTCTGTCATTTACTGCGATAATTATATTAAGTGCATCGGTACAATCTACCTTACTTTAGTTTGAAATAACTTCGCTTTAAAATGACAAACATAGAAGATATTTGGAGTGTAAACATGTTAATTCATTTTGGCATACTTGTCAAAACTCTGACCCCTTAGGCTTCAGCAGTGACATGTTTTATTAAATTGACTTAGTATGCCCTTCTCATCATCATCATGCTGTCGGTCATGATGCGACAAAGACTGCTTTCATTACTTGACTGCCGCTCTCCATTTAGCTCTCTGCTGTGAGAGTTGCGTCCATGAGTCGGTCTTAATGTCTCTCAGCTTCAGGTTTCTCTTGATGGTATCCTTGAACCAGAGACGAGAGCGCCCTCTCTTTCTGTAGCCAGAAGACAGTTGAGAATAGAGGATCTGCTTTGGTAGCCTGTCTGATGACATCCGCATGAGGTTTCCAGTCCACCGGAGATTCTTTTTGATCAGAAGATCTTCCATAGATGGCAGCCCCCGTCCGTTCGAGTATTTCCTTCTAGGTAGCAACAAATACTTAATAAGGGCATCACTATCTAAGTTGGATATGTGGAATCAATTCTAGATAATTGTTTTTGTTTTGAAAATGTGATGCTTCATTAGACTATGAAGCATTAATGAAAATAATTAAATCGCACTGTTCGCTGACCTCTCAACTCACACAGAACAAATCATATCGGGGAATACAATACAAAGGTCAACGAGAACAATACTAAGGTTGGCGATAATTACACTTAAAATCATATAAGGTCATTGTTCCCCCTCAGAGCGCTGAGGAGGAACAGTAACATAATGTTCCGGTATAATCACTCATGACATACTTCTTGGTTGTCCATCAGTGGTGACGATGATAGCGACTCATCATTTGTTATGAATTTGTCGATGACTGATGAGTCAAGTTTGTGCTCAGAATGTGTGGTGGCACATTGGACATGTGTCTAGATGCAGTCAGAGAGTCTGGTGGGTGAAGGAGACAATCTTTTCTCTGCTGATGCTTTTGTTTAGCTTGAGATATACGATCAGTTTCAAACTGTGTTGTGCCTTTATGAATAGAAACACACCATGAACACGCCTTGGGCACTATTTCCCAGGTTGCCTAAGTTGACATTACATTTCTCCATGTTGTATTTCAGGCAGTCCTTGAACGTTATCTTCTGACACCTTGATTTCTGTGTCCTTTAACAAGTTCACAGTAGAAAAGAGCTTTTGGTATTCTATCCTCATCCATACAGACTACATGGCCAGCCCACCTGAGTTGTGCTCTCATGACCATGCAATCAATGCTGACCATTTTTGCCCCACTAAGACTTCAGTGTCTGGGATCTTATCCTGCCACCTGATATTCATAATTTTCCTGAGACAGCCTAGTTGGAAATGCAAGAGCTGCTGCATGTGATGCTGTGTCACTCACCTCCAGTGTGGAACCAGAAGCCGTCAGTCCAGTGTGGGGACCCCACCAGGATGTCCCCGACGCCGTCCCCGGTTACATCCTCCAGCTGTGGGGAAGAACCATTACTAAATAACTGTCTACAATGGTTCATTAATGAATCACCTCACCCACCAAAATGGAATGCTGCGTATATTGGCCCTGTCACACTACGACGTATTGTGTCAGCGTATGCCCAACGGCTGAAATGGTCCCAATACGTTGAGATTCCTCGAACTTTTCGAAGCGAGAGGGCTAAGTTGGACGTATACATACCATATACCCGATGTAACAGCCACATGTTGTCACACGTGGAAAGTTTTGTGCATGCACAAAACTTTCGCGACCCTTGACGAGCGACGCCATATAACGACAAACATCGACATACATTGACGTATACCAACATACACATAATGAACGTGTAACATCTGAGTAACGCATATCGATGTAGACCGACGTAGTAGCCCAAAATCACCTGTCATATAAAACGGACTGACATCAATATTAGATTATATAAGTATTGCATATATTGTGACTGAAACTTTAATTTATGTAGCATATACTTGGAGAGAGCTTCATTTTACACAAGATATCATCTAAAAAATTTAATCATGGTTGTACTGTTATGGTTATAAATTATGGTTGTGCATGTTTACTCTATCCCACTTGAGTGGGGCCCTGTACCTTTACGTTTCTCTTGCTTTGTTCTCGTTGCTGGAACCACCGCTGTACCCATCTTTACCCACCCTTCCTCGAAACCCTTGCTGCTGTCTGCTGGATACAAGTGCTCAACTGCCGCTGGACTGAAGAGATTCGGGGCCACCCCAACGCTTCGCCTTTACAAAATTGTAAAGATGTCCCCAGCTTCTACAACCTCCCTACTGAAGATTAATCTTCAACCAAGATTGGGCCGATTTATCGGAGCCTGTCTATAATGTTGCAGTTCTGCAACCAGTAACCGTCGTAAGGTTACAAACCACCCCAAGCAAGCAAGCACAAGATGACAGAAACTCAAAACCATCGGACTATGGATCTTTAAGCATGCACACTCCAGCACCCCACTACTACTACTACTCAATCTGCGCAACGCTATAGAACCCCAGGGGACCAGGCTGAGCAGCTTGGGTGAGGAACCCGGAAGTGGAGCATTGGAAGCGAGCGTTCCATACAAAATGGAGGGCGTCACGTGACTGACCGCAGACGCCATCCCGAACCTGGCGTAGCCCCTGGTGCCGCGGTACTCGGCCTTCTTGGTGATCCCAGCCGTGGTACTGACGTCATAGACCCGCGTCACCCCGGCTTGGTACGATACTCCCACCAGCCACTCAACGTCTGGAACAGGTAAGAAATGGAGGAACACATACTATCGCCCACATCCGCATACACTATATATATATATATGCGTCATCATGGAGACAGAAAAAAAAGTCATATCGTTCGATGATTGTCTTCGTCTGTATTTTGGATCTATGTGATGTATGTGATGTGATGCAAAACGTTATATAAGTAGAAATACTGGAACTTCTGTAAACTCGCTCCTCAGTCTTCAAGTGCCTTGCTCTGTGTCTGTGACTCTACCAACTCGACTGCTGACGCCTCCCAAAAATATAGTTAAACCTCAATATCCTGATTTCCCGCTTTTAATGTGTACTCTCCTGCCAGAGAATCATTTTAGCTGGGTTTTTTAAATTTTAAATAAATGTATGCATATTTTTCATCAAAATGCATCAGGGTGCACAATTTTGTATTACTTTTTTCAATATTTTCCAGGCAGGGAAGGTCTCTCAGACCCCACGCACCATCCACATTTTGCAATGCTATTTCTCCCTATTTACTTGTATTAGGGAGATCTCCCGACTCACACTCTTATATACTTGACACATCTGCGATAGCGACAACAGGTTCGAAGCCACCCCGAAGCACAAGCAGATAAATGCTTCCATACTAATAAAACACATATAAATACTTCATACATTACATAGCATTCATAATAACCAACAGCATAGAATTAAGTAGCATCGCTTTGTAGCTGTTTGTGAAAACAGGGCCACATACTTTTAACAGGGACACCAAATGTGAGGACATTGTCGTTGCCAGCAAAGTTTCCAAAAAGTACACGCGACCCGAGGTTGTCGAACTCCTGGTTCCCGACGAAGGTTCTCCATGGACGGCTGGTGAGAGGGTAGTTGAAGATGGACACCTTCCCCACAGCCTGGATGTCGCCAATGTTGTATTTGCAGTCCTCCCTGGGTAGAATTTGAAAAGGGAATAACCCATATGATTACTCAAAGAGAGGTCACTTTATAGCTGTAAGAAGCTGCATCGTCTGATGAAAGCATCACATTTTCGGAACCAAAACATTCATCTAGATTTGATTCTACATACTCAACTTAGATACTGAGGCACTTATTGAGCATTTGTTGTTGCAGAAAAGGGGATACTGAGTCAATTTAATATATGTTACTGCTGAAGTATATATATATATCCCCTTGTATATATCCCCTTATATATATTTCCCTCATATATATATAAATTCCCGGTCGTAAGTGACAGTGTAGCGTCCCAGCTAGGATCGTGCCGGTGGCGGCGCCACCGGTCACGTGGATGGAGGTGGGGGGGGGGGGGGGGGAGCACACATCAAGTAGGCCACCCAATCAATAATAAAGTCGTAAATAACATTTTTTTAAATTTTTATTGAGGCTGTATTTATACTGTCCATAGCATATAAGCCCGGGTACCCAGGCTTGTTTTCAATGCTGGCCAGTTGTAGTGTTGGTGTTATCTTACCACACAGTAGCTGCTGATAAGGTATTTAATTGCCTCCATTTGAGTAGCAGATAGATAATTGGTTGGTATGGTTAGTAGCCTATGTTAGTTTGTTTGGATTTTCTTGGCATATATGTATTTATTTTTTCTACTCTTATTACTAGACTAGCCTACTCCTATTTACATATCATAGGCTTGTACGTAGCTGTGTGGTGTGTTATCTGGCTACTTTTGGCATGGTTACCTTCCATTGAGCGTCCCACTGGTGGGCCGTGACATATCACATCAGCTAAATGGTATGGCTATGCTATAATTCCTTCCATGCCTTTATACTCGCATAATGCTTATACATCACATACATATATATGTATATATAAATATTCGATGTGCATGCCAAAATAAATAAATAAAAGTTAGTATTTATATTGAAGTTCCAGTGAAACCTTGTTATTGATGTTACAACCGTGTTTAGAATTTCAATGTGCACACCAACAGTAATTTAGCAAGTTTTCACTTCAAATATCTCCATGGTTAGATATGTATAGTACAAGTTCCTTCAAACTAAAGGAAGATGGATTAACACGATCAGCCTATTACATGTCTACATATAATACATATATGCATATGTACATAATATACATATTATATATATTATATACATATTCCCCTACTGGACTCGCCCACGCCTCAGCGGCCGCTACGCTCACTCACTGTACCGCTGGAAAAGATATGATCTACAATGTCAATATAACAAGTACAGCTAGTTTAAAGCAATACACACTAGCCAGGAGAAGTCATGCATACCATACACATATCCGGTAGGTTGGTGCGCCAATAACCAGGTGACTTCCGGATGCAGATATAGCGTAGCCATACCAACTGTATGCCTGGGAACCACTGGTCGTCCAGTCAAAGTCAGTCTCTGATAGAAGCCCTTTATTTAAGCAAAGAATCACAATCATTTAGCTGATTGATCCGCATATAATATATGTGATATGTGTAGTTTATATTTATACAAGTATAGAAATGGCGGAAATATGGGTTTTCTGTATTTGGTAATTGGTGTTGGGCAAATCGGTTACTCCCTGGTATTCATTGCAGGGCTCCAGTCCTTTTACCCCGGTCCTGTCACTCTGGGAGAGTCTATAATATTGCTCTGTGGGCTTGTCTCAGCCCCCTCGCCCTGTGAATATATTACATACTATATGTGATGCATAATGAATTATGCGAGTATAAAGATACGTAGGGGAATTATTATCATTGTTATTCTCAATAAGACCCTACACTGTACCGGTGGCGCCACATGCGCCTCCTCACGTCCACCTGATGTAGACAACTTACAAGTGTCAGTCGCACTGGGGGATTTTTATATCTTATATCAGACACACATATATATCTACTATATATATATATATATATATATATATATATATATATATATATATATATATATATATAGCAACCAATTCAAAAGACATCGGATTGTTCAACTTTAACAGCATTAGCAGTAAGTACCGCGTTGCTTGGTGGACTTCTTAGAATACAGCGCGCCGACAAATCCGCTTTGCTGGTTCCCGGCCGGGGCGAACGGGGCGCCCACGAGGAGATCAGCGAAACCGTCCTGGTTCACGTCGCCGGCCGCCAGGGACCACCCCAGGTTACAGTACTTTTTCTAGGCAAGAGAATAGTGAATAATGCTATTGTCTCAGTAAAGGGTAAGAAAGGGTGGATATAATCCCTCCCAAAAATATTGGCGTATTTAAATAGCTTAAATGCTACCTAACACTGTGAGAAAAATTATTTTTAGAGGTACATTCACAGCAGTATTTAAAGTTACAGACACCGACTTGTGACAGTGCGTACTCGTGGCGGCTTTATAGTGCTGCCGCACTAGGAAATCAAGCCCCCAGCACCATGACCAGATATCCCACTCAGTCATATTATCCTGACATTGAGCTAACCAGTCATTGCCCTATCCTATTAATTCTGAGCACCAGGCTTGGAAGCGACAAGTATCAATTTGTAAGTCATTGGTTTGACCGATTTCCCGACCTTCCGCACGCGAGTTCGCGCTCTACCGAGTAGGCCACCGCGCCCGGTATACGACATGGAGGTATGGATATACGTACTGTGCACGACATGGTGAGGTCTGGTTTCAAGGAGATGCCACCTGTTGGCTGCCCAAGGAAAATGTAAACTTCTCCCTACAGGGAAAAACGAAATATTAATAAGTTTTTATATATAAACCTACCTAGAATTCATTCATCAATTAAGTTTTAATTTGATTATTGACTCTGTATTCATACATTGGCAATAAGCTTGACCACATATCTCATACACGTGTTGAATAGGATTTTATTTTTGACAAGCTGATTTAGTTTGCTTTGTTTGTTTGATGGGGTTTTGTGTCCTGGTAACATCTAAAGTTATATCAGGATGGGGATCAGCGTGCACTTAGGGCGACTTTATAGTGCTGCCCAACTGAGATACCAAGTCACTGGCACCATGACCCACTCAGTCACATTATCCTAACACCGAGCTAACCAGTCATTGGCTATTTCTTTTAGTCCCAAGGGTCAGACTTGGTAGCAACAAGTCTCAATTTAGTAAGTCATTGGTGTGACTCGGTCAGGATTCGAACCCCGAAGCTTCCGCATGGGACGCCATCACTCTTACCGATTCAGCCACAGCGTCCAGTCGCAAACTTTGTAAATGCATTGAATACAACCCGTGTTGAACAGTTGAAGATTGCATAAATATAATGGGATACACATACACAGACTAACAAATTCAACCAAGATCTACTTGCTATGCCGTCTTTCATTGTCACATTGATACTATCACATAAACTATCAATGATAGTTTATGTGGCTACATGAACAGGGCCAGATCAAATTAGGGTTGGTTAAAGTAAAGTAATTATTTTTAATGGAAAATTCAATATATAGTTAAAGTTGACCAGCAGCAACAAATCCCTTAATAGATCAGAGTGTCGCCTCATACCACGTTACTCCGCTAGCTGGCGCCACCATCCCATCTACTGTTGCACCCCCCCCCCCCCCTCCACACACACACTCAATGCTCACTTTGTATATATATATATATCTGTTTATATATAAATATATATATATATAATCAGCAGCATGATATGTAGTCAATGGCCGTATAACCCTACATGTCAATGACTACAGATAAATATATATAGATTAGTTAGACGAATCTTACCTTGGTATAGATGATGGATAACTATTGTTTTCCCGAGGTATAAGCCTCGGCTAGACGTGGGTGAGGGAGAGATAAGCACATCCGGGTCCAGCAATCTTTACCTACTAATTCAGGATAAAATGATCTCTAATAAATTGTTGAAAAAACTAATGTTTCCTTTGTACAAGCAACAGACTAGACGTGGTAGGGTGTGGAGGGTGGGCCCTCACCCACGTCTAGCTGAGGCTTATACCTTGGGAAAACAATAGTTATCCATCATCTATACCAAGGTAAGATTCGTCTAACTAATCTATTTTACCTCGGTATATAGCCTCAGGCTAGCCGCAGGCTAGGGAGACTTTACGTAATATCATTTTATCCTGATATTTAATTGTTATTGTTATGTTATTTCTGATTATTTGTGTGGTATGGAACATTGTTAAAATCACTATTTGTGACTATGCATATGTTCTCACCTTTTGACCTTTAATGCTGTAGCAGTCGTTGTGCGACACCACTGGGCTTCTCCAAACGCTTGTTATAATGTCTAGCAAACGATCGTTCGGTCTTCCATCCTGCATGCGCTAGTATGCGCTTGACCGAAATTCCTAGGAGGCATGCCTTTGACACCATGGCTCCTCTCGTTGAGTGTGACGCATATTTGTCCGTATTCACTCCTGCCAGCTTTAGCACATTAATTGTCCAACGGGCGAGTGTGTCCCTTGAAATGCCCTTGTGTGGCTTAATAAAGCTTATCAATAATTGTCTTGAGTTTCTAACTCCTTGTGTCTTGGATATATATGTTCTAATCGCAGAAACTACACACAGTTTTAGATTGTCCTTGAATTGCGTTACATCAATTGATGACAAAGGGTCGCCTATGCGATTAGATTTTAACAATGTTGTTAAATCGAAGGTGGCTTGCCTTCTATCTATTTCCAGTCCATCGAGTGAAAGTGCCACTATAGTTTGGCCTCGATGACCTGTGACTAACAGTAATAAAAGTGCTAACTTAAACCCTAATTGTTTTATATCTAGAAATCTATTATGTGGCCAATCCATAAACATTTTGAAGACCAGTGACACATCCCAAAATCGGTCGTATTTTGGTTTAGGTGGGTTTCGTTCATAAATCCCCCTTAGTACCCAGTGTATTACGTGATGTTTACCCATTGTTTCTCCCCCTAACCTGGGAAGAATGATCGATAGATCACACCTGGCCGCATTAATTGCGCCGTAACCGAGGCCATCTTGTTCTAACATCCTGAAAAATCTGCACACTTGGGCAATGGTTGGATTCATCGGTTTACCCTTTTGAATAAGACAGTAAACGCCCCATTTTTTCAAATATGTGGTATACATTTTAACTGTTCCTTTTCTCCACGCATGCGACACCAACCGTTCTTGTGTAATTTTGTCTAAACCAAATTGTTCTAGGTATTTATTCAGAAAAGGAATGCAAGCAATGGTGTTGTTGCTACGTTGCCGTGATGTTCCAGAGGGCCTTGGTGAGTTAGATTTCCTTGGGATTTTGGGAATCTTAGGCAGTCTCTGGCTGTCGAGACTAGTCCCGCTAGCCACGGTTGTGTGTCCCATTCGGGGACAATCAGAATGGCGTGGGACCGATCCATCTTTATCTTTCGTGCCACTCTGGTAATGAGATTAAAGGGGGGGAAAATGTAATAAAATTCATTTTCCCAAATCAGTGAGAAAGCATCTATGTGCCAAGCAAATGGTTCTGGGTGCCAAGACACATATTTGTTAATTTTGAAATTATTTCTTGATGCAAATAAGTCTACCGTAGGTGACCCCCATTGTTGACAAATTTTGTTGAAAATTTTTGTGTTTAATTTCCATTCTAAGTGATCGTGAAAGACTCTGCTCTTTTTGTCAGCCAGGACGTTCTGCGAACCTGGGATATGAGATATGGTTAACCATATTTGATGTTGTTGCGGCCAGTTCCAAATACTCTGTGCCAAGTTATTGCATTCTTTTGACTTTGTACCTCCCATATTCCTGACATATGCCATAGCTGTAGTGTTATCTGTCAGAAGTTGAACCGTCTTTTTAGGTATTTTAATTAGACTCAAAAGGCCCAAGTAAATCGCTCTTAATTCAAGAACATTAATATGGTCTGATTTTCGTTATCTAACCATCTACCCCCTGTTGCTACATCATTTCGATGAGCTCCCCAACCTTGTAATGAAGCATCGGTAGTAACTACCGTGTTGGGTTGACCCATTCGAATGGGATTGGGGGAGTTATTAATATTCTCGATCCACCAAAAAATGTCTTTACAGCCGTCTCGGGAAATGTTCATTGGTCTTTCGAAGTTACCTTGTTTGCGTGCTAACGCTCTATTCTTTTCTATTTCTAGAGACTTGATATGCGCGGCTCCAAAAAGAACAGCCGGTGCATACGAGACCATTATACCGATAAGGACGGCGACCTGTCTAATCTTTGGCCTGGATATGTCAAGCAGCTGGGAGGCCGTGTCATGAAACTTCTGTAGTTTCTGTTCCGTTAGAGATACGGTCATGGCTTTGGTGTTAATCAGAAACCCTAAGCATTTTAATTCCCTATTCGGGACGAAAACAGATTTCTTGTTATGAATGTAAAAACCTAAATCTGTTAATAAAGCACACAAATCAGTAACTGCCGTTTGGCATTTATCAAAGGATTCTGCCATAATAAATGAATCATCTATGTATGGGAACATTGTGTGTCCTATTCTACCCATGACTGCAAAAACAGGTTTTAACAATTTGGTAAACAGTCACGGTGCGCAAGCTAGACCATTAGGCATGCATGTAAATTGGAAGAGGGTACCGTTCCAAATAAAACTCAGAAATTTTCTGTGTTCTTTGCAAATGGAGACTGTGTAATACGCATCTCTTAAGTCTACACTGGCGAGCCAGGCTTCCGGCGTAATTAAATCTCTCGCCGTTTCTAATGAGAACATTTTAAAATGTTTGTATGTAACCGATTCATTTAATTTGGTTAAGTCCAAAATCCTGCGAATTTCGCCATTTGGTTTCGGCCTAGAAAAAACATTAGAAATAAACTGTCCTTCTGTGTTTTGTACTCGTTCAATAATTCTCTTAGTCTCAAAAAGAGAAACCTGAAAATCAATTTGTAGTTTTTCTTCTGCGTTAAATTTATATGGGAATGGAACTCTTTTCTGTTTTGGTATATCTGTGAAGGGTATTTGAACCCCTTTTACAATCTCCAAAATTTCGCTATCATTTGTAATATTACACCAGTTGTGTAAACAGTTCAGGATATTTCCTGCCTTAAATGTGCTTCATGTTTGTGTCTCTTCAGACACCGTGTTGAGGGTAGAAGTCTGTGTTGTCGACTCTACTTGGCTCCTGGCCGTGGGAACTGGGGTCTGGGTGTAAACTCCCTTTTGTACCCGCGGTTCTCGTTCCACCCCGTGGTCTGTCGTTCTCCTCCTCTGCCGCGTCCCCTGGGACTGAACCCGAAGGATGGACCTCCGCGCCCTGGCCTGCCTCCTCGGCGGAAGCGAAAATCCGAGCGGGGGCGTCGGAATTTGCCGGGGTTGTCAAACTTTTTACCCCATGTCAGTGTTCTTAGCGCTTTTCGTGTCTACCTCCACTGCTTTGAAGAGGTGCGCTAGCTGTCCCCCAAACATTTTGGTTTTGTCCAGCGGCTTACCTAGCACTGGCTTTGGTGGGAGGTAAAGTGTGTATTCTTTACCATCATTGTCCGTAACTTTCTTAGACCTGGCAACTTCTTTGCCAGCATCTGTGGTCACCGACTTAAAGACGTTCTCGAAACGTCGAAACGTCATAAAGTTCGACGCTGCGGTAAGCAGCGCAATGCCTTTATCCATGGTGCGAGCAAGCGACGAGAATTTATTCTCGGCTTGCATTCTGTTTGCTACCGGAGTTATGGAAGTCAGAGCTCCGAGCACTGCTCTATGGATGGTACACAACGCGTTCTCGTAACGCCGTCTTTCGTCCGAGAGATGGATACCTGCATCCATTTCTTTGCTGATGGACTCGGGAACGCCTTTGATTCCCGAGATTTGTTCGGTCAGCTTACTGATCACCTCAGCGGGTTTAAATGTGTGGAAATGTCCTTTTAACGTTTCCCTCATCATGGTTGTGGCACGCAACCTCTTTGCTTTCGCCAACGGGCATTTCTTTTTAATTTTTGCCCCTATCCGTGCATAGACACCCGCTCTTTCGGTGTCTGAGTCAGACTCCGTCGAGGACGAGTCATCTGAATCATCAGATGATGAGTCCTTCTTCTTCTTTTTGTTTTTCTTGGTCTTTTTAACCCGCTTCTTGTTGACTTTGGTGAATTCATCACCTGAACTACTCACGAGTCTTTTGCGCTTTTTGACTTTCGGTTTCGGAACCTCAAATGTTTCATCATCCGAAAAGTCTTCCCAGTCGTCGTCTGGGATGGGAGGAGAGGAAGCCCGTGTTGTGGGCTGCATGTTTTTGTATTTCTCCATAATTCTGACGATCTTTTCTTCTAGGTCCTCCTCTCCACTATCCTTATCCGAAGGACCAGCTCCTGGCTATGGTGACGGTGGACGCGTCTGTGGCGGCGACGAATCATACCCTGAGGGCACGCGGCCTTCTGCCACTGCTGGCGGAACCTTGTTTCGCTTGGTGGCCATCGGTTTCTGTAACAAAAAAGTTACTTAATACCGGTATCATCTCAACATGGTCACAAAGTGAGCCCCAGAACTGGGTTGAGGTATTATTCTTATGGTATAGAGTAACGTGTTTACACCGTTCTGTATACAGGCGTTAAGCTAATGGTATGCCGTAGGTTTTATCGGTAGTGAAACCAACCATACGGAGGGGCGGCCATTGGCACGCCCGCTCTCTCTGTTTCGTACACTTCTCCCACCTGCGCATTCTGCGCCAGCAAGTTGAAGAAAATATTACGAAACTCGGAGGCTCGCCTCAAAAACCGGTCTGGGGAGTCTATAAAAGAAACCCAGGATCATCCCCAACAAAACCCTCTTTTAGGGTTCGGAGGAATTTCCTTAGGAGATGCAACTCGGGTTAACATCTCTGCCTGTCTGTATACAGGTTGCGCTATATCAAGCGGTATCGGTTTCGGTTCTGTACATAAGTGTTCTAACCTTGTGTTTTTTATAACACCAAAACGTGTCCAAATCGGACCTGAGAAAGTTCTAAGCTTTCATAATTGGATGCTATAAACCATCCTTAAGAAGTTTATCGGGATTTTGCAATACTTACAGTTGGTTAAAGTGTTGTAGTAGTTAAATCCTGCCAGAGCAGCTCAGCGAACGTCCTCCCGCCGTGAGCTGCTTATGCTAATTGCTGGAGGTCGGATGTGCTTACTCTCCCTACCGGCTAGCCTGAGGCTATAAACCGAGCCTGAGGCTATATACCGAGGTAAAATATATATATATATATATGAGATGTGTAACATATTATGTGAGTATAAAGATACATAAGTGAATATTACTTATTATTATTTTTGTTATCCTCCGTAAGATGCGACACTGTACCGGTGGCACCATCTCGCCCATCCCACCTCCCCCCCTCCCCCCCCCCCCCCGATGTTGACCAGTGTCAGTCGCAACGGACGATATTTTCTTCATATTCGCCATAAAAATGGCCTTTGCTGTCCACACGGCATTAATTCACCACCAATCATTCTTCACACACAAATAAACACATATATATAGTTATACATAATATATAAGATCGTTGACTAGCTATCATTATCAAGCTGCTCATTCTCTATATATGTACAGGCCTATATATGGATAGTGATACTCCCATTATCGCATGTAATAAGCTCCGGAGTTCCTGCCCCGCCCCCCCCCCCGTCACGGGGTTGGGGGTTGGGGGGGGGGGGGGTCGCGCCTGCTCCTCGCCGGCCCCCTGCTCGGGGCGCAACACGTCACTTGCTCGGAACTTTTTTCCGGAAGTATATATATATATACATATATATATATATATATATATATATATATATATCTGTTTATATCGATGTATATACATATATATATATATATAACGTTACTGATTATCAAAGAATATTGTAGTTTATGCGAGTATTGACCTACATGGTACGTAAGTTGCGGTGCTCCGACAGATGGCGCGCTGACAGCCAGGTCGTTGACTCCGTCCGAGTTCAGGTCAACCACTGCCACTGCGTGACCGAACCGAGCGTTCAGCTGACCGACATAAGATTCACCATCGTTACCTCCCAATTTACCAATCCCACCTACTTCTTAAGGCTTCGTGGTCCAATGGTTTAAAGTTTTTACATTATATTTGTTTCTGTAGCACTTTTGTGACATGGAAACCAAAGGTGAAAACATCCCAAATAATAGCAGAATATTCATATGAAGGTTTATAATATATTGTGCATATGTCAGGTTTGACATTTTTTTCACATTTTGATTTTGATCTTATGTAAATTGAGAAAACTGTTAAAGTTAATCGTGTAACATCCATGCATGACATAATTTGAACACACATCCATAACAATTAACATCATTTTATCACACACAACAAATTCAAAAAGGATTTTATTGATTACAGTTAAGCAAAAAAGATTGTCTTACAAGAAAAAAGTTGAAAAAACGTGTGGGTAGATGTATGGTGTCGATATGCAAATGTTCATATTTTAACATTAGCACAAAGTCATAGAAGCATAATTTGTATACATTTTCTGGGCTAGATTAACATAGTTAATACACAGAGTCAACAATAACCATTTAACTCCCCCCCCCAAATATATATACATAATATACATAAAATATATTTTTTTAAATTATATCGATCGCAAGTGTAGTGGTCTGCACTGACCTCTCAGGCAAGTAACCACATAGACAGGTAGGCGTGGGGAGTGTGTTGATATCAGGGAGCCTAGGTGGTGTAATGGTTAGCACACTGGCCCGGAATGCAAAGAGATGTGGGTTCGAGTCCCGCTCTAGGCGCAATATTTCCCATTTTCATCACCCCCATGACACTGGTTGCCGTGATCAGGATCCTGTACAAGCTTTGCGCTGTATGGTTGTTGAACCTACCCTGTGTATGTATGTGTTAGTGCATTGCCTGTATGTATGTAATTGTAAGCATTACAAGACTTACAATTCCAGGGGGACGAGTGTAGTGGTCTGCACTGACCTCTCAGGCAAGTAACCACATAGACAGGTAGGCGTGGGGAGTGTGTTGATATCAGGGAGCCTAGGTGGTGTAATGGTTAGCACACTGGCCCGGAATGCAAAGAGATGTGGGTTCGAGTCCCGCTCTAGGCACAGTATTTCCCATTTTCATCACCCCCATGACGCTATAATCTATTTTACTTCACATTGATGTAACTTGTATTTTAAAGGGTTACTTTTAGAGATATTTCAAGTGAAAACATGCCATATTAAATTTGGCATCTATACCAACATGCTGGACATCCTAGGCTTCAGTTGCAATAGGTTCTATTGAATTGACATAGTATTCCGTCTGTACAGCAATAAATGCGTAATGTGAGCACTGATATCTAAGTTGGAAATATAGAATAAATCTAGGCAGGTATTTCGGGCTTTTACCAAATTTGATGCCTTCATCCGTCTATGCAGCTTTAAATTGTGAGATGTCCTTGAGGATTTCACAAACCACTAATATAATCACCATAGACGCAAGAGAGGATTAAACCTATCATATCTGAAAATTACTATTAATAGGTGTGATATAAACGCTTTATGTTCTATAAATCACAAAGTATTATATATATATACATATAATGTTGATAAGAATCTTGCAGATTGCATCTGCAGCGTACCTGTACACCATCCAATATGACATCAGCCTCTCTGTCCAATGTGAGGTTTTTGCTAGGAAGCCCACTGGCAGACCCTGTGGGAAGATTATTAGAGGCAAATATAATACATGTATCATTGGTTGTAGTCATTCTTCAACTAATATAATTTCTCCCTAAAGTTCAGCATTATATAATATATATATGCTATATTATATATCGCATATATTTCAATACATAGAATGTTAAATATTTATTATAAGATATGCATATATATATATATATATATATATATATATATATATATATATATATATTATATCCCAACCAGTCTTCAGCTCATATAATTTCTCCTTAAACTCTTGCATTTTAATATATATAGACGTGTACATATATATTCCAATATATATTCCAATATATATTTTCAGAAATATCCACATATATATATATATATATATATATATATATATATATATATATATATATGGACTCGTTATCGTGTGTAATAAGCTCTGTATTGCCCCCCCCCCCCCCCACCCACGTGGGTGGGGGGGGGGGGCATGCACCGCTCCACCCTTTGTGCGGGGCTTGACACTCCACTCGCTCGGAAGTTTGACATATATATATATATACAGATATAATAACACAAGTGTAAAAGCCAGAAGAAGTCCATCTGCCACCCTACTTGTCCTAATCTTATCTCAACAACCATAGTCAACCAAATCATTTGAGTATGCCAGCGTCTTTTGGACACATACTCTCACTAATTTAAACACATTGGGTAAATAATATCAACAAAGCTTCCTGCTTTAGCTTGGTTGGGAGCCAATTTGTGTGTTAAAGTTGTATAGTCCGATACAAGCATCAATTTTCAACAACAAAAACTACTCAGATATATTTGAACTTAAACATCAAACTAAATATAACGGTGCACTTCTGAAGTATTTGGTGCTACACGGAAGGGCATGCTGGTCAATTTACAAGAATATGTTAGTGCTGGAGCCTATGGGGTCAGAGTTTTGACAAACATGCCATCATTAATTTTGTATGTTTACACTTCAAATATCTTCTAAGTTAGTAATTTCAAAGCAAGGCTACTTCAAACTAAAGTAAGGTAGATTATACCTAGCAATATAATATACATATGTATGTGTATATATATATATATATATATAATATGTATATATTATATATATATATATAATATATATATATATATGAAGAGTTCAGGCGCAAAACCACGTAAATGCCAATCCAAAAATGGGGATAAACATTGGAATTCAATCCTCGAAACCTTTTTAAATTTGTTTTATTCCTTCTCTTTTGTTCATTGCTCCACAACCATGTGATCATATGAAAAGTGGAACTAATGAGAATTAAAATTATTTTTAGGTACAAATCTTTTATTTAAACTACATTTTTTGATTGGCGGTTACATGGTTTTGCGCCTGAACTCTTCATATATAATCCCAGAAAATGACAGGAAACTAAAAATCATCGGACTATTATAAGCCGCTTTAAGAAAACACAATTGCAAAGTACCTCTCACTTCGCCAACCAAATAATATTTGATAACTGTCTGGCTGCCACTCAAAATTACTACTTTTATACTAGATTAAGACAAGGACTGGTTGATTCAATGCCAGGATAATGTGACTGAGTGGGATATTAACTCATAGTGCCAGTGATCTAGTATGCCAGTTAAGCGGGGCCGTACGTGAGTGCGCACTACAGTCGGCGTCCTGATATTACCTTAGATGTTGCTCGGACGCAGAACCCCAGTCCAGATACTTACCGTAGACGATGTAGACGCGGCCCTGCATGTGGTTCCCCAGTGCGCCGTGTCCGGGAGCGCCAATCACAAGGTCCGGGTGGCCATCGTTGTTCATGTCGGCGGACGCCATGCTCCTTAGTTCCAAGTACCATATTAGGCTTATTATATGTGCTAACAAAATACCCTGATATTGTCAAGTGCAATGATATAATTAAAGTTGCATTTCTCAATGGTTTTGAGTTGCTGCCATAGAGATATGTGTATATATTATAGTATATATACCGGATGCGGTGGCCGAATCGGTAGAGCGCATGCTTCCCGTGTGGAAGGTTGGGAGTTCGAACCCCAGCCGAGTCAAACCAATGACTTATAAAATTGATACTTGTCGCTACCTAGCCTGGTGCTCGGCATTAATAGGATAGGATAACGACTGACTGGCACAGTGTCAGGATAATATGACTTTGTGGGGTATCGGGAGTGTTTTGCTTGCGACCTGGTCTCCCAGTGGGGCAGCATTATAAAGTCGCCATGAGTGTGCACTGTCACAAGTTGGTACCTGTCCTGATATGACCTTGGATGTAAAACAACAACAAACAATAAATAACGTCATTTAAAATCCGACCGTCTGAGCGGGTCTGGCAGCAGTATTGACCAGACGCAGCTGGTATCAGGGCGGTCAGGAGGCAGACTAGTGGAGGATGAAGGAACTAGACTAGGCCGCAGCAGTGGCAGTAGTAACTCAATGACTCTAGTACAGTAGGAGTAACTAATAACATGACAGTACAGGGTGTAGTAACTAATATAGGGAAAGGTAGTTAGTTGGTCGTGTCCTTGTTTATATTCCCATAATAGATTATAGAGCACATATATATATTGTAGGGGTGATGAAAATGGGTATGATGTAAAACAACAACAAACAAACAAACAATATATAACATCAGAGATATAACAAACAATATATAACATCATGTGTATATATATTGTAGAGGTGATGAAAATGGGTAATATTGCGTGTAGAGCAGGATTCTAACCCACACCTCTTGCATTCCGGGATAGTGTGCTAACCATTACACCACCTAGGGTCCTTGATGTCATCACCTTATCCGCACCTATCTGTCTATTTGGCGCCCTGGCTGAGAGGTCAGTGCAGACTACCACATGTATCTTAGATAAATATATCAGATTGATTGCTATAACAAATAAAAGTTGAAAAAACGTGTGGGTAGATTTATGGTGCCGATATTCAAATGTTCATATTTTCACATTAGCACAAAGTCATAGAAGCATAATTTGTATACATTTTCTGTGGTAAATTAACATAGCTAATACACAGAGTCAACAATAACCATTTAACTCCCCCCCCCCAAAAAAAAGGCTAAATCATTAACAATATAATGTGCTAACCAAATATGTGATACAGTTTCTGAGAAAGACCCAAATGTATATACATAATATACATAAAATATATAACAAAATTATATCGATCGCTATAATCTATTTTACTTCACATTGATGTAACTTGTATTTTAAAGGGTTACTTTTAGAGATATTTCAAGTGAAAACCTGCCATATTAAATTTGGCATCTATACCAACATGCTGGACATCCTAGGCTTCAGTTGCAATAGGTTCTATTGAATTGACTTAGTATTCCGTCTGTACAGCAATAAATGCTTACTGTGAACACTGATATCTAAGTTTAAATTGAAGTAACCTTTATTATAAATATTATTAGTTTTATTATAAATGGATGAAGGGAAAGCTTGCAAAATTACTTGAAGTGTGCACACCGAAATTCTGTGACACCATAGACCAGTAAGATATTCTATTAAATTGACTTAGTATGTGCCCTTCTATGCAGCGATAGTAGTTTAACAACTGCACCAGTACCTAAGTTCCATATGTATGATCAACTCTAGGTAAATGTTTTGCCTTAGAAAATTTGACGTTTCCATCGGATTTCACAACTTTAAAGTCCGGTACACACCTCCTGTATAAAACCTAAAACTGCCCGTTTCGCGACAAAGTCTTAGTTTTAGTCGGTTTCAGTCTTTTGGTGTGTGACCCCCTATCACACCAGAGCCTTCCGATTCGCGACTTAAAACTCAGTTTTAGGTTTTATACGGGAGGTGTGTACCGGGTTTTATAAGATTCGAAAAATGAATCGGGCAGTTTTAGTTGGGAAACGGGACAGGTCGGGTTGTAACGGGTACCGTCAGGCAGTCAGTTTCAGCGCGTGAATCGTATACAGGAGGTGTGTACCAGGCTTAAAGTGTTGTGTTTAAAGTGAAGGCTAGGGGTGGGAGGGACACCAACACCCATCTTCTGATGTATAATCTGAAGATGCGACCCGGCATGCTGGGTCGCAGCGTCAGTCCTTTCTGAGGGAAAAGCGGGACTCAGAACACATATTTTCGTTCCACATGGCGAGGTGTTCAGTTCCCAGATGAGATATATTCCAAATTAGTCCTTACTACTGAATAGATCATGCTTTCATCAGACTTATTGACATGTCCCTAGAGGAGATACATAGCCGTGCTATATTACAAAATATACCCCGACCAAACAGCGAAAAGGTGCCCCCCATTAGGAGCTTAACAGTAACACCAGCTAGGTGATGCCTTCTCTGACATTCTGCGACACCCGCAATGTCCGATTCACAATAGCGTCCGTCACCTCTAATACCGGCTAGTGTCCGCTGGGCATTTACTTACTTGCCGATGCGGGCATATCTGTTGGTGGTGTCGTAGAAGGTGTTCGCATTGAGCACTGCGGCCTGCTGGCCGGTGCTCGGGGTTGACTCGTGGGTGACGTCCACTGCCTTCTTGGCCTCAGCTGCCACCAGCGCTCCGCGAATCTTCTCCTACAGAATGGGATTACACTAGTTAAGTCCTGCAGCCCTGATCACGTGACAGAGCTGTCACTAATGTGACCAGCTGTTTACGCCTCTTACCTATGTAGTTTGTATATTATGTACTTAGAGCTTACTTATGGTTTATATACTTAGTATCTGCTTCTTCAGATTTTATAATACATACCCAAATTAGATTCTGTTGTACTTATTTAGCCGTGGTATTGAATGGCACACTAAGTCAATTCACTAGAACCTGTTACTGCTGAAGCCTATGGGGGTCAGAGTTTTGACATGCGCGCTTAAATTAATTTGGGATGTTTACACTTCAAACATCACATAAGCTGATCATTTCAAAGCAAAATTACTTCAAACTTAAAGTAAGATAGATTATAACGATCAAACTAATAAGTAATATATATTCACTCAGAAAATGACAGAAACTCAAAACCATCGGACTATGCAATTTAAAATGTTAAGCCCACAGTTTTTGATCTTTGTATTTACCTTGAGTTTGTCATTGGCTTTAATGTAGACACCCCGCTCTGCGCGTTCCAAGGTGACGTAGCTGGCGTCCATGTCACCGACCACCTTCTTGACATAACTGGCATCGTTGGTACCATGCTGGACGCGGGGCGACTTCCCATACGTCACTTCCTGTGACCTCCTTTCAGACCGGTCACCGCAGTCCACATACAGAGGGTTCTCCGTAAGTTTGCACGTACTAGAAGAGAGAGAGCGAGAGATCTACTAGCCATGAGATGGAATTCATAGCTTTGTATTTCCACTACCAGATTTAGAATTTAGACCTAAGAGGGCCGTTAAAATAGTACGAAATGTTATATTTTTTAACAAAATCTAAATTAGACACCCTTGTAAAGATCCGTAACGCTAGGCCATACGCCACCCAATGCGTTGACACCCCTCCCTTACTCACCGAAGCGCTACATGATATGTGAATGGCCCCTAATGTCCAATTCAGAAATATTTTGAAAGCGCTAATAATTCAACCGGGCGTTGTCAGTAAGTAAATGGAGCTAATTCATGGTGGAATGGTGACCTACATACAGATAGTAAAGACAATCTGCAATACGGATGTTGAATTGACATTGTCTTAGCCTGAAATCTGGCAACCAGCCAAGTGAAGGGAGCTTAACTCTTCAACACACATCCAGGAGAACATTGCTTTGAATCAATTTGGGCTTTTCACCTTCATGGAATAGGATAAATAGTCTAGTGAATTAATTATTTGTGAGCATTATTCATGCAACAATGGCTTTCGCACTGAGATAGTGCCCGTCAAAGAAATAAAATAAATGCATATTCCGATTGTTTAAAAAGAAAAATGAGAAAACAAAGCATGGTATTACCATTTTGAATGTCACTAAAATAAGGGGATGCTCCCCAGTGAAAGTATATTCTGATGAACATCATTACAGATTATCTGGAAAAACATTACTAAATTATACATGTTTATATTTAAAATGGGGGAACTATAGAATGCTCGCCTGGTCCCATTCTCGAGCATAGTGATGGTGTTTCTCCAGCCATTGGTCGTCCATGCCGTCATGTCATCCATCGCACCCAAAAAATAGTCCTGCATCCGGTCAGCAAGGAAGGGACTCCAGTCAGAGAACAGAGGGTACAGCTGCAAGGAAAGGGAAGCCATTAAAAGTCTGATCACCTGAGTGATATAGTTTAACATGATAGTAATATTCTAGAAAGATTAACCGCATTGTGTATACCTTGCAACATATACAATCTACAACACCATGGTTATAGCCATCTTCCAGACCAAGTGGTTGAAGCACCAATGATAGAAACATTTGATAGTCATTGGAGAGGACACCCACAATTACATGACTTCAGGGCTCTGTCCACCTCCATATGTGTACAAAAGAATAGTTATGTTGTTATCATAACACGCTAGCATTAGAGACCCAATAGGGCCTACATCAGCCAGAAGAGGATCTGTAAGTTAATCTCTAAGTTAATAATAGTGTAGTCATATTGCGAAGGCAAATATATATACATATCTATATATACATAGATATAGTTTTATATTCGGCGCTCATGTGATGCTAACTCATTCAGACTGGTGCATGATTAGGCGGTGGCGGCGCCAGCCTCGTGTGGCGGGTTCCGGCCCACAGCAAATAGTACAATTGATCCAATAAGTGAATAATAAATAGCATGCACAAATAAGTATGAAACAATATGACAGTTCCGGCTCCGCACATTTATACTCATATAATTAATTATATACCACACATATATATATAGAGAGAGAGACAGAGAGAGAGAGTGAGAGTGAGGGAGAGAAACAGAGAGAGAGAGAGAAAAAACACTAAAAGAAACAAAGAAGAAGAAGAAAGCAGCATTACCAGGTTAATGGCACCTAGTCGCTCTCCTGCTCGTCCCAGGTACATCCACACGGAGCAGTTCGTGATAGTTTCGCTGTCCATTCGGTTGGAGCCATAGTACTCCTTGTAGATCTCCACCAGATCATCCGTAGGGATGTACCTGCAGGATGGTAGACATGTGACACAGTAAGGATTCCCTGGTGACTAAGAGTATAACCCGTGCGTTTGGGTCCCACTCACAGGTGGCGCCACAGTGTCAAATACAGGAACTAGAATTGGTACAAATGACAGTGCAGACTTTATAATCAATGTTAAGAATTAGCAGGCTAGTGTAGAATAATTGCGTTGTTTATATTCGCATGTGGAAATTACAGAGCATTATATATATATATATATATGCCTGCTAATTCTTAACATTGATTATAAAGTCTGCACTGTCATTTATATATATACATAACTATATATGTGGGTACCTATTTTAGTTCATATATTTGACATTGTGGCGCCCCCTGCGAGTGGGACTCAAACGTACTGATTGTATTCATATGGGGAATATAATATAAACAAAGCAATTATTCTGTACTAGCTGGGGTCTTCTAACCATTGAATAAAATATTTATGCCATATATAGGCCTACCTATTCAAATTCCTGTATTTAACACCTTTTCTTTGTTTGGGCTTACAATTGCAATTTATTTCATTGTGGATAAAATACTAGTATTAAGCATATCTAATGTCTTACCAATTATCAAGAATGTCGATCTGCATGATGTCTGATTCAACCATGTTTACAACATCGCCACCTGAATGTAAGTAAGCATATGTGGGTTGTGTATGACAAGCATTAATTAGAGGGGTGGTCAAAAGAAATTATGAGCTTCAGATAGGAACTTATCATAATGAAATCGCTCAAAATATATAACTGACAGTACAATCACATCAAATTAAAGCTGCATAGTCCGATGAAGCATCACATTTTCAAAAGCAAAACAATTATCTAGAATTTATTCTACATATCTATCTTAGATACTGATGCACTTATTAAGAATTTGTTACCACCTGTAAGGGAAGAGTGGGGAAATTTGGTAGAACATGTTACTGCTAAAGTAACATGTTCTACTGTCAGAAGAACAGGTTAGAGTTTTGGCATCCTTGCCAATATTAATTTTACATGTTTGCACTTCCAATATCTCAAAACTTAGCCATTTAAAGGGAGGAGATATTCGTCGCCGGGAAAACAAACGAACTCAGAATAGTTCAGATGTGTGCCACAGGGGTGGTGCATGCTTAGTACTGAACTTTTCCACTTGGTGGTGTACAGGAGAGTGACCTAGATTGTTGTGCCATTGGCTGGTTGAGTGGAGAGAAGGGAGGGTAATACTGAGGTATTTTCAATCTTCTTTAGAGTAGTGCAATGAGGAAATATATTTGCATAATATAAAATATATGTTAGTACAATTACATTGCATAATTTGATGAGAAACAGATATAGATGAAAAACGTTTTTTTGTTGTTGAATAGAAAAAAAGTTCTGCTGTGGATGGGGTTTGAACCCACACAACCAAGCAACTTCTGATCACAAATCCTACACTCTAACCACTAGGCCACAGAGACCACACATGATAACTACTCTCAGTTCAGGCTATTTGTGTATAGGACATCACATATAAAACGTGTGTGTGTATGTGTTTGTTTTGTTTATTGTTGTTTTACGTGCTAGCAACATCTAAGGTCATATCAGGACAGGTACCGACTTGTGACAGTGCGCACTCATGGCAACTTTATCGTGCTGCCCCACTGGAATACCAGGCCACCAGCACCATGACCTGATATCCCACTCAGTCACATTATCCTGACACTGAGCCAACCAGTCCTTGTCCTATCCTAATAATGCCAAGTGCCAGACTAGGAAGCAACAAGTATCAATTTGAAAGTCATTGGTTTGACTCGACCAGGATTCAAACTCACAACCCCACGATCTACCAACATGGGAGACGGACGCTCTAACTCGAATCCTGGTCGAGTCAAACCAATGACTTTAAAATTTATACTTGTTGCTTCCTAGTCTGGCGCTCGGCATTATTAGGATAGGACAAGGACTGGTTGGCTCAGTGTCATGATAATGTGACTGAGTGGGATATCAGGTCATGGTACTGGTGGCATGGTATTCCAGTGGGGCAGCACTATAGAGTTGCCATGCGCGCGCACTGTCACAAGTCGGTACCCGTCCTGATATGACCTTAGATGTTGCTAGGATGTAAAACAACAACAAACAAAACATACATACATACGTATGTACTTACGTACATACATATGTACGTACGTACGTACGTATGTACGTATGTATGTGCATATGTATGTATACATACGTACGTACGTACATACACACACATACATACATACATACATACATACATACATACATACATACATACATACATACATACATACTGGGAAGGATGGCATGAAATGAGGGGCAGATTGGACATTGGTAAGTGGGTGTCACTGTCGGAATCTCAAAGGACATACATACATGTATACATACATCTATACATACATGTTTACATACATGTGTACATACATACGAACATACATACATACGTACATACACACATACTTTTTATATGTGACGTCCTATACACAAATAGCCTGAAGTGAGACTACTAATTATGTGTGGTCTCTGTGGCCTAGTTGTTAGAGTGTTGAACTTGTAATCTGAAGTTGTTTGGTGGTGTTGGTTCAAACCCCATCCACAGCACAAGCTTTTTTACATTCATCAACAAAAAAACGTTTTTCATCTATATCTGTTTCTCATTGAATTATGCAATGTAATTGTACTAACATATATTTTAGATTACACAAATATATTTCCTGATTGAACTACTCTAAAGAAGATTGAAAATACCCCAGTTTTACTCTCCCTTATCTCCACTCACCCAGCCATTTTTAAAACAACAGCTGCCAGCTAGTCCCAGCCTCAGAACTGACCCACTTCTGGTGGTGAAGTGGGTCCCCTACTCTCCCCACACATATTTGGTTCTTTAAACATAAAAACCAAATAAGGTTGTGCTTGGAGAGCATTTGTCGGAGTACGGTTCCAGTCGCCAGCGACCTATATCTGGCCCCTTTAAAATAAACAGTAGGCCTACTTGAAAATAAAGTAAGGTAGATTATAACAATCAATTTAATATATTTATTAAATGTGAAGGAAATTAACTGCGGAATGTCGCTTCTTATCGAAAGTGACGTGTTGCGTTTAACTGTACCGGAAGGTGGCAAAAGTATAGGACTTGGAAGAATATGATTTCCGTGTGGACGGATCAAACGGACGCATATTAAACGATCATATTGGTGGTGGAAATCACATGTAAAACCTTTTCCACAAAGTATACTGCACAGTGAGCTGCTGTCTACAAACATAGCCGTAACTAGGATTTTCTGTTTGAGGATGAAGGTACATTCTTGGAAGGGACGAGTGTTGATGGTGTGAGGCACTAGGAGGTATGAGTGTATGCCCCTCGGGAAATTTTGTAATTTAGATACTTTGAAAAGCGATTTCTAGCCATTTCAGGGAGGTTACATACTGGTTTTTTTAGGGGAGAGGGGTAACTTCTCCCCCCCCCCCTTGCTATGGCTCTGAAAACATTAGTTTTTGCCACTGTCATCAGGTTGATGGTGAAAATCCCGTATGACTATAAGACTGTTTCCACAGAGCGTAGTGCACAGTGGGATATTGCTCACACCTTTAGTTCTTCCCACTAGAGGGCCTGTTGGTAGTTAAATTATCCTAGATAAGACCTTTTACACAGAGCATAGTGCACAGTGGGCTGATACCCACACCATTAGTTGTTCCCACTCCCATCAAAAGCTAGTTGGTGGTGGAAATCATCTATGAGACTTTAAAAAAAAATGAAACACACTCACCGAAGTCTCCAGTGCTGTGAGCTTTTTCAAAGGAACCGTGGAAATTCAGCTGTAAAGAAAACGGTATATATAAACAATAGACCTGTATGCGACAAACTACGCTTAGGATAATGCATCTGAATAAATGTTAGGCGCTTTTCCCCCAGCTCCATTTGTTTCCTTGTTTGCTTAGCGACCCCTCAGCACAAAAAGTAAATATCGGCTATTGGAGGTCATATTCCAAGACTAAATCGGCTATTGGGGGTCATATTTCAAGACTAATTCGGCTATTCGGGGTCATATTCCAAGACTAACTCGCCTATTAGGGGTCATATTCCAAGACTAACTCGGCTATTGGGGGTCATATTCCAAGACTAACTCGGCTATTGGGGGGTCATATTCCAAGACTAACTTGGCTATTGGGGGTCATATTCCAAGACTAACTCGGCTATTGGGGGTCATATTCCAAGACTAACTCGGCTAGTGGCGGGGCTCATATTCCAGGACTAACTTCTGGCTTAAACATTAATCTTTTACTTTATTTTGTTTGTATATATCGTTTAGATCCAGGGTCGTTGTTATACTGAGATTAAATTTAGATAACAGTTTTGGTAAAAAAAAGATATATATAAAAAAGAAAATTAAGAATAGTTGGTCAGAGCGAAGTTTTCTAGATAGGAACATTAATACTGAAAACCATCACTCACAAATTCAATTAAAGCATTAAAAGTAATAAAACAAAACTGGTCAGAACGAAGATTACAGGGTAGATCTATTAACACTGACAACTATAATTTTGACAAAGGAATTAAAGCATTTAATGCTGGCTGGTTTGGTGAACGCATCAAATTTTCAAGACCACATTGACCCTAGATATCCAATTAATATACTGATGCACTTATTATGCATTGATTGTTGCATAGAAAGGAATATTACGTCAATTCAATAGAAACTGTCACCGCTGAAGGGCATTTATGGAGGCCTACTTTCCAAAATTAATTTAGTATGTTTTCACTTAAAATATCTCCACTGTTGTTCATTTTAAAATAAAAGTTACTTCAAACTAAAGCAAATTAGATTACAGTGATCATTCTAATGTATTTATCTCAGAAAATGGCACACACGCAAACCCATCAGACTATGCAACCTTAAGCAACGCTGGTCATAATGGAGATGGCAAGATAGGAGTATTGTCGTGGAGTCTAGTTTTACAAATGAAGATAACATTGCATTTAGAGAAAGATTCAAACCCACACTTCTGCAATTCTGGGTGCTAGCATAGAGTACATAGGCTCCTTGATGCAATCAACCTACGAAATAGCGAAATAGCGAATTTTAGACAGGAAGTGTGAACACTTATTTGTCTCTCATTTTTTGCTTGAGTGCAAATAAATAAGCAACACAAGGAATAATTAGTAGCATGTGGTGAATATGGGGTCAAATTTCCCTGGATCATCAGCCCATGCCTTTTCTAACCTGTTCTTGAATGAATTTATTGTCTCGGCATCAATAACATTTTGTGGGAGACTGTTCCATATATTTATGATCCTGTTTGAGAAACTGTGTTGCCTTAACTTTGAAATGGCTCTGGGTTTTACTAGTTTGAGAGTATGACCCCGACTGCCTTCTCTTTTATTCAAGGTGAAAAATTGGTTCATATCTATTTTATCAATACCTTTCATAATTTTAAATACTTCAATTATGTCACTTCTTTTCTTCTGTAGGAAAGGGTTGGAAGTTTCAATTCCCTAAGCCTTTGTTCATAGGGTAAGTCCTTTATAACTGCAACTAATTTCGTTGCACGTCTCTGAACCTTTTCAATCTCCAGAATATCTTTCCAAAAAATTGGGCTCCAAATTTTTGTACAGTATTCCAAAATTGGCCTGTGTATGTGTGATATTAGCCGTGTTCACACGGGCAAAATGTGAAGCGAATTAGACAAATCGAATCAGGTGAGTCAAATTAGCAGCCCATTCACACGGGCAGTACTTGGGCCGGAAATCGATGTCTGCGCATGAGCAAGTCCAGTCTGACCAGCGCCATTTTTCGGTTAGTCGACGTCGCCACGAGAGAATGGGTTCGACCTAGTTATGTATGTACTGAATCGTATTGGTTTGGAATGGTCAAAACTTCTGCTGGGCAGTGAAACCCTAAAAATAAATGATGAAAAAATATATGTGCACCTCTAGCAGATTCATAGAGCAAATTTACCGGAAAGTCAACACACTCAGGTCTCGACTGTCACGTCCTTAATCCGCCTCACATAAGTCGGTTGCATTCACACAGGCAAAATAAATCGATTCACAGAAATCGCCTCACGTAAACTACCTTGTGAGGTGGTTTACATTATCCGCATCACAGGAATCGATTCAGCCCTAATTCGACTCAGACGCCCGTTCACACGCGAAATGTGCGTGGAACTAGGCAAGTTGCTTTCTACAAATCGATTTACATTCCCCGTGTGAACACGGCTATAGATATATCACCTGCGGAGGTCAGTGTACATCACTAGAGTATTAACACTGGAAAACTATTGTTGCAACCGAGCACACCCCATATTTATTATCCAAATCACACAATGTGATTGCACTCTGGTGTTACTTACTTTTCCCATTGTGCGTAGAAATCCCTGATCAATGCCAAGACTGTGCCAAGTAACATCTGAGATGGAATGTTCAATGATGCCGAATAGGAACGCCACCAACTTCTCCGTTTCCTAAAACAAGAAAGAAAAAAAATAGCATCAATAAATAAACATTGCATGAGCAAGGGTAATATTTTTGGAGCCATTTCCCATAGTTATTAACTTTTGTAGTGAAAATAATATTTAACTTAACAATATTCCTTTCCTTTTACACCTAATGCATGTATGTGACTTATACCCCAGTCACACAATGCTTGCGACCACTTGTGACAACAAAAAAGGGTAGGTCGCAAAGAGGTCATAAGTGGTCGCAAAATGGTCACAAGGGAGTCACAAAGTAGTTGCAACGTAGTCCTCAGTGGCTGACCTCCTTGTGACCATTTTGGTCTCAAGAAGGTTGCAGCTGCTGCACCAAAAACCTCCTTGCGACCAAAATGGCCATAAGGAAGTCGGCGACCATATTCATTGGTTGCTATGGTTGCAAGGAGATCGTCAGTGACTTGGGTTTTTGGGTCGCAAAATAGTCGCAAGTGGTTGCAAGCCATAGTGTGACTGTCACTTTACTTGCAGTTACACCGATTTAATAATAATGATAATAATAATTGTCCATGTTAGCGCTAACATGGGCAATTCGCAGCGGGACGTGGGGTAGTAGACTTTCAACCACTACGACCATACCGCCACCTGACGATTTACCGTCAACCACCCTCGCTCGGATCGCCCCAGCGTGACTCCACCTCCGGCCGGACCCTGGCACCACCTATCGATTCGAAAGCGCATCTTACGAAACAACCCTACCCGCCAGCGCCCGACCAACCGGCAGTCAGCGCCTGGATACCAACCCGACCACTACACGCGTTGATTCACCGCCGCCCACCCTTCAACTCCAAAGGACAGTAGCTCGCGGCGGTTGAGGTGCGGTAGGGTTGAGATTGCCGAAGTTCTGTTTGTTCTAATGTCTTGTTCACCCTGTAACTGTTTCTCCTGATTAAATCCAGATTATGCCACTCCCGTCTCGTTGTGAATTATAATAATTTGGTAATAATTTAATAGCAATATCCAACAAAGACTTCAAATGATTCAGTGCAGAAGTGCCTCTCCCCCAAAAAGGAAGAAGATCGATCATAGATTAGACTAGATACAAGATTCACCCCGTACTGCTGCAGTAGGGGTGCAAACCAACCCTATGTAAAAGCTGTCAAAAAAACGGGTCAATGAAATGAGAGCCTAATTTCACAATGTAAGAAGCAACAATTATTCTTTACATCTGTCTTATTATTAGCCCGCTACCTTTGAGTTGAAAAATATAATATAATATCTAGTTTAATAAGATTTAAAAGTGAAATCGACGGCGTTCTACGGCCGCCATCTTGTCTTTTTGCATTCTCTCCCATTTCACCAACTCTGTGCCTATATAAATATCCATTTGATACTGGAGGCAGACATTCTACTCCCTGGTCCATACTAAAGCTATTTTCACCCGTATTTAGACTACGTTGTCATTCACCCATGTACTACAAGTACCGGGTGAATCTTTTATCTAAGATTAGACATGTGCAGAGGAAGGCCGACAACAACCACTGCATAACAGCATTGAACGGGCCGTCTGGCCAATACAATAAACTAGGTCACCCAAACTAGGTCACCCAAACTAGGTCACCCCAAAACAGCATGGCGAAACAATGTTGAGAAAGCACGAGTACAACTAGGCTGGACAGGATTGTGTGAAGTAACATGCATAGTCAGTGATAAAACGAGATAGTGAGATAGCAGAATCAGTTGTACAATAAATAGCCTTAATGGCAAATAGTTGCATAATACGACGATTTTGAGTTTTTACCAGATTTCTCTTAGATAAATATATTAGGTTCATCACCTTCCATGATCAACTTTACTTTAGTTGGAAGTAACTTATATTTTCAACAGTTAATATTAGAGAGATTTTAAGTGAAAACCTGCAAAGTTATCTTTGGTGTGCATCCTGATATAGATTTCAGGAGTGACGGGCTCTATTAAATAATGTATTCCTTTGATGCAAAAAAAAACTGTTTAATTAATGCGTCAGTATCTAAGTTGGATTGGTAGGATGAAATCTAGGCATGTGTTATCTCCTTTTTTAAAGCTTTTTAAACAAAACTTTTTTTAACTTTTGTATTCTTTACCCTAAAAAGAATTGATGTCTTAAATTTGTTTTTTTTTATCGGACTATGTGGCTTCAAGGTCACGTGATACATACCATCGACCACGGTTGAGGGTACTTCCGGCGGATGTAGTTCACAGTAGCATTGGCAAATGGTGTCCAGTGGGTGTCCTCAGACACCGCCCTGAAGGCACCTGAAATCAAGCCACGCCAATGTCAGAATAGGCTCCAAGTATGGTGCTGTAACGAGCATCAAATAAGTCTTCAATATTAGTCACATGACAGATATCAATGAAGAGATATATGGCAGGGTCCTAGCTTCTATATATGCAAGTACGCAACTGCATACCAACTGAGAATACAATTTCTTCTCAAATTTAAATGTATGAACATCCCAAGCTAGGCCCCTGTATGGTTGGTAATAGCAATAATAGTTAACATAGATGAAATAACATAAATCTATATTTCACGTAAAAGTCTATTATTCAAAAATACAACAAATGTTTAATATAATAGACAAGATGGATGAATGAGATTTTGATTGAGATCTATTCCAGCCATCAGTTGTTAATTATCACAAGCAATGTATATATAACAGAACTAACACCTGGACGGGTTCTTGGTGTGTAGTTAGTATTGGATAAGGACTTGTGTGAGCCTGGAAATTCCCACACAAGCATATATATCTAATGCTGCATTTATTTATTACATCAATTTAACATACCATTTTCACAGAGACTGTTATAGAATGTGTCCGGAAACGGATTGCCAGCTTGGAACGCATCTTGGTGTTTCAAGAGGAGCTTTCAATGGAAAGATGTGCCTAGTTATTTTACGAATGGTAGTAAAATAGTAGACCAAAATTACCACACTTAGTGAATACTACATATAGAAGGTTAATTAATATTTAGGAATCACAACATGATTTACCATGGAAATAATACTATTTTGTAGAATCAAAAATGTAATATTTCTTTATTAATAAAGACTTGGGGGGAAAATAGAATCAATACACTATTATTTCTTTAACGTAATACCGAAAACAGTAGAATATTAGTATCGTATAACATTGTTATGTAAAATCAATACACGTATTATTTCCAGTATCTAATTTAACGGAAAGCGATAGAATACTAGTAATATTATTATGCGGATTAACCTCGGTAGAAACAATACATTTATTATTTCTTCATTAAAGTTACATAGTCCAATGGGTTTTGAGTTTCCGTCATTTTAAAAATAAAACATATTAGGGTGATCGGTATAATCTACCCTACTTTCACTTGAAGTAAATTTCATTTTAAATAGCTAACTTTTGAGATATTTGAAGTGCAAACAAGCAAAATTAGTTTTGGCATGCTTGCCAAAACTCCTCATAGGTTTCTGCAGTAATGGGTTGTATTAAATTGCCTCAGTATTCCCTTCTATGTGGTGACACATGTTTAACAAGTGCACCAGTATTTAAGTTAGATATGTAGAATCAAATTGAGATACTTGTTTTGGTTTTGAAAATTTGATGCTTCATCGGACTATCCAGCTTTAAACGTACAACAAAACAAAAACGATAGAATAATAGTCATCTTGCTATATAGGTCAACCTTTGTATAATCAACACGCTTAATATTTCTTTAACATAGAACAGAGAGCAATATAATAGTATCAATTTAACTATGTCGGTTAACCTTTGTAGAATCAAATGGTGTTTAAAAGAACAGACAAACATAGAATTGCAGTTATCTATGTATAATACCCGGGTGGTGGTTAAGTTTTAGGATCGTTCTGATCACTACTCCTCTGTTATCATACTCCACTGATGCTTCGCCATGTGTGGGTTGTTAGTAGCATGGATTCTTGTGCCTACGGTAACCTTTTCATAATAATTGGGATGGTTTTGACTAACTTTGGTTACTTCGACCTGAGTTGCATCCATTTTGAGTCACATAATCAATAGTGGTATTAACTCTGCCATTAGATAGCACCACCAATATGGTTTACTGCATACTGTTACAGATTGATTTCACCAGATGGCAGCATTATATTGAAATGGGACCGTGCATGAGTCCGGAATATAGCAGAGAACGTAGATATATACACGGTGTATGAATATAGTCAGATACCGTGAATATTAATAATGACAGTCCGTACGAAGCATGCTAGAGCTAAACGTGACCATTATGCACCACCATTTCGTGTATGGCTTACCTCGCGATAGTTAACGCCTCCACTTTCAACTTCAAAGTAGTTTGTAGCACGCTGCCCTGTAGACATATGGAAATGAACGAGAGTGTGCAAGGTGGTGCATCGAAACATGAGTACCTTCCTTGTTTATGAAGTCCAGTGTAAATTCCAGACTGCATTAGTATTATGCCCCTGTCACATTAAGACGCTTCTCGCTGGCAGAAGGGATGCGTAAGGACATAAAGACTAGACAAACGTGGAGCCACCGACGAATAATTTGGAGATATCAGCACCAGTTGAGTAATACAATGACATAAACAAGAGTAAGTAATACATATAAGAAAACATGCCTACTCTGTATAGGCTCTTTAAATCCATATAATGAATTATGCGTGTGTGAAACATCACCTGGTATACATATATATGTACACTATGTGCACTAGTAGGCTTAATTCATATCACTGCGGGATACGATGTCAGAATGTTATATGCGTTCTTGCATGAATTGTCTCTATATAGTCACGACATACGTTTGTGTATAAACGGTCTATCATAGTTACCATGATACATGTTTGTGCACAAATGGCCTACCATAGTGATTATTGAGCATGTAAAGGCCCATTTACATTTTTGACGGCGCTAGACGGCGTTATACGGCGCAAGCGTTGACAAGAGTTCAACTATGTTGAACTTTCCACCGTTTTGCGGCGTCACACGGCGCTAACCGGCGTAAAGTTGACGGTGTCACACGCCGTCAAAACTATAAACGGGCCTTAAGCATTAAATTGGTAGGCTATTCGTCATTCCTCAACCGAAAGAACCCACAAATAGCCTATACACCATTACACCACACCTCCATCCTCTTTTATAAGTTTTAATATTAAAATAAATAAAAACATAGTCGCATTGCTCCGACCTACCGATGTTAATGTGGGTGATGATGCCACAAGTGCGTGCCTGCTGGGCTGCAAGCCCGAGAAGCAGCAGCCCAAGGAGGGATGTAGGTCCTCCGGTACGGCCCATTACTCTGTAGCCCCCGTCCTGATATGACCTGAGATGTTGCTAGGACGTAAAACAACAAACAAACAAACAAACTCTGTAGCTCAGTGAACCAGGTGGTATGGACGACAGCATCAACACTTCGCTCAACACGCCCTGCCTTGTGCCTGCCTAGTGCCTAGGGCTTGGTTACAGTGAGCAGTCAGCCCCAGTTCAAGATGGTGATTCAACTTTCAAGTGTATCAGCAGGCCGTGAGTGCTAGAGTGAGGTATCACATTATAAGTGAATGGTGAACGTCAAATATTGTTTCACAGGTGGAAATTATTATCAGAATAAGGTACTTACATCCTGATTGCATATCAGGGTGAATGGTTTGTTTGTTGGGTTTATATGCACACCATCTGGCATTGTGAAATATTATTCGCATGATTAGAATTCCAAGAACAATATAGAGATGGGCAGGTGGTGTCGATAAAGAACGTTAAACTACAATACTAGACTTATCTAAGCCGTGTTCACACGGGCAAAATGTGAAGCGAATCAGACAAATCGAATCAGGTAAATCGATTCACAGAAATCGCCTCACGTAAACTACCTCGAGAGGTGGTTTACATTATCTAGATCACAGGAATCGAATCAGCCTTAATCCGCCTCAGACGCCCGTTAACACACGAAATGTAAGCCGAACTATACAAGTCGATTTCTACGAATCGATTTACATCGCCCGTGTGAACAGGGCATTTGTATGTTCATAGCATTGACCATCATGCACCACTGTGTCGTCTATGTCCGGGTCACTATATCACTCACTGATTATGGGTACGTGTGTACTTATTTGATGTAGCATGTTGCATATAATTGACTTTATTCTCATTGAGCAACGAATTCACGTGGCAAACTAAAATGGTGCAAAAAGCTTTGAATGGTGCAAAAATATCATTACCAGCAATCCTGCTGCGAGTTCATGGCGCTTCGATCGATTCTGCCATCATCCAATCAGCGTCGGCCACAAGATGCGGAGTACGCATCGATTATATATATTTCAATGGCAAGTTTCAATTTTTTTTAAATGGAATAAAGATCTGTTGTAATTGGATGTAAGGATTATGGAACAATGAATAAATAAATAGGAATGCATATTTCAATAAAAATAAACTGGTTTGATGGATTTATTTCTTATTTTATGTATCAACTTCAACCTCCATGTGGACACGGCAAAATATTTAGCTACACAACTGAAACTGTGCCTAGAGATACCTTATGGTGCTGCCATCTGTGAGAGCTATCGGCCAGTAAAATACATGCTGCTGTATTATGTCACTAGCTCGTAGAAGTTGGGCAGTTCAGCGATTTTCTGTGAACGTAGTGGGAAAATGTGGCATTTTCTCCCAAATTTTCAACATATAGATGGACTTACAAAAAAATTAGCTAATTTAGCCCAATTTTCGGCAGGTAAGAGCTTGGTGTATGTAGAAACTGATCTGCTATCGGTGCTATACGTTTATTATGATAGAAATGTGATAAATGGCGTTGCGGTGGATTCACTATAGGAATGCTGCTACTCGTGGTGACGCTGAGTTGTCGCAGCGCTAGTCAACAGGTTCGGGATTGCTGGTAATGTAATATTTAAGCACAGCACAAATCTTGAAGGGGAAATTTGAATGTATAAAATACCAACACTTGAGTAAGTCTTTTCCCAGGAAGAAATATGTGCCATATAAGCTGAGAAAAGAACTCAAAAGTCATCAAACTTTCAGTGCTCAGCCGTGATAATCAGTAAATGGCCCCCATATAAATTTAAAATAATCAGTTTGTTAAACATATTTGTTTGTGCGCCAAGCGGTTTGTTTGTATTTGGTGCGATTTTAGAGATATTTAACCTTTTTCTGTATGAAGATTTTGGGTTATTTTAGTAGGTTGTCTGTCATATTGGTTTATGGCTTTCAAAACAAATGTATTGTGATAAAGCCCTTAAATCCCTTTCATTTGACATATGGATGGACTTGGGCCTAATAGGTCAAGTAGAAGCAACGTTATGATATGTAAGAAATTCTTCCCTTTACACACAGGGTCTGGCCCCTGTGCTGCCAACTACTACAGCGGAGTGACCCAACTATATAGAACACGGGGAAAGTAGCTGATGGGGTCTATTGCCAAGATTGTTCGAGTATGTGGTATTACCTACAGGATAGGGCACACATGCCAGAATTCGCTGATCGTTGTATACAAGTAATGATCGTTCAATGATGCATGTATTGAGATTTCCCTTTAGTATGCCTAATCGTTGGCGCACAAAAGTTATGGGATCTAATAATAGATCTATGTGGAAGCAAGTCCCTTTTGTATTTTGAACAGATCTTTTCCAGGTTATTTTTACTTTTACTTTTACAAGCAGATGTCTTTTGATAGTGCTACAACTTTGGAAAATGTAAATCTCATTGAACATGTACACTGCTTCTGATACATGCTACTGCTCCTGTTGTTACTGCTTCAGATCGATCTTTGTGTTGGGGATCTTGATTATTATAAAGCTCTTGTGAATGCGATATATATATATTATATTAATACATATATTAGGGCATATAGGCCCTACATATATTATAATAAATTATATATTATATTTTAGGGTACATATATTATATATAACATTATATAGCATGAATACTATATATTATATATATATATTATATATATTGTATATTATATGTATATATATTATATATTAATAGAATATTAATACTGGCATAATCATTGATGATATCTTCCCATTATAGGGGGGAGGGGGTAAGTTGTGGCATTGTCCAGTTAAGTCTACCAGAGGCTAAGGAATAAACATATCCCCAAAAGTTAATAGAGAGTCTCAAAGAGCAAGATCTTCTTCATATATATGGACAATATTAAGACCACAGGATTCTTCATAATGGTGTGGTGGGAGGTTCAAAATGTGTTATAAAATGGCACAACTTACCCCAGGTATGGGGTGAGTTGTGCCACCCTTTGGGGTAAGATGTTCCAGTAATAAATGCACATTGGTCATGTTGCTTCGTCAATGTGGGTAATTCGGGACCGAGACGGGACAGATAGGGCCCCCCCCCCCCACTGTTGAACCCACACCACCCTTCACACCACCCTTCCCCCCTATTATTATAGGCCAACCCACCCTCCTCCAGGTGGCAACACCGGTGACTGACCTCTGACGTCACTTCCGCCCATCCCGACGCATCAATGGCACTCGCCCACCAGACGCCGGACCGACCACACTACCCGCCTTTCTCACCACCCCACTCCACCCTACTATTAATAGGTGACTCGCAGGGTTGAGTGCCAGGTCGTCCAGAAAAAAATGTAACCCTATGCCTGAACATTACATGACAATTGAACTTGAACTGTCCTCTTTGAACTTACACTAATAAATTACCCATACTATGTAGTTCCGTCTCATGTCCTGAATTAGTCTTTTAATGCTTACAATTACATACATACAGGCAATGCCTTTACATATACAGGGTAGGTTCAACAACTATACAGTGCATAACTTGTACAGGATCCTGTTCATGGCACCAGTGTCGTGGGGGGGGGGGGTGATGAAAATGGAAAATATTGCACCTAGAGCGGGACTCGAACCCACATCTCTTTGCATTCCGGGTGAGTGTGTTAACCATTACATCACCTAGGTTCCCTGATGTCACCACACTACCCACACCTATCTGTCTATCTGGTCCTTTGCCTGAGAGGTCGGTGCAGACTACTACACATATAAGAGCATTTTCAGCAGTTTTTACTGATACTGAACCTACATGTAATGGTACCAAAATGTGATAGCTCTGGCTAAAACACTCTTAATTACAACTCAACTATAGCTTTCATCAAGATGGAAATAAAACTTATAGTAATCATCCAAGAAAAGACTATATATATGGATATATGAATGGCTATAGAAAACTACTGTTTTAACCTATTTTGGCCCGGTTAGGATGATAATATTCTAATGTGTCTGAAACAGCCACTGACAAAATGCAATGGAAATGAATTGACATATAGAAGTACATTTTAACACATGACAACGTTTATAGAATAGTGCTCTGATTCTAGTTTAACACTACAAACCTACCTACAATCGTGGGGTCAAGGGTTTGAATCCTGGTCGAGTCAAACCAATGACTTTAAAATTGATACTTGTTGCTTCCTAGTCTGGTGCTTGGCATTATTAGGATAGGACAAGGACTGGTTGGCTCAGTGTCAGGATAATGTGACTGAGTGGGATATCAGGTCATGGTGCTGGTGGCCTGGTATTCCAGTGGGGCAACACTATAAAGTCGCCATGAGTGTGCACTGTCACAAGTCGGTAGCCGTCCTGATATGACCTTAGATGTTTCTAGGACGTAAAACAAACAAACAAAACATACACACACACATACATACATACACACACGTTGTATATGTGACGTCCTATACACAAATAGCCTGAACTGAGAGTAGTAATCATGTGTGGTCTCTGTGGCTTAGTGGTTAGAGTGTTGAACTTGTAATCTGAAGTTGTTTGTTGTTGTGTGTTCAAACCCTCAGTTTGCATGAACTGGATTTAATTGACATCAGCATCTTAAGAGACTATGTTCATCTACAAGTTGTCTCATTAGCGCACAATCAAATATCAGACCTGTCTGTCTTCAGTCATATGCCTCACCTCATACACTTTTTTACATTCAACAACAAAAAAACGTTTTTCATCTATCTCTGTTTCTCATTGAATTATGCAATGTAATTGTACTAACATATATTTTACATTATGCAAATATATTTCCTGATTGAACTACTCTAAAGAAGATTGAAAATACCTCAGTTTTACACTCCCTTCTCTCCACTCACTCAGCCATTGTCACAATAATTACATTCAACAACAAAAAAACGTTTTTCATCTATATCTGTTTCTCATTGAATTATGTAATGTAATTGTACTAACATATATTTTACATTATGCAGTAGCCTTAATAGCGCTTCGAATTTATGGTTAAATTGATAAAATTTCACTTATTGCATATGTAATTCTGTTAAATATGATCGCATTCAATAGATTGAGAGCCTCACACGCACACTAACCGCACCGGTGTCGTATCGTCAGCGGCCTGTCATCGTCAGCGGCCTGTCGTCGCTTCTGCGCATGCGCGGATTTTCGCACGTTGCGGCGATCACTGCTATTTGTTTTGTTTACACTCGGCGATTCGACGCTGATCGAGCTGCTACGTTAATATCGCTTGGAATTTAAGGTTAATTTAATTAAATTTCATTATTTGAGTATGTAATTCTGTTAAATATGATCGCATTCAATAGATTTCGGCCTAATCGGTCCCTAACACAGCCGGGTACCGTGCCTGAGCTTGTAGCCGGCGAGGGAATGGGTCTTTTGCATATGTCTTAAAATCCGCGCATGCGCAGAAGCGACGACAGGCCGCTGACGATGACAGGCCGCTGACGATACGACACCGGCTACGGTCGGCGGTTAGGGCTAACTCCCATTGGTGCATACCGATTTGTCACATTTAGCCGTGAGGGGATACCTTAGCCGCGGTTACGGCCCTAACCCCGATTCGTGCATACGGGCCCAGTACTAAGCATGCACCACCCCTGTGGCACAAATCTGAACTATTCCGAGTTTGTTTGTTTTCCCGACGAGGTATAGATAGTCCCTTTAAAGGAGTAAAATTTGAAGATTTTAACCTTTGAAACTATCATATTCATTTTTGCATACCTTTTTTCTATTTATTGGTCAATTTTCATGAAGATTGAGTGATGATTAGATGCATTTCAGTAGGGAATAGAGGCATTCGACTGGGACCGTTCCATCCGCAAGATTTAGGCTCTGTCAAAATGCTTCAGTGGTTTCAGCCAATCAGAGCTGTTCTCTTCCATTGCAAATGGCAGCCCTGTATGGAGGCAGCCATTTGCAATCGAAAAGAACCAATCAGAGCTGTTCATTTCCATTGCAAATGGCTGCCCCGTAGAGGGCAGCCATTTGCAATCGATAAGAACAGCTCTGATTGGCTGAAGCTACTAAATCTTTCAACCTTTCCATATCAGCCATCTTGAAATACACCATGTGACCATATTCACACTATTCAGGCGTGATCTAATTCGTCATCAGAACGAGGCTGATTACGGGTCGGGTATTGGAAATTGCCATAAGACACTGCTGTGTGCCCATGTGTATGAACTACTATAGAAATTAAAGGAGTAAAATTTGAAGATATTCACTTTTGAAACTATCATATTCATTTTTGCATACATTTTTTTCTATTTATTGGTCAATTTTCATGAAGATTGAGTGATGATCAGATGCATTTCAGTAGGCAATGTCAACAAAGTCGCTCACCTTGGCTGCCAATCTTTTCTTAAATTCAAAATTGCATAACTTTCTTAACATAGATATAATATCAATAAGCAATGCTTAGGACCGACCCCCCAATATAACTACAGCAAAGTATTTTATGATTTTTCTTTACTCCACTCGCGGTGTTCGATTTGAAATTCTATCAACTCGGGTGACCCGAATACGGCCGTCATTTCCGTGGAGTAAACTATTAATATTTCATTTGTGCACCCATGTTTATGCCAAATTGTTATTTATTTCTTTTAATTTTGAATAAAATCGAAGTTTTGAACTGCACGTATCGGCAAATTCTATGGCAGCGGGCATTTGTTTTGATATATTATTAACCAATAGCTGACCCCGAATACTGTCAATTGGGCCTGTGGACCTAATGCCTTGACAACCTCACTACAGAGTAGCGCGGAGGAACATGTACACTGGCCCCAGTGACGTCATCGCACCATATATGGAAGGTCTGTAGCGAGGGACCAGTGTAGTTGTTCTGCAACTTGGCTTGTGCTACTCTCTGGCGGAGCATCATTAAGGCGTTAGGCCAATTGCTGTCATCCACCCTGTTTGCTGCGTCCCGAAGCTCGACGAGCGATTTCCGTTTCCGTTTGCTGGATTTTGATTTCTCGATTATTCAACAGGAGTTTACAAATGGCGGCGCCCATAGGGGGTTATTTCCGTTTCCATTTGCTGGATTTTGGTGATTTCATTTCCCACCTCTATGGGTAGGAGTATTGTTTATGATACATATATCTACATGCGTTAGTCTTAAGCCTCCCCAGAGGGTGGGTCGGTATTAAAACTTTTTATTTGTACCCTTTTAAAGCTTTTATTAATTTGTAATTACTAAGACTAGGTGTTTAACTGTGTTGCACAGATAACTACGCTGACACTGACAGTGCTGCATTACATGATACCACCATAACTATGCAGACTTGAAGTTGACAGTCACCTTGTAGTTAAAGAATGGGAAAATCACCATGCAAGGGTCGCCGAATCTTCGTGAAAATTGGCCAATAGATAGAAAACAGGTATGCAAATGAGAATATGGTAGTTTAAAAAATGAATACCTTCAAATTTGACTGATTCCGAGAGGTTTTGGTCGACGAAAAAGTATTCGCATTACTTCTCATACAGCGGCGCCTCGCAGTCGTGTATGTGGCCTCAGTCTGGTTTCAACATGGCCACGGTGTGAATAGTGTGAATAGCATAACAAAAGAAATCATGTCTTACAATAAAAATGAAAGTTTAGGTAGATGCATGGTGTTTAACTGTACAAGTAGGGATTCCTAAGCCCTGTTTACACAGGCGACTTAAGTTGGCTTAACTAATTCGCCTCCTTTAGTTCGACTCAAATTGGTTGTGTGGACACTACGCTGAGGCGACTTAAGGCTAAGTCGCCTCATCTAGTTTGCTTCAAGTAAACCACGTCGCGAGGTAGTATTGATGAAGCGAACTAGCTTAAGTCGGCCCATCTTGCCTGTGTGGACAGTAGCGGTTTACTTGAGGCGGATTAAGCACGTCACACTATATAATATAATTTGGTCTATGAACCTGCTAGACGTGCACATGTATTTTTTTCATGATTTATTTTAAGGTTTTCACTGCCCAGCAGAAGTTTTGACCGTTCCAAACCAATACGATTCAGTCCATACATATCTAGGTCGAACCCACACTCTCTCATGGCGACGTCGACTAACCGAAACTGGCGCTGGTTAGTATGGACTTGCTCATGCGCAGATATCGATTTCCGCCTTAAACCGCTCCGTGTGTGGACACGACACTAGTTCGCCTTATCTGGTTCAGCCTGAAGTTGTGGGTGTGAACACGGCTCTAGACTGGCACCCGGGGCCGTAAACTCATTAGTTCAACAAGTATACACCAGGGGCCTAGAACAGTCCAGAAGGAGGAGGCGTTGTTTGCCAGTATGGAGATCCTCTGCTACAGTACAACGACTACTGCTCGTGAGGTCTTACCACCTCCGTTGTTTGGAGGTCTCTATACTATAGACTAAAGTCTACACACAATTCATACGAGACAGCAACGGCATATTGGCATTGAGATCCCTGACAGATTACGGATGCATCGATCCATTCGTTAGTGTAGCGCAGAACACAAATTCTAGGACTTACGATAACATCACAACACAGAGAGGGTGACGTCACGGCGAGACTGTGTCTGCCACGCGAGTCGGTGAAACAACAAATCGCTGTAATAATATGGCAGGCCAAACATTAGAAACATGGGATATTTTAGCAGTCGCCATTTATTTTGCGGCGGTGATTGGTGTCGGAATCTATGTGAGTATGCTTTTCTGTTTGCAGAATAAAGGTTTTGAGTATGGACGATGATGCGTTGATCAAGTGATGTGCTTTGACAGATAAATTTGCAGCACATAATATACTATGATAGTATACATATTTTGAGTTATATTGACTCATTCATTCATTGGTCTGATTGAATATTGGTTTCAATTAGTGAAATAGCCTATGATCAAATATGTCACTGGAGGGAGACTTGCTGATCAATAGATGATTTCCATCACCAGCCCACCCTCTAACGGCAGTGGCAAGAACTGTTTTTGTGGGTGAGCAGTTTGCACAAATACATTGATTGAATAGTAACCAAACCACAGAAGCTAGCACACACAAAAATACAGGAAAATAGAATTGAAAAAGGTCAAGACCTAATAAATAGCACATACATTTAACGAAAATAGGAATTTAAGATCCTCCGTTGAGTATCAGCTTAAAGTGGCCGGCTATTCTCTATGTCGGCGTGACGTCACAACCCGGCCAAACTACTCGCGAAGGGGAAAACACCGCAGTAATTTGTGCTGCAGCAATGCTATGTCTATGCGGAGCATTTATTTTTGCAAAATAAATTTTAAAGCATTTAGACTATAGAGACCTCTGATGTAAGAAGAGGAAGATCTGAAGTATTTAATATATCCTAAGAGCAATTTTCTCTGAAAGGATTAAAAACAGAGATAATATTGAAAGTTGGGATATTCTGAGTGCAGTGCCAGTGGTAGCCGTACCGGATCACGGCCTTAAAAACTATTTTCGCAAAATAAATTCAAAAACTTCCAATTGGCTGATAAAAAAAAATGCTGAATGTGAAATTGTAGAGAAAGATCTGAACTATTTAATAGAAATAACAGAAATTTGCTTTCAAAGCACCAACAAGCACAAATTACTGTGATAGTTAGGGTAGTTTTAGTGTTGTCTCTAAAGCCGTGTTCACACGGGCGATGTAAATCGATTCGTAGAAAGCGACTTGTATAGTTCGCCTCACATTTCTCGTGTGAACGGACGTCTGAGGCGGATTAGGGCTGAATCGACTCACGTGATGCACATACCGTAAACCACCTCACGAGGTAGTTTACGTGAGGCGATTTCTGTGAATCGATTTATTTTGTCCGTGTGGACGCAGTGAGGCGGATTAAGCACCCCACACGCATGCGCAGTCGAGACCTTAGTTTGTTGACTTTTCGGTCGATCAAAAGCGCATATTATATAATTTAATTAATGAAACCGCTATCTATGCACAGATATTTTTTTCATCATTTGTTTTTAGGGTTTCACTGCCCAGCAGAAGTTTTGACTGTTCCAAACCAATACGATTCATTAAATACATATCTAGGTCGAATCCACTCTCTCGTGGTGGCGCTGGTCACACTGGTCTTGCTCATGCGCAGATATCGACTTCCGGCCCAAGTAGTGCTCATGTGAACGGGCGGATAATTCGACTCACCTGATTCGATTTGTCTGATTCGCCTCACATTTTGCCCATGTGAACACGGCTTATGACAGTGGCATTTGTTTTACACTTAGCGCATTGTGAGCGCAAAAAGTGCCTGGATGTCCGACATCGAGAATACCTCGTGGCGACGGGAACCGTACTCCGACAAATCCCCTCCTAGCACAACTCTGTTTAGTTTTTTTGTTTACATAACCAGATATGTTGGGGGAGAGTTGTAGACTCACTGCACCTAAACTGGGTCAGGGAGAGTGCTGAAATAGTGGGGGGGGGGGGGGGGGGGGGGGGGTGTTGAGACTGGGTGAGAAGTGGGTCAGTGCTGAGGTCAGGGTGGGGGTGTGGATGGGGGTCTGAGGCTGGGCCTGTAGCTGGCAGCTGTTGTTTTGAAAATGGATGGGTGAGTGGAGAAAATGGAGTAAAACTTATGGTGCTGTCACATTACGACGTGTCTCGCCAACGTGCGTCGATGTGTCTCACTTTTTGGTGAAACGTCGGGAGACGTCTGGAAGCATTATGCGCGCGTTAGGTACTCGTTGATGGACGGCGACGTGCGTCATTGCAGAAAACTTTTGACGACCAACAACGCGCGACAACGCGCAGGTGTCAATATTATGGCTACGTTAGGAGCACGTGGAGATCGCTGGAATAACACACGTGAGGGTCGTTACCACACGTTGCGCCAAATGGTTGCTTTTTTTGTCTGTTGTTGTTTTATGTCCTACCAACATCTAAGGTCATATCAGGACGGCGCGCCAAACTTTTTTATTTTCCCGCACAATGTCGGCTGTAACTTAAGCCCTGTTCACACGGGCGATTTAATCCGCTTCATATAAAGCGCCTTGCCTAGTTCGCCTCACATTTTGCCGTGTGAACGCAATGTGAGGCGGATTAGGGCTTAATCGATTCATATGATTCGCTTTATCTAATCCACCGAAGCGAGGTGGTTTAGATTAAGCGAACTAGCTTAGGTCGGCCCATCTCGCCCGTGTGAACGCAACCAACTTACTTGAGGTGGATTAAGCACCTCACACTATATAATATAATTTGGTCTATGAACCGGCTAGAGGTGCACAGATATTTTTTTCATGATTTATTTTTAGGGTTTCACTGCCCAGCAGAAGTTTTGACTGTTCCAAACCAATACGATTCAGTAAATACATATCTAGGTCGAACCCACACTCTCTCGTGCCCACCTCGACGAACCCAAAATGGCGCTGGTTAGTCTGGACTTGCTCATGCGCAGATATCCACTTCCGCCTTAAACCGATTCAAAGCACTGCCCGTGTGAACGCGAAACACTTTCAAACTAAATCGTATCATATGATTCGATTTGTCTAATTCGCTTCACATTTTGCCCGTGTGAACACGGCTTTAGTGTAAGCTACCAATACGTTGCGCTGACACCAAAAATCTTGACGTTTCTCGATTAAAAGTGATTTTGCCCGTTGGCGGCACGGCGGCGAGATACGTCGTAGTGTGACAGGGCTATAAGGTATTTTCAATTTTCTTTAGAGTAGTTCAAACAGGAAATATATTTGCTTTAATGTGAAATATATGTTAGTACAATTACATTGCATAATTCAATCAGAAACACATAGAAGGAAAAATGTTTTTTGTTGTTGAATGTAAAAAGAGGTGAAACACATGGGGTTTGAACCCACAACACTAAACAACTTCAGATTACAAGTTCAACACCTTAACCACTAGGCCACAGACACCACACATAATTACTTGTCTCAGTTCAGGCTATTTGTATATGGGTCACTCTCATGAAAACTGGTCAGCATGGGATGGGATTTTAAAACATCAATAAAAAACATCCTACTCATTTTTTTCCTTATACTTTTCATATTCAGATTTAATGTAAGAAATAAGGGAAATAAAATAAACCACTGGTCTTTTTAGTTATGAAGTGTTTTTGTACAAAATAAAACCCATTTATTAAGCAGACTGTGTGGTGTCCTAAACATGTGTTACGTCTGAGCAACACATGTTATACTGTCATGAAATAGCTTAATCATGGACTACAACTGTATTTTTTATCTCATCAATTTATATTTTACATAGATGTAAAGGAGAGATTTCCAGCTTTCATTTCGAACCAAAAAAATCTTTAAAATTCAAATATTAAATTTTAACTCTCCACGATGTATATATACAAGGTTTCTTTCTATATATATATATATACATATATATATATATATATATGGACCCCCAAAAAATTATATATATTGATCTACCAATACTAATATATATGTAAGCAAGAGGAGGCGACAAACATAGTAATGAATTGGCGATATCAATTTATTCACAATTGCAGATTCGTGATAATCAACTTAGCATCCTCGAATGCATAACAAGGATAAACAATGTAATTGGAATAATCGAAGCCTGATGAACAATCAGGATAATAGTAAGATATCAAAGATGAAATTATTATCATCGTAAATCCTCACAATTAGCATCATCAACGTTAATAGGGTGAGAGTGATATCTGGCTGGGCCAACCGCCCTACCGTGAAAGAAAGAAAAGAAAAAAAAACCAACCAACAACCAAGCCTGAGCAGTCGCTTCAAGCGCAGCTGGAACCCGAATGGACCTCTTGGAGCATTGGGGAAGCGACCGGGGTGCCAGCGGCGCTGCAAGCCCACCTGGTGTCGAACCCGGGAACCAATAGTGTCAACGGGGTAGAAAGTGTAGCCGGATCCCTCCTTGCTTTACAGGTGCATACAGGCGTGTATACGGGCTGTAAGCAAGGGGAGGCGACGAACATAGTAATGAATTGGCGATATCAATTTATTCACAATTGCAGATTCGTGATAATCAACTTAGCATCCTCGAATGCATAACAAGGGTAAACAATGTAATTGGAATAATCGAAGCCTGATGAACAATCAGGATAATAGTAAGATATCAAAGATGAAATTATTATCATCGTAAATCCTCACAATTAGCATCATCAACATTAATATGGTGAGAGTGATATCTGGCTGGGCCAACCGCCACGGGCGAACTCCGAACCCAGCCAAACGAAAAAAAGAAAAAGAAGAGAAAAAAAACAACAACAACAAAAAAAACAAAAAAAAACATATTAAGACAGGTAGTAATCAATGGCGGCAGATACATGCATGTCATTAAGTATCCTCTCAGAAATTGGCAAAGTAATATACTTATATACACAGTCAGATCGCCAGTCGCCCCGCGTTTTGATCTCCTGTATACTCGCCCCCTGCATGTGTAAAAACGTACAGCCACCCCTCCTAAGGGAGTGGCATGAATAATCATCGGGGCTCAATTCTGCCAGTTCACATAAATATTTGATAGTCGACTGCAACACGCGATACGATAATGGCATATGCCCACCTTCAGGAGAAGGAACCTGAAACACCGGGGCATCCTGAGGAAGGGGAACTTGGTCAAAATGCCGCTTAGTCCAATGGACAGCACATAGCGACTGATCCCGAACATGAGTGACCGGAATCAAAAGTTCGCACTCACCAAATTGGATTGTTTTCGACTTCCTTATCGATATCAACATACCCCAGGATAAAAATTGGAAGTCGGACCGTAGCAAGACTGACTCCGACTGAGTGAGCTGACATTTCCGTAACAGGCCTCGGAAGCCTGTTAATATCGCCGCACGGGTAGCAACGTGTCCCGGCGAGTCGGTCATGAACGAGAACATTAGCAACAAATTACGAGGCAATAATGGTTTTGCCGTCTTTACGGCACATCCAAGGGCGCGCTTTACACCCCCGAGCGTGGTTTTCACTGTATGGTTGGTGTAATCAATTGAAGGGACATTTTCCGACCTAAAAAAAAAATTCAATGCCGATAAGTAGTTTGTGATAGAACTATACTTCAATGAATGAGCCAACCACGTTACATATATGGCTACCTGAGTAGCAGAACAAGGAATAGGTGTTAATAGACCACGGAATTCGTCTATAAATCTAAAGTATTTACGTAACTGCATAGATCGGGTGGTGAGACTGTTGGGAGCGTAATAATGCGCGGCGATAGCAGTTGCTTCCTTATGAAGGTCCGCGAGACCTATAATAATATAAAGTGTCACATCAGGCCCTAGCATTTGAACAAATGAGAACAACACAACGATTCACCTCTATCCACTTTCCCAATCCTACCCAGCTGATTAGGGCATCCCCAACGGCTAAGGCTGTCACATATAATATTATCGTCAGACTTAATACGCACCGCTGATATATTAAAATTATATGTAATGGAACGCCAAAATATCTTCTTCAACCAGGTCATTATCAAATTGTTCTTTGATTTACCACTTTCTAACGCAGAACGTACTGTATTATTATCCGTTATAAAAACAACGTTCTTATTTTTCCATAGGTGCGACCAACGGTCCACCGCGGCTACCACCGCCCACATTTCTTTTATATTTATATGCTCGTCCGAACAGCAGTCAGACGCAAACGCCATATGATGTGACAAACTCCTAACATGGAATTCATTTTTAAAGAAACCAACACACCAATCAGTATTATACAAGGCGCCAAAACCTCCCATGGACGCATCCGTGTATACAGATACCGTATCAGCATGCTTACTAAGAATTTTTTCCTCCCCGTTAAACCGGTCAACATAATTCAGCCACCATTGTATCTCGTCTCGAAATGCCCCATTTATTCTAAATTTATGAAAAGGTAGCTTCAGAGATTTTACAGCACTGTGTATACGGGTCGAGAACGAGCGACCACCACGTACCACTAGGGAACAGTGGGACAGCCTACCTCCTAACTGTTCCAACTCTTTACGAGTAGATTTACGCTTGTTAACAAACAATGCTAAGTGTGATTTCAATTTTTCTATTTTATCGAGAGGAAGTTTAATTTTAAGAGTTGAAGTGTCAATCTCAATACCTAGGAACCTAACGTTCCTTGAAGGCATCAATATTTTAGAGTAACTTATGTAAAACCCAACTCTACGTAATATGTCTATCAATTTCTTTTGATTACGGAGACAGTCCTGATACGATTCACCAATCACCGCGAAATCGTCCAAATAATTAACGACTCGAGAATTACCCGCTCGCACCGCACACCGGTAGACAAAGTCAGAAACCGTACTAAAAATGTATGGACTCGAAGAAAGCCCCATAGAAAGGCGGTTATCTAGGAAGTAACGACGAGTTCCATTAACATCCCAAATTAAACCCTGTCTCTGCCTCTCAGACGGATGGATACTCAAGGCGCGATAAGCGTCCTGTATATCCACTACCGCAATATAGTCATTCCTGACCATCATGTTAGTTAAGGTATTGACACTTTTATAGGTGAATTTACAACACGTCTCTGAAACGAAATTGTTTACTGACTTTAGATATGGCTTGCTACAATCAACTATTACCCTGTAACCGGAACCACTCGACTTAGGAATACAGAATAGCTTGTGCGAACAAGTCGGCAGTTTGTCCGTACAACTAATATATTCTTTTTCAATTTCCAGTTTCAATTTTTTCTCTATTAACATATCGCGCTCAGAATTATTGCGACATGGGTAGCTCTTGTATTCATTATCAAAACCATGGTTAATAATTTTGAAACCAAATATTGAGCCCTGAAGCACAAACTCCCAATCCGGTTCTGTGTCGCCCCGGTAGAAGGCCTCTATAAATACCCTGCATGGCCTCAATTGCGCGGTAGCACCGGCAATTCTGTGAACACAAGTACGCGTACCCTTGAAACAGTCGAGCGTTACCGCAAACGTGTAACTGTTTGTATAATTGGAATGTCTATCATATACTGTAACGAGGTACCCTGACTCCGTATTACTAACATTTAAACTCGGTGCATTGATAGGTACCCAAACAGGTAAGGTTGTTACGCAATTAACCATGCAACTGGCTACGACGTTTACCACACACCGACTGGTCCCAGCCGGTGTCTGAAGCAGAGCAGGAGAAGCACACTCTTCCAACTTCTTACACAACGTATAATTACCACCATATTTTACCTGAAGGTCATTCTCAATTGTCCCTGAAATGTTATTTAATTTATTTTGGGATATAACATAATTTTTAGAATTTACTCTTAAAAATTTCCTACGCTCTCAGTCCTTTCGACAACTGCCCCGTTTGTGACTCCGACTACCGCATCTTGAACACCAGTGCCCAAAATCGCACGTCTTTCCGTCTCTGGTGCAACCCTGCTCGCCATTATGGGCGAAACATGGTTTCTTCCCCTCCCGTGTGAACAGTTTACTCGATGCGGTAGAAGAAGCTGCCCTCTTCTTTGTGTCTTTAATGTTCTCGAACGCATAATGCCTGAGCGCAAGCTCACTGTTACCGCCTGAAAAAAAACGGAAAACTTCCCTTCTGCGCAAGCTTGCGCACGCCAGTGTCATACGCGATATGAGCGGCATTATTAAACTGGTTAAACTTAGCCTCAGAACACATATAACTAATATGCTTAATTACTGAATGACACGCGTCAATGTCTGCATACTCAGTAGTGTCTGAAAACCAGGCGCAAGTTGCCTCTACTATCTCATACGCGTTTAGTTTTTTAACTTGCTTACTGTCACAAGTGTGGTGCTTCAGAGACCACTTACGTCTGCGCCGTCTCTCCCTGCTAGGCGTCCTGCTGCCGGAGCTGGACGAAGACGACCCGCGACCATGACGACACCGACGCACGTGCCTCGACTTGCTTCTGCCATGGTCGACCGTCTTGACACTCAACTGCTCAAGCTCGTACTCCAGCTGCCTCTGCTGCTTTTGTAGGGTCGCAACTCGTTTCCTTCGCTCCAGCGCCTCTACCTGGTTCTTCAGCACGCGCTCCTCGTCAGCCAAGTCCTCTGCTACCGCCCCCGTCTCCGCACGCACCTCTTTCTTCAACTCTACCGACATGTCACTCGTTTTTGTTTCAGGTTGCTCAGGATTAGGGATAGTACTGGACCGGGTTGCCCTCTTAGAAGCTGCTAAAAACCAACCAACAACCAAGCCTGAGCAGTCGCTTCAAGCGCAGCTGGAACCCGAATGGACCGCTTGGAGCATTGGGGAAGCGACCGGGGTGCCAGCGGCGCTGCAAGCCCACCTGGTGTCGAACCCGGGAACCAATAGTGTTAACGGGGTAGAAAGTGTAGCCGGATCCCTCCTTGCTTTACAGGTGCATACAGGCGTGTATACGGGATATATAGAGGCCTGGGGTAGTAGAACCATATCAGTTTGTACACTCACCTATGATGAACTGCACATTCTATGATTTAGCCGGGCCTGAGCATTAATGGTTTGATGGGATCCGCCGCAATTGTGCAGGTTTCTGGGTTTAATGCTATGATGGCAGCAGCTGTTCTGGTTGTGCCAATGTGTTATCGTTTGGACGGGATCCATCACAAATGCGCTGTTCTACAGCTTATGCATCGGAGGATGGCCTGGGGTCGTAGCACCATATCAGTTTCTACACTCGCCTCGGACAAACTGCACATTCTGTGATCCCGAGTCATTCGCCGGCGCATACACTGTGGAACAGCTGCCGCCGTCATAGCATTAAGCCCAGAACCCGGCACATTTGTGATGGATCCCGTCCAAACGATAATGCATGACCAGAACAGTCGCTGCCATCATAGCATTAAACCTGGAAATCTGTGAATTTGTGGCGGATCCCGTCAAACCATTAACGCTCATGTCCGACTGGATCGTAGAATATGGCTGCTGGCATTATAGCATTAAGCGCAGAACCAGGCGGATTTGCGATGGATCCCGTCCAAACGATAATGCATAGGCACACCCAGAACAGCCGCTGTCATCATAGCATTAAAACCGGAAACCTGTGTATTTGCGGCGGATGCCATCAAACTATTAATGCTCAGGCCCGGCTGATGTGGCCAGCATGGAATGGCTGCTGCATTAGCTAATAGTAATACAAAAGATCTGAAAGTCAAAAACTTTCAAATGCACGTATCTCACTCCATATGGTTCACTCCTTTTTACATTCAATAACAAAAAAGTTTTCCTTTTATATACAGTGTAACTGACAAATTTCAAATGGATGTGCGTAAAACATACATGGGTCATTCTCCTGAAAACTGGTCAGCATGGGATGGGATTTTAAAACATCAATAAAAAAACGTCCTACTTATATTTTTCCCTATACATTTCATATTCATGTTCAGATTTGATGTATGAAATAAGGGAAATATGATGAACCGCAAGCAACTTTGGTCTTTTTAGTTATGAACTGTTTTTTTTACCAAAAACCCACATTTTTCAGTCAGCCATTTGTAACATGACATATGGGATATGGTTGGATCCTTACTAGCATCTTGTATTGCATTGATATATCAAACAAACCACTTCCCAAATCAAAAGGAAGTATGTGTTAACATGTATGAATGGTTAAATAAAAAAAATGTTTATTTGATGTATTCCGAAATAATGTTACAAATTTCCATCACAGACGTAACCAGTGGTGTCTGGATGCCAAACAAATATTGTATCCTGATTATTCAGTGAATAATGGCTTTGCGGGGAACAACTTTTAAAATCTATATATGAACTACATATTTCTATACATTATGCCATGATTAATGTCCTTCTTAGTGTAAAAGTGTTTAATTCAGCTTATATTTTGAATAAGCAGATTGTGTGGTGTCTGAAAAATGTGTTACGTCTCAGCAAACAGAAATTGCACTTTCTTCCCGCCATCTAAGTCATTTGGGTCAAACCTATATGGGTATGTACCGGCTGACCTCCTAAAGCTAGTAGTGCTGTTTTTAGATGTCCTCATTTACACAAACGAGTGACTCGGTGAAAAACGCACGTGGTGTCCTACATAGAGATGCCCGCCATTTTCATCCCCATTTTCATCGCTAATTGGAAGTGTTCCAGGTAAGTTTTAAGTTATTGTAGACACAATTAAGCATAGTTATTTGCAGACATTGTAGCTAAGATATCGCTTTATACATTGTGAATGCATATATAATTTAGGTATGGGTTTGAACACCGTTTTTGAGTAAGCTTGATGTGAATGTGGGTCAGCATCAGATCGGTTAGAATTCTGTGTTTCCAGAGTCGACCGTAAACAACTAATGAATTGAGGCTGAAAGTACTGAAAGTAGATTTTGTGCATAGTGCTGATTATTTCACATAGGTTTATCCTACTCTTACTGTTGTGATTTCCTTTTGTAGCTCTCTTGGTTTTGTTATTTATGTTCAGATTGTAAATTGTGTTATGAACGTAACCCAGACACCACAAAAATGGTGTCCATGTTGCGTAGCGTGACGGAAAAACGCACGTTTTTAACAGTTAACAGTTATGGAGTGAGGAGCCCAATACAAAGTCAAATGGATATGAAACTATTAATGAAATATTCTATTATATTTATCACTCATGTATGTATATATTTGCATGAGTTTTATTTTAGATCAATACCAGTAACGCTTGTCTCAAACGACACATGGACACCACCTTATCAGTGTCTGAATTGCGAATGTGACAGTTTTTCCTTTGCCTAGGTTTAGCAATTTATTATTTGTAGTGTATTGATAATAGTTGGGCTCATTAAATCGACCAAGAACATTATAATTATTTTGTTAAAAATTGCAAATTATTAACTGATCAAGACAATAAAAATTAGTTCAGATGTCTCATGTGTAACCCAGACACCAGAAATATTGCCTTCCACTCACCAATATCACTAGGTTAACCTATTTATTATTTGTAGTGTATTGTTAAAGGTTGGGCTAATTGAATTGACCAAAAACATTATACGTTTTTTGTTAAAAATCGCAAATAATTAACTGATCAACACAATAAAAATTAGTTTGGATGTCTCAAGCATAACCCAGACACCAGAAATATTGCCTTTCCCTCACCAATATCACATATGAATTATAATCATCAGATCAATGACGCTTAGAGCATTTGGTATCTGAAATGACTTCTACTTTTGCATTGATTTAAAAAACTTGCTAAACTTAGTTTGTATGTATTTCTAGCACAAATGGCTGATAGTACGCCAGAGAGGAGAAGTAAGCGCCTTGCTGACAAGATTGATGAAGCAGAGGCTACATCCCACTCCCCCTGCCCATTGTCCACCCCTCCCTTACCTACCCCACCCAAGCAAGTGAAAGCAGGCAGTGAACGAAATAAACAATACTGAGCCAGGTTGTTGGCAGATCCAGACAAAGCACAAGTATACAAGGAAGCCAGGAGACAGTATAGCAAAGCATACAGGGATAATGCCACTCAAGACAAGAAGAAGCAGATGAGGGAATTGGCAAAACTCAGGATGCAAAAAGTTTGTCTGAGCAGAAAAGCTAATTCAGCCTCAGCAATAAAGAAACCCAAGACAAGAAAAGATGATGCGACCAAACAGCTAGAAAGAGCCAAAGCGACAGAACCAAAGAAAAAGTGGAGAATGAAAAGGACACCTCAAAAGAAGATGTGGGAGAACAAAAAAAGGAGAGATCAGAGAGCATCAAAGAAGGTAGAAAAAGAAGCAGCAGAGAAAGCAGTAATGGAAACAAGTCTTGATTCTTCTTTGCCAAGCATTCAAAGCGACACAACAGTGGAGCATGAAGACAGGCACTGTATAGAGCTCGCAAGTAGATGCCGAAAGACCCTGAACAGTATGCAGAACTGTTGGAGAGCCTACATGACATCACCTACAAAGAAGAAGACATTCAAGAAGAGAGGCATTTCACTGGACACCAGTAGACTTGGGGCCTTCTTTATTGAATCTGGAGTAAATTTGAAAGGGAAAAGGGATCTGAACAACGAGGATGGTTCTCATTTCAATATATAAATCATACAGATCATTAAGCAAGACCAGCAAGATATTGAATATGAATAAGAAAACAATTGTAAACTACCTGCATCCGAAACCAAGCCTGCGACTGAAGAAAGGTGATGAGGTCAAGAAACAAGTACAAGTTTTCTTTGAAAACAATGCCTTACCATTGCCCAACAAGAAGCTTGTCAGTAAGAAGACGGGACTAGCCCAGTCAGTGCTCCAAAAGCAAGTGGAGGACTGCCACAAAGAATTCACAGAGCATGGAGGGCACATTTCTCTTGCGGAGTTTACAAAGTGCAGACCAAAGCACATCCGGAAGATGGCCAGTGTAGGGCCATCTTCCTCTGCCTCTGCGAATACTGCACAAACTGTGACTTAAAGATCAAAGCCATAAACAAAATTGCAGACAACACAACACGGATCTGCTATGTTTATCATGCGGTGGCTCTGTCAACATGCGAGAATGGAGGGAAGGTGTTTGCATATCGGCAATGTCCCAGGGGTGGCATTAAGAAACTGGAGGACTACCTGTCACCCCTCCAGAATCACGAAGCACAACTGTCTTGGTATCGATGGACTACAAACAAGATCTGGAGCAATGGGAAGCAAGTGTCTAGAAGGTGTTAAATACAAGCACAGGTGGAATCAATGACTTGATACAGGAGCTGCTTCAGGAAATTATCTTCCTGTCTGAACACTTGTTCAGGGCCAAGTGGCAGCACCAGCAGTTCGAGAGCCTGCGGAATCGCCAACCTTTCCCAAGTGACTTGCTCATTATTGTGATAGACTTCGCATCTATCAGCATGAGGTCCAGTCTGCAAATTGCCATCATGAGCAAGTGACAATTCACCTGATTGCGTCTTACTACAAATGCCCCACCTGTGAAAAATTGGTAAATGAGTCACTGATTTTTATTTCAAATGACACAGGTCATGATTACCATGCTGTATACACTTTCATCCAGCAGACAATCAGTCACCTACAGCAAGCCAGGAAGCTGGAGTTGGAGCTTGTCATCGAATGGTCAGATGGCTGTGGAGTCCAATATAAAAGCAAAGACCTTTTGCTGATGTTGCAGCAAGTGAGAATGATTTTGGTCTTCCAGTCCATCGTAGCTACTTTGGATCCCGACATGGAAAGGGTCCATGTGGCGGAGAGGCAGCCGTCTTGAAGCAACATGCCACATCATCCGTGAGAAATATTATTATGTTTTTGGTAATATTCTGTTATATTTATTATCTTTTAGGTCATTTCTGAAGATCGGGACACAGGTGAAGTGCAACTGCAGTTCCTCCGCTCCCGAGGAACATTTTACACCTGGCCAGACACTGATGATGTTGCCTGGGTGAACCTGGAACAGATTGTGGCCACTCTTGGACATCCTGACATTACAGCCATGGGCCAGTATTACTTTCAGTGATAATCTTCCCAAATAAATCAGTCAAAGTTTGAACTGTGTGTTTTGTTATTTATTTGTGATGTCTGCATAACATAACAGACAAGGTTTTAATTAATGCAAAGTGAAATTCCAAGGAGAATATATCCCACAATATCTGTTAACATGTAGATAGGGTATAGGGTTACATATTCCACCAAATTGCATATATATACACAAACTAAAGAGGTTTCTTTGGTAAGTTAAAAATACCATATAATGAAAAAAAATCAGCAATATTTAATTTCTAGATCTAGCTGTTTTCTTGCTTATTTGGTGTCCTCTGTTACACGTGTGACGCTGATAGATGACATAACCTAATCACGCACTACACCTTTATTTTTTATCTCATCAATTTATATTTTACATAGATGAAAAGGGGAGATTTCCAGCTTTCATTTGCAACCAAAAAATGTTAAAAATTCAAATATTAGATTTTAACTCTCCATGTGACAGTTCTGGCCAATTTTCAGGAGAGTGACCCACATACATACATACAGACATACACCTTGTATATATGACGTCCTATACACAAATAGCCTGAACTGAGATGAGTAACTATGTGTGGTCTCTGTGGCCTAGTGGTTAAGGTGTTGAACTTGTAATCTGAAGTTGTTTGGTCTTGTGGGTTCAAACCCCATACAGTCCAAAACCTTTTTACATTCAACAACAAAAAAACTAACATATATTTTACATTAAAGCAAATATATAGGGTATTCACGTGACGACACGAACCGGATGCGCGGCCATTGTGGCGATATCAACCAGTAAACATCCCATAGAGTTTGCCTGTACGCGCAGTGGAAAACGTGTATTTCATTCAAAATTAATAGAATTCCGGAACCCTAACCTTATAAATTTAATATAATCTATTGGTTGAATATGTTTTCTATATGTGTACCAAGCAGTTTGTTTCTAAGTGGTGTAGTTTTAGAGATATTTCACTTTTTCTCTATGAAGATTGCTCACGGCCATTGACAATGCACTGGCACTGACACTCAGAATATCCCAACTTTCACTATTATCTCTTGTTTTTAATACTTTCAGCGTAAATTGCTCTTAGGTTACATTAAATACTTCAGATCTTCCTCTTCAATCGCGCATTAAGATATTTTTAATCGATCCAATGAAAGCTTTAAAATTTATTTGACAAAAATAAATGCTCCACATAGACATAGCATTGCCGTATTTTACCCTTCGCGGGCGTTTGCCGGTGGGCCAGGCAAAACGTCGTTTTATTCAAAATTTTTAAAAACCCGACCCCAACCTTAAAAATTTTTAAAAATTTTATTGGTAAACTGTTTTTCTATATGTGCCCAAACCGATTTGTTTCTAGGTGGGTTAGTTTTATAGATATTTCACTTTTTCTGTATGAAGATTGCTCATAGCCATTGAGTTTGCAGTGTGACAGTGTGTTATTATTGTGGTTACTATCGCCACAATGGCCGCACTTCCAGTTTGCGTGACGTAGGTGCATACCCTATATATTTCCTGTTTGAACTACTCTAAAGAAAATTGAAAATACCTCAGTTTTACTCTCCCTTCTCTCCACTCACCCAGTCATTTTCACAACAGCTGTCACATGACCAATCTAGGTCACTCTATATCACCAAGTGGAAAAGTTCAGTACTAAGCATGCACCACCCTGTGGCACAAATTAGAACTATTCCGAGTTTGTTTGTTTTCCCGGCAAGGTATACCGGGCTACTTTAAAGCCTGCATAGTCCGATGTAAGCATCAACATTTAAAATTAAAATTTAAAAAAAAAATTTGATTCTGCATATCTAATTTATAATTATATACCTGGGAACTTATTAAACATGTCATTTCTTGCTGCATATAACTTAGAAGACCATACATACTAAGTCAGATTAATCGAATATGTTACTGCTGAAGCCTATTGTCAATGGTGTGAGAGTTTTGGAAAGCTTGCCAAAATTTAATATTTCAGTCACCTAAAATAAAAGTTACTTCAAACTAAAGTGAGTAGAGGGGGCACCAACTCCCAACTTCCAGCATGTAATTTTTAAGCTGCAACGTTTGTTTGTTTGTTTGCTGTTGTTTTACGTCCTGGCAACATCTAAGGTCATATCAGGACGGTCATATCAGTGCCTGTCTTTGATGCTCTCTGATCTCTCCAAGCTGCATTCTGTGTGGTGTGTGTGTGTGTATTTAAAGCTGCATAGTCCGATGAAGCATCACATTTTCAAAATCAAAACAATTATCTAGATTTGATTTTACATATCTAACTTAGATACTGATGCACTTATTAAGTATTTGTTGCCACATAGAAGGGAATACCAAGCTAATTTAATAGAGCCTGTTACTGCAGAAGCATATGGTATCAGAGTTTTGCCGTGCTTGCCAAAATTATGTTCACATGTTTGAATTTCAACTGTCTCAAAAGGTAACCATTCCAATTAAAGGTTACTTCAAACTAAAGTAAGGTAGATTATACTGACCAATTTAATATACTTGTCTCAGAAAAATATCAGAAACTCAAAACCATCTGACTATGCAACTTCAAGTATAACACCAAATCTGTACCTGGAGAGTAGCTAGGCTGTCGTCAGAGGGCCCTGAGAAGTGTCGCACTACAAAGGACAAGTCTAACCTGGGTCACTTGGCTGAGTGAGTGACATCCTAATTACTCCTAACTAAAACCTAAGCTGGGTCACTAAGGTCACCAAAAGTTTCTACTACACACCACCTGTGGGAAAGTTGAGAACTACTGACATAGAAGGGAGCGTAACTAGCCGGGTCTTTGATATCGTGTCACTGTTCTTATATAATCTTGTTTCCTTTTCAGGCCATGTGTCGAGCACAACGGGGCACAGTTACTGGTTATTTCCTAGCTGGAAGATACATGTTTTGGCTACCGGTAATTATATAATGTTTTATTTGTAGAATATTGAGTAGCACATTTGTCTTGTAGCGAAATAATATTGTTTTGATAGTTTCGCTATTAACACATTTAGAAGGGGTGCAAATTCTTACTTATAATTTATTTTAAAGTAGAAACTATATTAATTATAAGCTACTCATTTTAGCTGAATATTAGTGGTAATTGTTCATTATGTTAATATTACTGTCTATTTATTGCAAGTTAGGGTAAGAAATGTCATGTTTGAACAGGTTTTAATATAATGTAAGCATATCTTGTTTGAACAAATTATGTAGTGATAATGCTCAGTGGTTTAATGAAGTAGAGCCAGGCTGATTCAGAAAGTGTAGTGTTGCCTTTGTTATAGGTGATAGATGTGCAGACAAGCCATAACTTTACATTTGCATTAATAGGCTTGCTGGATGGGTGGGTAAAGTGTTAAAAATTGGTCAAAGCCGAAAGATGACCGTGTTTGAAATTACTTTTTCCACATATGAAGACTATTAATAAATGTGCAATGATACTTTTAAGGTACCAACAAGTATGACTGGTTGAAGATGAATTTGGCATGCGTATACATCCTATTAGTATTAGAGACTGTTTCGGCAGACCCTCTGCCGAGCTTTATTATCTCTTTATGAGAATTGGATACTTTTGTGCGCCAGTTACTTTGACTTTAACGGCCACAATCCATTATGGCGAGGGAATAGCAGGGTCCGTACGGTGCCTGGAAAGTCTTGCAAAGTCTTGAACTTCATTTGCCCCATTTCAAGACCTTGAAGGGTCTTCAATTGAACTATTATGGGTAATTACTAAATTACTCTTGAAAAGCCTTGAATTCCATTAAACTGTCCCCACTGTTCTAAATTAGTACGAAATCCAACTGAAAATAGTCTTAAATTCCTATAATTAAAAAAAACAGCCTTGAATTCCATATCTTTACATGTGTGCGGACCTTGGAATAGCATGAATGCTATAGGCAGAAGATTTGAACACTTTGTGGCCAGTCATGCTCTATGTATATTGAACAATGGTTCATATACACACACACATATTGTTCTATACTTATTTGTGCATGCTATTTATTATTCATTTATTGGATCAATTCTACTATTTGCTGCGGGCCGGAACCCGCCACGCAAGGCTGGCACCACCACCAGCTAGTCATGCACCAGTCTGAATGTGTTAGCGTCACATGAGCTCCGAATTTAAAACTATATATATATATATATTTATTTTACCTCGGTATATAGCCTCAGGCTAGCCGCAGGCTAGGGAGAGGTAAGCACATCCGGGTACAGCAATTAGCATAAGCAGCTCACGGCGGGAGGACGTTCGCTGAGCTGCTCCAGCAGGATTTAACTACTACAACACTTTAACTAACTGTAAGTATTGAGAAACTGCATTCAACTTCTTAAGGATGGTTTATAGCATCCCATTATGAAAGCTTAGAACTTTCTCAGGTCCAATTTGGACATAAAAGGTGTTATAAAAAACACGAGGATAAGAATGTGAGAACCGAAACCGATACCGCTTCACATAGCGAAACCTGTGTTCAGACAGGCAGAGATGTTAAACCGAGTTGCATCTCCTAAGGAAATTCCTCCGAACCCTAAAGAGGGTTTTGTTGGGGATGATCCTGGGTTTCTTTTATAGACTCCCCAGACCGTTTTTTTGAGGCGAGCCTCCGAGTTTCGTAATATTTTCTTCAACTTGCTGGCGCAGAATGCCGCGGGTGGGAGAAGTGTACGAAACAGAGAGAGCGGGCGTGCCAATGGCCGCCCCTCCAGTTTGGTTGGTTTCACTACCGATAAAACCTACGGCAAAACTTTAGCTTAACGCCTGTATACAGAACGGTTTAAACACGTTACTATATACCATTCTAATAATACCTCAATCCAGCTCACTTTGTGAACATGTTGAGATGATACCGGTACTAAGTAAGGAACCCTTGTTCTTACAGAAACCGATGGCCACCAAGCGAAACAAAGTTCCGCCGGCAGCGGCAGAGGGCCGCGTGCCTTCAGGGTACGATTCCTCACCACCGCAGACGGGACCGCCGTCTCCACAGCCGGGGGCTGGTCCTTCGGACAAGGATAGTGGGGATGAGGAGCTTGAAGACAAAATCCTACGGATTATGGACAAATATAAGACACAAGCCACACGGCCTTCTTCTCCTCCTATCCCAGACGATGACTGGGAGGATTTCTCAGATGACGAAACCGAATCGGCATTTGAGGTTCCGCAACCGAAAGGTGAGAAACCCAAGAAGCGGAAAAGACTTGGCAGTAGCTCGGGTGATGAATTCACAAAGGTCAATAAGAAGCGAGTGAAGAAGACAAAGAAAAAGAAGGACTCATCATCGGATAAATCAGATGATTCGTCCACAACTGACTCCGACTCAGACACGGAGAGAGCAGGCATTTATGCCAGGATAGGGGCAAAGATCAAGAAGAAATGCCCGTTAGCAAAAGCAAAGAGGTTGCGGACTACAACCATGATGAGGGAAACGCTAAAAGGACATTTCCACACTTTCAAACCTGTGGAGGTGATCAACAAGCTGACGGAACAAATCTCGGGAATTAAAGGAGTTCCCCAGTCCATCAGTAAAGAAATGGATGCAGGCATCCATCTCTCAGACGAAAGACGGCGTTATGAGAACGCGTTGTGCACGATCCATAAAGCGGTGCTCGGAGCGCTAACATCGATAACTCCGGTAGCGAATCGGATGCAAGCCGAGAATAAGTTCTCGTCGCTTGCACGAGTGATGGACAAAGGGATTGCGCTGCTTACCGCAGCGTCGAACTTCATGACTTTCCGGCGATTTGAAAATGTCTTCAAGTCGGTCACAACAGATGCTGGCAAAGAAGTCGCCAGATCGAAAAAAGTAACTGACAATGATGGTAAAGAATACACCCTTTACCTACCGCCAAAGCCAGTGCTAGGCAAGCCACTGGACAAAACCAAAATGTTTGGCGGTCAGCTAGCGCACCTCTTCAAAGCTGTCGAGGTAGACACTAAAAGCGCTAAAAACACTGATGGCACCAAAAAGTTTGACAACCCCAACAAATTCCGACGCCCCCGCTCGGATTTTCGCTTCCGCAGAGGAGGAAGGCCGGGACGAGGAGGTCCCTCATTCGGCTTCAATCCCAGAGGACGAGGCAGAGGAGAACGCCAGAACACGGGGTGGAACGACAACCACGGATACAAAAGGGAGTTTACACCCAAACCCCAATTCCCGCGGCCAGGAGCCAAGTAGAGACACAGACTCCTACACTCAACACGGTGTCTGAAGAGACACAAACTTATGTAAGCAAATTTCAGGCAGGCAACATCCTTAACTGTTTGCACAAATGGGGTAACATTACATCTGATAGGGAAATTTTGGATATAGTAAAAGGAGTTCAAATACCTTTTACAGACATACCAAAACAGGAAAGAGTTCCGTTCCCATATAAATTCAACATAGCAGAAAAACGCCAAATAGATTATCAGGTTTCGCTGTTTGAAACAAAAGGTATTATTGAACGAGTACAAAACACAAAAGGATAGTTTATTTCTAATGTCTTTTCTAGGCCCAAACCAAATGGCGAAATTCGCATGATTTTGGATTTGACAAAGTTAAATAAATTGGTAACATACAAACATTTTAAAATGTTCTCATTAGAAACGGCGAGAGACTTAATAACGCCGCATGCCTGGCTTGCCAGCGTAGACTTAAGAGACGCGTATTATACAGTCCCCATTTGCAAAGAACACAGAAAATTTCTGAGATTTATTTGGAACGGTACCCTTTTCCAATTTACTTGCATGCCTAATGGTTTAGCCTGCGCACACTCGACTGTTTACAAAGTTATTAAAACCTGTTTTTGCTGTTATGGGAAGATTAGGACATACAATGTTTCCATACATAGATGATTCCTTTATTATGGCAGAATCCTTTAACAAATGCCATTTGGCAGTGAATGATTTGTGTACTTTATTAACAGAATTAGGTTTTTACATACACGACAAAAAATCTGTTTTTGTCCCGAATAAGGAATTAAAATGCCTAGGGTTTTTAATCAACACCAAAGCAATGACCGTATCATTAACGGAACAGAAACTACAGAAGTTTCATGACACGGCCTCCCAGCTGCTTGACATATCTAGGCCAAAGATTAGACAGGTCGCTGTCCTTATCGGTATAATGGTTTCATATGCGCCGGCTGTTCTTTATGGGGCGGCGCACTTCAAGTCTCTAGAAATAGACAAGAATAGAGCGTTAGCACGTACAAAAGGTAACTTTGAAAGGAAAATGTACATTTCCCAGGATGGTTACACAGATATATCTTGGTGGATCGAGAATATTAATAACTCTTCCAATCCCATTAGAATGGATCAACCCAACACGGTAGTTACTACCGATGCGTCATTACAAGGTTGGGGAGCTCATCGAAATGATGTAGCAACAGGAGGGAGATGGTTAGAAAACGAAAAGTCGGACCATATTAATGTTCTTGAATTAAGAGCGATTTACTTAGGCCTCTTGAGTCTAATTAAAATACCGAAAAAATACTGTTCAACTGCTTACAGATAACACTACGGCCATGGCATATGTCAGAAATATGGGAGGTACAAAGTCAAAAGAGTGTAATAACTTGGCACAAAGTATTTGGAACTGGGCGCAAAAACATCAAATATGGTTAACCATATCACATATCCCAGGATCGCAAAACGTCCTGGCTGACAAAAAGAGTAGAGTCTTTCACGACCACTTAGAATGGAATTTAAACATAAAAATTTTCAACAAAATTTGTCGCCAATGGGGTTCACCTACGGTTGACTTATTTGCATCAAGGAATAACTTTAAAGTTAACAGATATGTTTCATGGCACCCAGAACCATTTGCTTGGCACATAGATGCTTTCTCACTGATTTGGGAAAATGAATTTTATTATATTTTTCCCCCTTTCAACATCATTACCAGAGTGGCACGAAAGATAAAGATGGACCGGTCTCACGCCATCCTGATCGTCCCCGAATGGGACACACAGCCGTGGCTAGCAGGACTAGCCTCGACAGCCCGAGATTGCCTCAGATTCCCAAAATCCCGAGGAAATCTAACTCACCAAGGCCCTCTGGAACATCACGGCAACGTAGCAACAAGACCGTTGCTTGCATTCCTTTTCTAAATAAATACCTAGAACAATTTGGTTTAGAGAAAATTACACAAGAACGGCTAGTGTCACATGCGTGGAGAAAAGGAACAGTGAAAATGTATACCACATATTTGAAAAAATGGGGCGTTTATTGTCTTATTCACAAAGTTAAACCCATGAACCCGAGTATTGCCCAAGTGTGCAGATTTTTTAGAATGTTAGAACAGGAAGGGCTAGGTTACGGCGCAATTAATGTTGCCAGGTGCGCTCTCCTCGATTATCCTTCCCAGAACAAGGGGAGATACAATGGGTAAACATCATGTTATATCATGGGTACTAAAGGGAATTTATGAACGAAACCCACCTAAACCAAAATATGACCGATTTTGGGATGTGTCACTGGTATTCAAAATGTTTAACGATTGGCCACATAATAGGTTTCTAGATATAAAAACAATTAGGGTTTAAGTTAGCACTGTTATTACTGTTAGTCACAGGTCATCGAGGCCAAACTATAGTGGCACTTTCACTCGATGGACTGGAAATAGACAGAAGGCAAGCGACCTTCGATTTGACAACATTGTTAAAATCTAATCGTTTAGGTGATCCGTTGTCGTCAATTGATGTAACACAATTCAAAGACAATCCGAAACTGTGTGTAGTTTCCGCGATCAGAACATATATATCCAAGACACAAGGAGTTAGAAACTCAAGACAATTGTTGATAAGCTTTATTAAGCCACACAAGGGCATATCAAGAGATACGCTTGCCAGATGGACAATTAATGTCCTGAAGATGGCAGGAGTGGATACGGACAAATATGCGTCACACTCAACAAGAGGAGCCATGGTGTCAAAGGCACGCCTCTTAGGCATTTCGGTCAAGCGCATACTAGCGCATGCAGGATGGAAGACCGAACGATCGTTTGCTAGACATTATAACAAGCGATTGGAAAAGCCAAGTGGCGTCGCACGGCGACTGCTACAACATTAAAGTAAAAAAAGGTGAGAACATACCATGGTCACAAACATATAAAGTTAACGAACGTTCCATAACATAAACAAACAAAATGAAATATCAGGATAAAATGATATTACGTAAAGTCTCCCTAGCCTGCGGCTAGCCTGAGGCTATATACCGAGGTAAAATAGATTAGTTAGACGAATCTTACCTTGGTATAGATGATGGATAACTGTTGTTTTCCCGAGGTATAAGCCTCGGCTAGACGTGGGTGAGGGCCCACCCTCCACACCCTGCCATGTCTAGTCCCTTGCTTGTACCAAGGAAACATTAGTATTTAGATTTTTAGAGATCATTTTATCCTGAATTAGTAGGTAAAGATTGCTGTACCCGGATGTGCTTACCTCTCCCTCACCCACGTCTAGCCGAGGCTTATACCTCGGGAAAACAACAGTTATCCATCATCTATACCAAGGTAAGATTCGTCTAACTAATCTATATATATATATATATATATACACATACATACATGCATACATACATACATACATACATACATACATACATACATACATACATGTATACATACATACATGTATACATACATACATACATACATGTATACACATACATACTTACACGCATACACACATACATGTACATGTATACATACATGTATACATACATACATACATACATACATACATACATACATACATACATACGTACGTACATACATACATACATACATACATACATACATACATGCATGCATACATACATACATACATACATGAATGACCTTTTAGATAACAAATGGGGAGAGTTTTGCAATGGGAAAGTCTTTGGCTGTCGATTCAATAATTCTGAATTGCGGCCATTCACTATTACTAGTGGAATTGTTGGAGTCAGAGTCCAACATTTTTTTATTCTTAGTTTGAGGTCAGATTGAGTTAGCCATTGTGTATTGTAATTATTCACCATCATTCGCTCCCCACCCTCCCTGGAGCCCTCAGTGGAGATGAGCAGAGCCGCGGTATCCGGCACACCAGGGATATTGAAGCAATATAAGATGCTAAACATTACCAGATTTACCCTAGCTACAACCTTCTCGGAATAGTAAAGAATATAATTATATGTTCCTATCATTATGTGTACACACGCATATAATAATAATAATAAAACATTTATATAGCGCCCGATCCAGCAAGCCGTTCTCAGGCGCTTTACATAACAAACAATTTTTTTTTTGTTCAAGTGTTTTTATTCCTCTGAATAACATGTTGTCAGTGCTAATGCACTGGTCTTCCAGCCCTAATCACAATTGCCTCTACACAGTAAACAAATCTACAACAATATACACATAGACAATTACAGGAAAATAAGCAAAACATCGGTACATGAATGATAGGTAAAGAACAAGATAAGAGAAAAAGAAACATATAAATCCATATATGTGTTTGCATGTATACATGTATATGATATGCTCTTCTTTTCAATATGTTCATTCTTCATAGGCCATCCTAAGGCTTTGCATGACCAGCTAATTGATTGGACTGGGTCTGTCCAACCTCTTATCGAGGTAAAGTTATGGCCAAAGTTTAGTTTTTGACTGACAGGGAGCCTCAGCTCCTTGCTGTCCTCATCCACCAGGATCCCTTCCTCTACTGACACGAGCTGCAACTCAGGGTAAATGAGTCACCCCATGGGTTGCCTTTGACGATCTGCAAAGGGGTGCGGAGGAACTATTCTCTCCCGGTTCCCCACGGGTTGGTGCAAAATGTGTATGGTATTCCTTAACCTCTTTATTTTAGGTGGGTGCTTCGCTGTTTGCCAGTAATATAGGCAGTGAGCATTTTATCGGACTTGCCGGGTCCGGGGCAGCTGCTGGAATTGGAGTCGGTGCCTTCGAGTTAAATGTAAGTCAAAGAGCATGAATCTTGTTGAAGGCAGGGAATGCAGTTCTATGGCAACCCATCGAGGACTATATTTCCTTTGAACTATTATAATACAATGGAATAAAAAAGCAAATGACATACAAGCATTTCTCATTTATCAGGGATGAAAGATCACTGCGATTTCGCGGTTTTCCGCGATTTTTTATATTCATCGGTTAATGTTTACAAAATACGAAGGAATATGGATATATATATGATAGCAATTGGTTAGTCTGAATCCCATTCTAATATGACTTTAGATGTTCCTAGTACATAAACCCAAACAAGAAAATTAGGCATCAGCGAAAATTTAGTCACAAGGACAGTCGATACCCGACTTCCACCATTTCCCCACGATTCCCTGTCTGCTAATCCTATCGATGAATATCCGTCTTTTCGTGGAAATTCGCTGTCGGTGTAATGAACATAGCTTGGTTCTGCAAGAACCCGCCAGGTGGCGTCAGGGTCTTGGCCTGATTTCCGCGTTTTTTGCCAGAGATCACTTTCATCCCTGATCTATAAGGAATTTTTTTCTGTTGAGAAATTGACTAATATTCAAGAACTTGGTATGAAGTAATATTATTGTTACATTAGGATTTCATCATTCATAAATCTAATCTAAATTGGAATCTACTTAATGAACTGCTATATCATTGTCAAATCTGTAATAAAGTGTTCCTGTGTCATCTTCCATGCCGTAATGCCTGTGTTTCTTTGCAGGCATTGATTATGCTGCAGCTGCTTGGCTGGGTGTTTCTCCCTGTGTACATGGCCAGTCGGGTAGGTTTACCATTGTAATCTTAAATGAGAATCTTCTGGATTTATCCAGAATTCCGGATTTTCGTATTGATCCTTTTTTCCGGATATGGTTGAAATTTGCGACCATTCCGGCTTCTCCCGTCACTTTAGAAGTCCCAAAGATTCGTACAATATTTAATTTGTTGTTGTCAGACCATTCTCATGTGTATGTAATTAATTCCTGGTTATAAACTCGAGTATGGGAATAAAGGAATTAATCAGCCAAATAGCAGAACAGAGAACAGTCAGGATCTAATTCGGCTCACGAGGCAAACAAATCAGGGATGTATTTGGACATAACAAAGTTTATTATTAATGTAACAAAATAATCAATTCTCAAGGAGCGGTACTACTAACGGCTACAGTGCCATAAGTCAAATCCAGTATGGATGAGAGATCGCAAATCGTGATAAGGAACAGGACAGTTGGCATCATCGTGTCAGACAGTTGAGGAGCTCTGTGTGCGCAGTCGACCGAGTTTTGGTCCGAGACAAGTACTAATGCGAGACAGAAAAAGTACAGGTTAATAACAAATTAATACATGATTATAGCGCAGAACGGTTAACTCTATATCTGGTAACAGCACTCACACCTGGGTGGGTGGGTTTAAAAAACTTTTTTTATTTTTATTGAGGCTGTATTTATACTGTCCATAGCATGTAAGCCCGGGTATCCAGGCTTGTTTTCAATGCTGGCCAGCTGTAGTGTTGGTGTTGTCTTACCAAGCAGTAGCTGCTGATAAGTTATTTGCTTGTCTGCATTTCAGTAGCAGATAGATTTGTTGGTACGTTTAGTAGCCTATGTTAGTTTTTTTTGGGCCCTCTTGGCATTGAATTTTTGTTCTATTCTTATTACTTGGACATAACAAAGTTTATTATTAATGTAACAAAATAATCAATACTCAAGGAGCGGTACTACTAACGGCTACAGTGCCATAACAAGTCAAATCCAGTATGGAGAGCGAAGTGGCTTGGTCGGAAGGCGGGAGCGGAATGAGCAGGGGTAGTACAGGGGTTACCGAGGAAAGCTACCTAGCCGTTGCCTCGTGGCCAAATTACCCATGTTGACCTCGCCAACATATCTAATGCAGGATAATTGCAAAGTTAATATGCGTGTGATTATTTGTATTTTTTTCTCATGTATTCTCAATGCAGAATACAGTACAATTGTGTATGGTTTTAAGCACGGTGTATAATTGACAGCAGCTGTGATTGCTCCCCACCGATCTAATATGGCAGTTAACCTGTTTAATTGTGTTTTCTCACATAGGTGTGTACATTACCAGAGTTCATGAAAAAACGGTTTGGTGGACAACGCATCCAAATATACCTGTCTGTACTCTCGGTGGTTCTTTACATCTTCACCAAGGTTTCAGTAAGTGTACTAAAATGGCTAAAAACAATTTATTGTATTAGGCATTTACTCACACATATGCGTTTAAGGTGTGAGCGTTTAAGGGGTTGGCCATGGGGGTCGGGGGGGGGGGGCGTTAACCCACACATGGGCATTAATTAACCTGCAAGAATACGGTAGTAGCTCCTGTCTTCAAAGGACAGCTCTGCGTTCAGACCACTGTTGTACTGACATAGCAGGGGTGATGTCATTGAATGGACGATCAACTAAGATTAAAATAGTTTTATTTGCACATATCAATTTTTTCCATTCGCATGGGTCACCGAAGACAGATGTATCACTTAGGACATGCATGAATAATCCATAATGTGTCGGGGGGGGCGTCCTGATATGACCTCAGATGTTGCCAGGACGTAAAACTCCAACAACCAACCATAATGTGGTTTAAAATGAATGTCAGGGAGATTAAAGGTGCATAGTCTAATGGTTTCGAGTTTGTCATTTTCTGAGATAAATATAGTAGGTTGATTGTTATAATCCGCCTTTAATTTGAAGTAACTGTGATTTCAAATGACTAACTTCGGAGATATCTGGAGTGTAAACATGCTATTTAAATTAATTTTGGCATGCTTGTCAAAACTATTATAGGCATCAACAGTAACAGGTTCTATTAAATTGACATAGTATGTTCTTCGCTGTAGCAGCGAATACTTAATAAGGGGACCAGTATTTAAGTTTAATATATAGGTTCAAATCTATACAAGTGTTTTGCTTTAGAAAATCTTATCCTTTTGTCGGATTATGCAACTTGAATTAACAACGGTGTGACCCGTATGCAACTTTAATTAACAATCGTGCCACTCCTAGTTTAACTAATTGGCAATGGTGCCGCTAAGTGTCCTGATTGGTAAGCACAGGCACAAAGTATAAACATCAACACCGAATGCAGCACCACGTGACCTCCTGAAATAGGACACCTACTCCAAAAAAGGATCGGGGAGAGTCTGATTCTTAATTGGAAACCAACTGGTTTGTCCTGCTGCAGAGAGTCCAGCCTTTAACATTGACGATATTAACATTGGATGTCTGCAGGTAGAATTGTCATACATAAAGGTATTCTAATTACATGAGCTTTCAATTACAAGCGTTTTCTTTTTTTCGTCTATTTTCACTGTTTCTATATGAGGCCTCGCGAAGAAATAAACGCTGGTTGTAATGAGCTGTTGTAATTTGTAACTTTGGGAAGTGTGGTGTGTGTGACCTGAATACATTTACATATATAAATGTCCCTGTGTTGCTTTAGGTAAACTTGTATTCGGGGGCCCTGTTTATCCAACAAGCTCTACACTGGAATCTCTATGTCTCAATCCTTCTACTTCTCGCCGTCACAGCCTTCTTTACAGTCACAGGTACACTTTGATTATATATGCATTCATTAATCACGCTTGTCCTGATATGACCTTAGATGTTGCCAGGATGTAAAACTCCAGCAACAAACCAACCAATTCTGGTCGAGTCAAACCAATGACTTACAAAATTTATTCTTGTCGCTACATAGCCTGGCACACGGTATTACTAGGATAGGGCAAGGACTGGTTAACTCAGTATCAGGATAATGTGACTGAGTGGGATATCGGGTCATGGTGCTGAGGGCCTGATCTCTCTGTGGGGCAGCACTATAAATTCACCATAACTGCGTGCTCACCAGTCGATACCTATCCTAATTTGACCTGAGATGTTTCTCGGGTGTAAAACAACAAATAAACTTCTTGTGACCGCACCAGATAGCACAACCTGAGTTGAGCACTTGCCTCCCGTGATATGACCATAAATGTTGCTAGGACGTAAAACTCAAACAAGCAAACAAACACAAATTTTAATGAAGGAGTCCATTTACTCTCCCCATTGAATGGAACTAGTGTCATATGAGTATAGTTCCGTAACAAATGAAATGATTAGGTAATTGTGCAGTAATGGACTAAGCTTCTGCTTTTGAATATTTCATAATCAGGGATGAAAGATCTCCGCGATTCCGCGGGTTTCCGGGATTTTTTAATCCCGCAGCACCATCAGCATATACTAATATGTGGTGCTAACGCCACAGCACTTTCAGGGTATAACAAAATATATGAAACCCGACTTCCAGGAATTTTCCACGATTCCCTGACCAATGATAAACCTATGGGAGAGTATCAGCATTTCCACTTTTTTTCCCGGAGAACACTTTCATCACTGATAATAGTCTGAGCTTGTCCACTTGAGTAACTTCAAAATAACTTGGGACACCCACTCTTAGACTATTGTGTGCTCTTACACATGTGTAAAATCAAGTTATTTGGTAATAGCATTACACATTGATATGTTGATGCTAAAAGAATTGACTAACAGGTATGTAAAAGATGGATAATTCAAATGTGTATATTGATACCAGACAGACAGTCAATTAAATAGTGTATAATAACCCTTTGGTACGGTTATTCACAGATACGTCAATTACCTTGAAATACTATTTATTTTCTACCTGTATGTCAAACAAGTCCTGACACTTATTTCCAAACGGTAGGGTTCCTAGATTCAAGTTGTTTGATCCGATGGTTTTAAGTTTCTGCTATATTAAAAGGAATTATTATATTAGGTTGATTATTATAATTACTTAACTGTAGTTTGGAGCAACCTTGATTAAAAAGGGCTATCTTTGGAGATATTTGAAGTGAAAACATGCAAAATGATGTTTGTGTACACACTGAAGTTTTGAATATCATAGACTTGTAGCAGCAGGTTCTATAAAATTGATTTAATATTCCTTCCTTGGAACAACAATACCAAAAGTTTAATAAATAGATCACCATCTAAGTTGGATATTTAGGATCATTAGCTTTAGTTTGTTATATTTAATGTTATGGGTTCATTGAACTATGCAACTTTATAACTGCTTAGTCCGATGAAAGCATCACATTTTTACAACCAAAACACATACATACATAGCCAACCTAGATAGTGATGCATTGATTAAGCATTTGTTACTGCAAAGAAGGGAACACTAAACCAAGTTAATTAATAGAACCTGTTACTGCTGAAGCCTATGGTTTCAGAGGTTTAACATGCTTGACAATATTAATTATGCATGTTTTCACTTCAAATATCCAAATTTAGCCATTTAAAATAAAAGTTACTTCAAACTAAAGTAGATTATAACGATCAATCTGATTGTATTGATGTCAGGAAATGGCAGAAGGTCAAAACCATCGGACTATGCAATATTAACCAAAATGCAAATGGAAGTTGAAATGAAGTGCTTACGTTGTTATGTACATGTGTTGCGGTTGCTAGGTGGCCTAACGGCAGTCATCTACACTGATACCCTCCAGGCGTTCATAATGGTCATCGGAGCCACGATTCTCACGGTCATCGGTATGTATGCGCTGTCAACCACATTCTCTTAGGTCACTAGACGCGGTGGCGAATTGGTAGCGCGCAGGTTTCCCATGCGGAAGGTTGGGAGTTCCAATTCCCGCCGAGTCAAACAAAATGACTCATCAAATGTATACTTGCCGCTACCTAGCCTGGCACTTGGCATTAATAGGATAGGACAAGAACTGGTTAGCACAGTATCAGGATAATGTGGCCGTGTGGGATATTGGGTCATGGTGATGGCAGCCTGGTTTCCCAGTGGGGCAGCACTATAAAGTCACCATGAGTGCACACTGTCACACGTCAGGACCCATCCTAATATGATCTGAGATGTTTCTAGGATGTAAAACAACAACAAACAAACTTCTCTTGTTATCGCATGAGATAGCCACTCGCCTCCCATGTGGCCAGTCAGGGGTTCAAACCCCGGCCGAGTCAAACTAAAGACTTAACATGTGGCCTAACACTGGACACTTTACCGGGAGTCAGATTTCCAATTCTTGTTGTTGGAGGCGATTCTCTCATCTCCCACATCAGAACTGTGTGGGTACATTCAGACCAGTGCACCCTCCATATTCTTCTGTATTTGTTATGGAATCGAACACTGAATATGGAAATATGAATTTGTTTCTTTTGTAGCATAATCGCTGATATCGATATACTTGTTGCTCCGTAGGAGTACTAAGTCAATTCAATAGAACCTGTCACTGCTGAGGTCTATGGTCTTTAGCAATTCGGCATGCATGTCAAAGTTAATTTGGCATGTTTTCACTTCAAATATCTTTGAAGTTACCAATTTAAATGGTTGGCATTGTGTTTGTTGTGAGATACATAGAAAGTTTGCTTGTAAATGTTATGTAATTGTTTTTAACGGTGAAAGTGTTAACTGAAAGTCATTCAAGAATATGTATTTAAAAAAATATATATATATATATATATTTAAAAAAAAAAAAAAAAAGCTTTGACAACACTGAAAGTTGCGAGATCAGGTGCTCCTGTCTGTATATTGAAGAAATTAGTGGTGGGTGGGTGGATAACTATTACTGTCTAAATGTGTTCAAACCCTTGCTTTTCTGTGACAGGGTTCAATAAGGTTGGCGGCTACCGCGGCTTGTACGAGAAGTACCAGTACGCCATCCCGAACACGACTCTGATCAACTCGAACATCACATGCGGTCTGCCCCGAGATGACGCCTGGACCATGCTTCGGGACCCGGTCCACTCCGACATTCCCTGGCCGGGCTTCCTGCTGGGTCAGACACCTGCCTCTGTCTGGTACTGGTGTGCTGACCAGGTGTGTGTGCATTCAGAATTTGACATTGGCAGGGTCCATGCGGTTGCCTGGAAAGTCTTGAAAAGTCTTGGAATTTCATTTGCCCCATTTCAAGGCCTTGAAAATTTAACCTATTTTGGGTAATTAGTCTTGAAAAGCCTTGAATTCCATTAAACTCTCCCTACTGATCTTAAGTTAGTCTGAAATCACAATTTCCATTGTTGTTTTTTCCTGAAATCAAAATGAAAATAGTCTTGAATTCCTATCAAAACAGCCTTGAAATAGCCTTGAATTCTGTATCTTCACATGTGTAAGGTCCTGAATGTCTGTGACTTAAGCAAATATTTCTTAGGCAGATGAAAATGGTGTAAAATATGTTTATTCGGGCTATTTCACCATTGGAGAGACACGGTGCTGATGTCAGGCTCTAGCAGATTGGGGAATGTGTCATGTCAGTATGCGGCTAAGCATGCCTACACATTGCTCCTCAGATGATGGTGCAGCGGGCTTTGGCTGCGAAGAGTCTGTCCCACGCTCAGGGCGGCACCCTGTTCGCCGGCTACCTGAAACTACTGCCGCTTTTCATCATGGTGATGCCTGGCATGATGGCTAGAGTTCTCTTTCCAGGTAAGTGCCTCATGTAGGGGTCGTACACACCTGGAAAACCGTAGAAAATAATGTCATGTATTTAAGCGCTTGAGTACCCTTGAAAATCATCTTGCGGTCTGGAAAACCCTTGAAAATGATAATTTTATGTCAAATGAAATATATACGCCTAAAATGTTTTATATATCTTGCTATGCGACAATCGCGTGGCCACACAATCCAAACGATAGCATCACCATATTGGTAAATGTTGCCATGTTGGCTCAGTAAGGTCCTTGAATTTTTGGTAAAGTTGACCCGGAAAGTGCTTGAAAAATCCTTGAATTTTGACTTCCTTCACTTCAAGTGTATGAACCTTACTTACGCTGTAAACCCATGCAATCTGTTCGCTAATTGTACGGAGATGAAAGACCTGAGAGAACCCATGATGTTTTTAATGATTGCCGATTAAGTGCCACAAAATGTCAGGGATATATGACAGCAGTTGGTCAGTCTGAATCTGTGCAAGGGGTAAACTGTCCTGATATGACCATACATCTTGCTAGGATGTAAAACCGAATTGACCAAACAAAAACAAGAGGTGGATTTCCGTGGAAAGTATCACATAGGCTTAGCACTGTTGAGGAATTGCAGGAAATCCCCGGAAGTCAGGTTTCATACCGTACTCTCCAAGGATAGTTTTTGCACTGTGCCTATGACCAATCATTATATCTCGCCATCATTTGAAATGACCACTTAGCAATTTCCGCTTTTCCCCCCCAATTTCATCCCTGATTGTAACTGCGGTACATATTCTCTGGCGTGATGCCAGGAATATAATTGAAAATAATATAATTTAAATAGACAGAAGCCATCAAAATACGTTACATATTGATATAATTTACATGTATTAAATGGCCCTTACTAGCAGGAATCATTCTCAGGTGCTGGGCAATAAACTATTATGTAGCATATTTACAACATGATTTTATTTTTGCTAAGTTGAAATGATAGACAAATTTCATTTACCAGGAAAGGCTGCTTTTAAACAGGTATGTCTTGAGGACAGATTAGCAAATGAATAAAAATCAGTAGATACTCCATTCTTACTTCACATTGGATTCTAACCGCCGCATGTACTTAAACCCGTTACAACGAAATACCTCAGTGCAACCCTTCCAGGTAAACATTCTCACTGGCACATATATAATGTGGTTTCTGACATGCGTATACACAAGTAGGAGCGCCATGGGTAATCGGGTCAGGGTATTGTCGCATATATAATAGCCCCCCACACGAAGATCCCCACTATGAGGCGCTAATGCCCAAACGGTAAAGGAATGACAAATTCCTGACCTAAAAACTTACAAAAAATATCTGTGCAAATTAGGCTAGGAAACCCCCACTAAGCTGCACTGTAAAGGGGCATGTGATATGTCACGGCCCACCAGCAGGACGCCTAATGGAAGGTAACCATGACAAGAGTAGCCAGATAACACACCACACACCACACAGCTACGTACAAGCCTATGATATGTAAATAGGAGTAGGCTAGTCTAGTAATAAGAGTAGAACAAAATAAAATACATATATGCCAAGAAAATTAAAAAAAACTAACATAGACTACTAATCATACTAACCGATTATCTATCTGCTACTGAAATTCAGGCAATCAAATAACTTATCAGCAGCTACTGTGTGGTAAGATAACGCCAACACTACAACTGACCAGCATTGAAAACAAGCCTGGGTACATGGGCTCATATGATATGGACAGTATAAATACAGCCTCAATTAAAAAAAAAAAAAAAAAAATTGACCACCCTTTTAAGGTTTATACGCATGCGCGCTGACAATTAACCTCTAAATTGCGTCATGTGATCTGTTGGCTCCGCACTAATAGTAATACCATGAATAATTAATACTAAATAATAGTCATCGAGATGTATTTACATCCCTTTAAGGCAGAAATAAATTAATATGGGAACAACGAGACTGATCATGAGCTAAAACTGGAAGAATTATTCAAGTTTTACTTGTGTTCCTCCACCCCTTACATTATTTCGTTTTGAACTGAAATGGACTTGTTGGTTCAACCCGCTTAATCAATTGTTTAGACTGATGGTGATGGTCCACACGGTTAGAAAATAGGAATGAGGCCCAAAGTACAGCAGCTGCTCCAGAGGCCTATATATGTATAGACCACTTGATCTTGAGGCGTTGAGTAGCGTGTCCTTAAAGCTGCATAGTCTGTGACTGATGAAAGCATCAAATTTTCGAAACCAAAATAAGTATCTTGATTTGATTCTACATATCCAATTTAGATGCTGGTGCACTTATTAAACATTTGTTGCTGCCTAGAAGGGGATACTAAGTCAATTTAATAGAACCTGTCACCACTGGAGCCTGCGGTGTTAGAATTTGTATGTGCACCTAAAATTAATTTAGCCTCTTTTCACTTGTAATATCTGCAAAGTTAATCATTTGTAATAAAAGCTACTTCAAACTAATATAAGGTAAAGTATAAAGAGCAATCTGATATATTTATCTAAAAATAATAGCAGAGACCCAAAACCATCGGAGTGTGCAACTTTAACAAACCCTGGATTAACCGTTGTGTACCTGGTTACACTAGCATGCCCCAATTCATTCCCCCACCCCCACCCCCCACTCAATAATAAATGATGGATTTGTCCATTACGGACTAGGACGGGGCTGTTTTACACAATATTGTCAATATAATGTGGGCGAGTAGAATAAAGGGTCATGGTGCCAACAGTGTTATCACAGTGGAGCAGCACTATAAAGTCAACATCAGTGTGTACTTCAGGAAGTCTGTGTCTGTCCTGATGTTTAGCTATGACATAAACCGCCAATATAGAGGGAGTGCACGTGACGTCAGCAGTCAGCCATCTTGGATTACACTTGATACCACCGATGGCGCCCCCTGTTGTATACCAAGAACACTATGACCACTGGGCCTACCTAGTTGGCGTCCGCCGAAGTATGTGGCGCCACCTAGCCGGTACTGCCCGAACCTTTTTAATTCTTTGACAGAGCATCGAATGTGTCACTATACTGCACTTTAGCAAAGATAATTTTTAAAATGCTTCCTGATCATTAAAAAAAACACCTTTTCTCCTAACTTCTCAGGCCAAACTGCTCAAAACAGTGACAAATAAACCAAAAAATTGGTAAATAAACACAATGTAAACAGTTGCAAGCCTTTCATATGTAATCCAATATGGCCACCGGAAGTTGTCTCGTGACGTCATTACACCCCCTCTATACGAACACATTTTCCATTAGCGGGGAAGCAAACTGGCTTAAAGCCGCATAATCCAACAGAAGGATGAAATTTGGGAAAGTCAGCACTTAGAATTGATCATACATATCAAATTTAACTACAGGTGCATTTATTAAACATTTATTGCAGCTTGGTGCTCCTGTGTAATGTTCGAAAATGGGTAAACAAAGCCTATGTCCAACATTTCAGGGTGAACACCAACATTAATTTGGCATGTTTTTATTTCAAAGATCTCACCCGCCAAAAGATTAACCATATCAAATAAAAGCTATTTCAAACTAAAATAAAGTAAGTTATATGGATTAATCTAATATATTCATCTAAAAGGAATGCGGTAGAAACTTTAAAAAACGTAGATTTTGCTACTGTATATTGGTGAGAATTAATATCGTTTAAAGGGATCCAGTATAAGGCGTAAGGGACTGCAGCTGTATTCCAATAAATGCTCTCCAAGCACACATTTGCCTTGTTTTTCAGTTTATGCCACCGAATATGTGGAGGGAGAATGCTGAGGTCTGTAATGTATTGTCCTGGGTGGGATGAAAATAGGAAATATTGTGCCTAGAACAGGATTCGAGCCCACACTTCTTGCCATTTCGGGACTAGCGGGCCAACCATAACACTACGTAGACTCCCTGTTGCATCAGCCTATCCACCTAGACTCCCTGTTGCATCAGCCTATCCATGTCTACTTGTCTATGTGGCTCCTTGCCTGAACCAGCTCAGTGCAGACTACTACAGTGTGAGTGACGTCACAGGTCGGATTCCCTCATCACATGACTTAGAGGGGTTCCCCACAGACCACACCAGGGAACACCAGTGAACCCTTTAGGTTTCCCTTGCACACTAGTTATAATGGACACTGCCCCCCCCCCCCCCCCCCCCCCCCACACACACACACATATTCAGTTGCATAAGCTGAAAAGGTGTTTGGAGAGCATTTGTCGGCATACAGTTCCTGTCTCACCGGCCTATATCGGATCTCTTTTAAGAAAAACTTTCAAAAGTAAGAAATGTAATTTTGTGTGTGTTTGTTTTGTTGTTTGTTTGTTATGTGAACCATAATCGTTTGTTTGTTGGGGTTTTACGTCCTAGCAGCATCTGCGGTCATATCAGAATGGGTACCGACTTGTGACAGTGCGCACTCATGATGACTTTATAGTGCTGTCCCACTGGGAGAGCAGCCACCAGCACCATTACCTAATATCCCACTCAGTCATATTATCCTGATACTGAGCCAAGCAGTCCATGTCCTATCCTAGTAATGCCAAGCGCTATGCTAGATAGAAACAGGCATCAATTTTGTACGTCATTGGTTTGATTCGAACTCCCGACCTACCGCACGGGAAGCCTGCGCTCTAACCGATTCGGCCACTGAGTCCGGTGAACCTGAATCAAAATGGTTGTATTTTTCAGATGAGATTGCCTGCACAGACCCCGACATCTGCGAAGCGGTGTGTGGCAACCGGGTGGGCTGCAGCAACATCGCCTTCCCCAAACTTGTCCTCACGCATATGCCAGTCGGTACGTTCAGCGCATGTGTGGAACAGGTCAAGTGACTTGTGCTTCACCCAAGTGACGAGCACCCGGGCACAGTGGTGATATTGGGCGGGTCTCCATGGGCGTAATCGATTAATCAACTCGGGTCACCGGAGCCACTTTTTGGCGCATGCGCACATCCTACAGGCTCGGGTTGAATAAACGAATACGCTCGGGGTGGAAAAAATGGTGGCTTAATCTAAAACTTAATATTTTTTTTCAATAACCGATATAAGTACAGCAAAATAGGATTTAAAGTATTTTATGATTGTAGAAACTGACAATCTGGGTTATTTTTAAAAAGCATTAAAATAACACGTAGGTCCTGTACGTGTAGCTGTTATTCTGCAGGTACCAGCACAGCTGTGATGTCATCGCTCCTAGCAAACCCCAGCCAAGAGGTGGGTTACTCGGATCGGGTTGTTTTGCACACGGCCCGTGTATTTCTCGACTCGACTTGCAGTGTTCGATTTGAAATTCTGATGACTCGGGTGACCCAAGTCTCCCGGGTCGTGTTAATCGATTACGGCCCATGAGTAAAAGCCACCACGGTCCACTGCGCATCACTGTGCTCGGGTCAAGTCATGCATGTAGGGCCTAGGCCATGTGACAAGATAATGTTTCACAGCAGTCGAGTCAATTAGATGTATTCAAAATATGTAATGTGTGGCGTAGTCAGCATTTGCATTCACCCCCAGAAATGTGAACGGAGCACAAGCATAAAGCCTCATAGTCCGATGTGCTTTGTTCTTGCTGCTGAACCCGCCTTTTCCCGGCCCTTCCTCCTGAACCATCGGCTACTAGACACGAGTGCACTGCTACCGCTAGAAAGGGGTGATCTGGGTTCGCCCCAACGAGGCTTCGTTTAAATTGTTGTAAAGAGATCCCCGCTTCTACAACCGTCCTACCTGAAGTTTAATCTTCAATCCGAATATCGGAATGGTTTATCGGTGCCTTTCTATATTGCTGCAGTTCTGCAGCCGGTAACTGTCGTAAGGTTACTACCCACCTAGGAGCTGAGCTAATTAAATTTAATCCAAACTATATTCGTTTTAGATATCATATTTTGACAAATGTATAATGACTCCACATTGATTCGCTGTGGAATAATATAACAATATTGTATATGATAAGTATGATTCTTTTCCTGATTATCTTATTCGCTGATGCATCTGATGGCAATACCTTGCTGTCTTCTGAAATTCATAAATCTTTTACGCATACAAAAAAAATATCAAATAACTGTTTTTAATATATTATTATGCATGTTTTTAATAATACTAATGTAAAGCACTCCCATCTTACAAGACCTTAGTTATGAATTTAATCAGCTTGACAATAGTGGGTAGGTAGGTAGGCTATGGAATTTAATAAATAGGTTTAAATAAGACCTTGTCTGCATGGTAGCTGGCGGATTGAAGTGAGAATGGCGCTGCACAGCCTTGCTAAGTGTAGCACTGTCTTTTATGCTCAGGCGAAGGCAATTGTGCATGTTGTGGCGGCAACATGGGTAATTCTGGGCACGGGATCAAACTCCACCCCCCAGCACTGCCGGCTATGGGCGACACTGCCGCCACCTGGTTTCCACTCCCCGCACCTCCCCCAGCACTGTCTCCTATGGGCGACCCTGTCGCCACCTACACTTGAACTCCCGCACTAACCTTCCCCCTCCCCCCGCCCTGGCCGGTGAGAGCCTGAGCAGCTCACACCGACCAGTGCGCCCGAACCTGCCGCGTGGCTCTGGACTCTGTACGATTTCTAGGATCCCCGAAGATGCCGTCAACCCGGAATAACCGCAACAAGGATCCCTCCACGGACCCACAGACACCGGAGGAACCCATACCAACCCGTAAGCCACGAGGCAGGCCCAAATCGGTTGTGTCACGCGAAAAATCTACGAAGAAAGCACGCTCTCGTTCAAGCCGAACCGAGGAACGGCGCGAGACTACTACCATAACACCGGACAACACCCCAACAAACCCCAGCAGACGCCGCGACTCGGCAGGCACCAATGAGGCTCTCATTAATGCACTCAACGGATTCCAGACCCGCATGGACGAACGGCTCGACAAGATATCTCGTGGCATGGCAGACAGAATGGACGAATTTGAGCGTACAGCGGCGAAGCGGCGGCGGACAGCGTCAGCACGTGGTTTCCAAGATGGCCGCCGACCCACGCGTCCAGCTGACCACGTGCGCGACAACCAAGATGGCCGCCAACAATCGTGCTCCCCACACCAGCCGACTGTCACAGATGACCCTGATACCAACCATCGGAGAAAATCACCGCGGCGCAGCCATAGCACGGAAAACAGGAACGTGGCTCACACGCTCGCCCCTGCGAGGCACCGCAGCAACAGCAAGGATCGACGCGCACACCCACGCGACCCCCAGCCTACACGGCCTGAGCAGTACTATTACGCGGAGGGCACCAAAACAAACCGTGAGTTCGTTCCGTTTAACAATCCCTTCCGCACGCCTGCTGCCATGGCCCGTGACCGAGCGTCCTCACGCACCCCCTTCTATGATGTAATGACCCATACCGACTATGAGGAGAACGACCGCAGTGACGTGGTAAACGAACTCCTGGCCGCCGCGGGATCAGCCCTGGGAGACAGGAAAGGTAACCATATAATAGCTCCCCATAGGTATGTCAGAAGGGGCCACCGTAGTACTAAAGTTGGCCTTGACCAGGCGACGTGGGCGGAGTATTTTGCCGCGCTGTGCCGCATGATAAAAGACCACGCAATGCCGACGAGCTGGATCGAGCCTATGTTTGAACACTTACACCAACTCGCGACCATGGCCACTCAGTACGAATGGCAGACATGCAGGAGGTGGTCCGAGGACGTGTTCACCATGATCGGCGACGGCCGCCTGCAGCACGGATGGGCGGATCAGTATGCCATCAAAGACGTCCAGCATGACGCATGTGTAGACGGAAATAAGATAGACGGAAAGAAACACCACAAGGCAAACGACGAACACACTAACAAAAGACCAGACACTACTAGCGCCCGCGCCGACAGATCCGACAAGCCAGACTACGTCCGACCTGCGTACACGAAAGAGACCGACGGTAAACCCTGCACAAAGTGGAACTGGGGAAACGAGTGCGGCCACAACACATCCCACGGCACAGAACCGGATCGGAAGTGCCACCTGTGCGCCTGGTGTGCCTCAAAATACTCAAAAGCTAACCCACACCATGAAAAAGACTGCCAGAACAAACGGCGGTTTTTCGAGCGGCAAAATGGCACCGACAAACCTGAAACCAAAGCGGATTTTCGATAGGCGGCTGCACCGACGGTCACACTGACGACGGAACGGATACCGCACCTACAGTTGACGGCGTGCCCGCTGGAGGAGGGACGGGCGCCCCCGACCCCGGGCCCCACGCCCGGCCCGCCCCCGCCAACAGCAACCGACCACGCCCCGCCCCACGACCGTGAGGTAGCCATTGTTGTTGTTGAACGTGACCGTGCCGGGGAAGCCAGCTCGCCGCGAGGGCGCCCCCGCAACACACAAGGTGGCGCCACCGCTGCGGAGGGCGGTATGGCTTCGCAGTTGGGCTGGTGCCCGGCGCAACCGATAGATGGCAGCACCAGCACCGGCGGCGGCCATGACACCTCCCCGAATCATAACAACATCAACAGGGCCACGCCCCCGCCCGGCACAGGGACCGAGGCATGGCACGCCGCCCGCCCCGCCCCCGGCCGCGCAGCCGAGCCCCCGCCCCCCACCGACACGGACCGTCCACTGACTACAAACCATCAACACCCCGCCGCACCCACCGGCACACAGCTGCTGCCCCCGGCGCCCACCGAGGAGACATACGACGATGCCTGCGGCCCACATGCCGCACACGCCGACACTCTCTTACGCCACACCCAGCCCGACGATATTGACACCATACTCGACGACCACGGCGCGGCCGCCGCCCCGCCATACAACCCCCCACTCACTCCGACACAGTACAGGCCCATACTACACGCTCTATGGCCCATGACCATAGCCCAGCTATGGCACAACAACATGCACTACAAGGCATTATACGACCGGGTGCGACGTTACGCCCTCCCCAACCACATGGGGGCCCGTGTGCCCGTCCCCTCAGGCCTCAACATCCCGGCCTGGCGGCACATGCTACGCGACTACCATGATAACCAGGTCGTGGAGTACCTGGAATTCGGGTGGCCGGCGGACTACACCGGTGCCAGACCCCCGGTCTCCGCCACCGCCAACCACACCGAGGACCCGACACACGACATACACATCGCCAACTACGTGTACAAGGAGGTCGAGTTCGGGGCGCTCCTCGGCCCCTTCGAGCGGCCCCCCTTCAAGCCCTGGACCCAGATAAGTCCGATGATGACGCGGCCGAAGAGGGTCTCCGCCGACCGCCGAGTCATCGTCGATCTATCATACCCGGGCAAGGCCAGCGTCAACGCCGGCATCCGCCGCGCACAGTACCAAGGCGCCCCTTCCACCTACACCCTGCCCGGCATGCTCGACCTGGCCGATGAGGTCACTCGCCTCGGCGCCGGTTGCTATGTATGGGGCGCGGACCTCGCGAGGGCCTACCGGCAGCTGAGGGCCTGCCCCCTCTCGACCCCACTATTCGGAATTACCTACCAAGGCCAATACTACATCGACGCGGCCCCGCCCTTCGGCTGCAGAACCTCCTCCCTGGCGTGCGCTCGCACCACCAATGCGGTCGACCACCTCATGCGGAAGAAGGGGCACTTCGCCCTATGCTACCTGGACGACTTCGTTGGTGCGGCGCGCACGCGCCAGGAAGCCACAGGGGCATACGACGATTTCCTGCGCCTTGCGCAGGACCTCGGACTCGAACTGGCGACCGCCAAGTGCACCCCTCCCACCCAAAACCTCCAGTGGCTGGGCTTCGAGATATCAACGGTGACGATGCGCCTCGAAATCCCCCGCGACAGGCTCGCCGACATCCTCACAGAGTGCGGCCTCTGGTCGACCGGGAGGAGGGCGTCCCGGCGGGACCTCCAGAGGCTGGTCGGGAGACTACAGCACGTGCATCCGCCCAGCCCGGAGATTCATGTCCCGGATACTCGAGGCACTCAGGAACGCCCCCATGACCGGCAAACATGCGGTGCCTGAGGACCTCCTCCGCGACATCGAATGGTTCAACCGATACGCCGAGTCCTCCAACGGATATGTCCTACTCCAACCTCCACCCAAGGCGCCCTGGACAATCGAGTGCGACTCATCACTCTCTGGCGCAGGTGCACACTCCGACACACACTTCTACGCCGAGCGGTACCCCGACCGGGTCCGCGAGAGGGACCACACCATAGCGCAACTGGAGGCCCTCAACCTGGTGGCGGCCATCAGGACCCTCCTCCCTCCCCGACCACACGTACATGCCATCCACGTCAACACCGACAACTCCGCCTCCCAGCAGGTGGTGGCCACGTACCGGGCGCGACCCCATCCTGGCGGCATGCGCGAGAGAGATATGGCTCCTCTCCGCCACCCTCAGCACGGACATACACATACATCATAAACCAGGCAAGGAGCTCGTCCTGGCCGACGCACTCAGCAGGCGGCATGACGATCCCTCGGCTCGTCGCACAGGCGACATCATCGTGGCACAGCGAGGGCTGGTACAGGTCCACGTCGACCTGGTCAATGTCCTCACCCCCCGCCTATAACCTGGGTACCCAACTCCCTTTTGCTTCGTCCCCAGGTTTCTCGGCACACCACCACGACCGACTCACCAACATGATAGCTGCGGGACTGGCGCCCGGGACATGGCGCAACAAGCAAAGGCAAGTCTCTAAGTACCTGTGGTACATGCACCAGCACGGAGCGGACCCGGCCGCCCCTACCACATACCTAGTCCTATCATACCTACTCCACCTCGCGGACGGCCTCAGTTCCCCGGGCGCCGCCCTCAACTACTTCAGCGGCGCCCGAACCTGGGTGAGAGCCGTGGGAGCCAGCACGGCCCCCTTTGACACTTACCAAGTAGCCCTACTTAAGCGAGGCATCCAGCGAGCCTCCACCCACACCACCAGGCGGGCGCCGCCCCTCACCCCCGACGACATCAAGGCTGCCGTGGTGTTCTTCGGCAGCGCAGGACCCAATGGCCCCGTCCTCGCGGCGGCCACCCTGCTGGCGTATTTCACCATCCTCCGCCAATCTAACCTTCTCGAGTCCACCGACCCCACGACCCGAGGCCACGCGCTCCGGGCCCGAGACATACTCATCACGAGCTCGGGCCTTAATGTACGTGTCAGATCAACCAAGACTCGCTGGCGGCAAGGCCAACACCTCGACATCGCAGTGCCAGCGATACGCGGCTCACCTTACTGCCCGGTCTCCGCCTGGTCGCGGTACGCGACTCGTACCGCTCCGCCCTTGCAGGGCCCAGCTTTCATCACCGCGTCGGGCCTGCCCTTCCGCGCTACTGGCCACACTACGCCTAGCGCTCGCTGCGACAGGCCACCCCTCTCCCCGCTCGGTAACGCTACACAGCCTACGACGGGGGGGGGGGGGGGGGGGGGGGGACAAGCATGCGCCACAAGTGGCGCCACCCTGGACGACATCCAGACACTAGGGACCTGGACATCATCAGCAGTCCACCTCTATGTACCACGGGACGCCATACGTCCCACCGCGCTCTCTTCCTCGTTTGGTTGATCGCGTGGTCCAGCCTCCTCTTGAACAATCTAAACTCTACTTGAACATTTGAACAATTGACCTCTGTACCCTGAAACAAAAACCTATTAAAAACCCATTATATACTGTTTGTGTCTCGTGTCTTGAATTGTGCATGTTGCGGCGGCAACATGGGTAATTCTGGGCACGGGATCAAACTCCACCCCCCAGCACTGCCGGCTATGGGCGACACTGTCGCCACCTGGTTTCCACTCCCCGCACCTCCCCCAGCAGTCTCCTATGGGCGACCCTGTCGCCACCTACACTTGAACTCCCGCACTAACCTTCCCCCTCACACCGACCAGTGCGCCCGAACCTGCCGCGTGGCTCTGGACTCTGTACGATTTCTAGCCATCCCACCCACCCATCTAACAGATAATAGGGTTGATTGCGTGGTCCAGCCTCCTCTTGAACAATCTAAACTCTACTTGAACATTTGAACAATTGACCTCTGTACCCTGAAACAAAAACCTATTAAAAACCCATTATATACTGTTTGTGTCTCGTGTCTTGAATTATTCAAAAGGTGTTTCTCGTACCCCAAACATACCTTAATTATTAATTAATTAAAGAATGGAAAACACATCAATTAATCTATTGGCATCATTCGTTTCAATAATACAGATATTATTTTTATTATGTAATTTTTACGATTAGCAGTTTTCATCATGTCAATTCTACTGATTTGTATATATACATTCAAGTACAGATTGCTCTTAGTGCAAATCCTTTATTATATATCAAAGTAATAACAAATATACCAAATTGCTATCCTGGCCTCATGCATACTGTTCTCACTATAAATCCCTATTATTCCTGGAATGCCAATGATATGATGTGTAGTTGTGTGTGTGTGTGCGTGCGTGCGTGTGTGTGTGACTTCTACACCACCACTCTCTTTCAACTTTAATAGGTTAACTTGTATGGCTAATGTCGACATATTTTCTTCACTTTTTTTTCCTTTAAAGAGAAAATTGAATTAAAGAAAATTGAAGTTCTTTAAAAGTGTGTGTATATCATGCTTGCAGCTGTACTGCGCGCCTTCCTACTAGAAATGATTTCATTGTTAGTTTTAAATTGTTTTCTATGTACTCGCCTTGCATGTTATGACAGACATTTGCCGCTTTGCATCATTTTTTTTTACTTTGACACACTCTGTGCGCATTTTTTAAAACAGTGACTAACGCCTGAGAGGTGAATGGCAATTATCATCCCTTGTCTTGGCAGAAATTGATGAGTAGTAATTACGAATTCAGCAATGTTCTTCCATACTCCCCCCACCCCCCGCCCTAAATCTGACAAACCTTGGGTGAAAGAAGAGAAAACACACCATAACATACAAGATATTGTGGTGGAAAATGACTTCAGAGAAAATTGCTTACCCTGGTGCAGTATGGCCCTGAAGCTGTAGGGTGGGGTTTGTACTTTCACAACGGGTGCAGCATACTTTCAAAGCACACCACAATAATGTTATCAACCGTATTTGAGCAGGTTTTTTTCTTCAAATCGTAGTAATCGGAGTATCAATTCTTCTCGGAAGAAAATTAGCCCGGTAAAAAAAAAAAAAAGTACCCATCAATGTGCAGATTGACAGTGATTATTATGTTTATTATTAAGTGCCCATCAATGTGCATATTGACAGTGATTATTATGTTTTAACTGTTGTTTTCATTATGCAGTGTTCTTAATAGTTTGTATTGAAATCAGAGATGCCAATTTTCATTAATTCAAAGGAGTGCCTTTTTTTTTTATCCTTTTTTTTTTTTTTTTTACAACGAAAGGTTATTATTCTATGTTTAATACACCCTAACCAATGTCACATATATATTATATACCGCCTGCTATAAAATAAACACACGGGACTTAACAGTTAGTTGGCTCCAGCAGCTTGAGCAGGCAGACTCCTCATTCCTTGAGTTCCTCACCTGCCTTTAATACTTTAAAGCTGCATAGTCCGATGAAAGATAAGCTTTAAAAAAAATCTAAATCTTACCTAGATTTCCCTACTTAGAATTTAGATACTAGTGCGCGTATTAAGCATTTATCGCTGCATAGAAGGGATACTAAGCCAATTTAACAGATCCTGTTACTGCTGAAGTCTATGGTGCCAGAACTTTAGAGTGTGTGCCAAAATTAATTCAGCATGTGTTCACTTCAAAAATATCCAAAGTTAAAGATTTTAAATAAAGAGTTCATTCCAAACTATAGTAAATTAGATTAAATCATCAATCTAGTATATCTATCTCAGAAAATTGCCAGACCTCAAAACCACCGGACTATGCAACTTGAGCTATATTATAGGCCTGTTTGAATCAGGGACGTGTTGGTAGCAGTTGGCAGAAAATGAGGCTTTCCCTGATGGTGTTGTGTGTGTTCTGTTTTAGGTTGTGTGTGTGTGTGTAGGGGGAGATGGGGGGGGGGTTTCAAGGAGGAAATCAAATTATTGCTAGGAATCTTTTATGGTATGTAAGGTACTCACGCCACCAAGGATCCAATACCACCAGTCTATACAATTTGATTTATTTTAACATTTGGTTTTAAGGGAGTGAACTGAATGAATTGTTGGGCACCTCACGGTGTGTTGGGTTCTGGAACTGCTTATCTGTTCATGGGGTGGTTGTGAGTTTTGAGCAATGCTAACTAACTAATTAGTAATAATCTTAACCCCTCCACTTCTTACACTACACACACATGCAAGTGTTTCCTATATATCAGCCTTATGGCATCATTGGCAACAATGGGGGTGGAGGGGAGACCCTGTAAGCCTGATTTACTAAAGGGTTTACTATTTTATTTACTAACAGTTTACTGGTATTTTAGTAGAAACTGTATGTTAACTAAAAAGCAAACTATTATGACGTAAGACTTATGATATATTATTTCTATTTTAAAAGGAGAAATCTTTTTTTTTTTGCTTTTTTTTTTAGTTGCAATTTCTCCCATTTTCCTTTTCTTCTACCCTCCCCCCCCCCCCCAATAAAATCTGTTGGCATCTCTGTGAAATAAAGCTATGCCCCATTTCTTGTTCAAGTTCACTTCTGTTTAGTTTCGTATGGTTCTTGTCTTCACGCTACTACATCTGAATGGCGTTCACCTTCAGAGATAGTAGCATCGCCTCAATAAGAACAGACACTTGAACAAGGTGTGCCTGCAATTCATGGAACTATGTGACAGTGATCTTGGAAGCGCCTGAAGCAAAATTTCAAATCAACATGATGCATCTTTTTATAGTCTCAGTGTGTTCTGAGGAAAGAAAAGAATACATACGAAATCAAGATGGCAGTACCCAGATAGCACACAGCCGTCGGGCCGACGTCGGCTATTGGTCGCACCGTCGGGCCTACGGTGGTTTCCGATGTTAGGTTTCAATCCCTTTCCACTTTTGAGCCACCGTCGGGCCGACGGCGGTAGCCCGCCGCTGGTTTGCATTCATTTTCCACATTCGAGCCACCGTCGGGCCTACGGTGGTTTCCGATGTTAGGTTTCAATCCCTTTCCACTTTTGAGCCACCGTCGGGCCGACGGCGGTAGCCCACCGCTGGTTTGCATTCATTTTCCACATTTGAGCCACCGTCGGGCCTACGGTGGTTTCCGACATTAGCTTTCAATCCCTTTCCACTTTTGAGCCACCGTCGGGCCACTGTCGGTAGCCCGCCGCTGGTTTGCATTCATTTTCCACATTCGAGCCACCGTCGGGCCTACGGTGGTTTCCGACGTTAAGTTTCAATCCCTTTCCACTTTTGAGCCACCGTCGGGCCTACGGTGTTGATACGCGCATGCGCAGTTCATTAAATATGTTTTCCAGCTCGAGTCGCCATCGGCACACGTGCGATCGTTGAGCAGCATTCTTTTTCTACAAATAACTCCAAAAATCGGAGGAATTTTAAGGAATTATTTAACAGGTTTGTTTATTAATATGTTTAGATTATTTTGTAAAAGTTTTGTAATTTATTAGGATGTATTAATGGAATTATTCGTGTTAATACGATTTGAATTACCCTGTACGGAATGTTGACGAAGAACCGCCATCTTGGTTTTTTCCGAGAAGACACTGTCACTATAGTGTCAATACGTACAGTTGCAAAATATTAGTTTTATTCAAAATTAATAGATATCACGAACCCTAACCTTATAAATTTAATATAATCTTTTTGGTAACGATGTTGTCTATATGTGTACCAAGCGATTTGTTTCTACGTAGAGTGGTTGTAGAAGGTTTTCTATTAATTTGGAATAAATATATTGTGTTGGGCCTATGGCGGCAGCCGCCGTCGGGCCTACGGCGGCTGCCGCCGTCGGGCCTATGGCGGCAGCCGCCGTCGAGGCGACGGCGGGAGGTTGGACAAAACAACGTCGGCCCGACGACGGTTTCCACCGTTGGCCCGACGGAGAGGCCGCCGTCGGGCCGACGGCTGTGTGCTATCTGGGTAGATGTCTCAGGGAGCACAAGTGGGAAGACTATTTAGAAAACAACGAGTGTATGCTCTATTCTGTGACGTGGCATCGTTTATTTGGTGTTTTCTTGTAAATCCAACATCTTTATTTTACAATCAACGAAAATGTAATTTACAGCCAACGAAAATATAAATGGCACAAAAATACAGAAAATAATAGAAATGCTAAACTTTTAGTATACCTGCTAAATGACAGTGTTCTGTACAGTTCCGTTCTTTGGGGTTTCTTTTTTGGGGTTGGGGGTGGGGGGTTGTAAGCAACCAACAAATCTGCGTCAACTTCTTGTCAACAGGTTTTATTTTTTCACCCTGTATTTCAATCTACGTAAGTCTAGTAAACTGCTACCTGAGTTTATGTTGCTGATCAAAAGCTCAGATCACACTTTGGTGGTCAGTTTTCCCTGGTTTAATCATTATCTCATTATTTATGCCCGTTTACGGCGGACACTGTTGGCAAGTCTTCGTCCTAAGGTTTTATCAACACATTTGTCATTTTAAACGTTTAGTTCTAGATTTAAATCTAAACGTATCTAGATGTTATTTATGATCAGGAAGCCAAACATAAATTTTTGTTTTCTTTATCTTATTCATATTTGCTATATTTTATGCCTATAGATAACGAGAATATAGAATCGCCATTGCATGCAGTCCAGAAACGTGCCCATTCTCTAATTCTACATGTGCATTTTAACACAGTCGCCCTCTTGTGGAGCTGGAAAGGATATTTGCTAAACCAGACGGGATGGCCGAATGAGTTGAGCATCCGTCTCGTGTTTTGGGAGATGGGGAGATCCGAACCCTTGGATTTGAGCCCTGGTCGATTCAAACCAATGACTTAAAAATTGATATTTGTCGCTTCCTAGCCAGGTGCTTGGCATTATTATTAGGATAGGGCAAGGACTGGTGGGATCAGTGTCAGAATAATGTGACTGAGTAATATCAGGTCATGGTGCTGGTGGCCTGGTCTCCCAGTGAGGCAGCACTATAGAGTCGCCATGAGTGCGCACTGTCACAAGTTGGTACCCGACCTGATATGACCTGAGATGTTGCTAGGACGTAAAACAACAAACAAGATATTTACTATGCAAAATACACAAATGAGGGGTTGCCTCATCTTGCGTAAAAATAGCATTGCATTCGATCGAACTGATATTCAAAGACTGATTAAAGTTGCATAGTCCGATGAAACATAAAATGTTCAAAACCTAAACACTCAGCTAGATTTAATTCTACATATTTAACTTAGATACTGGTGCACTTATTAAACATTTGTCATCACACTGTAGGGAATACAGATGCAATTTAAGAGAACCTGTTACTGCAGATGCCTATGGTGTCAGAGTTTTGGCGTGCTTGCGAACATTAATTTTGCATGGTTTTACTTTAAATATCTCCAAAGTTAACCATCTAAAATAAAAGTTACTTCAAACTAAAGTAAGGTAGTCTAACCCTGGTCGAGTCAAACCAATGACATCAATATTGTTACTTGTCGCTTCCTAGCCTGGCGCTCGGCATTAATAGGATAGGACAAGGACTGGTCGGCTCAGTGTCAGGATAATGTGACTGAGTGGGATATCAGGTCATGGTGCTGGCAGCCTGATCTTCCAGTGGGGCAGCACTATAAAGTCGCCATGAGTGCGCACTGTCACAAGTCGGTACCCGTCCTGATATGACCTTAGATGTTGCTAGGACATAAAACAAGAAACAAACTATAGCGATCAATCTAATGTATATCTCAGAAAATTACAGAAACTCTAAACCATCGGACTATGCAACTTTAACAGCTTCGCTCGTTGTTGACAAATGGTATTGCATGATTCAGTGTATGACATGCGTAATGTTAGAAATGAATACAGGTAGGCGTCGTTAGAATGATTGCATCAGGGTGCCTAGGTTGTGTAACGGTTAGCAGGCTGGCCCCGGAATGACAAGAAATGTGCGTTCGAAATCTGCTATATGCACAATATTTCCAATTTTCATCACGAACTCCCCCACGACTAGCATTTGCTTGTTGATCGTGGGCCATCATACCATACATTATCTATGTTGCAATAATAATTCAGAGACGAGGACACCGAATCTATTACCGATGGCGTGCACGCCAGTAGACTGAGTAGCAGCTCTCAGTATTACAAAAATTATGTTTATATTTGACCTGAAATGAAGAAACATGAACACATTTCATCATGGTAATCATCAATAATATTAGCACAAGTCGAGAGGGCAGAAGAATCCATGTTCTTTCCTCGCTGTTCGGTCTTCGAATGACGTCACTTGTCGTCTGGTGGAAGTTTCTCCGTTCGCCACAGGTGGTGCCACTGTAGCGGTTTCGTCTGTGAATTAGATAAGTCGCAAATAGTAGGCTTGTGTTTTCTGAATCCATTTTGCAATGGTACGAGATAATTCAAATTTTCGTGAAACTAAGTTGATTGTGTGTTCTTTCCGATATTCTGGCAGGGATTGGTACTGAGATTGACCGGGAAATCTGAGATTTTATTGGAATACAATCGTCGTTCTGGTGGGCTTTCCTTTACTTTAGGGTCATCCTGTTATACTCTTAGAATAATTGAGTTAGTGTACACTAGACTTTGGTGTGTGGTCAGCAAAATTAACAACGTGTTTTTAACATTTTAAATAGTGGCTCATTTGAAAGCGGGTTGAGGGTTGATAGATTAATGTGTTTTATTTTGTTTACATGCTTTTCTTTATAGTTAGGCATTTTTCTTTCGTAGATCTGTCGTTATCTGCAAAGTTTTCGGAACGTTTATTCTCTTATTTTGGATTTGTTGTAATAAAGAGACAAAAAGAATCAGTCAAAGCATCGGTGTTGCAGTCACTCATTGCTTAGCCTTCCATGGCTGTAATCATTTTTTTTCATTCCATTTTCTTGAATATGTTGAATATGACATATATTACTAGGTTCCATACCCGTTCTTTGATCAGATTAATTTATTATTGTTGTACTCATAATAGTGGCTTAATTCCTCTTTGTCATTTGCCCAACGTAAATCATTGGCCCTGATTTCATGTTTGTATATTAGATATTCTGGATGATAATTTCTGTTTTCTGACCGTCTCTTTTGTTTTGTGTATGGGGAATTTTAGGTTGTGAAAATATACTATTTAAACGGAACTTGTAACCTCTGCCTGCAGGCAATTTCTAATTGATTCTAATATGCCCTATGCCAATGGGCGGGGAGGAAATAGATGCTGGGACTAATTTGCATGTGCTTCAATTCAGATTTGATTTCATTCATGAATGGAATTTGCAAATGGGTTATCAGTAAGCTCTCCTACCATGTCTATGTGGTGTGGCAGGTTAAAAATCCATTGGGTCGGTAAAGGTGTAGGCTCAGGCTTTCTATCGACCAACTGTCTAATGGTGAAAAAAAGACTATTCAGACTTATCCATGAGATGCAGTATAAATCTTCAAGAAAAATGCCTGATGTTATTAATTTTGATTGAGCAAAGCTGATAACCATTTTAACCCATTGAAACTTCATTCCTAATTGAATCAATATTCTTTGATATACAACGCAACCTGCTGTTAACCATTTTAACCCATTGAAACTTCATTCCTAATTGAATTAATATCCTTTGATATACAACGCAACCTGCTGTTAACCATTTTAACCCATTGAAACTTCATTCCTAATTGAATCAATATCCTTTGATATACAATGCAACCTGCTGTTAACCATTTTAACCCATTGAAACTTTGTTCCTATATGAATCAATATCCTTTGATATACAACGCAACCTTCGCCATCAGGTTTTCGCGGTGTGATGATGTCGGTGATGCTGGCAGCCCTCATGTCCGATCTTACCTCCATCTTTAACTCTGCTTCCACCCTGTTCACAATGGACATCTATGGCTACATCAGGAGAAAGGCATCCAACAGGGAACTCATGATCGTAGGCAGGTCAGCCAACACTTCTTTTTGTCTTATTTGCATTTGAATACACGAAGAAAACCATGTAATTATGTGTGGGGACAGGTATGCAATTTGGAATTGTTTCTTTTGAAGGTGGATGCATATATACAGTAAAACCTCTCAAAATTTACCGTCCATGAGACCGACCTTAAGTGGTCCATTTAGGGAGGTGGTCGGTTTAGGGAGTTTTTTAAATTATCATAAGGGATTGTATATAGGCGATCGTTTGGGACCCAAATAAAAAGATTGATATAGGGGAGTGGTCGATCTGTTGAGGTGGTCAGTTAGAGGTTTTACTCTAAATACATACATACATACATACATACATACATACATACATACATACATACATACATACATACATACATACATACATACATACATACATACATACATACATACATACATAAGCAAATATAGTGCTGTAACCTTACCCTACCTGTCTCAAGGAGCCACGTGCTTGTAGGTTCAAAGTGAGCTTAACCATGCATAGCGCCTATAGTAAACGATATGCCTGGGAGGGAACACCACCCCACTTCCGGATGTGTAATGATGCTGCGTCCCAGCTGCAGTCCCTCTGGCTGAGAAGGCGCGCCTTAATTAACTCCTGCCGCTGTGTCTGTCCTCAGGGTGTTTGTGGGCGTGATGGTTGTGATCGGGATCTTGTGGATCCCCGTGGTGGAGAGCATGCAGGGTGGCCAGCTGTACCTCTACATCCAGTCGGTAGCCGCCTACCTGTCTCCGCCCATCGCCGCCGTCTACTCCCTCGCCATCCTCTGGAAGCGCGTCAACGAACCGGTACGACACGCACTTTGGTGTCACACCTCCGGAGGAGAGACTGAATGTATCAGATCTTGCTTGGTTTTTTTTAACAATTTTTTTTAATAATTAAAAAAAATGTTATAAAATTAATATTTTTATATTGAACTTTAAAAAAATAATTAATATTTTGAAAATCATTTAAGAAATTAATTGAAGCATTTATTTTTAAATTAAAATTTAATAATATTAATAATGACATTAACAGTATGCTGCTGTTTACATAAGTGACAGTTTTCATCACAGTGTTTTCACTTCAAATATATCACAAGTTAATTCTTTAAAATACATTAATAATAATAAAATTAATAATAATATTAGTACGCGGCTGTTTAGGTTGGCAGCAGTTTCCAACACAGGGCTTTCCTAAAACCACCTTTTTCTTTGCTTTGGTCGCTGGCTTTTGGTGTCAAAGTTTTCGCAAGCCATAGTGTGACTGAGGCGTAAGTTGTGCAGATGACCTCAGGCGCCTCGTTCTCTCCCATAGGGCGCCTTCTGGGGCCTGATGCTTGGCATGGTGGTGGGCGCACTGCGCATGGTGCTGGACTTTGTCTACGTGGCGCCCCCTTGCGGCGAGCCCGACATGCGCCCAGCCATCCTGGCGCATGTGCACTACATGTACTTCGCCATGATTCTCTTCTGGCTGACAGTTCTCATGACAGTCATCATCAGTCTTCTCACCGAGGCGCCTTCAGAACGACAGGTGAGTTCTATGAACAGGGTTCACGTAAAACCCTTGAAAACCCTGTGAAATAAAGTCATATATTCAAGTGCGTGAATACCCTTGAAAATCGTCTTGCGGTTTGGAAAACCTGTGAAAATGATAATTTTATGTCAAATAAAATATAAAAGCTAACAATTCGAACCCACACCTCTTGCCATTCCGGGGCTAGTGTGCTAACTATTAAACTACCCCCTCCTACTACTACAAGTGCAGACTACTACACTCATCCCCCTGGAATTGTAAGTCTTTTAACTGGCTTATCTCCATAAGTCGTTTAATGCTTACAATTACATACATACACTTACATATATACACACACAGGATAGGTTCAACAACCATACAGCACATAGCTTTAAAGGATCCTGGTGATGGCACCAGTGTCATGCAGGGGTTATGAAAAATGGAAATATTGAGCAAGATTCGAACCCATATCTCTTGCCATTCTGTGGCTAGTGTGCAAACCATTACACTACCTAGTCTCCTTGATCACCTTATCCACGACTACCTGTCTCTGTGGCTCCTTGCCTCAGAGTTCATTGCAGACTACTACATCATCATCATTGTTTACTGGGCACGGTAGCCGAATCGGTAGAGAGCGGGCGCATGCGGGAGTTCAGTTCCCGGTCAAGTCAAACCAATGCCTTATAAAATTGATACTTGTTGCTTCCTAGCCTGGACCTCGGCATTAATAGGCTAAGGGAAGGACTGGTTAGCTCAGTGTCAGGGTAATGTGACTGAGTGGGATATCGGGTCATGGGGCCAGTAGCCTGATTTCCCAGTGGGGAAGCACTATAAATTTGCCATGAGTGTCCACTGTCACAAGTTGGTACCTGTCCTGATATAACCTTAGATTTTGCCAGGACTTAAAACTCCAACAACCAACCAAGCACTATAAAGTCGCCATGTGTGCGCACTGTCACAAATCGGTACCTGTCCTGATATGACCTTAGATGTTCCTAGGTCGTAAAATTCCAACAACCAAGCAAGCAATCATCACTGTTTTATCCCCCACACGCCAGCTAATTCGGGTGACCTACTGGACGAGACATGACCTGCGGACGCGGGACGATGAGGTGGCCATCCCCGCGACCAAGGCGCAGGTTGGAGACGGGGACGCGATAAGCAAACACCCGGGCAACAAGGCGATGACGGAGAACAACATCGCCATCTCCTACTCAAAGGGCACCGGGCCGGGTGCCGCTGGTGACGGCAGTGACCGGGTCCTCATCACAGACGTGCAGATGGACGCTGCCAACGTTCGCACTGGCCAGCTTGGCGAAAACACACCGCATGGTCAGTGGGGTCTTTTAAAAATTAAAAAATTAAATTAAATAAAAAAATTCATCCTTATTTTCTCCCTTTTAAATTTGGTGTTATAGCTTCCGGATGTGTGCCCCCCCCCCCAAATTTCGCTATTCTTCTGTTTGTGTTTTTGTTTATAGGTTGTTTTTCTTGAGATACCTAATTTATATATGCAATTCCAGATTTCCGTGTATTTGTTGCAACAACCGGACTTTTGCCTTCACCGTGCCGTGGAAATTCGCTTAGAAGCCGCACCCCATTTATGTGTTCTCGTTACTGACCAATCAAGCAACACGACTCGAAATCTCCCTCTATGTAATGACAAAGGCGGCTTGATTAGCATTTAATAAGATTTATATAACGTTGTATTCTATATATATTATTAAATTACATTATATATTATTAAATTACATTATATATTATTAAATTATATTATATATTATTAAATGTTATATGTTATTAAATTATAATAGTATTACTAAATTATAATGTCATATTTAAATTAGAATATTAAATTCTTATTTTGGCTGACCAAGATGTATTAATATTATTTAAAAAAATTGATAATTATAAAAAAGAAAAAGTGGCAACAAAATCTTATTAAATGTACATCTTATTGTGTGTGTGCGTGTGTGTGTTGGGAAGGTATGTTCATTACAAATTTATTTAGACCCAAAGAATTACGTGCCTCTTGCAATTTTGCGAACTTAAGCAATATGTCATTCCCATTTTGATCCTTTAAAGTTTATGTATGATATATGAATATTACAATAACATATCTTCACCAATTGCAACATGATGAGGGGGTGGAATGTATTAGAAAATACTATTTCACCAAACTATTTTCCTTTCCTTCTATTCGTGCAGCTAAGGGACCCTGCCTACCGGCCCGGTTGTACCAAGGGTTCGACTGGTTCTGTGGCCTGGAGAGTGAGGATTTGGTGGTGAAGCGGGCCCAGGAACAGGAAGTCCACCTCCAGCATGTGACTAGCCTCAAGCAGGACCGATGCACATGGATCATACTCAACGTGAATCTGGTCATTCTGTGCACACTGTGCGTGGCGCTGTATGTGTTTTTCTCAACAGGCAGCTTCATTGGGGCCAAGTAATAGTACTTTTAATTATTTAACATTCCTTGTCCTTTTAGCAACAAGAACAAAAGAATGTTTTGAAGGATTTTGTTATTATGACAGGCAACCCTAGTTAATGCTACCCCGGTTAATCAGGAAGCCACACTACCTAACCAAATATCCAGAGGACAAGATTCTGACATTCATTTTATATCACACTCATTTATCTAATAATAATTGAACTACACAGACTCGGGATGAATGGTATATATTTGGACTTTTTAATGCACTAGAATGGTAATCGTACATGCGTGAGTATAATGAGAGAAGGCCCCAAGATACTTAAGCCCTATAGTTCTAGTCTTTTATTGTGGGGTGGGTGGGATGGCAGAGTAGAATGTCAGTCGCCGTCCGCCGCCAAGTTGTAGTGTCCGAGTTCGGGTTTTGCTCGCTTTTATATAGCAGCTAGCCGGGCCAAAAAGTCAAAAGTGTGCCAAATTCCCGTAACTTTGTATCAGATTTTGTCTATCGACGTCATATTTAATTTACATATGCACGTCCGCCATTTCTGCGTGGTTACTCGGCGTAGTTCCAAAAGACCCGCTAGGCGTGGAAGACGTTGATGTACATATTTAATGTTAAAGTTTGAGTATAGGTGGCGCCACCGGGCGTTTGAATAAGAATCCGACTCCAGCTTGTTCAAATACCCATGTTGCGAGCAACATTGACAATTATTCTTGCATTTGGTGATTGGCTCCTACATTTGGTGTTTGGATCAGATGGGATGGCCGAGTGAGTTGAGCTTCCGTCTCCTGTTTTGGGAGATCGAGGGGATCCAAATCCATGGGATCGTGGGTTTGAACCCTGGTCGAGTTAAACCAATGACTTAAAAATTTATACTTGTCGCTTCCTAGCCAGGCACGCGGCATTATTAGGATAGGGCAAGGACTGGTTGGCTCGTGTCAGGATAATGTGATGAGTGGGATATTAGGTCATGGTGCCCTGGTCTCCCAGTGAGGCAGCACTATAAATTCACCATGAGTGCATTGTCACAAGTCGGTACCTGTCTTGATATGACTTTAGATGTTGCTAGGACGTAAAACAATAAACAAACAAAACTTTGGTATTTGGAACAGAGTACTGATAGTTGTAAATGCCTGAAATCTTTCTTTTTTTACCTACCCCGAAATGGACTTGAAAGTTACCCAAATACTGTGAAAATCCCTTGAATTTTCCTTAAATAATTGTTGTTCCCAAAAAGTCAGGATCAAAATTTCATGAATGTTTATATCGTTTGAGATATTATAAATATCAAAATGCAAGACGTGAAAATGAATGAAACTCGGATGTTTTTGTGTTGAATAACTAAGTGGTGGTTTATTATCTAGTCTGTGCGACAAGTGTTAAATATATCCAAAAGGTTAAGTCTCCTTATTGCTTCCATTGCTAACATGTCAGTCAGTGTAAGACCATAAATAGTGGACTGAAAAAAGTTGCATCTGTTGGGGTCAGAGTCACTCTTCTGAGTTAGTTGTACATTATGTTGGCACAGTTTTTGTCATCTGTAATTGTAAATGATGAAATCTACTGGTTTTGAATTGAGCTATTTTAGTGTTACCGTAAAGTTAAACTTAAAGGCCAAACTCCAAATGGCAGGATGAGTCGGTCCGTTGTCAATTAAAACCCGGGCCCTCCCTCCCCCCCCCCCCCACCTTTATTTGGGGTAGGCATTCTATTTCAGGAGGTCATGTGGTGTTGCCTCCAGTGTTGATGTTTATTGCCGTCTATTGTGCCAACCAATCAGGACACGTACTGAGTGGCACCACGTGGTTTCTGGTCACGTGGTCACTTTTTATTTATTTTAAACTGAGTCGAGAATGGCTATGGTGACCCACCTGGCAATCATAACCTCCACTCGTTTGGGCTATTTGAGTTGAAATTATGTGGAACCGTGATTAATATCCATTAGTCGACACGCTATTTCCAATGTTTATGTACTGAATGTTCATAAACACATGGAGCGAATATAAGGATGAACATCGAGCTGTTGCAAAGGTAATTTTCCCATTTACATTGGCAGATTTGGCACAGACCAGTTAGGTTTGAAGCAAGGTTGGGCTTTTTTTTTAGCTCTTAATTTATTGAATTGTTTTATATTATAAAACCTGTTTCTTCAGGGACAGTGGAAACAACCTGGATTAAACCTGTTTTTCTTTCAGTATTAATCCGTTTTGTTAACACTGTTTTCGTCCTTGAGTTCTGTCATCATATTCTACACCCATTACGATATAGCGAATGGTAGACAGAAAGTGTGAACACTTATTTGTCTCTCTTTTTCTTCCTTTTTTTGTTGGTACATTAGTTGTCCCAAGCAGGGGAAATCCCAGTCAGAGACGACTGGTCTTCCCCACTCCACTGCTGGTCGATAGAAAGCCCGAGCCTACACTTTTACCGACCCAAGGGATTTTTAACCTCCCACACCACATAGACATGGTATGAGAGCAACCAGCCTTTGACGACGCTGTAAGTTATACACAGCGGTGGAAATCCAAATTGGCAGAGCTGGGGGCACGTGGAATCGAACCGCCGACCCTCAGATTAGGAGTCTGACCTAGAAAAAAGTCAGACACGCTAACCACTCCGCCACAGAGAACGTCCCTAACCACATATCCTGCTACATACAAATTAACTGAACATAGAACGGTTGGGAATAGTTTATTCAACACATAACACTATATACTCTAAAACCGATAGACTTGTGTCATAATGATGAGTTAATCACACGTTTCGCACAAAGCTATTCTTAGCAGAAGAACATGTCTAAATAAACCACTCGACACTGCAGAAGAACCACTTTTTAATTATCTGTATATTATATATATAATGACTTGTATGTTTGTTCTTTATATATATCCACCCCACCCCCGACTATCAATGGTTTTGTTTCTTCTTCCCCCCCCGCCCCCCGCTTTGAGTGCACAAAACCTGGGTTTTTTCCGGGGCAATTTTTTTCCCATCCCCCCCCCCTGCCAACACACACTTTTTTCAACTATTTTCAAAAATTGTCTAGTCCTGGTCCGAAGGGCAGTATAGAGCCAGCTTCTTTTGATAGGGCCTTTTTAAATGAGCCATATTCAATAGGGTTGTAGGAAACCCTGTGCATAGGTAGATTAGTCCCAGCCCAGCAAATTATTAATCTGGCCTTGAGACTGTCTGCCTTCTGCTAGGTTAAGACCTATATTAATATATCTGTTTAGCACCATGCTTTTAAACGGGCTAGTGCTACTACAGGTTGTACCTCTTTATTCCGGCATTCCATCCTTCATCACCTCCCATGGCCCGGCACGTTTTAACTGAGAACTGATGTAACCTGACCTACAGGTGCTACAGGTTTGATTTTGGGTTTTGGGCTTTATATTACATGAAACAATAAACCCTTGTTTGGAACCATTAATGGTTTTATTATTTCCCATTTTAAAAGTTGGTTCTACCCTTGAGAATACATCAATATATGTGTGTACTCCGACAATTTCCGCATTCCGGCATTTTTTGTTATTCGGCAATAGCCAGGTCCCAAGGTTGTCGGATTAAAGAGGTACAATCTGTATTTAGATGCCGAGTTGCGGGCTGGCCAGTAGAGACTATATGAAACTCATGAACCAAAGATGTCTGGCCTTGAACTTAATTTAATCTTTTGCAAATCTAATTTTAATGCATTCCATTGTAGCTCAGAGGAGAGCTGGGGCCAAATGTAAGAGTCCGGGTTAGGGCTCGTAACCCACGCGTCGTGCGGATTTCCCGGGTTAGCGGCCAAAGTCTCAATGTATCAGGGCGGGTTAGGCTACCGCCTCGAGCGTTAACGACGTCTTCACTAACTCCAACTTGAGCCTGGGATAACGTGCAGGTTAGGGACGGATTCGGGCCAAATCTATTCAAAGCGACCATATTTAACAGAATTACATACTCAAATCGTGATATTTCATTAAATTAACCTTAAATTCGAAGCGTTAATAAGGCTACCGCCGCATTGGCGGCGATAGTAATCGCCGAACGTAATGTAAACAAATCGCCGCTGCATCGACGTCGCGTTCCATACTGGCGGCGGCGGCGTTTTTGTTTACTTTACGTTCGTCGATTCGAAAATATAACTAGTAATATCGCCGCCAATGCGGCGGTAGCCTTAAAAACGCTTCGAATTTCGGGTTAATTTAATTAAATTTCACGATTTGAGTATGTAATTCTGTTAAATATGCTCGCATTTAATATATTTGAGCCTAATATATGGCTACAAAGGCAGAGGGATTTCCCAAATCTATAAATAACTGAAACGTTAGCTAACCCGCGCGTGCTTTGGACTGATACATCCCCCGTGACACATTTATTAACGCCGACAATAGATAACCCGCCGGCCGCCCTAAACTCCGCAGCCGATAAATTGTGACTCTTACATTTGGCCCCTGATGTGTTAGTATCAGGGTCTGTACGGGGCCTGGAAAGTCTTGAAAATTCTTGAACTTCATTTGCCCCATTTCAAGGCCTTGAAAAGCCTTGAATTTAACCTATTTTGATAAACTAATTAATTAATTAATCTTGAAAAGGCTTGAATTCCATGAAACCTTCCCTGCTGATTTCAATTAGTCTGAAATCGCTATTCGGAATGGCCATTTCGGACTAAATCCAAATGAAAAACAGCCTTGAGATCGCCTCGAATTCCATATCTTCACATGTGTACGGACCCTGGAGTATATAATGGTTGTTCTGTCCCAGCTATAAGATCAGTCACTGGACACTGCCTTCCGCAGCAGCAATGATTTGTACACAAGCTTTCAGACCAATAAGTACAGAGGGTTTAACAGGTGGCATTGGTCCAGTGTTGTTCTGTATCTGTTAGCGAACATTGTAGGTTGTGAATATATATATCTTTAGTTCGATGTGCAACTTTAACGGTTTAATAGTGATCTTTGTTAGCTTAGTTCTGGTAAAAAAAGAAAGCATTTTATGGCGGGAGATGCTTAGCTCAAAATAATATGTATCATGTTAGAATAATATGTATCATGCTAGAATAATATGTATCATGCTAACTGCTCTGATTGTTTTTCCGATTCCTTTATCAGGCATACGGGCAACAATATGATTCCATGAACATTTTTATTGTGCACACGCCATTTTGGTACAGGGGTGCGTGCCTCAGCTCTTGTCAGATGACACGAGTACCATGTGAAGTCACTAGGAGATAATTCCAGAACAAATATTAAAGGGACCAGCTATAGCTCGCTGGGACACTGAGCGTACTCCGACAAATGCTCTCCAAGCACAATCTTGTTTAGTTTTTATGTTTAAATGAACCAAGTATGTGTGGGGAGAGTATGGGACCAGGGCACTGCTAGTCTGAACTGCAAAGGCAGTTTGTTGTCTTCAAAATGGCCGCCCCCATAGGCGGCGGCCATTTGCAATGCAAAAGCTGCGCTGTGATTGGCTGAAATTGTGCCGGCAACAGGCTCACACAGTAACAAGATTTGCTGGTTCCCAGTATGGGCGGCAATAAATTTCAGACCGATTACGCCGAAATCTATTGAATGCGATCATATTTAACAGAATTACATACTCAAATCGTGAAATTTCATTAAATTAACCTTAAATTCCAAGCGATAGTAACGTAGCAGCTCGATCAGCGTCGAATCGCCGAGTGTAAACAAAACAAATAGCAGTGATCGCCGCAACGTGCGAAAATCCGCGCATGCGCAGAAGCCACGACAGGCCGCTGGTGTTTTGGGGAGTTTTCAGTCGCAACAGAATTTCAAATCGAGTTCGTTTGTTTTCCACGCGGCGGATAGCTGGCGACTTTAAAAAACCTGGAAGACACAATTGAGGATTTGCATCAAACGATTAGCACCACGTGACCAGTGCCTCGTCGGCCATCATGGTTTGATAGAAAGTACATCTATAACAAGCGTTAATATCGCTCCGTTTTTGGGTTTAATTTGATCGAATTTCACTTTTTGAGTAAGCTATTCTCATAAATAATATTATTTCAGCCCCCGAGTGAATAATCATGATTCTAAATAACAGAATTAGATCGTAGCAGTGAATAGATGTTGTGCTTTTTGTTTTGTTTACCTTCGACAATATCGCCGCTGATGCGGTGGTGGCGTTAATAAGATTTCGATTTTGGGTTTAATTTGACCGAATTTCACTTTTTGAGTAAGCTATTCTCATAAATAACATTATTTTCTCTAAATAACATAATTTGATCATAGCAGTGAATAGATTTGTACTTTCTGTTTATTTACATACACTTTATAGTAGAAGGAACTGCTTCTATCCAACCACGATGCAGGAGTAGTGTTATGCCTAAGTCACACGCAAATATTATCAGTAGTCTCCCCAGTATTCGGGAAAGGGATAGCGTAAATCGGCAAAGCTGGTAGGAAAGGGATGGTGGGAGTCGGTAAAGCTGGTGGAAACTTGTGGGCAGTATGTGTAAGTTGCTGCCAATGGATGGAGGGGTTACTGAATAAGTGAATTTACGCTGCCAGCAAATGGTAGGCCCACCATCCCTTATGCTATGTAGCGAGACCCCTGATCATAATAATCATTATTTAAGCGTGAAGTTCTTTCAACTGGTGTTTTTTCCCGATTATATTGTATCACATAACCTGTATTTTAATTTGTATAACGGTACAGTGCGGCAGCATGAAGTTAGGTGCGTATTTTGTATTTATCAAGTATATCTTTTGTGGAATGTAATGTTGGTTGCTGAAGTTCTATTTTCGAGGTCTATTTTCTGATGAGAGAAGTATTTTATAATACCGGTTTTCTGGGTGGGTGGGTGTGAAAAAAACTACTAAAATTACATGGACCACCAGCTATGTTTATAAAACCAGGCGAGTAGCCAGAAGCTGACTAGGGTAATGAAAGGAGATGCACTCACCTCCCCAGATGATATGCCACATATTTAGGTAGGCGTGGAAAGGTTCATTGCACCAGGGAGCCTAGATAGCCGGGATGAAAGATCTCCGCGATTTCCGCGGTTTTTGATAATCGCTGATTAACTATCACAACATTTATAGGATACATGACAGCAGTTGGTCAGTCGGAATCGCTTATGCAAGGGCGAAGAACCCCAGCAATGAGTGGATTTCCGTGAAAACGAGGAAATCCTCCCATTGGCTTATAAGTATAAGCACTATAACTTAGGGTTAGAAAATCGTGGACAATTCCTGGAAGTGAGATTTCCTACAGTTCTCTGCAAACATAGGTTTTGCACCATGAGTATAACAAATCGTTGTGAACTCTGCTTGGATAGCATTCCGCTGTCCTTATTTTGACTATTATCACCTATCCCACCATTGATTTCCGCTTTTTATCCTCCAGGACCACTAGATAGGCTAATGGTTAGGACTCCGGCCTCACAATGGCAGAAGTGCGGATTCGAGTCCCACTCAGAGCGTGATGTTCATGTCTGCTTCTTTATTGTGAACTGACAGTTGAAACTTGGGTAAATCCGGATCTGCTCTCCCCGGTGACGCTACACTGGCCTTGACTAGTGACTCTACATAGGGAGAAGTGGCGAGTGTGCAGTTGTATATTGGCGCAAAGGGATTTACATTCATGTGTGGAACTTTATCACTCAGTGGCATAATATAATTGTGGTGGGGTGTCCGTCTTTGAACGACAGCTGTACACGCAGACTAATGTTGTCCTGACATAGCAGGTGTCCTGACATTGATTGAAGTGACAGTCAAATGAAACGAAAACAGTTTGTACCGTTAAAAGCTGTTTGCAGATGGCCAGCTGGGTTTGCTGATCACAGGGTTTACCTGAACCAGGTTCTACTACAGTATGTGTAAATGTTAGCCATTTGTTTGAACTTGGTTCATATGAGTCATTCAAAACAGTAGAAAAACCTTAAATTGATGAGGTTTGAGAATTTCTCGACAGGTCATGAAGGCAAGCTGTTAGCAAAACTATATATTTAGTGATCGGATGCGGTAGCCGAATCGGTAGAGTGCATGCTTCCTGTGCGAAGGTCGGGGATTCGAATCCCGGCCGAGTCAAACCAATGACTTATAAACTTCATACTTGTTGCTACCTAGCCTGGTGCTCGGCATTAATAGGATAGGACAAGGACTGGTTAGCACAGTATCAGGATAATGTGACTGGGATATCGGGTCATGGTTCTGGCAGCATGGTCAACCAGTGGAGCAGCACTATAAATTCTCCCATGAGTGTGCACTGTGACAAGCCGTTAACCGTCCTAACATGACTTTAGATGTTGCTAGGATATAAAACAAACAATTTAAGGTTTTTTTAAAAGTATTTGTTTTGTGTGCAAATCGTTTAAATATCAAAGTGAGGTAATTTATCACTACACATTGCCGGCTCCTGAAAATAAATATGTCACAGCCAAGCTAACTACAATGTAGGCCCAATTATAATATATACTAGCATCGTAGCATATGGTCAGTATGCAGATCAGAATGTATCAATCCACTTGTAGCCAGATAACCTGATTCATTATACATGAACTCGGTGTGTCTATTCACAGTCAATATGTACCGGTCACACAACAATGCGTGTTGTAATATAAACTCGAACTAGTTCCAAGCCCTTTAAATGGCTTCAAATCAAATTTCCCGTAAACTGGTGTGATACATATCGTTGGGTGTTCACAACGTTAGATGACACAATGGTGGTATTTTGTGTGATATAACTTCAAGCGTTAGTATGTGTGTAATGTTAGTTTTGAAAATGCTATCACTGTGAACTATGATGCATTCCAGCACATGCAGTTAATTGCCAGTTTAGAAGTTTAAGCTCTGTAATAGTTATGTGTGATTTACCTATTATGACGCTGACTTTCTAGCCAGTATAATCTTTTTTTTACTATGATGTGGTCTTATTTGCCTTTAGTTTATTTAGCGTTTTAGTGATGGCAGGTTTTATTTGAGATGTATTACCTCCATTGGCCTTAGATTATTAATTTTCTAAAACATTCCATAAGTTTACACGCTCAGCGAATCTCATACCATGGTGAAACTTGGTGATTTGTTACACCCCATTTAACAAAAAACGGGGGGGGAAGCACTTATTTTTCGCTGGTTCCTTTTCATTTTCTTATCCTTTTTACTTTCTTGTCCTTTGTATTTTCAAGTCCTTTTTATTTTCATTTCCTTTTTTATTTATTGTCCCTTTTTATTTTCTTATCCTCTTTGTCTGTTTATGTGATGTATAACGCATTATACGACTATAAATGGAAGGGTAACATGTACACCCTACATTTCCTCTGCGCATTGGTGGAGTGCCCCCCCCCCCCCCCCCAGCTGTCGGGCGGGCGCCCGCACCCCCCTCGCGTCACACACTGGAGGATTAATATTTTAGCTGTGACGCTAGCTTTAAATATGCCATAAAAATCTCATTTTACACACTTGAACTTTGGTCAAGAATATCGTTTTGAAATACGATCCCCAGATATGTTTCTAGATTTCTTTCAAATTTTTCTTTATTGAATTGGGCCCCTGTTATGGTCCTCATATGGCGAATTTTAATTTATGGCCTCGGAGTTAAAAGGGTTAAGATTATCAATTTCCCGTCTATTGTTAAGTGCTAATATCTATGATGATGCAGGTGTTTTGTACTGCAATAATTAAACCAATTTTATGTCAGGGTGATCAATCAATGACTGGAAGTGCAGGAATATAATCAGTACAGTGGTGTCTGGTATAAATAAGTGATTTTGTTTTCATTTACAAATGTAATGTATAATTCGTCGGTTTTGATTTATTTTTAGTTAAATACATCAGGTAGATAATTATAACGCACTCTACTTTAGTTCAGAGTAACTTTTACGATAAGCTTGCACCTGGATGGGGGAGCTTCAGGCTCAGCATCGCTTGTGATATCAAGGTTTGTGTATGCACGTTGAGACTCGTCCAATGTAGCTACAGCTCCGACAACGTCAGCTATGTAATGTCCTCTCTTCCTCATGATGTATATGACCGTGTCGGTGGTGCCTGCGCAGGCCATGGATGAAGAGCGATAACCAAAGGGTCGGGCCATGTCAGCAGAGTACTTTCTCTTGAAGATTTATACTGCCTATCATGGATAAGCCTGAATAGGCTTGTTTTCACCATTAGACAGTTTGCCGATAGAAAGCCCGAGCCTACACTTTTACCGACCCAAGGGATTTTTAACCGCCCACACCACATAGACATGGTATGAGAGCAACTGGCATTTGATGACGCTGTAAGTTATACACAGCAGTGGAAATCCAAATTGGCAGAGGTGGAGGGCACAGGGAATCGAACCACTGACCTTCAGATTAGGAGTCCGACTTGGAGGGCAGGTCTTGAGATTCCTGTAGGTACATGAGAGGTCCACGCACCAGATGAGGGAGCCAGGTGTCAGCCGAGTGACCTCTTCAGCCAGGTCATTCATGTTCGGGAGGATATCGGCTGTCGCTTGGCCCTTTCTTGTGCTAGAATTCACACTCGCGTCTCTCAGGTAGTTCACGTCCACTGTTACCCGCCTCTGGTTTGAGTTCCACATCGGCTTGGTCATCCTTTGACTTCTGTCAAAGGCACGAAGGAGGGGAAGCCTAAAGGACTGAGGAGGGCTTCAAGTGCCAACTGCTTCGTCATGTAGTGCTGTGTGTGTTGAAGGCTTCCAGGGCCTTTCTTGTGGTTGGCAGTTACTGGGACTGGAGGCTGGTTAGCCGTGTAATCACCCAGCCAGCCAAATTGCAAGACATTTGACTAGTTCGGCGTCATGATAGTCCTGAAGGAAATCTCCCGTCCTGATATGACTTAGATGTTGCCATGACGTAAAACTGCAACAACCAACATTAAGGAGATGCTACCATGCTTGGATCCACAGTTTTGAGAGGACAAGGATCCTCTCCCCGATGTAGTTAGGCAGTGCCGACTCTTATAACATTAGTGTATATGCTCATATCCGATGTGTGGTCTTTCCAGAGAATCGGGCCAGAAGCAACCCAGTTGTTGCCTGTAGAGCGGAGACTATGGCGGGTTATAGGGCAGTGTGTGGTCTCCAACACGTGAGAGGAGTCCTTGGTCAAATTCCTTGAGTGATTCCGCCTCTACGGAGGATGTTGGGGGCGGTCGTCAATGACAACACTTTGGTTGTCATGGAAGAATGCTTTGGGGTCGCCACATGTCACGGTTGGAGTGCATCGGCTGTAGTCGATTAACGAGAGGTATATGTAGCAAAATGAACAATTCAGTAACCCAGTGTTTGTGGAGGAGTTCATGTTTGTGAATGCTAGATCAATTGTTATTCTTGTACCCGATGTGATGACATGCTCTAGTGGTAGGATTGTTGCAATTTTCCTAATTTTGTTGGCTCTTAATGAAGTGCTTTTTTGTGGGATTTCTTTGCTACCGTAGCCTTAGAATCTCCTATGAATATCAATTCAAATTTGTTTACGTCTGGTATTTCCTCCAGGAAAGATCCTGATATGAGCTTAGATGTTGCTACGACTAAAACCTAAACAAACAAACAAATCCAGGATTGATGTTATTTTTTCAAGTGCTAAGTTTAAGCTTCCATTTGGTAGTCTGTAGATGTTTCCCTGGAGTATTTTCTTACAGTCCCTCTCTGTTATGATCGATTGCATATTTATATTTCAGTGATTTTGTTTTGTGGTAGCATCGGTGTCTATGTTGAGCTCTTCCCTTTAGTAGATTCCCAGCTCTCTACCAACCTTGGTTTGTCCTGTTTCGTTTGGCGATCAGATCTGGTTATTTGGTACCATTTAATAGATATTAATTAGATGTTGAGTTGAACCAAGTTTCTGAGATCGATAATATGAGTTAGGTATATCGATCCAGAGTGTTTCTATTTTGTTGGTTAGACTTCTAATATTCATGTGTCCTATTTTGAATCGTAGTAGACCTTTGCTACCATCTCACGCCATTTCCTATGTCCCTCCACTCGTGACCTCCATGGACTTGGTCAAGAACCCCTTTCTCATTGCGGTTAGTATCAGTCCTAGTGGACTGTTCGTATTACTATTAGGATTAGTTTTTTTTTGGGGGGGGGGGTACACCCCCTTCTTGGTTGAGTAAAGTCATGATGAATTTAATCAAAATATTAAGCAGAAAGCAATATATGGATACTAGATTGTTTAATGTCTAGAAACGATATTTCATTGCGTAATACATGTATAGAGGCCAAACTTTATTGGGAGAAAGGATGTCATCTTACCACCACCCGAGTACAGGTGGATGAACCTTGTGAGTTTTAATTTGAAAAATGTCACTTGTGCGATTGAACCCCATGTCGATTAAATATTCATTTCTTATGTGTATGTGCCTAGTAGTTCTGGTATATAAATGGTCATTCCTAATTACAAGCACTGATGAATGAAAATGCCGTAAAACCATGCCTGGTCTGTAAATATGTTCTTAATGTCTAGAAATGTGTGCATATTCTGTAAGACCAGAAAATAGGCTGATAAATAAAATATGATGTTCAAGTGATTAGAGTTTAACGTTATTATTTGATTACAAATAAATTCTTAATAGAAGTTGCAATTGACCGTCAAAGTAAATTCCTTTTTTTTGTGTATGTTTTTTATTGTGGTTTTACCAAAATTGCTGTGTGCTGGAGAAGTTGGCATGATCGCATCTGAAGTCAATTGAACTTTGTTGTAGTTGCATAAACAGTTAGGTCTACTAATAAAATATAATACACACTGTTCCAGGCACCACCCGATATTTGTCATGGTAACAAAAAAAGATTGAATGTTTTTTTGCGGTGTTCAGACTTACGTTCTGACAATATCTAAAGTCATCAGAAGTATAGGCCCTATTTTTCTACAGGCACTACCTAGGCATCCTACTCTACTCCTGACTCTTGAGCGAGACACACTCTGCTCTTGGGCAGGAGCCCAGACACTCTGATGCTTCAACTTTCATATACAAACTGAGCTGTGTGCAACAACCATGGGACTCCGGTTCAATGGGCTGTAGGCACTGATTCATATACATACTAAGGAGAGTAATGAGGCTCTGTGTGCACAGAATGTAAGGGGTCAGGTTGATAGGTCACTAGTACTAGGTGAACAGGAGTTGATGCCAATTCACGCCGCGGCCATGTTGAAACCAGACCGAGGCCACTTAGACATCTGCGAGGCGCCGGTGTATGAAAAGTAAGGTGAATACTTTTTCGTCGACCAATACCTCTCGAAATCACTCAAATTTGAGGGTATTCATTTTTGAAACTACCATATTCATCTTTGCACATCTGTTTTCTATCTATTTGCCAATTTTGACGAAGATTGGGTGACCCTTGCATGGTGATTTTCCCATTCTTTAACTACAATGTGACTGTCAACTTCAAGTCTGCATAGTTATAGTGGTATCATGTAATGCAGCACTGTCAGCGTAGTTATCTGTGCAACACAGTTAAACAACTAGTCTTAGTAATTACAAATTAATAAAAGCTTTAAAAGGGTTAAAATATATTTGATAAATATATATATATTAAGAAAGTTATGCAATTTTGAACTTAAGAAAAGATTGGCAGCCAAGGTGAGCGACTTTGTTGACATTGCCTACTGAAATGCATCTGATCACTCAATCTTCATGAAAATTGACCAATAAATAGAAAAAAGGTATTCCAAAATGAATATGATAGTTTCAAAAGTGAATATCTTCAAATTTTACTCCTTTAATTTCTGTAGTAGTTCATACACATCGGCACACAGCAGTGTCTTATAGCAATTTCCAATACCCAACACGTAATCAGCCTCCTTCTGATGATGAATTAGGTCACGCGTGAATAGTGTGAATAAAGCACAACTTCTTCACTGTCAATCTTGCGTAAATTGAGTTGTTTTGAGTTATGAGTGGCAGGGTGAGCATATGCGAAACGTATGAGCGACTTATGCCTAGCGTATGAGCGTATGCGAAGCATATGAGTAGCCTATGAGTAGCGTATGCAAAGCATATGGTATCTCTCCGAGGTCTGGGGTGGGTGGCCGCCTGGGTATAAATACCCTGGAGCAGCAGCTCTCCCCTCACTCACCATGCCTGTTAAGAGGAACACCACTGCTGCTACACCAGCCTCCAGGGCTGCTGTCACCACTGGAGGAGGACTAGGCCGTGGGAGAGGCAGGAAGAAGCATACTTTGCCATGCTCACCATCACCAGCCTCCTCACCTGCCTCCTCACCTAACCACTCACCTCACCACTCTCCACATCACCACTCTCCACAACACCACTTTCCACAACACCCCTCTCCATTGGAAGAGCTGGAGATGGAAGTGGAGACGCAGACGACGTGCCAGTGGCGCCCCCGCTCCAGCTCTCCATCTCCTGCTTCTCGGAGCAGCTCATGGGTGTCGTCCGCCACCTCCACCTCCAACGCCTCCGCCTCAGCCTCCACCAGCACCTCTGGCCTGTCCTCTGCAAAGAGAAGGATGGCAAAGAAGAGTGACAATTCTCTGGCGGTTTTCAAGGAGGGGCAGATGCTGGAGTTCCTTGAGGAAAACCCAGTCATCTGGAACGTCAAGCTGACCGACTACCACCGCACTGACAGGAAGGGGAAGATTTGGTAGGACCAGGTGACGCTTCTGGAGACGACAGCGGTCCATCTCCCGGAGTGTTTTCCCGGAGTGAGTTGAACCAGAAGTGGTTCAACTCACTCCGGGATACCAACACGTGGCTGCACAAGAAAAAGAGCGGGGACAGAGCGGCTGTCCTGACTGAGAGGGAGGAGTGGATCATGCGGAAGTTTGGTTTCCTGCGGTCCCTCGTCCGTCACCAGCCGGAGCCCTGCAAAAGTGTAAGTACATAATCTTTTATCCTTCTGACTAGGGTGGGCATTAGGATTCTCGTAAAACCACTATTATTTTGGAGAAGTCGACAAACCGATATATGATATTTACGTAAATAATATTGGTAAATCAAGTTTTTTGTTGAATGTTATATGTTTGTTGTTTTTCTTTAACGTTGACTTGTGTTTTTATTGTTAAATCAAGAAGTCGACAATCGATATATGTTATTTGCATTATGAAACTTTTTTTTCTTTATTGTTGACTTGTGTTGTCTTTTGTGGAAAGATTGATTTGCGTTCATGTTACTTATGTTATTTTATTATCTTGTCTTGCAGTTGGCCGCTGCCATCGAGGCTGCGCATCGCGACCTCAGCCTTGAGGAGAATGTGACCACGGATGTGGACGTGGGGATGGAGGAGGATCTTCCCGCCACTCCTCCCGCTACAGTCCGAGAGCGGGCAAAGGGGAAGGGGAAGCGGTCAGCCCCAGACGACGCGAACCTCCTCACTGCCATCCAGAAGAGGTTCAACGAGTCTGGGGACATGCTGAAGGTGATGCAGCCGCCTCCTACAACGGCGATGACGAAGCGCATGGCATTCGCGAACTATATCCGCGACATGATCCTGACCATGCTAGAGGAGCGGTTTGTTGAGATCTGTGGCCCAATCAACTGGATGGTTTCGCAGTATTTGGAGGGGCAAGGCCAACAAGTCGTGGCTCCTGTGGCTGTGGTGGCTCATGTCGCTGCACCTGCTCCTGTGTCTACAAGTGAGGCATACCAGCCTCAACCCCACCAGTGGACTCACCAGTCACCCCCGGCATCACCATGGGTGTCTCAGACACAGGAGTATGTGCAGCGACATATGACGCAGACGGATCTTCCGCCTCACCCGTAGCCGCTGCCGCATCTTCCACCTCAGCCTCAGCCTCTGCCTCTGCCTCAGCCTCTGCCTCAACCTCTGCCTCTGCCACTCCACTTGCGTCAGGAGCTGGTCTCGCCTCAGCCTCAGCCTCAGTTGGTGCAACGGCCGTCCGTGGCGATGGCGCAGCCGCCTGCTCAACTCCGGACACTCGGCATGGCAGGCCACACCAGGGCCTCTCCAGGACTCTTTGAACTTGTCGGGGATCTCGGGAGTGTTGGGGGTCTCCAACTTGGACCTCTTCCCCCCGTCAGCCACCACGTCACCAGCTGAGGGGGGCTCAGGAGGGACGCATGACAAGTGATCATTTGTAGATATGTGTATATGTGTGTAGATATGTAGATATGTAATTATAGTTTGTATTTTTTGTAAAATGTATTGTTATATTGTTTATCTTTGAATGTTTGTATGCACATATGTATATATGTATATATGTTGACAAATGTCTTGTATAAATAAATATATTGTAAACTAATTATTGTGTCCGCGTTCAATAATGCTATGCCATAATGTATTTGTTATAAATTAAAGTACAATTAAACTAACATTGAAAATAAAGAATAATTATTATGAATATTAAGGACACAAGTCTGTACCCCCCTCCCTCCCTCCCTTTCGCTCTCTCCCCTCCCTCCCTCTCTCCCTCCCTCTCTCTCTCCCCTCCCTCCCTCCCTCTCTCTCTCCCTCCCTGCCTCCCTCTCTCTCTCCCCTCCCTTCCACCCTCCCTCTCTCTCTCTCCCCTCCCTCCCTCCGTCTCTCTCTTTCCCCCCCTCCCTCCCTCCCTCCCTCTCTCTCCCCTCCCTCCCTCTCTCTCTCCCCACCCTTCCTCTCGCTCTCCCCTCCCTCTCTCTCTTCTTCTCTTCTCTTCTCTTCTCTGTCTCTCTCTCCCTCCCCCTCCCTCCCTTTCTCTCCCCCTTTCTGTCCCTGTCCCTCACCCTCTTTTTCCCTGTGTTCTTAACAGTGGTTATGCTTTCAAAAGTGTAATTAATTTTAAAAGAGAGCAAATTCATTACAAATACATTAACTAGATAACTGTAATTAGGGATCGAAAGAATATAACAAACATGTGAATTGGGTTTCGATATCTAAAAAATGATATCGTTTATTTTAATAGACATATAAACATATTACCATCTCATATAACAGTAGACATGTCACAACATAACGGACATGTAGATAAGCGATAACTGGACAGTGTAAAGAAAAGCACATTTGTTTTCAAAAATAGATCATAACAGTACACATACACAGTACATACAGACAGATACAATGTTTGTCAGATCATGCTGTCTTGCCATGACACTGCTCCGGCGGGCGAGACCACCCAGTCTTTAAGTAGATTGCGCTGCTCCTTTCCTAGTTTGGACACGGTGTTGGGGTTAGTTGGAACGTCAATGTCTGGCAGGTTTGGGCCCTCTCGCTACGCTCCTGGGACAAAGTTGTTGGTGCCAGTCTCAGGATTATCCAGCTGCAGGTTCTGTAGGGCTGGGTCGCGCATCCTCATGAGGTTGCGCAGAACCATGCATGCGTTGACGATGACCTTCAGGGTGGAGGGGTGGTGCTGCATACTGGTTAGCAGCACTTGGAAACAGTTGGCTAGAATGCCAAAGGCATTCTCCACCACTCTCCTAGCTCGGGACAGCCGGTAGTTGAACAGTCGATCCTCATTGTTCAACCCCCTCTTGCCGTATGGCTTCATCATGGTCAGCTGCAGGGCGAAGGCATTGTCACCGATGAGAAAATATGGCACATCCTTCTGGCCGTCCACGATGGATTCAGGGTGTGGAAAGCCGATGGTGCCACCTTCAGTGTCCGCCTTCAGCTCGGAGTCGTTGTAGATCTGGGCATCAGACGCGGAACCCAAACCCCCAAGATCTGCCCAGATAAACTTGTAATCCGCGTCTACTAGTGCCAACAGGACCACGGAGTAAAACCCCTTGTAGTTGTAGTAGAGCGACCCACTGTTTGGAGGGCACCGGTGTTGTATACCTATTCCATTATGTACTATCATGAATCCATACTTTGATGTACACTGGCAGGCATGGGCACCAGGAGGTACAAGATGGCTGAAGAATAAACACTACACAGTCTCCCTCACAATCCAACATAACTTAACCTAACATGGTGACAGCTGGGTGGAACCTGCCCTTGCAATGAGCTCTGTCAACAGGAAGTCAACAACAACAACAATGGTATGGTGTTGATCTGTCAATGGACAACTGTGAGCTCTGGAATGAGAGTATTGTTGAGATGTGTGAGTGATAATAGGGAACCATGCTGCCTGCTGTGCACTCTGAACTCTGGATGCAAGGTTCACCTCTGCCAGAATTAATGGGCATTGACAACTTTGGCTGTAACTAAGTCAAAAATGGTCCGATCTGGATGCTGTCAAGTGCATTCTGTGCAGGACAGAGCCCATTAATATGTGTGCTGTGTCTGATGAAGATGGAAAGTGAAGAAATGCCATGCAGAATTTGAAATTGGTTCAGTAAGTAAGGCCTACCACAGATCTCGATCTACTGCAAGTGTAAAAACATGCTGTCTTCCCTCTTTGGAGTGGAAGTGTAGTGTCCTGACAATATTGCCAATTTTCTGACTACCACCAACTTGTTATCATTGTGCATAGTTGTGTTAATCCTTGTGTGCTAAGTCCTAGACACCAAACATGGCTACTAATTTGGGAGTTCCGTTACCACAACTGAACTGGGACATCAGGGATCAAACTTATGCATTCAGTGAATGGAAGAGCTTCCTTAACAGCTACTTTGTGATCAGTGATGTAGAAAATGAAAAGAAATGGCACTTCATCTTGCTGTCAGCTGGTACCAAAGGTCATGAACTCTGGAATTCATGGGGTCTGAGTGATGAAACAAAGAGAGACCCAGCTAAGGTATTTGAACAGTTTGAAAAACATTTGGTGGGAACCCTTAACAAATGGGTTATGCGACTTGAACTGGCTAGTTTGGTCCAAAAAGAAGGTGAAGCTGTTGATGATTATATTTGCCGTCTCAAAGCTAAGGCGAATATGTGCACTTTCTCAAATGAGATGAAAAATGAGCAGATAACGTTTCAGTTGATCAAAGGTATTTTCTGGCCTGAAGCACGGAAGAAGTTGATTGAGAAGGGAAACACACTGAAACTAGAGGATGCAATTAAATGTGCTGACTGTTACCAGGCAACACTTCAAAATACTAACAGTTTTGCTGGTACCACTACTGCCTCAATCAACACATTCGAGTACCACAACACTTGTCGTTTCTGTGGAACATCGCATCCGCCGAGGAAATGCCCAGCATATGGCAAGAAGTGTAATAATTGCCAAAAGATGAACCATTTTGGTAAAGTGTGCCGTCAGAAATGCAATCAGAGCACCAGAGCTGGGAAGAAGGACCCTGGTGGTGCCAAGACCAAGCATCGACAAGCCCGTTCCAAGAGCAGACATAGGGATAATCATAGGACTGTACATGACTTTGACTGTAATAGAAGTCTCCCAAATGATGACGCTCTTGACTGTGGGGAGGTGACAGTCCAAGTATGTGACTTTGATGCAACGGACCGACAGTCAATCTTTGCTAAATTAAATGTAAAGCCTCCTGATGTAAAGTGCAAAGTGACTCTCAAGGTCAAAGCAGACACAGGTGCCAATGGTAACATCCTACCATTGCGATGCCTACGGCAGATGTATCCGAATGAAAGACATCCTCAGTGTATGTTACAGCATAGCTCTGTCAAACTTACTGCTGTAAATGGCACAGACATTGAACAATTAGGTACAATGGTTATGCAGATCCAATTTGAAGACTCCAAATGGATCACTGCCAGATTCTATGTGTGTGACACTAAAGGGCCAGCCATTTTGTCATGTGGGGCCTCTGAAAGGTTGAAACTTATAAGCGTTTCACAGAGCAAAAATATCAGTGTTGTTCATGAAAATAAATTGCAGTCCCACACCACTGTCCCTAGCAGTAGACCAAACAAACATGAGGTCAAGCCCGAGATTTCTGACAGGAGTGCCCTGCGACAAGCTTATCCTGAGTGTTTTGAAGGCATTGGTCGAATGCCCAAACCCTACCATATTGAGTTAAAAGATGATGCTACCCCAGTTATTTCTGCTCCACGTAAATATCCCATTCAGCTGAGACAGGAAATTTGTGACAAAATTGAAGAAATGGTGAAACTTGGTGTTGTAGAAAAATGTTATGATGAAACTGCTTGCGATTGGGTCAGCTCCTTAGCATTTTCCCGTAAAGCATCTGGTGACCTTAGGGTGTGTTTAGATCCTAAAAATCTCAACCAAGCAATTAGGCGTACACATCATAAGACACCTACACTAGAAGAAATCAGTCACAACTTCTCTGGCTCAACTGTGTTTTCTAAACTTGATGCTAAGCATGGGTATTGGAGCATTGTTTTAGATGATGAAAGCAGCATGTTATGCACATTCAACAGCCCTGCTGGTAAATACAGATTCCGTCGTTTACCATTTGGCTTGTGTGTTTCTCAAGACATTTTTCAGAAGTACATGGATGAGATCATTGAGAAAGCCGGTGTCGGTGTGGATGGCATTGCTGATGACGTCGTTGTACATGGTAAAGATGAGTCGAAACATGATGAAGCTCTACTACGATTAATGAAGGTATCCAAAGAGTATGGTCTAGTATTTCGCTTTGAAAAGTGTGAAATCAAAAAGAAGATGATTGAATTCTATGGTCTGATCTGGTCCAAGGATGGTATGAAGCCTGATGTAAAGAAATGTGATGACATTCGAAACCGTCCTGCTCCCCAGAATAGGCAGGAGCTTCAAAGCTTTCTTGGTCTCATAGAGTATTTAGGGCCCTTCATCCCACACTTGTCACCAAGACCAGTGTATTACGCTTATTGTTGAAATCAGATCCTGATTGGAGTTGGGATGTAGAACATAATGCTGCTTTTGAGTCACTAAAACAGGCTATTCATGAAGACATGCAGTTGCGATATTTTGATCCTAACCTAGCATTTGAACTAGAGGTTGATGCGTCTATCCTTGGATTAGGTGCTGCTCTCATTCAGAATGGGAAGCCTGTTGCATTCGCTTCCAAAGCACTTACTCCAGCTGAGACCAGGTATGCAAACATAGAGAGAGAGTTGTTAGCTGTTGTATATGGACTAGAAAAGTTCCATACGTATATTTTTGGTCGCTCGCTGATTGTTTTTAGTGATCATAAGCCACTAGAAAACATTAAGCTGAAGCAGCTAAGCTAAGCTCCTCCTCGGTTGCAGCGCATGCTGTTGCGCATCCAGCCGTATGATATTGACTTGAAGTACCGTCCTTGAAAGGAGATGGTCTACGCTGACTACTTGTCACGAATAGCACCCTCTCCCGGACCGAGTGTAGAACTTGAACAAGCGATACACAGATCTCAGTCAACCAGCTTGAAAAGTTGCGCTTAGGTAGTAAGCAAGATGTTGAGATATCGGCATTGGCTGAGCAGATTATTCGAGGTTGGCCACAACAGGTTAGACAAGTTCCAAAAGTTATTCGGAGCTACTGGTTTATGAGAGACTATATGTCTGTTGAAGATGGGCTTGTATATGCCGGAAATAGACTTGTTATTCCAGAGTCTTTCCGCAAGAGATATCTCGAACGCATTCATGCCAGTCACCAAGGTATCACCAAGTCCCAGTTACGAGCAAAGGAATGCCTATACTGGCCAAACATGTCATCTGACATAGAGACACTAGTAAGTGATTGTGTAATATGTCTACAAAATTCAAAGAGTACCCAAAAGGAGCCTATGTAGCCACATGACCTTCCCTCCCAACCATGGGAAGTACTGTCCAGTGACTTGTTTGAGCTGCATGGCCACACATATATTGTATTGGTTGATCATTTCAGTAAAATGCCCTTTGTACGTGGTCTTCATTCATTGACCAGTCTTGAAGTTATCAAATTTTTCAAGGACATGTTTGCCATTCATGGTGTACCAAAAACGACTGTACACTGACAATGGTCCACAATATGATGCGGCATTGTTCAGAAAATTTGCCATGGTATGGGAGTTTGAACATATTACAAGCAGCCCACGATACTCGCAGAGTAATGGTGTGATTGAGAGAACAGTTGGTATTGTTAAAGCGGTCCTGAAGAAAGCCAAGCAGTCTGGGACAGATCCCCAGATGGCGCTTCTGTGCCTCAGAAGTACCCCGCTTGGACCCAGAGTCCCAAGTCCAGCTGAGTTGCTGTATGGAAGGAAGGTTCGTTCAAATCTCCCTGCCAAGGATGAAATTCGACAGTCAGTTAGTGATCATCATAATTGGTTGAGTGACAATGCAAAAAGGTCATCACAGTATTATGACCAAAATGCAGGTCCTGAGTTGCCAGGATTACTCCCTGGTATGAAAGTACTGATGCAGGAACCAGGGAAATCTTCATGGGTTCCTGGAACTGTAAAATCAGTGTGTAAGGAGCCTCGATCATACATGATCAAATCGCCTAATGGAAATGTATTACGGCGTAACCGTCGTTTCTTGAAAGAGCTTAGTGCAGAGGCTAGTAAGAAACTTAGATTTAGCCGAGAATCAAATGACCTAGAGAGCCCTTGTTCTGAAGCTGAACCCCTTCCACAAAGCCAATGTTCTGGGAATGAGCAGTCTGTGACTTTCTCGCCCACAAGACCACCCACTGAAAAGAGTGTGAGGTTTAGTGAACGTGCAAATCTCACAGTCATTCGTAGTGACCAACCGGTCAAAGAGGTATTTAGTCGTAGACAGTCTGAAAGAACAACTAAAAAAACATCAAGACTAATTGAACAGTGCGGACTCATGGTTAATTTTGGTTCTTAGACTTAGTCAGTAGTATGTCTGAGCATTAGACTTATTATGTTGTCAGTCACAACTTTTATATACATTCAAAGTTAATCACAGTATTAGTCAACTGCAAGAGAAACTATTATCAGAATTTGCGTATTGGAGGAAATATTCAAGATTATCTTTCACTGAAGTAACTGCAATGGTAATAGCATTCCACAAGTGCACATGTATAAACCTAAATATTCTCAGCATGATGAGAAATTGTATTGACATCCACATAGGTATATAACTTGTACACATCAACATGATTATTGTAACACAGGAAGATTGCTGCTTTTCATTTATAAGGAAAGGGATGTTGTATACCTATTCCATTATGTACTATCATGAATCCATACTTTGATGTACACTGGCAGGCATGGGCACCAGGAGGTACAAGATGGCTGAAGAATAAACACTACACAGTCTCCCTCACAATCCAACATAACTTAACCTAACAACCGGCAGGCGATGTGCTTCCCATCCAGAGCGCTACAGGTATGGGGGAAGTTCCACTTCTAAGAATAGGTCCGCGATGGCACGCCATCCTTCTGGAGTTATCGGACATGTCATGACCTCGTCCATGTACTCGTCAACGATGGCCTGACAGACTTCACGCACTATGAGCGACTGTGTGTTGTGGGGGACTTCATCGACGAGTATTTGGTGCCAGATGCCAGGTGCCGCAAAGTAAGTGCGATCTTCAGCGCAGGCTCGAGCGGCACTCGGAATGTGGTGCATATTTTTTCAATCCTCGGTCCCACTCACACCACAATCTCGTCAAACAGCTGGGGAGGCATCCACATGAACTTTACGAACGACGCGGTGTCCTCGCTGCGGAGCTCGACCATTAGGTTGTCGTACAAGCCAAACTGTGGGCGCCTCTCAATCCAGGGTCTGACCCACACTGTGCACCACCGCTGCCTCCTCCTTCTCCTCTGGAGCGGGCCGCCAGAAGAACCATGAGGTAGAGACCTAGCTCATGCTGATAAAGGGCAATTCTGTACCGATGCTAGAACTGTATTTGGAGTGCCTGGACATCCATCCTGTCTGAGCAGCAAAGCCGGACTGACAGAAGAAATAACAGTTCGATTTTATGGTTAATTTGAATAAATTTCACTTATTGCGTATCTAATTCTGTTAAATATGGTCGCATTGAATAGATTTGGCCCCAGTCGGTCCCTAACCCGGACATTAACCCAGGCTCAAGTTGGGGTTAGTGAAGGCGACGTTAACCCTCGAAGAGTTTGCCTAACCCGTGCACATACATTGACACTTTCGCCGCTAACCCGGGAAATCCGCACGACGCGTGGGTTACGACCGCTAACCCGGGCTCATACATATAGGCCCTGGGCCTGTATGCATGAAGCGGTGCCAGCGGTGTGTGGTGTTATCCCTCTAACTCCGGGTACCTATCTCCGGTTATCGGCGTCGTAGAGAACTATGTCAAGCCGTATGCATGGGCGCTTAAACGGTGAGTGTTAGCTAAACGTGAATGTATTTATAGATTTGGGAAATCCCTCGCTTCGACAGTATGAATAACGCCACTGTTACGGCATCAGTGTTAATCTCGCTTCGATTTTAGGGTTAATTTAATGAAATTTCAAGATTTGCCTATGTAATTCTGTTAAATATGATCGCATTGAATAGATTTGGGCCTAATATATTGCCGTCGATTCGGCGGCAACGGCGGCGGCCATTTTTATTTGACGTTGGACAGTATGGATATCGATGTCGCTGCGGGGGTGGCGATTTGTTTACTTTACATTCGTCGATTCAAAAATATTAATATCGCGGCAGTTATGGCATCAGCGTTAATCTCGCTTCGGATTTAGGGTTAAATTGATAAAATTTCACTTATTGCGTATGTAATTCTGTTAAATATGATAGCATTGAGTAGATTTGGGTTCCATCCTGACACTAACCTAACACTAACCCCGCTGTAAACCTGCTATGAGCAGAGTTAGAATTTCCGAGTTTAAACACTCGGTGTTAGGCCTAATGCCAGGTACACACATACCGTATACGATTCGCGCACTAAAACTGACTGGCCGACGCGACTCATCACGACCCGTTTCCCGACTAAAACTTACGACTGGGGGTGTACACATCTACCGACTGGAGCGCGACTGGGCGCGCACATATACCGTCCCGATTCGCGACTGCCACCTACGCACCTGGTGTTTTTAGCGCGAACTACATGAGCATCAGCGCCTCCTAGCAGCTGGTGTGGTCCAACGCAAGATGGCGCCATGTGTGTTTCACTGCACGCAACTGGCGGATGTGGGGCGAACTATCGTATCGTGAGCAGTCGCTGAGGGATTAAAAATTCAAATTCAAAAATGCGGATCACTGATCTTTCGCAACTTCATGGCGATGCTTTTAGTGAACACTGCGATGGCATCGTCCGGCTCGGCCCGCGTTTCTTTTAGATTCTGCAGAACGAGCTCCATCAGCTCGTTCTCTCGGCTGTCTGCGTCCGCGCGCTTGCGTTTGTTGGCTTTCCTAAAATCCTGGATGGACTTTGGGGTGCTCGCGATAGTGTCCGTTTCGTCTTCCGGTTCGTCTTCAATCGTTGCCACAGCTGGCGCCGATGTGAGGCTTTCCGTTTCACCGTCGTCGTCGATCTCCGCCACGTGCTGAGAAACAGAATAGAAACACAATATTTTTTAAACAAACATAACAATTTAGTGTTCGTCGATCTCCGCATCCATGTGCTGAGATACAAAATAGAAACACAATATTTTTTAAACAAACATAACAATTTAGTCTTTTTGTTTTTGCAGACCCCGTCAACCCACGACGAGTGGAGCAAGGTAGCGGATCTGTTCAGCACACGATGGAATTTCCCGAACTGCATCGGCGCCTTGGACGGGAAACACATCCACATCAAGCCACCTCCACACTCGGGATCGTCGTTCTACAACTATAAGAACACGTTCAGCATCGTGCTGATGGCTCTGGTGGACGCCGACTACCGTTTCCTGTACGTCGATGTGGGTTGCAATGGGCGCGTCAGTGACGGAGGAGTCTTTGCTGGCTGCACCCTACAGCAACAACTGGAGAATCATGCAGATGCATTCCCACCCCCCAGGCCTGTCCCCGGAGACGATCGGCCCCTGGGCCACTTCATTGTGGCCGACGACGCGTTTCCACTGAAGGAATACCTCATGAAACCGTTCAGCCACAAGGACCTCCGCTTAGATCACAGGATCTACAACTATCGCCTGTCCGCGCGCGCGTCGGGTTGTAGAGAACGCCTTCGGTATTCTGACGAACCGCTTCCGGGTTTTCCTGACAAACATTGCCCTCTCCCCAGATAAGGTGGAGCGCATAGTGATGGCCAGTTGTGCACTGCACAACTTTCTGCGCGAGAAGATCGGCACCACCTGCAATATTGACTACGAGGATCCCAGGACGCACGCTGTAATTCCCGGCGCGTGGAGATCAGACAGAGTGCTCACCCAGGCCCCCCTACCGTCAGGAACCAACTCGACGCAGCGCGCAAAAACGCAAAGGGACTACTTGGTCGAGTATGTCAACTCGCCGACAGGATCTGTGCCGTGGCAGGCGGCCATGATATAGATGGCTGAACAATCGTATTGTATTATTATTACTGTAGTATTGTATATATTATTGTATTACTGTATTCCTGTATTATATTAGTGTTTGTTAGGTATTGTTACCTCATCAGGTTCGTGGCTGAAGCTTGGGGCGGGGAGCTGGTGGTTGCTCAAACTTTGGCGTTTCTGGACGTGGGGTGCGAGGAAAGACAACGACGTGTGAATCCAGGTCTGTCGTGTTGTCATTGGCTTGGCCCCCGAGCCCGACGGCTGTTGTTTGCGGAGACGCGTATATTGCGTGCGTAGGTTAGTCATCCGTTTCTGTATAGAAGCGGCTGTAAATACATATAGAAGACGGTTGTACAGATTGTATATAATAAATGTTGACAGTGTGCAAAAGTTGTAAATTTTGTATATAATAAATGTTTACATTGTGCAAAATTCGTATATAATAAATGTTTACATTGTGCAAAATTTCTACATGTGTGATATTGCTAGAATATATTAAAATTTCTATATAGAACACGGTTGTACAGATTGTACAGATTGCCACATTCGGCGGCATTCTGCGGTCGCCATCTTGTCATGTAGCATTCTCTACCAAGTTTCATGCTAAAGTTTCACGATTAAGTTACGTAAACGTGCTAGATAACAGGCTATAGATGCTCTCATGACACCCATGTACTACAAGAAACCGCATGAATCCTTAATCGGGAAACAGGAATCGGGAATCGGGAAACGCACAACACAAATACAGATACAACAGACTTAAAACACCGGTACACAGGTAGCGTAGGTTATTTACGACCCACTACGACCCATGTTGACGAAACAAAACAGTGAAAACTATCGGAAAAACATGCTTACCTGACTGCCTGACCTCTGCGGTGATTTCGGACAATGCAGTAATCCTCTTTACTCGATTGGAGTACTCGGGACTACACATGTCGAAGAGACACGGGCGATCTCTCCACATTTCTACCATACAATTCTCGGCTTCGTTCGTCCAGTCCGCCATTTTTTTCCTCTGTGTACGGACAAAGTCACATGACCCGATTCCGCCCCTCTGATTCGCTTATCGCTAAAACCCTGACACGACCGGTCGCCGGCTAGCACATATACCGTATACGACGCGACTGCCCGCTCACATCTAGCGTTTCTCGAACGGCCCGATTCATTTTTCGAATCGCTTGCGACTCGAGTTTTAAGCCATAAAACTGAGTTTTATACGCGAATCGCATGCGTCTAGTGTGCGCGGGGGTCGCACACCTAACGACTAAAACCCAGTTTTATGGGCGAAACGGCCAGTTTTACGTCGTATTCGGGCAGTGTGCACTGGGCATAACACTGCTCCATGCATACCAGCTTTTCTGCGCTAAACCAGAAATCCCGCCATAAACGCGTTTTGGGTCGATAACACCGCTCCACGCATACGGGCCCTGGGCCCGTATGCATGGAGCGGTGCTAGCGACCCAAAACGCGTTTATGGCGGGATTTCTGGTTTAGCGCAGAAAAGTTGCTATGCATGGAGCGGTGTTAGACAAACTCCGTGGGGCTAAAGTCAGAGAATCTAACACCTGCCCATAGCAGGTTTACAGGCGGAGTTAGTGTTAGGTTAGTGTCAGGATGGAGCTCTTTATACATCGGCGATACTTTGGGAGGCGACTTCTTCACAGAAACCGGATTTTCCGTGATCGAAGGCATCCCTTCGAGATATTCAATGACAACGAGCTCTTCAAGAAGTACAGATTTAGGCGTCAAGACATTCTGTCGATTACGGATTCCGTTAGAGAGCAAATCGATCTGCCGAACCGCTTGGGATCCCTTCCCCCGCTGCTGCAGGTAGGACAAAATATTAATTTAAGCATTGAACGTTTCTGTACTAGCAAGGTCACTATGTCAGTTTGTACGCCCTACGTCGTTTAATATCCTTTGTGTGTAGGTGGGCCGAGTCTGGCTGTAATGTCGTAATAGTTGGATACTCCGATCGTAGTTAGTTTGTGGAATTGTGTGAGGACAAAAACATTTTGTTAAACCTTACTGGATACCTTACTAATGGTAGAATTTGCTATTACATTGACTCAGTATACCCTTCTACGTGGCAATAACTGTTTACTGAGTGTGTCATTATCTCTCATATCTATGTATAATCCGTTTGACATAATTGTTTTCATCGCATGATATCTATCCATATGCATAGCCATATTCACACGGGTCTCATGTTGGATGGGTTGTGTGCTCAAATAGGGCTAGTCTTTTGGAGATTTAATTCTGTCAGGCATTTTTGTCGACATTTCTAATAAATGTCCTGTTTTTGGCCTTATTGTTACTGTTAGTTACAAGCTATTTTACCCAAGCACATTATTATATAATGTGCTAACATAATTTAAAGAGTTTATTTCACCATCTCAGTACAATTATCGTTGCAACGTACAGCCAGGGCAATATATTGTTGTTTCGCTCAACTATTCGAGCCCAGTTGATAAAAGATTGTTAACAAATAGCCATTGATGCAGCAACAGGTAAGCTTGTGGATCTGCAATGATTTTCCGCAAAGTAGAAAGCAATACAGCAGTTATGTTTACAGATGTGTCGATATTAGCATAATTGTTTGGTTGTTGGTTGTGGACATTTCAGTTGACAGCACACAATGCACTTTTTATAATAGATATATCTCAGTGGAATTGTCTGTGTAAGTACCTCCTCTGTTCCTTCCAACAGTCAGATTAACATGTCATGCTCACAGTATGGACCTAATGTGGCCTTTTCGCTTGTCATTGATGTTATTGCTCTTATTATGTCGAACAGCATCTAATGTGTCACTGATATTTCCCTAATGAAAGTACAAGGGCCGTTCGTTGGTTATGCGTATGGAGTCACCGTTGCTTTGTCAACCCTTTTCAACATGACAAAACTGTTGTCGTGGAGGGTTTATTTTCACATGGGAAACATTGCGCCTAGAACCCACATAATCTGCCCATTCAGGGCTAGCACCCTAACCATTAGTATATGTAGTCTCCCTGGTGCAATCAACCTATGGCTACGTGCACGTACATGTGTATGTGGTATTCATGTCTCCCACTATATTGTTTTACATTAAAACTGCATATTCCAATGAAATATCACATTTTCAAAACCAAACCTATTATCTACATCTGAAGTTTCATATCTAACTTAGATACTGATGCACTTATTAAGCATTTTTGCCTGCGTAGAGTCAATTTAACAGAAGCTGTTACTGCAGAAGTCTATGGTGCGAGAATTTTGCCAAGCTTTCCATGACTAATTTTCCATGTTTGCACCCAATTCTCTATACATTCCTGTATCCAGACGCTCACAGGAACAATTCAAACATCCTGGGTAATTTCTAACGACAACCGTCCTCAACGTTTCTATCCGTTTGCGGCTGAGATCAGACCAAATTAACAGATCCTGTACTTACTTATTATTTAGGTCAGCTATATTACTAACACTATTTTTGCACAATGTAGGGTTATGCCAAATGTGTGCAACATTATTACTTCAGGTAATGATCGCCCTGCGGTTCTACGCCTCCGGCAGCTTCCAGGATGTGTGAGGGGAGTTAATAGGCGTGGATCAGTCCACCGTGCCGCGCACTATCCCTCGTGTGACGGAGGCACTGCTGCTCCAACTCCCCCAGACTGTCAAACTACCGACCCAAGAGGTTGCTGAACGAACCAAAATTAAAATGTTCACAACCTATGGATTTCCCAACGTGTTCGGGTGCATTGACGGCACCCAGATCCGGATACAGGCCCCCAGTGAGTTTGAGAATGAGTTTGTCAATCGCAAACACTATCACTTGCTCAATGTCCAGGTACATTTCATTTGAATTTTTATTTTTCTGTACTCACCAATGGCCATGTACAATTTATTAGACATTTGTGTTTTGTAGATTCCCGCAATTAAATAGGGTTGCCAATACTGCAGTGAGCTGTAGAAGTAAAGGCATTCACCATAATATGAATATTATCTTTGATTTGTAAATCACATGGCATATGTGTATTTTGCAAGACCTATGAGAGCACTTAATTCCTTGTTGCTTGGATCTAAAAATAGTGGGGTTACATGTGTATTGAAATTGCAAGGCTACCTGTATGTTATCGTATTTCTGAAAATTACTGAACTCTTGGCTAGCCTCACCGATATCACACTCGCAGACTAAGTTTTGTGTAGTTTAGTTCATGCACCTTTCCCCTTTTTTATTCCAGGTCATTTGTGATGCCGACCTAATTTTCATCAACTGTTTAGTCAAGTGGCCGGGCAGCGTACACGATGTGCGGATACTGCGAGAGTCCTACCTCTTTGAAGCTTTCGAGGGAAATGCTAAACCTGTGACGGGCCTGCTGCTGGGGGACAGTGGCTATATGCTGCGCGATTGGCTGTTCACGCCATTCCTACAACCGGACTCACCACAGCAGAGGGCCTACAACAATCACCACAAAAGAGCGAGGTCTATTGTGGAAAGATCCATTGGCATATTAAAACGCCGCTGGCACTGTCTCCGTCGGCTGCGATTAGACCCAGTTAAGGCGTGCAGCGTCATAACTGTGTGTGTGATCCTGCACAATAAAGCACGACTCCTCAACCTAGACATACCATCTGACTCGGAGTCTGACAGTGATGATGAGGAACACGAAGAGGAAGCAGAGGAGGCATATGATCAACGCCCTCACAACTACCATCAGTCAGAGCGGGTGCGTTCTCGGGTTGGCAAAGTGGCTCGCCAAAGAATGGTCGAAAATTTCTTCTAACTGACATTCCTAGTACGGTGACACGTCATGTAACATTACATAGGCCTATGTTTTTCGACTTTGTGGTATTATCGGCGCTACTTAGATTTCAGTGCTGACTATAGTGAACGTTAGTGTGGTTGGAAGTAACTTATATTTACAATGGGTTACTTTTGTGATATTTGAAGTATAAACAGGCACAATGCTTGTTGCCAAGAGTTGGCATAGGTTTCTGGAGTAAAGTGTGTTGTTGACTGGACTCACTATTGCCTTCTGTGTTTCGACACATGTTTACTAATTATTTCCTTATGTATGCTAATTATGATAACAATTGTAGCGCCTTTAACCTTGACCAACAGTGCTTATTCCCATAGGTACTTCTGCTTGTGAAAGGTACACACAATTAAGTAGACAAAATTAAGTAGACAACACACGAATAGAGTTATGGTGCAAATTATATTTTTATTTCGGTGTTATATTACTGTCCTGTGGCCAGATCCCTTTCCAACCTCGCTATTTCAAGTAGCTCCCATCGATACTGGGTTTCTATAAGGACCGTCTGTGTCCTCTGGCCCTCAAGCTGGGCTTCAAGCACAGCTATCTTAGCTTTGTTTTTCATCACTCCGGATCCCAGCAATTCGATTAGGGCCGCACGCTCATCAGTCGCGGTAGGGCACTCTGTTTGCCCAGGTATGGTCCTGCATGGTCTGGTACGCGTTTCCCTAGATGTAACTGGGGTCGCTTGCGCCGTGGACGTTTCTTTGTTATTCTAACTGTGGGAGCTGCAAAATTGGGAGTGATGCATTACTGTGGCCTGTTCAAAGTGCACATATGGTCTGTCTAATTCCTACCACAAAACTGTAGGAGGTTTCAGATATAAGGAACGAAAGACATTTAAGATATAAGGGAACGATCCAATACTTGATAGCTTGCCTGATTGATTAAGGCTTGTTCAATGTCCCGTCGACAGCAAATGGCATACTGATCGCAATTAGGGTACACCGTTTGTTCTGTCTTAGTCTTAGGCACCGTTATCTTTTACACAAAAAGCCTAAAGCAGACAATAACTTATTTGGAATAAAACACTTGTGATGAACATACTAGCGTACAATGATACAAATTGCGATAAAGGAAAAAAACATTGGGTAACATGCAATGTATGTGTGACCTCTTTTTATCAAACGTAAATGCGGTGGTAGAAGTTATGTTGGGATTAGTGTGCGGATTTGTGTGGGTTGCCGTTAACTGCGCAGCATGCCACATATGTTAGTTACCTGCTAGTACAGTAAACGGCATGTCCGCGGCAATACATGCAGGGCCTGTTGGAAAGCTTGGTGATGGGGTGGGGGTGGAGGTGGAGGGTGGCATCACGACAGCCCCGAACGGGTCGGGCGATATACCACAGTCGGGCTGGCTAAGCGTGAAGCTGGTGACGTTAATGCTAGCACGCAATCTCAACCTCGCTTTCAACAGGAATTTCACATGGCCCTGCAAAAATTACACATTGCATATTATATGGTCAGTTAGCATAAATGTGCAACCTGCGTGAGTCATATAACACATTTGTCATGTCTATGTAGCCGGTGTCAGTACACATGCCATGCCACAGCAATAGTTAGCTGCAGAATACATATTATGGTAAGTTAGCATAAATGTTCAACACATGTTATTATTACTACTGTTTATAATGCAAGTGGCATGTGAAATGTCCTAAAGATGTCAAGTTTTGTGCAGAAAATATTTGATTTGGAATCAGATTGGTGTCCCTGCTATACTGCTATTTATTGGTTGTGAGCATCATTTGACCTAATTAAAAATGCCAGAATATGTTTATTTTCAATTATTCAGATGCCAAAGGACATACACATTGAGGAAACTTGTTTATAGTACTTTGGCAGCATTTAGATTTAGTGGTACTGATGTCACACTATTGGTACACAACTTGTGACAACGACCCATATCAGTTTTGCTTTGTATCCTAACATTTGCGACAGAGTTGGTAACCAATTTGGTGAAACAAATTAAATATATGTATGAGCAAATATCCTATAGCACTACTATCGGGGATAAAGCACATTGTACTCACTTGGAAAGCTCTCAGGACAGGATGCTGCAATAGAGGTAGAGACAGTAATGAATTGAGGGAATAATATATGTTGCGCTTCAACACACCATTTAAATGTCCAATTACGTTATGCATAAACTCTTATGCGTATATTATTCATGCAATGTAATTATCCTATTATCCTTCTCTACTTGTCTTCTCCCCAACTCCTGGACAACTTGTATAAGTTTACTGTGTTGGGTAGGTGGAGCTGGTGGTTGGTGTGCGGCCTGGAGGGCAGGTTAGCTGCTCCAAGCAGCCCTACTCCCCGCCTTCCCTCCAGGTGGCCTCCTGCTCCCCCTCCTTCTGCCCACTCCACCTCCTATTTTTGCTCAGTAAAGACGTGTCAGCTGCTCCGCTGCTCAGTTCCGCTATCTGACACACTGGTACACGGGGCTTCTACACGTGACCATGAGCAAGGAATTATGCTCGGCCTGCGGCGAGCAACATGAGGCACCAAGGGGGGCCAAATGTAAGAGGGCCAAACTTCCTGCAGGAAAGAAAGTTGTGAAGAGCGAAATGGAGGAGGATGATCGCACGGAGATGTCGGAGCAGACAGGAGCGAGCGGCGTGGACGGGACGCGGGCTCGCAGGGAAAAGAAAGCTACTAAATACGACCGGGAAGTGGCAGTCATCGAGGACGAGGAGGAGCGAATGTTGAGGGAACGACTCGAGCAAAAGGCATGCGAGCGGCGTAAGATGGCGCTGAGAGCAGCGTTGGAGGAGACCGATGAGGAGGACACGGTCATGAAACCACGTGGCCGGGACAAAGAACGTAAAGCACGGAAGCCTCGGGCTAGGGCGGCGCTACCTGCTGGGCACGGTGACCCGAGCTCCAGCTCTTCCTCCTCAAGTTCTTCATCAAGTTCAAGCAGCAGCAGGAGCAGATCGAGGAGCCGGTCACGCCGCCACAGGAAGCGCCGCAGTAAGTTTGCCATTGACCGTTATGTAAAAGGGGAAAAGAGTATCAAGAAGGTCAGTTTTATATAACTTATGTACGCGGCGCTCCTGTGGGGCATGAAAAAGGCGGAGAAAGTCGGGATGGAGATGCACCACGTCCGTGGCTACATGGGACATTTAGCGTATCTTTGTATGCATGCCACCACGGCAAACTATACGGACGATGCTTACAGGGGCTATGATAAAGCAGTACGCGAGAAGGTTAAGGAAAGAGGCCTCAAACATTTTAAGCTAGGTGATCAGGAGCTGTCACTCCTACACTTTAATCTGGACAATGCTAAGGCGCTAAAAGATACTAAGAAGGTGGCAGCCGCACGCACGGGCACGGGGCTAAGAGGAGCTCGGAGCGTAGTAGTAAGGTCAAAGGTGCGTGTTACGCCTTTAACTACAACAAAGACGGTTGCACAGCCAAGGACTGTAAGTGGGAACACCGCTGTCTCGCGTGCAAAAGCAAAGATCATTCGATCGAATCGTGTGTGAATAAACGCTACTGACTCCGCCTTGGTGGGGCCGGGGCGCATGCGTATAGGCGGGAGTTATGCATGTGCGAGCAAGTAGAGGCAAACACATGTGGGCTAGGGCCACATGAGCCTAGCGGCGGGCCAGGCGGTGCTTCTGCCAGGCCGGGTGACATTAACGGCTTGCCCGGCGGGGAGCGGGTTGTGGGCTATGAAGGGGCGCCGCCCGCTGCCCACGGTTGCGTAAGTGATATCGTGTGTCCAAATGTTCAACAATGTAAGTGTAGTAGTGGGTCGGGAAGCGACTCACCGTGTGGCTATAACGTCACACGACCTGCCAAAGACACTAATCAAATCGCCGTTGGGAACTGTTGTAATGCACGCTCGGTTGTTGTTACCAAAAATGTTGACTCGCTTAATACTACCGACACGTATGTTAAAAACTTGGATGTAGCGGTAGATGCTCCCCAAGTTGCTGTTGGTTGCATGCTAGACGATGCCACCTATAACCCTAATTGCTTGATTGAATGTTCTGTGCAACCCCATACCGATATTGTTGGTGGGGGTTTCGAAGCTGTTATCCATAATGGGTCGTTTGATAAAAATGTTAGCACCAATGCGACCCAGGGCGAGCCGAGCTGCAGCAGGTCGAGCGGGCCGCAGGCCGCAGCCCAGGGAGGTTGCGTCAGCGACCACGTGGAGTGGGGTAGGGGCGCGTGTTCGCCTAGGTAACGCCGCGGGAAAGCCAGTGGCGGGCAGGGACCACGTGGGTGCCCCAGTCGCAGGCGCGCACCCGGGCTTGGGTAGCAATAATGCAGACTGGCTGCGTGTGGTTGGGCCGGCCGAGGCTCGGGAGGCTATGGAGGGCCTCTTCTGTACCTTGTGGGTGATAGACGTGCAAGATGAGGGTATTGTCGAACTGGTTATTGATATATTTACATCTTGTTTACAGGGCAATTGTAACTGTATATTTGAGGTACAGGGTGTCCCAGCCCAGCTCCGCCCTTGCCGTATGTTCGCGGAATGTCTGTGTAGGGGCGATGCAGACCCAGACTGGGAGTATTTGTTACGGGGTGCATGTTTTGGCTTCAGGGTGGTGGATGACGACTGTGACAGCAATTATTATTGTGCCAATTACACCTCGATTACGAACACCGGAGTGTGTGATATTATGTCGGCCCGCATTACAGACGAAATAGAAAAAGGCTTGTTAACAGTGGTGGAGAAGCGGTGTGTGTGTACGCATGCCTTGGGTAGCGTGCCGAAAGGGCACAACGATTTTAGGGCCATAGTAGATTGCTCCAGCCCGGCGGACAGCTGCGTGAACGAACACACATGGTCGTGTAGAACTAAGTTCAGCTACAACTCGGTAGATGACGTGACAGAATTATTGCAGGCGGGGGACGTCCTCGCGACGGTTGACATCAGCAATGCTTACCGTGCGGTGAACACACACCCCGACTCACGTAAGAAACAGGGGCTAACGTGGGATTTTGGCGAAGGTATTGTTTTCTTAAGGGATAACAGGCTATGTATGGGCCTGAGCAGTAGCCCGTTCGTCTTCTCGAAGATAAGTGACCTGATAGTGCGCTGCCTATGCAGGGAAGGTTATGACCAGTGCGTAAATTACTTAGATGATTTTTGTGTGCTTGGACGGACAGTGGGCGACTGCTGTGCAGCCCAGGGGACTCTAATGTCGACACTAAGAAGGTTAGGTTTCTCAATCAGCTTTAAGAAGTTGACCCCAGCTGAACAGATCACAAAATTTCTGGGGATAGAAATAGACTCAGTCAAGCTGGAACTACGTCTCCCAAAGGAAAAACTCGAGAGACTGCAGGGGCAACTGGCGGGCTTCCTTGGTAGACGAAAAGCCACAAAGGGGGAGCTGGAGGTCCTGGGCGGAATATTGGCTCATTGTTGCAAAGTGGTGCATGGCGGTCGGACCTTTTCTAGGCGAGTTTATGACTTAATAGCGTCAGTCAGGAAAAGCCATCATAAAGTGAGACTGAACGAAGATTTTCGTCGGGACATCGAATGGTGGCTTGAGTTTGCGGCCATCTTTAATGGGAAAGCGGGTATAATACCACCCAGTTCTAACTGTGTGTCGGTGTACAGTGATGCTTCGCTCACAGGTTTCGGCGCGCTCCACGGCGATGACTGGCTGGCGGGAGTCTTCGATGGCAAACAGGTAGTAGGGTTGGAACTGGGCCATCACTTATGCGGGGCGAGGGACGAGGGCTGTCAAAGTGATAATATAAATGTGTTAGAAATGTGGCTGGTCCTTGTGGGGGTGAGACGATGGGCGGAAGGTTGGAAGGGGTCTAACGTTATGTTTGTCTCAGATAACACCCAGGTGGTCGCGGCCTTACGCACGGGTAGGAGTAAAAATAAAACAACCATGAAATGGCTTAGGCTGATTTTCTGGGAATCGGTGAGGTTGAATTTTAATGTGATGTCAGTTTATATTAACACAAAAGATAACATCATCTGTGATGGCCTCAGCCGGCTGTCTGCCTTCAAAAATATAGCGAGGATCAGGGATGCAGACGTAGCCAAAAGAATGTGTTGCCACCACTTGTTTGATTGTTGAATTGGTTCTTGCAGACTGGGAGGCCCTCGGTAGGGAACGGCGGGTTTTTGAGAGGGCTCATTACGCAGCATCCACACAGAAAACAAGGTCGGTCCAGGTTCGTGCTTACTTGGAGTTCTGTGAAATGTTCGAGGACAGGCTAGAACCCTACCCTTGTGGTGATGACCAAGTTTGCCTGTATATGACGTTCTTGGCTAGGCGTCTCTGTGCATCTTCAGTCAGAAACTACCTGAGCGCCTTATCAAATCACCTAAAGGACTTAGAGTGTCCGCCCATTGACTATCGCAGCCACAAGGTGAAGAAGTGTCTAACAGGTATTAGGCGCTTGAAAGGTGACGGCGTGAGGCAGGCCGCCCCTATGTTGCCCCCGGGGCTGCTAAAAGTTTTTGACTTGCTACGACCTTCCCTGGGGCACACCGCAGTGCGGGCCGCGATGTTACTGTCATTCAGAGCCTTGTTAAGGAAAGGCCACGTGACGGATTCAGATTGTGCATTTGCTAGGAAGGATGTAACCTTCCACCCATGGGGTCTCATGTTGCACGTGAGGAGATCTAAAACCATTCAATACAATGAAAAGGTACACCGTATCCCTGTGGCTAATGTGGGGAATAGGGCATTGTGTGCGGTGTACTGGGTAAGGAAGCACTTTGCAGATTGCCCGGCCCCCCCTGGAGCCATGGCTTTCAGAATGCCTAGAAGAGGGCATTCCGTCCCCTTGACTTATAACTACTATCTGAGCGTGTTAAAGATGATCTGTGCAGGTGCAGGTCTGGATCCGGATAATTTCTCTACACACAGTCTCAGGAGGGGGGGTGCTACCTTCCTTCGCTTGTGTGGCGCACCCATTGAGGTGATAAAAGAGAGGGGGGACTGGAAGTCAGACGCTGTCTTCCTGTATCTCCAGGCCTCTTTGGCCGAGAGACTGACCACCGACATGCGGGTGGCTTTGATCCTGGATCAATTGTTGTGAACTCTTGCTTGGGGGGTTTGGTCTCTTTAGGGGGCCAGCCAGAGTTATTGGCTCGATCCAACTTCCTGTCTTGTGTTCCTTATGTAATGTAATAATAATGTTATGTATAAATTCTTATGCGTATATTATTCATGCAATGTAATTATCCTATTATCCTTCTCTACTTGTCTTCTCCCCAACTCCTGGACAACTTGTATAAGTTTACTGTGTTGGGTAGGTGGAGCTGGTGGTTGGTGTGCGGCCTGGAGGGCAGGTTAGCTGCTCCAAGCAGCCCTACTCCCCGCCTTCCCTCCAGGTGGCCTCCTGCTCCCCCTCCTTCTGCCCACTCCACCTCCTATTTTTGCTCAAATAAACTATGCGGTAGGTCTCTTTAGGGGGCCACTCGATCCAACTTCCTGTCTTGTGTTCCTTATGTAATGTAATAATAATGAACTAATATTGCTGTTATGATTTGGAACGAAGCCCAGTCCTACTTCCATGAATCTATGTCCATGACACCAATAAATGTTATAAATAAGAAAAAAGACCTGTGTTATGCTTTGGAGTGTAGCTCTAACACTAGGGTGCATCTATTGCTAATTAAGATTACTTGTTAGAGGTGTGGGTATAATTAGTTATCACTGTAAACTTACCCGTCACGCCCGTGTATAGGTTGGACTCCAAACCAATTATTTTTAGCACACTGTCATCAAACAACTGTGGACGCTCGGGAGGCCCTCCCCCCGTCTCCATGGCCCTTCTCTGTCGGTTGAGGACTTCAGACTTCAGAGACTTCCACTTTTCTTTTATCTCCGACCTTGTACGCCTAGCAACACCACACGAGTTTATTGCGTCGACAACTCTGTCCCACGCGATGTTTTTTTCGTGCAGGCTAATGTTACTGCTGAATGCAGAAAAGAGCATTTTCCTCACGAGCATCACCTCATCCAGCATGACTTGTATTTCCTGGTCCGCATAGTTTGCCTTCCTCGGCCGCTTGGTGGGATATCCTGAAGCCATCGTAGTAGTAGTAGTAGTAGTAGTAGTAGCAGTAGCAGTAGCAGTAGCAGTAGCAGTAGCAGCAGCAGCAGCAGCAGTAGCAGTAGTAGTAGTAGAAGTGCTAGTGATAGTGCGGATAATACTTGTAGCACTTGGAGTACAAACGTGTTGGGTGCTGTGTATTTCTGTATGTGTGTATGTAATGTATGTCTGTGTATGTATATATGTCTGTGTATGTACGTGTGTCACGCGCTCTGTGTGCGTCTGTCTGGGTATTATTATTCGTGGGGGTGTACTAGTGGCACTTAGTCGTACAGTGGTAGTGACAGCCAATTGACTATGTATGTATATACGTATATGTCATAAAGTTTGTCACATGTAGTTGTCTGTACGGATCTATGTATGTATGAGTCTGTATGTGCCTACCTCTGTCTGCGAGCATCTGTCATAGAAGTAGTAGTAGTAGTAGTAGTAGTAGTAGTAGTGTCACTAGACCGGGTAATGTGTTATTTTGTTTGTCAAGTTTCTTGACAAATTTGTAAGTTGGTGCCCAACCGGATAACAATGCGCGTACACATGACCTGCCGGCACCAAGTTACAGGGTATACTCAAAATCTATACATACGCGCAGGATTAGAATCGACTCGGAGGGGGAATATTTTGTTTATTTGAAACACACAAAGTTCTTTTTTGTCAATTTCAACCACAAATCGACACAATAACAACACCTCCATCACCCAATCTGCCCATATGAAAGCACAATTTGAAGCGATCTTTACGACGGCGCGGCATCACCGGCGATATTGGGTAATAGCGGTGCTCGCTGTCTACAGTCGCAGAGTGTAATGTATAAATAGATTCACGTTTAGCTAACTCAACCCGTGTAGGCCTCCATGCATACGGCGTGACATAGTTCTCGACGCCGCAGATAACCGGAGATAGGTACCCGGAGTTAGAGGGATAACACCACACGCCGCTAGCACCGCTCCATGCATACGGGCCCTGGGCCCGTATGCATGACGCAGTGTTAGCTTACACTCGGTGTGTTTACATACTGAGTTTTCGCCGCTAACCTAGAAATCCCCACCAAAACCAGTTTTGGCTCGCTAACACCGCATCATGCATATGGGCCCTGGTGTCCCTCGGAATCCGCAACACCGGCATACGCTCACGCCATACGCCGTAGTGTGACAGCCCCATAAGAGCTGCTTGTTCGTGGCTGGGGACCAAGCCAGCTGACGGCTTATACGCGACTGTGGCGGGGAACCAAGCTAGGGATAAAATGTGCTCATTGTGTGTCTAAATAAAGGCCTATCCTCCCATAACATTTTCCACGAATGTCGTCGTTTATTATAGCATGATTGTACGTGTTTTGTAAGTAGTGGTGACATATGTTGGGGAAGAAAAAAGGCTATGGGACCAGGCCACACAGCATTCGCTTGTACTATGTAGGTATATCACCAGCGGAACTGGTTGAGTGTCATATATATATTCCTTATTTATATTCGACCTGTTTCAACAAATCATCAAATCCTTCAAGTGTGTATACAACTTTCCTATTTAACCCATCTAAATTATAACTGCAACGCACCTGTAATTTGTAGCAATGTCTCGTCCATACTGTGTTACTATTAGATGTTCCATATTTACGATTGTGCGTCAATTCTGAGCTGGTCAGATAGTATCTGAGATGGCATACCGTATTAGTATATATTACTACTACTAGTTATGATGTACTAAAACAGTACAATTACTCCAGCTTAGACATAATTAGTACTATAATACTAGTGCTATCAGTATCACCGTATCAGCCATGTTACCGTTTACTGTATCCAGTGTAGGTGATGAGGGGGCCATACTACAATTTGTACAAACAAGTTGGAGAATAGCTTTAATGTGGCAATGATGGAGAAGTCAGAACACAAGAACAATAACTTGCACATCCTTGCAATGGGCGCTCCCACCATTACTAATGCCATTAGTAATGGTAATGTCTAATGGTAGACATTAGACATTTTTTATTCCACAAACATATACTATTCTATTAATAGAAATTGCAGGAACAGGGTAACCATTAATGGTCGTCTTCCCACTTCCCCATATATAGGCCTATCATCCCAATGCACCATCACATCAGCCCCCGACGAACGCACTCGTTCACTCTAATGAAAATTGACAGGCACAGACAGAAGCAAACTCCTTTTATCATTAATATCAACGATATGATGTTAGTAGTAAAATTACAAATATACTTAATCGGCAGGAGTCTTTGCAGTTTATACTACAATTTAAAAAGAGTCAATGTCAATGATCTAATCTTGGGCTCTCGGCCTCCGACTGCACGACCATTGTAGTAGGCCTACATTAAATCAATTTAGCTGACCAATTCTGTCACACTCGTGTGTGACCAGCATTTCTCTTCAGAGAACTATAAGGCCACATCTCCAATAACCTGTGAACTCGATCAATTCCATATCCTCTCAATAATTTACCTGTCGGGAGCCTACTTATTTTTTATGTATATTTTTGTTTACATAAATAATGTCCATATACTAAGTCTACTGACATATGTCATTCTTGTCTGGTCTTTCCAGAATGTGTATATCCAATGTAGTTTCGAATATAACGTATTGGACGGTTGCAGTGGTTATTGCGATAATCACAATTCAGGCTCTTCGCCTCTTCTATGCCGATGGGGATTTAACATTGTTATTCAAGGAGAAGTTTGGCAAAAAGCCGGGTATGTTAATATACAACTTTTTGAAGTTTTCCTGTTCGATTGTGGTCTGGTATAAACCTAGATAAAAGATTCACCCGGTACTTGTAGTACACGGGTGAAGATCAGCCTTATATAAATACGGGCGCAAATAGCGTTAGTATGGAACATCACCTAGAAACTGTGGCTCCAGTATCAAATGGATACCCATGTAGGCACAGATTTGGTGAAATGGGAGAGAATGCAAAAAGACAAGATGGCGGCCGCAGAACGCCGTCGATTTCACTTTTAAATCTTATTAAACTAGATATTATATTATATTTTTCAACTCAAAAGTAGCGGGCTAATAATAAAACAGATGTAAAGAATAATTGTTGCTTCTTAGTTTGTGAAATTAGGCTCTCAATTCTTTGACCCGTTTTTTCGCCAGCTTTTACATAAGGTTGGTATGCACCCCTCCTGTGGCTACTGCAGCAGTACGGGATGAATCTTGTATCTAGTATAAACCAAGCCTATGTAAACCGTAAAATAAGTCATAACCTGACTAATAAGACACTCAGCAGAATGTTTGTTATTCATTTTCCATCAGCTATGATCATCTATTAATTATTATATATATTAGGCACTACAATAGGTTATAATTAGATATTTGTACATGATAAAAACATGAAAAGTGACATATATCTTACGCACTGACCTAAATACCTATGAAATAGGTCTATAGTTGTTGGTGCAAAGTGAGTTTAAAATATAGGTCCTATAATGAAGGACATTGCTGGGTATAGCATCAAAACCCAACTTCCGGTGTGTAAGCTGAAGTTACGATCCGGCGTGATGGAAGGACCAGCGGAACTGTGAATGCCGTTATGCTGATACACTCTCAGCTCTTGACTACTCTACTGTGTGGGTTCCATAGCGTGCCTGGCTGGCCAGGTTGTCTGGATAACGGGCGCCTCTAGCGGTATTGGAGAGTACCTCGCCTATGAGCTGGTGCGAGCAGGATGCAAGCTAATCCTGTCAGCCCGTCGAACTCAAGAACTGGAAAGAGTCAAGCAGCAGTGCTTAGGTGAGTCTGCTTACTTAAATCTAGATAAAATATTCACTCCCCACCTACTATTTGGTCGAAAGAGGACTAGTTTATTAATCGGTGAACTAGTCTTGTTGTTATTAATAAACTAAATCATCGACTGCAAAATAATGGATTTGCTCAGAAAGCCGGAATGTTGTTTACCGTGGGCTGCTAATATAATAGGATGGTTTTCTAATCGTATATGAGGTCGTCCACATTTTGTCAATATTTTCAAGGTATTACTACTTTTCAGACTGCCCCCTCCTCCGCTCCTAAGTCTTACAAATCAACATTTTACTACAGACCCAGCCAGGGTAGCTGCATGACTTTAGTGGTTGCCTCTCGTTTTGGTAGGTCATGGGATTCGACCTCCCAAGTTCGAACCCTGGTCGAATCAAACTAATAACTTACAAATTTATGCTTGTTGCTACCTAGCCTGGCATTCGGCATCAACAGGGACAGGGCAGGAATCAGTGGAATAAAGAAGACCAATTGTCCACAACTGCAAATTCTGTCGCTTTAATCAGCTTATGTACAACAACGGCAGCAACAAATCGAGGGAAAATATCAACATTTTATTAAGCGATAAAAGTGTTACTTTAAGGCCCTGTCACACTACGACGCTTCTCCTGGCGACCCGTCATCGTTGAAAATAAAATCTTGCGTGTCGAGAAACGTCCAACTTTTCGGCGGTTTTGGGAAAAAGATCGGCGTCAGCACGGCGCATTATTCGCGCGCGGCCAACGTGTGTCGACGCGTTTGGGTAAAAAAAATTTAAAGTGTGGCGCGACGTGCTCATATCACCTTAGATGTTGGTAGGACGTAAACCAAGAAAGCAACGATTTGGCGCAACGTGTGGAGACGACCCACCCGCGCGCGTGCCGTCTGCCTAGCATTCCCATAACGTTATTCCGGCGCGTCCAACGGAGCTCGACGACCGCCTAACATCCTTACCCATATATTTGCGCACGCTGGCGGTCGTTGTTTTTTTTTTGACACGCTTAAAACCTTGGCCGACCAATAGTGTGCGCCGGCGTTTTGCGCCGACCATCAACGTCAAGGATAGTGTACCGACGTGTACCGATGTGTACCGACGCGCGCATAACGCGCCCCCAACGTGTCTCGATATTTCACCCATTTTTGCCCCAAAACACCACACGTCGCTGGGTCGCCGGCGAGAAACGTCGTAGTGTGACAGGGCCTTAACAGTCACCCCCCTCCCCCTGTAGTATGCTGTGTACCACCGTGAAAATGTTGACAACTTTGGACGGCCCTTATCCTTGATTGTTTTTCAGCTTTAACATTGACAGACAATCTACAAGAAGAAGACCTGCTTGTTTTACCTCTGGATGTGACGGAGTATAATACACATGCACAGGCAGTACAGGAAGCCCTGTGCAAGTTCGAGAAGGTATGTAGTATATAGTAGCCTGGGCTGATGCAGTTAAAGTTACATAGTGCAAGGAGTTTCTGCAATATTTTTTAGATAAATATATTAGATCTACTTTATTTTAGTTTGATGTAACTTTTATTTTGAAGGGTTACATTTGGAGATATTGGAAGTGAAAATATGTAAAGATGATTATTGTATGCACGCCAAATTGCTGGACGCAGGTTTCGTTTACCCGTGTTAGAGTGTAGCAGTGTATGTAGCACAGGAGCACTAAACTACAATAACCCTTTAACTTTAAGGTCGGGTATGCCCAAATGTGCCCGCAAGTTACACATGCTTACAGGCCTGGAGCGCCTGAATGCACCCGCTATATCTCTTACCATATCTCCTAACCAGTAATACCAAGGAGGCTAAATTTGGTGTCATTTGAAAGAGAATTCAATTTACTTTCATATAAAATCTACTTGATTTTCAACGGGTTTTGAAATATATCAATTTAATTACACTAATGTCACATATTCAGATTTTTCAACAATTCGGTCAGGACTCGGGGGACTTAATTGAAATCTCTTTAGGACTAAAACTAGTAAAAGTGATAAATGTTCGAGTGCATGAGTATCTGAATCACAAAGAGAAGTGAATGAAGGTTGGAGTGGAACTAAAGAAAGTTCTTTTACAGTAAAGAAGGGCTTTCAAGTCCTTTGCAGTTTAAGAGTATTGAAGTAGGTAGTGTAAAGTGTAAACTTGTGTAAGTGTCGGGTAGGCGGGTGGTTAAAGTTTGTGTTGTCTTTGTGACTGCCGAAGGAGGAATACTGGTGTCTGTGGTGGTTGAGTGGGCGGTGGCCGCGAGCAGCTGTAGGTGACACTGGCAATGACGATGACAATGATGACTAATTTTATTAGCTTTGGCGACCCCTCACAGGGTATACTAGCAACAATATACAGTACAAACTCCCTAACCGACCACCTCCACAGATCGACCACTCCCCTATATCGATCGCTTTATTCTGGTCCCAACAATACCATTGTAACCATATTCTTACTCCCTAAACCGATCACCTCCCTAAATAGACACTTAAAGTCGGTCCCAAGTATTCTCGATTTACAGGGTTACACCGTGGTACATGTTTAGAATATAAAACAAATAGCAACTCAAAATGACATGTTCATGCTCGTAACAATGTAAAAGAATTCATTTTACAAGTAGCCCTATACGTGGCAATATATATCATGTTGCAACTAAACAAGTTCTTACTACAACCAGAGAGCTTGTATAGACAGATGAGAGGGACAACTCCCGCGAAAATCGGTAACACAAGCTACAGTGGCGCCTCTCACGGTCATTGTTGAACAAGCCAAAACAAATGACATTGGTATTGTCAATGGCCGAGCAATCTTCTTAGAGAAAAAGTTAAATATCTCTAAAACCACACTACCTAGAAGCAAACCACTTGGCAGACAAACAGATAACATGCTTTACAACCAGCTTATATTAAATTTATAAGGTTAGGGTTCTGAATTTCTATTAATTTTGAATAAAACTGATGTTTTGCACTGCGCATACCGGCAAACTCAATGCATTGTCAATGGCAGCGAGCAATCTTCATACAGAAAAAGTGAAATATCTCTAAAAGCACACAAGCTAGAAACAGATCGCTTGGTACACATATAGAAGACATCTTTACCAAAAAGATATTAAATTGATATGGTTAGGGTTCTCGATTTCTCTTAATTTTGAATAAAACTAATGTTTTGCACTGCGCGTACTGGCAAACTCAAGGCATTGTCAATGGTCGTGAGCAATCTTCATACAGAAAAAGTTAAATATCTCAAAAACCACAACACCTAGAAACAAACTGATTGGAATACACATAGAAAACATATTTACCAACAAGACTATATTAAATTGATACGGTTAGGGTTCTGGATTTCTATTAATTTTGAATAAAACTGACATTTTGCCGGTACGCATACAGCTGTGTCATAAACTGTTCAACAAGCACCACTTGGAGCGCCACAGTCGCCAGCTGTTACACGGTCTAGGATGAGAGTTGTCCCTCACATCTTATACACGCTCTCTGCTCCAACCTCCCCAGATCGACATCTTGGTGAACAACGCCGGCCGGTCCCAGCGGGCCCTCATCAAGAATACCGAGCTGGAGGTCGACATGGAGCTGATGAAGGTCAACTACATCGGCGTCGTGTCACTCACCAAGGCACTGCTGCCGCACATGCGCGAGAACAAGCGGGGCCACATCGTCGTCACCTCGAGCATCGCCGGCAAAATTGGTTAGTCTGAGCTGATGGGTTTTCCCAGCGCTGAATTAACCATTAAGCAAAATAAGCACGTCCTTATAGGGAGGGCATCAGGATAAGGGGTATATTATTGTTTATGTTTTGAATTACATATATATGGGGGGGGGGGGCGCCAAAATCTTTAAGTGCTTAGGTCCTCTATGGGTCTTAATCCGGCCCTGGGTTCACCCCTCAGGTTGGTTCGTTGTTTGGGGTTTTGCGTCCTGGCAACAGTTTAGGTCATATATGGACGAGTACCGACTTGTGATAGTACACACTGATAGAGAGAGAGAGAGATAGTACACACTCGTGGTGACTTTATATTTATAATGCTACCCCAGTGAGAGACCAGGTTGCCAGCATCATGACCTGATATCCTACTCAGTCACATTATCCTGACACTGAGCCAACCAGTCCTTGCCCTATCCTAATTATGCCGAGTGATTGGCTAGAAAGCGATACCCATATATAATAGAAACTCCCAATACTAAATTTTCATCATATAGTGATGATGATGATGATGATATTGGTGATGTTGACAATGATGATGATAAACAGGTGTCTGAATATGTTTATAATAGGAATAGGAAATTTCCAATTTCTGAGATGTTTCCGATTTTTTTACCTGTCACATGGGTCATTTTCCTCCTTTGCTTAGCACTGTTATATTTACCAGAATTCAGATTTCCACTTTTTTAAATTGTTATTGGAGGCGGCTCTCATGTCTCTTCTATACCATTAATGCACAAATGCCAAAATCTCAAACAGAATGTTTATTTCTATGAAGACAAAAAGTATGATGAATTGAATCAGAGCGCAGACCTACTGTGCATAGAATACATGCGGAACCGGAGCTGACCCTGGATGGGGATCCCATTAAAGTCGTTGAGAAAACCAAATTTCTGGGCCTCATTCTCGACGCAAAACTGTCTTTTGTGCCACATATAAAGTACCTGAAAACAAGATGCCTGAAAGCGCTGGATATTCTGAGGGTGCTGTCCAGCTCAGAGTGGGGAGCGGACAGAGATGTTCTGCTCTCCGTGTACAGAACCTTGGTTCGTTCACGAGTGGATTACGGCAGCATAGTATATGGTTCCGCAAGGAAATCATATATTGGGCTGCTAGACACGATCCACCACCAGGGACTGCGCCTGGCCCTTGGGGCCTTCCGCACCTCACCAGTTCAGAGCCTTTATGTCGAAGCCAATGAACCATCACTTAACAACAGGAGAATCAAACTGGCCATGCAATATGTAGTCAAGATAAAAACTAATGCATTGAATCCTGCACACAATTGTCTATTCGAGCAACATGACGAATCCAGGTATGAAGCCAGGCCAAATTACATCCGGCCACTGAGGCTCCGAATGAAACCTCATTGGAGGCCTTGGGCGTGGATTTGGACGTGTTGGAGGATGCCAAAGACCCAGAACATCCCCCGTGGTCGTTGAGAAAGCCATCGGTTATCCTCCGACTCACGGAACTGAGGAAATCTGGGACACATCCACTCGAGTACCAAGGACTGCATGCAGAGATTCAAGGCCAGTTTGCAGACCACCTCTCCATATACACTGATGGTTCGAGAGACCAAAGCCGGGTAGCTGCTGCGGCAGTCTGCCGACGGGAAAAACTTGGTGTACGTTTGCCCGATCAGAGCTCGATTTTCACTGCAGAGGCCCGAGCACTCCTTCTCGCTTTGGAGTGTATCGAGGTATCCAACCACACTAACTATGTTATATACAGTGATTCCTTCTCTTGCCTCCTGGCTGTTGCTGGACTGAAAACGAATCACCCTATTCTAGCAACGGTCATTTATAAAATGAACCAACTGACAACAGATGGGTATGATATCCACCTGTGCTGGGTGCCTGGCTATGCTGGCATACAAGGAAACGAACGAGCTGATCGGGCTGCGAAGAAGGCCCTGAACTGTGATCTTGAACCGTGTCTGATCCCTCACTCTGATCTGAAACCACTAATAGCCACCCACATAAAATCCAAATGGCAACATGAGTGGGATGAAAACATCAATAAACTTAAAGAAATTGAACCATCTGTGGGAAAGCCACCACAGACTCATGCGGGAGGTCGGCGGGACCAAGTGGTCCTTAGTCGCTGCCGTGTTGGCCACTCGTGGCTTACACGTGCTTTTCTGCTCAAGGGGGAACCTCCCCCTGAATGTATTGGGTGTCAGTCCCACTGACACTCAAACACATTTTACTAAGTTGCGTTGATTTTTTGGCCCTGCGCCAACGGTTCTACACTGCAGGCAGTATGCATGACCTTTTTACTAAGGTAAAACAGGAAAACATTTTAGCCTTTTTGAGGGCAGCTGGACTGTACCACCTTATATAGTTTACTAAATGGATTCTATTAATTATTAATGAAACTTTTCTTTTTCTATGGGAATTTGTTTCCCTTGACCACAGATATATGATTGTGAGCTTTCTAATTTAATTAGTGTCTATTGGCACATAATTGATTGTCTGCTTTTACATGTAAAAGCGATGGTTTGAACAAAAAACAAACATTTCTCGCCGTGAATATGGCCTATGCTGCCGACACGGCGTAAAGCAACCACCAATCAATCAATCAACCTACTGTGGCCGGAGATCGGGAGTTCGATTCCCAGTCGAGTCAAACCAATGACATAAAATTGATACTTCCTAGCTTGGTGCTTAGCATTAATAGGATAGGGCAATGACTGGTTAGCTCAGTGTCAGGAGAATATGACTGAGTGGGATATTGGGTCATAGTGCTGGCAGCCTGATTTCCCAGTGGGACAGCACTATAAAGTCACCATGAATGTACACTGTCACAAGTCGGTATCCTGATATGACCTTAGTTGTTGCCAGGATGTAAAACTCCAGCAACCAATCTAACACTGTCCTCTATGTTTTCAGCTGGGTCCATCTCTGCATCGTACTCAGCCTCCAAATTTGCACTGCACGTAAGTATACACATACTCCACTATCTGTAGTCACACATTACTAATTTGCAACACTCGGAGTCAAGGGTAGTGAAGAAGATTTATTGTATGAATTTAACAAAACAAATTAACAAAATAAGTTAGTGCCTGAAGACAGGCGATCATGCAGGTTGACTGCGGTCAGTATGCCGTGGGTATGGTTTGCGTGAAGCCTGGCTTCGGGCTCAGAACTTCCTGTGGGACAGGCGAATCGGTGCCTACGGGACAGGCAAATGTCTGTAGTTGCCATGATGTCATGCTTTCGCGATCAGGAACCTGCAGGACAGGCGAGTACCATGAGGTCACATCGCGGAGGTCATCAGTGTTCGGTAACCTGGCAGGCAGGTCTGGGTAGAAGTCAGAATCTGGAGCAAAGATGGTTCAGGTTAAACACAAGCACGTCTGGAATTTACTCAGATGGAGCAGACAATGAGGGTCGTTAGAATGTAGAATTTGCTGGTAGGTGTTACATAACTGGAGATGATAATTGATAGCTGGTGAACAAGAGGAATGGTAGTACTGATAGCACATGTATAGCTGAACTAAAATAGGCAAGTCTGGCTGAAGAAACGAGAGGATTATGCAGCACTCAACCCAACAAAGAGACGAGTGCTGCAGGATCCTCTGAAGTGAGGTTGGAGAGGGAGGTAAGGATCTAGCTGTTGAACAATTATCCTATGTGAAGAGGATGCTTCCAACACAGTGCAAACTTGTGTTAGTAGTTATCTACCTGGAGTGTTGAAGGAAGGTATTGAACAGCCAAAGAGGAAATAGTATTAGTAACATGTGAAAATGTAGAGAAGGACACAGAGCTACATGGAAAGGGGAGGAATATGCGGCACTCAACCCAACAAATAGGGGAGTGCTGTAGGAACTTCTTAAGTTGAGGGTGTAGAACAGGAAGGGTATAAAGGTGAAATGAGGGCACTGTATGAGTAGGGATGACTATATGATATCGTCACTGGTTGTGCACACAAAAAGGGTTTCTCCTCCTCGCCACTCCTTTCAGTCCGAGGCGGACTGAGAGGAGTGGCGAGGAGGTGTTATTATTATTGGGGCGTTTGTGACCTAGCGGTCACTGGCTGCAGAACATTAATAAACGGCGCCGTTAAAACGGCCTGTTTTTTTTGTGTTTTTTTTGGGAGGGGGCTTTCCTTCTCACTTCGTCCAACTTAAGGGGTGGTAAGGGGAGGGGCGTGGTGCTCTTCGCAGTGTCTTGTGCTGTGATGGTGTGGTGCGGCGGTGGCCCGGCAGATGGCAATACGTTCTTGGGAGCGCGGTCCTGTACCTCGACCGGAGATCAAAGCGGGACCCAGTGTCATTGGCAGCAGGGCCATGGGCCATGTCCTCCAGGCCCCCGTCGCAGGGTGGGTGGTCCAGAGCCAGCAGGCTCTTGGACCGGGGTGAGGTTGGTGGGTGTGATTGTATCCGTGGTCCCAGCACCCACTCCGTCAGTGATCGAAGCGGGAACCTAAGTTGTAGGCACGGGGGTCGAGGCTGTCACACCCAGTGTATCCAGGACTGCACGGGCTCCCGGTGTAGGCGCTGTGTCCGGTGGGACCTCACAGGGCTCCCCAGTGGGACCACACGGGGCTCCCTGACTGGGACCTCACGGGGCTTCCTGATGGGGGACCGGCGAGGAGGTGTAACAGTGGAGGGTTTATATATGGATGAGACTTGGGGGGGCGTGTGCAAAGCACGTGAGTAGGGTGAGGGAGCTGAGTGGGGTGAGTGGGGGGGGGGGATGTGTGGTCAAGCATGACAGGGCATGTCATGGGGTCTTGTGCAATGGGGCATGTGGGACTCCTCGTGTGCAAATTACTGATGTTGGCAAGCCAACATACACAATACCCCAGTCACACTAGGCTTGCAACCACTTGCAACCACTTGCAACAACAACAAACCTTTTTTTAATGCCCCTCAGCGCTTTCATATAGGAATTTCTTAAATAATCATGCAGTGGCGCATTCCCACTGAAAATAATTTTCTTTGATCAGGTGTAGTAGTAGTTTTCTTACTCAGACATACTCACAAATTTTATTTATGTATGGCACAGATTAAAGTGGTTAAAGTATGTTTGAACTTTACTATACTATAATATTGGTTCCCAAAGCAGATAGCCGTCAATGGTTGCAAAAAGGTCTCTATTTGGTCTTCACTGATCGCCGATCACTTTTTTTTTCATTTTGGTTGAAAGGCAGTTGCAGGTGTTGCACCAAATACATCCTTGCTACCAATATAGTTGCAAGTGATCACAAGTGGTCACAAGCCTAGTGTGACTGGGTCATCTATTTGCATACATTCTGCAAGCAGATCTCTCATGCCGGTTGGTGCCATTCTTATCCAGGGTTGGTTTGAGACGGCGCGAGTTGAGCTGGAGAAAGACAACATAGACATCACCATAATCTGTCCAGGGCCCGTCTTCTCCGATGTACAGAAGAACGCCTTCACACACACGCTCAGCAGGGTTTGTTTCTTTGTTTGTTAGGGGTCTTACATTCTAGCAACATGTATGATCATATCAGGACGGGTACCAACTTGTGACAGTGCACTCTCATGGTGGCTTCATAGTGCTGCCCCACTGAGAGATCAAGCTGCCAGCACCATGACCTGATATCCCACTCAGTCACATTATCTTGATGTTGAGCTAACCAATCCTTGCCCTATCCTAGTAATGCTGAGCACCAGGCTAGATAGCGACAAGTATCAATGTTGTTTGTCATTGGTTTGACTCAGCTGGGAATGGGATTCCAACGCCTTACCTTCTGCACAGAAAGCCTGTGCTCTACTAATTGAGTCACACGTCCAATCGACACTCAATCGGATAACTCGTGTAATTGTGTAGAATACTGTGCTACAACCCCCTCCCCCAACCCCACCCTATGCGGCAGTGCGCGCTCAGGCCGCGGTGGGTTTGGGGCGGCGTCTGGGCGTGGAAGTCACTTACAGATTAACTTACAGATCCTCTTCTGGCTGATCTAGGCTCTATTGGGCCTCTAATGCCAGCTCGTTATGGCAAAAAAAGAACTATTTTTTTACACACATATGAAGGTCGACGGTGCCCTGAAGTCATATAATTGTGGGTGTCCTCTCCAATGTCTATCCAGCCTTCTCTCACCCTCCCCCCACCCCGGCCTGCCTTCCTTTCCTTTGTAACTCCCAGACCTACGGGGTGGACATGAAGAAGACGGAGCGGCGGATGGAGACGGACCGGTGCGCGCAGCTGATATCCGTGGCCATAGCGAACAAGCTTCCCGAGGTGTGGATCGCCCTACACCCCGTCCTCCTCCTCATCTACCTCACACAGTTCATGCCCAAAAGGGCGCGTAAGTGAGTACCTCGAAGCGCTGGTTTTTGTTGTTGTTTTAAATTTGAATTTTTATTTTATCGTAGAATATGGTAGGGTGTTTTTGGGTGGCATCCGAAGTGCAACTTTTAAGCTTGTTATAATATAATATAATTATTATATGCTGCATAAGAATTATACGAGTATAATAACCCGGAATTCCATACTCATTCCTCAGCTCCACCCACCAGTGATCGGGTGATGGAGCCTGGGGATAGTTATCTACTGGTCCAACCTACTCAACCTCAGCTCCGACGGTGGCGCCACCTCCCGCTCGCTCATTAACCTCATTTATTCACTGTACTGCTAAAATTTCACTATTTGCTAAATTAAAAAGGCCTGATTCTAAAACTTTGTTGCACTTCAGCAGACATGTGTCTGCATATTTTGTGTCAATACCTTTGTTGTAAAGACTACAATTTTTTGTATTTTCTTTATTCAATCCATAAAAAAACCCACCAGAATTGATCTTGGAATATTCGATTTATTTGATCTAAATCCATAAAAACAAGCATTTGGATGGAAAACAATATCACATTATTTATTTCTTGTGTCACAAGATTATTGTAAAAAGCGTTGAATAATGAATTGTTCACAATTAGAAGATGCTGAAAGCAGCAAGTAAACATGTTCCTTCTTTCTTTTTAGTGTTGCGAGGGTAGCTGGAAGGTATTCGGTATCACTTCAAAGGTCTTCAGTGCAACGGAACTAGGGTGTATAGAAATTAGGAACGCTACCTTTTGGTATTGTTAATAATGTGAAGACAATAATTCACAGCGTGACAAGGAACTACATGGTATGGGAACTTTATTCAACAATTTAAAGGTAGGTCACACGGTCCAGGAAACTCAGGCGCGCAGCCCTACCGATCACTGTCTTGTGATTGTATGGTTGGGTGGGCGGCTAAATTGTAAATTGGGACGGGGGTGTGTTGTTTGTCCGGTGTCTGCTTCAGGAGTGCTGGAGGCGAGGCGGGAGGAAACCAGAAGTTACGTCAGATCTTGTGCGGGGCGAAAGAGGTTCGGTTAGTACGCGGTAGAGGGAGGCAGTGTGGAGGAGGAGTCAAACCCAGAGGACGTAATGGATTAACACGACCCGGGCAACTCGGGTCACCCGAATCGTCAGAATTTCAAATCGAACACCACGAGTGGAGTCGACAAATACACGTCCCGTGTGCAAAACGACCCGACCCCAGTAACCCACCTCTTGGCTGGAGTGGCTAGGAGCGATGGCGTCACATTTGCGCTGGTACCGTCCTGCAGCATAACAGCAACCAGTACCAGTCATACGTGTTTTTTTTTTGTAATAACCTAGATTAATTAAATGAAATATAACTAAACTATGCCATCATAAAATACTTTAAATCCTATTTTGCTGTAGTTATATTGGTTATTAAAAAAAAAAAAAAGGTTTTGGATTAAGCCACCATTTTTTCCACCCGAGCGTGGAGAAACGTATTCGATTATTCAACCCTAGTCTAGGATGTGCGCATGCACCAAAAAGTGGCTCGGGTGACCCGAGTTGATTAAGAGATTACGCCCAGAGAGGGTGGTAGCATTAGCCCCTTGCATGTGCGAATTACCCATGTTACCGAAGCAACATGACCAATCTGAAAAATTCAATTTGGTATATCCCCGCGAGGGATCCAAAAGTGTATGTGTGTGTGTGTGGGGGGGGGGGGGGTAGGTGCTCCACCTCCCCGAACACCCACAGCTTTGTGAACCGACATTTTTCTTTTATGTAGTTTGGCCTGTTAAGTGTTATCGAAGTTGAGTAGACTCAAATTGTTGAATGTATTCCATGGCTTATAACAGCATCCAATAGAAAATGCATATGTATGCAGCATACTAAAATAGTGTTGAAGCATTAGGAAGGAGGTCAGTTGGTTGGGAGGCGCGTATTTGGGAAACTAGGGAACCGTCCATGTTGAACTACTATGGGGGCGGGGGGAGGGGGGAGGTGTTGACCTCTGGGTCAGACCAACAGTTCAGAAGCAGGGATATAGTTGGAAAAAATTAAATCAATAACAAAAGCGTCACAAAAAAGCTATGGTTGGTTGTTGGAGTTTTGCCTCCTGATTTTATAGTGTTGCCCCACTGGGAAGACGAGGAAATAGTGCAAGTATTGAACGAGATGGTCAAGTGGGTAGTGCATTTGCTTCCACTGCTGTAAGTCACGGGATCAGTCCCCTGCCGAGTCAAACCAAAGATGTAGAACATTGAAATGTGTTGTATGTAACCTTGCCGGTTATAGGACCCATGACAGGGTATCACAGTTGGCCGACACTATGAAACTACCACCAGTACACACCGTTACCACAAGTCAGTGCCCGTCCTGATATGACATTGTTCATGTTAGCATAACATTGGTAATTTGCGACGGGGCGGAAGTGTAGGGCCTCAGCCAGCTTTCGACACTAACATCCCAACCTTCACCTGGCACTGAACTGACCCCCCCCCCCCCCCCCCAATCCTGATGTCACTACCGACACTACCTCGGGGCTGTCACCTACACTTGGCCCTAGGCACTAAACTACCACCCCAATGCTGCCACCTACTGGCTCAACATGCGGGTGGTGTCGTCACGGACAGCTCAGAACTGCTCACTCGCCGCCCGGACACAAACCTGCCAAGACCAGCTGACCATCAATCTGCCGCCCCCCACCCCTCAACTAACAACAGAAGGAACGCGGTGGGGTTGAGAGTGCCGAGTTATTGCCTATTGTTCTATTTGATTACCTGTTTCGATTGATTACCTATTGTTCTATGACATTGATTATTTTCCTGATTAAATGCGAATTATACCACTTCTGTCTCGTCGTTAATTAGATGTTGTTAGGATGTAAAACCTTTAAATAAACAATCAATACACACACTATGTATACATCTAGATAAGAATCTCTCTTAAATTATGCAATAAGGAAGGGGTGTTGCCTGTGAGAAGTATGACCATGATATCGATGTAAAGGATTTGAATTTGAATATGTGTTGCTAAAGTCTACAGTAGGTTGACTATTGTGTAGGTAAATTTTGGAAGTAGATGAGAGGTTATTAATGTGAGGAGAACAAAATAGTTGTATGGTTTGACAAGGAATGTTTACATGTATATGATGATTCTAATTTAAATGTCAATATTTTGTTGAAGGTTTGGTGTGAGAGGGCAGATCGACACTTATTGTTTACTGACTCTTCTTGCATTCAAAGCTTACCTGAAATCCATTTTGCCTCATTTGATGGTCTACTTATAATTGTGGAGAACAAATTATATACAAGAAGATACACCAGAAAGCAAGCCCCTGATGAGTAAGACTAATATTTTGCCTATATTTCTGGTTGGTTGGATCATACTAAGCCTGTTGGGTGTCCTCCACTCAATTGTCTTTTTTGTTTGTTTATTTTGTCATGAAGTAGTTGATACACGGCGAGGGAAGATGACGGAGGCGAGCTGGGAGTAAAAAAGTGTTTGTTTAGTCAAGGTACAGGGCAATGAGGAAGAGAGCCCCAAAGAGACCTCCACCATACGAAGAGTAAGACATAAGAAAAGAAAAAGTAAGAAGAAGAATGAAGGGTTAGTGAGTGAAAAAAGTTGGAGGTCTGGACTGGTCAGAAGCCGGAGACGAAGTGACTCTGGAGGCGGGGAGGATAAGGGGCGCCACGGGCATAAGCCCGAGACACGGGGACGGGAGGAGGGAGAGAGGGTTGAGGGGCCTCTTTCCCTGCTGCGAATCAAACGAAATGCAAGCATTATGACCACTTCATTTGCATAAGAATGAGTGCAAATTGAGCATGTTGCATAGGCAACATGGGTAATTCGGGACCAAGACGGGACACACAGGGATCCCATCGACTCCCCACCCCGACCTAGGCCACTTAGTTCCCCCTTTTAAATTTAGGCGGCCGGAAAGTGACTCCAGGTGCACGCTGGTAGCCGCCACTTGTACCCGGGCCTCCCCCCTCTGACGTCACTTCTGGCCCGCCGGCCCCACCGATGGCACTTCATGACACCACCACCCACATTTTCTCACCGCCTCACCCGACCCTACTATAAGACAATTGACTTAATGGGGTTGAGAGCCCGGATCCCACAGAGACTCAAGCTTGCTACCCTCATTGACCTTGACCTGCATTGTACCTCATTAACTTGACCTATGTTCTTCTGCTTTAGATTAAATAAAATCCCATACTAAGTAGTCCCGTGTCGTGTCCTGAATTAGTGTAAGCTAGTGATGGGAGTTGGTTGCATCTTCATAATCAATCATCGGTTTGAGAAAACCGATCGATGATTGATTAATAATCGGTTTGGACAAATATTCGCTCTTGTACATATATGTAGACGACCTGTATGCAAACTGTGGCAAATGTTGCATGATAATTCAGTTTCTACTGTTTAGTTTCGATAAATATATTAGATTGATCTTTATTATCTACTTTACTTTTTAGTTTGAAGCAACTTTAGATTATAAATGGTTAATTTTAGAGATATTTTAAGTGAAGACATGCTAAATTGATTTCTGGTGTATACGCAAAGTTCTGACATTATGGGTTTCAGCAGTAATATGTTCTATTAAATTCACTAATTATGCATTTCTATGCAGCAACACATTTTTAATAAATACACCTGTATCTAAGTTGGACATGTAGAATCCAAGTGTTTTGGGTTAGACAATTGTATTCTCATTTGGCCTAGAAAATTATCCCTTTATCAGACTAGGCAGCAAATTTCGAAATGCTAGATGTACATATTTACGTGTGTGGTCAGTTTTAATTAGCATGATGTTATGGTGCTCGTTTGTGTGTAATTATATTTGAAAAACAACGTGTGAAAATAAATCATTTCGTAAGAGAAAATGCAATAAAAATAGATTTATATTACACTGTGCAGTTATTGTATTTTAATTTCCTTCTGAAGGCATGCCATGTTAAAACAAATTAAATAATGGCTTACCCACTTCCCCATTTGCATTCATTTATGTAAAAAAACATCAAGCAACGCTGATAAATAAACATTACTTTTATTATTCTGAAATAAAGACATACTTCCCATAACAAGGTATGTGCACATAATACATATGTGTATTATACACACACATACATATATATATCATATATATTTGTGTGTGTATGTATATATAATACATCCGCATGCACACTACGAAATGTTCTGGTTAACACGGCCTCTTATTCTATGAACATTTGGCACAGCTTTGATCAGCGAGTCAAACCATTTACATTTGATTAATACTGTACAGGGATGAAAGATCTCCGCGATTTCGCGGATTTCCGAGATTTGTTATATTTACCGATTAACATTAAACAAAATGCGAAGGAATCTGGATGTATATGACAGCAATTGGGTTCGACACCCGTTCTTATATGACCTTAGATGTTGGTAGAACAAATAAACCAAGCAAGAATGAGTTAGCTATGGGCGATAACATAGGCACAACAAGGGTAGTTGAAACCTGACTTCCGTCATTTTTCGGCGATTCCCTGACAGTGCTAATCCTATGGGGGGAAATCTGCATTTTCACGGAAATTCGCCGTCGGTGTAATAGGCCCACTCTCGGCTTGATTTCCGCAATTTTTGCTGGAGACCACTTTCATCCCTGATAGTAACAGGTATATGATAGCAAGTTGAGTAATCACTTTCACTGCTGAAGATTGATTGATTGGTGGATGCTTTACGCCGTGTCGGCAGCATAGACCATATTCAGGGCGAGACTGCTGAAGACACACTATCCCAAGACTATATAGTACAACACTCGGATTTGATTTACTGATGCACACTTTACTAAGGACTTCATTCCCCAGACACTGCAACTGCAACTACAATTGTAATTTCAGATTTTTTTCCCCGTGACATAACTGGTTATTAAGTTCACAAAATATATACCTCATCTCCTGCCCACCCCATCTTCGATATACATGTATTCGTCCACACACTGACACAGATTGATATATAATATACTTGCTTAATATATATATATAACAGGATAATGTATACTAAGATACACTGGCCCTGGTTAAAGTTGCATAGTCCGATGGTTTTGAATTTCTGTACTTTTTCTAAGATAAACATATTAGATCGATCACTAGTATCTACTTTACATTATTTCAAAGTTGCTTTTATTTTAAATGGTAAACTTTTGAGATATTTTGAGTGCAAACATGGAAAATTAGTTTTGGCAAGCTTGCCAAAATTCTGACACCATAGACTTCTGCAGTAACAGGTTCTGTTAAATTGACTCAGTATTGCCTTCTACGCAGAAACAAATGCTTAATAAGTGCATCAGTATCTAAGTTAGATATGTAAAATCAAATCTAGATAATTGGTTTGGTTTTGAAAATTGGATATTTCATCAGACTATGCAGCTTTATTTAACTCCTCTGGATTCATAGAAGTCTCTATATAAAATAGATTCATCACAGTTGTCTGAATTAGATAACACCATTAATACACGGTCTATCAAATTCTGAAAAACTTCCAATAGAAGCAACCGTGGTAATAGACCAATCCAATTTACCCATGACGCCACTCGGCGGATGAATCTCACACTACAGTCTCGGGTTATACGTCTGAGAAGTAAATCCTGCCTAAATGTTGGATATATATAGTCAATAATTAATTTTATTTTTCTTAACTGTTTTCCGAATATAATTGTATATACAGTCACGGTACTCCTCCGCGGAATTCCTCGAAAAGCAAAAACCAAAAGGAGGGTGGGTGGGGATAAATCCTTACTTGTTATGTTATCTAGACATGAATGCGTGTGGTGTCAGTGCATCAGGGTAAAAGAGAGGAAGAGGAAGTATGTGGTGGCTTCAAAATGACTCTAAAATTCTGAAAATTCAATAGCTTCATGGGGTACTGCCCCAAAATCCTTCAAGGAGTTCTGACCCTTAACCCAGCCAGGGGGCCTATGTGACCCCAGCATATTGTTTTCCCCAAAGACCTTTTTTTTGTCAGTACCATGTATAGTATATTTCTGCAATGTCAATGACAATCAATCTATATATATAATACCGAACGGTGGTTAAGTTTTACGGTCGTTCTGATCACTACTCCTCTGTTAATCGGCGCTGCCAACGTGCATCATTGTACTCCACTGATGCTTTGCCATGGATGGGTTGTTAATAGCATGATTTTTGTTGTGCCTGCCACACACATTTCATATTAATTTTGATGGTTTTTACTAACTTTGGTCACTTTGACCAGAGTTGCAGTCATTTTGAGTCATGTAGCCACAAGTATTGTTAACTCTGCCATTAGATAGTGCCACCGATATGGTTTACCGCATAATAGATTCCACCCGATGGCAACACTATATTAAGACGGGACGGTGCATGAGTCCAGAATATAACAGAGCATGTAAATATATACATGGTCTCTGAATATAGTCAGGGACCATGAGTATATATATAATGACAGTTCAACACAATATTGGTCCAGGGATTGATGCGGAGACTAGTTTTAACACATGCACAGCGGTGACGATGCTGACCTCGAGGGTTCCAGGTACGGTCTCTGGTTAAAACCTGATGCAATGCATTTCGCCTGGATCGCGCTATTATAGTAGACACTTGGTTGGGTTGTTGTGGGTTGTTTTATTTGGGGGGGGGGGGGCAAGGTGGGGGTGCCGGGGGATTTGTCTTTTCTCCCACAATACCATCCAGAAGTCAAATCGAGAGCATTCTGGAATCGCCATCTTGTTTTCGGTATCCTATGTCATAGTTGTCATTCACCCCTACTCTAGGTAGGGGTGAAGCTTTTATATCTAGTGAAACCCATGACAGAAATGTATTCTTTTCGCTACCTGGCATGACGCTTGGCCAAAGATGAATTAAATGAGGAAGACCGAGATTGAAATATACCCTGCTTAATCAACGGATGTAACTAAACTGTTTCAGACCATTCAGTACTTTGACTAGACACGGGCTCCTATTGCAGGGTTTACGGCACATTCTCGTTATACATTCACGATGTCGGTTGCTGAATGCAGCGCGTAGCAAATGGTGGCGACCTCGCGCGTGATTCTCGCCAGATCCGCTTGGGGGAGCTGTTGTTGTTGCAGGCGATGTTGCATAACTGGGTCACACAGGAAGTCCTTAATGCCTGGAAACCGCTCAACGTGAATGCAAGTGGAAACCCCTGGCGACTGTAGAACGTGACTGAAACAAGAAAGTGGCGCAGTTATTAGGCATTAGTCTCACTATGGGTTGCGACCACTTGCAGCCACTTTGCGACCAAAAGTCAGTGACTTTCTTGCGACCAAAGCCAAAAAAAAGGTGTGGAAAAAATGGTTGGCGATAGCTCAGTGACTGGTCTTTGGTGCAGCACCTGCAACCTGCTTGTAACTGAAATGGTTGTCCGGAGGTTACTGGTCCGGAGGTTACTGGCAACCATCGTAATGTGGTCGCAAGGTGGTCGCAAAGTGATTGCAAGCGATTGCACGTGGAGTGTGACTGGGATATTAGGTCTGTCACACCAGCCCTGACAGCAACAACAAAAACCATGATGGATCCCCCTCAAACCGACAATGCACTATCATAGCTGTAGCTAAGCATTTTCGTTTGTGGGTTCGATCAATTCTTGGAACTGACAAGTGCTGAAGGTGAAAGGCACTAAGGGGTGGGGGTGGGGGGTCTGTGGGTATGCCCACCAGGGAATTTGTTTATGTAGACGCTTTGAAATGCCATTTCAAGACATTTCAGGGAGGTTACATACTGGACTGCTTTTTTGGTGGTGGAGGGGTGGTGGAAGGGGGGGGGGGGGTGCTTACACTCACTAGCTATGGCCCTGATATCTTAAGAACGAATTTGACAGATGGTGGTCTGATACAATTTAGTTTATCAGTGATGTATTGTGTATACATGTTCAGTATTGTTCAAATCATACCTTTTGCTCATATGTGTCTTGCTTGGTTGGCAGAAGTAACCATAGTTGATAGTACTACTACTAGTACTAGTAGCTGGGTTAGTTATGGTTCTATGGTCTTTATTTATTTGTTTGCTTATTTAGTTATTCACAATGCTTTGGAAGCAGCTTACTGGACATAGGATTACCATATTGGACTATTGAGATAACTTACCTGGATAACGGATTAGCTTATTGGAACATAGGGAGAGTTTACTGGAATGTAGGGTTAATTTATTCGAAAATAGCCTTGGGTTACTAGAACATAGGGTTAACTTATTGGAATATATGGCAAAGACCCTATAACACTAAGATGGCTCACTCCCTATCTCTCCCATGGTAATGTAAATTTTGCAGTGCCACCTTGTGGTGGGTTTGATCAGCCCGGCTACTGGTTGGTGTTTCACATGTAAACACATACAATTATATTATACATGAGATAGGTAAGTGTGACTACATATCAATATGAAATTGCTATGAACAAATACACATCATCATCAGCATCATCATCATCATTGCCATCATCACGCATCTTTCACATTCATATATACATTTATACATATAATATCTCTCAACTGTTTAACCAAGAGAACAGCCAGCGCACCAAGTGGTGGGTTTGATCATTTTGATTACACAGTACAGGCTGAGTGAGCCGTCTTAGTATTATAGGGTCTTTGTATACAGTTAGCTTAATGGGACATCGGGTCACCTTATTTGGGTATAGGGTTAACTGCATGGACTGTTCAGTTAGCTTACTGCGATATAGGGTTAGCTTACTGGACCTTTTAGCTAACTTACTGGAATATAGTGTTAGCGTTCTGAAATATTAGGTTAGCTTATTTGGATATAGGGTAAGCTTACTGGTCTGTTGGATTAGCTTATTTTAGTGTAGGCTTAGCTTACTGGACAATTGTTGAATTAGCCTACTGGGATATAGCATTTGCTTACTAGACTCGAATTAACGCTTATGATATATGGTTAGCTTTCTGAAATATACCTTTATACAGTTCGCTTACTGGACTATTGGATTAGCTGACTGGGATATAAGATCAGCCTACTAGACTATTGTGTTAGCGTACGGAGCTATTGGTTCAGCTTATGGAACTACTGAATTAACTTGCTGGGATATAGCATTACCTTGCTTAACTATTGGTGTAACTTACTGGAATATAGGGTCTTCTTTTTGTTGTGACCAACGTAGATTTATGAAGGCTCTCTCGACGAGCATCAGTTGATCGTTCATCTGTCGCACCGCATAAGGACTGGAGATCAAAACAGAAGGATGCAGTAAAGCTGCATAGAGTCCGATGAAAGCATCAACTTTTCTAACCCAAAACACTTGTCAATATTTAATTCGAAAATATAGAACTTAAATACGAGTACACTTACTAAGAATGTGTTGCTGCATAGAAGGGAATACTAGTTAATTTAATAGAAGCTGCTACTGCTTAAGTCTACGGGGGTCAGCGTTTTGACAAACATGCCAAAAATGGATTTCATTTTCCATATTTACACTTCAAATATATCCAAAGTTAACAATTTTAAATCAAAGTTACTTCAAGCTAAAATAAGGTAGATTTTTCTGATCAATGTAATATGGTTATCAGTGGTTATCTAAAAAAAGAAATGACAGACACTGAAAATATTCGGACAATGCAACTTTAATATTTTAATTCTATGCGTCATTTAGGCAGTGGTGCCATTTAGTTTTAATTTAGGTGTCATTGTCCTGGTTTGCGATTGCTGATGTGATCAGTGAAAAGGAGGATAACGAATGTGGGGCAGGATGTTCAATTGTAGATATGGCACAAGACCAATGGAACACACATCCTGCATACACCAGATTCCTTTTAGATATCCATATAGCTGAGAGTCATCACATTTAATTTTAGGCTAACCTTAAGATATTAATCCATATAAGGTTTACTTAAATTGCATAGTCCGATGTTTTTTTAGGTTTTGCCGTCATATATATATATATATATATATGTATATATATATGTGTGTGTGTTAGGTTGGTTGTTAAAAGTTACAATCGGCATTGGACATGTTGGCCGAGGCTAACATGGGTAATTTACTCACGAGGCTATATCTATTTCTGTCTTCCTCGAGCCTGCTCGCTCCCCTACTCTTCACTTTCTCGCTGTACACCCTGCAGTGCACTTCGCCTTACCCACCCACCCACCCTCTAACTAAATGGGTGAGCGCTGATTCATCTTCCTTCGCCTCTCTCCTGGTGCTCGCTAATGAACTCTGAGGTCTCGCCTCATTCCTGCTCCTGTCAGCAATTGATGAACATTCGGGTCCCTGTCACCCACTAGTCATGAAACTGCTCAGCCTCCGTGGTGATGATTACTTTTAATAAATTCTTCAAAAATCACTTTTCTCCTTTTTCTTCTGTTAGCCGAGTGTAGTGAATTACTTTAGTTTGAAGCAACTTTTATTACAAATGATTAACTTTTGAGATATTTGAAGTGAAACATGTCCAATTAATTTTGGCATGCACGTCAAAATTCAGACACGATAGGATTCAACAGTATCATGTTCTATTAAATTGACTCAACATTCCCTTGTATGCAGCACAGAATGATTAATGAGTGCACCAGTATCTAAGTTGGATATGCAGGATCAAATCTAGATAAGTGTTGTTGGTTTCGAAATTTTGATGCGCTCATCGCATTATGCAACTTTAAAACAAAATATTCCATATGCCTAAAAAGGTCGCAAACATGAAAAGGGACTGCATGGCTTTGTATTTTCCATCACTTTCCCAATATAACTTTGGCATATAAACAGAAAGTGGTACATGTAGAATTAGCAGACGAGTTTATTCACTGTTTATTCACCGATGATCCGAGTCCATAAGCAATGCCGTTGAAACTGGTATGTGTAGAATGATATAGAAATTCCAAGAACTGTAGCCGAAAACCTGTGAGGCTACTACATTCAGTTAGTGTAACTTAGAATTAAACACCACTTACTTGGATTTGTCAAGATGCTTTAACCTTTCCCTGAGAGCGCGTGCATCGACGCTGTAATTGTATATGCAGTATTGCAGATCCTCTATAATAAAAAGAAATGTGATGTATAAGGCATTATGCGAGTATAAATGCGTGGAAGGGAATTATTCATCTTATTATTATTATTATTATTATTATTATTATTATGTGTTCTTATTATCTTGCTCCGTTATTTGTAGCCTACTTCATCCTATATATATATATATATATATATATATGTATCATACATATATATTTTTTGTTAAAGAAACCAGAGCAATCACCCCACAATCTCCTCCACAACCACCGCACAACCTCCACCCCCCACAAACAGCCCCCACAATCTCCTCCACAACAACTCCCACAATCTCCCCCACAACCACCCCACACAATCCTCCACAAAACCACTCCCATAATATCTCCCCCCCCCCTCAAGAACTGCCCTACAAACACCCTCTCAACTGCTTTCACAAGGCCCGCCTCCCCCCCCCCCCCCCCACCCCTCAAATAATAATAAAATAAACACACGAAAGTGCACACACACAAAAAACCACATGCACACAAAACCCAAAAACCCAAAACCCACCCCACAAAAACCCACAACCACTCCTGCAATGCCCCCGTCCCTTTACCCCAACTACCCCAACTGCATGACCACCAGATATAGCCGAGTCCATCTGGCTAAATAGCTTTAAACAGTGTTGTGGCCGGTACCTATCAGCTTCTCGCCCCGCGCAGTCTGGAACCAGCTGTAGCGGGCCAGGTAGCCCTGCAGGTAGGCGAACTCCTTCTCAATCTCCACGGTGCCCGGGGTCGGGTCCAGCGGGAGGACGAGGGAGTCGGCCAGCAGGAGCAGCATGTGACCGTGGAACCGACCAATCAGCTGGTGGTATTCAAACGAAGGGTCCACGTGACGCTTCGTGTAGTCGAACACGTCGTACTCGGTGTGGTACGTCGGGTAGAACGGGTGGAGGGACTGTGAGCAGGAAATGGTGTTACGTCATTCAGGAAATATAACGACAGCATTAAGGATCCTTTTCAAAATTCTCTTTTCCCCCCTTTTTTCCGTTTTTTTTTCTATATTTCTCCATGCCCCTTTTTTTAAATCTTTTTTTTTTTTTTTAGCTGTAGGCCTACTTGGAAAATTTAAAGAGCTACGTACGAAGATTAATCAGTAGCATATTAATAGCATGGCAATTAATGTACGTGAGATGTAGCTACCATATTTAGAGAGAGCAGATATGAAGCTTTCATGCGCATAATCTGACAAATCCATTTTAGTTGTTCTCTGTAAAAATAGAATGTGTTGTTGTGCTTTACAGGTAAAGTCTATCAATTTCATATTGGGTAATGCATTATAATTTACATAGGGGAGGGATGTGTTTGTTTCTGGGAAAAAAACCCACACCAAATGGATTTGATTATGGGAATGGTTCATGGTGGTTCGCCAACATGGGTAATTTGCGTGCGAACAGGGAGCCCTATGGTGGCACCACCTGGGTTTGAATCCTCCAACCGGCCCCCCTGCCGGTCTCGCCTAGAACCACCCTCACGAGACTCTGACGTCATGATCCCATCTCCCGAGACTCTGACGTCATGAACCCCTCCTCCCAAATCGGGGAGCATCCAAGCTTCACTTCCACCCCGGCAGCCAGACGAGCAACTCAACAACTCATCTCAACTCAGCCGCCCACCCAACCCTTCAAGCGAACATTCAAATGCGTGGGGTACAATTATTTGCTCTACATAACGTGAAAATTATGATAGCAATCTAATTTCAAACCGAATTAAATTCATATCTATCTTGACATAGTAATTAGTTAAAGGAGCACTGTCTGATGAAAACATCAAATTTCCTAAACCGAAAAACAAGCCTAGATTTGATCCTACATATCCAACATATATACTGGTAAAGTTATATCTGTATAAAAGCGATGGCTGAAAAATGAATAATAATAATACGACAGAGTAAAGGTTTAACACTTCTTGCCATGAATATGACTCTTGCTGTAAACACAGCGTTAAACAACCACCAATCAATTCAATTAGTCGGTGCACTCATTAAACATTTATTTGCAATTTGATGATCTTGTGTTACACTGTTATGCTAGAAAATGGGTAAACAACGCCTATGTCCACATTTCTGTGTACACGCTAAATTTAATATGTATTTTTTTCAGCTAAACTAAAATATTTCCTAAATTAACAATTTAAAATAAAAGTTACTTCCAACTAAAGTAAAATAAATTGTAGCGGTCAATCTTTTTTTGTTGCTGGTTCATTAGTTGTTTAAGCAGGGGAAATGTCTATCGCAGAGGATTGGTCTTACTCATTCCACTGCTCGTTACCCTATCCTAATAATGCTGAGCACCTGGCTAGAAAGCAACAAATATCAATTTTTAAGTCATTGGTTTGATTAAACTAGCATTCAAACCCACGATCCCACAATCTACCAACATGGGAGACGGATGCTCTAACTCACTTGGCCATCGCGTCTGGTTAGTAATCTAAAATATTTATCTTCAAAAGTATCACAGAAACTCAAAACTCTCGCACTATGCAGCTTTAAATAAATATCAATTTGGATGCAGGCTACTAGCATGGCCTTATATTATGTGCAACATTATTAGTATCACAGCGGCAACTAAACTTTATCAGGAGCACAGTGCCCTTGCTATCATTAACTCAACTTATTTAGTCAATTAATTATGTATTAAAATTGCATACTCCGATCGCTTTGAGTTTCACACATTATTTGAGATAAATATATTAGATTAATCATTATTATCTACTTTACTTTAGCTTGAAGTAACTTCCATTATAAATGGTTAATTTCTTTTAGATATTTGAAGTGGAAAGACGTCAAATTAATTTTTGCGCAAACATAGAAATTCCAACACTAGTATAGGCTTCAGCAGTAACATGTTCTATTAAATTGACTTAGTAGTCCCTTCTAGGTAGCAACAACTGCTTAATAAGTGCACCAGTTTCTAAATTGGACATGTAGTATCAAATCTAAATAAGTACTTCGGTTTCGAAAATGTGATGCTTTCATAGGACTATGCAGCTTTAATATCACTCCAGCTTGTAGTCATAGTTACTGACCTCTCGACGGGTACATGTGACGGTCAGTGAAGGAACTCCAGCCAAATAAAAAAATGGCTTGAAGTCGGAGTTAGGTTGTAAAGGCCAGATCCTAAGGAAATAAAAGGGACAGAAATGTCATGCCCTGTTATAACTGCAGTAGGCATTGCTTAGTTTAGCTTACGTAGAGGCCTATTATTGCTGTATAAGGCTGTATATTCATAGACTGTTCCCCTGTGGCGCTTATGCCCTTGTGATGCACCACACAGACAATGAACATGTTCATTCTCTATGTTCACGATCACAAGGCACACAGAACAAGGGAACACACCACAATGGAACAGTCTATGGATACACGGCCTAAGCAAAACACAGGTTCATAGTCTGTGTGGTGTGTCACAAGGTCACAAGCGAACATGGAACAAGGGAACATGCCACAAGGGAACAGTCTATGGATATACGGCCGAAGGTGTTTGTGTTATACATAAATAATAATGTACATTAATGGAAACGGAAGTAAGCAGTATCATCATAGGTTAACGCGCTAATTAGCCTCATTTATTAGATATCAACTTATTAATAGAACATTTGATAGACGTTACCCTATAGATTGGTTCGTCCAGGAATCATACAGCGTTTTAAACTGTGGGTGTGGCACCTGTAAGAGAGCAAAGGACGGACAAGTTACGCACTGTCTACACAGGGTTGTTCAGGGCTGTAGCTATCAAGGGTGAATGACTTTGCACATGGGTTTAGCTTCCAAATACGCAGCTACGCAGATGAGGACCACCTAAGATTACAATTTATATATATATATATATATATATATATATATATATATATATATATAAGATGTTTTATAGCGTTTTATCCCATCTCCGAAAAATCTGTGTCTGCGAGAGAGAAGTATATACACATACAACTCACAGTATGGTAGAATAGCCGCGTGGGTATACCCACCCACTTCACATGTGGTATTTGGTGGGTTTAATCCCCACTTGGGTCAAACAAACGGATAGTTGTCGCTACTTTGCCTAGAATTCGGCACAACCACAATAGGGTAAGGACTCAATAGTGATTCAGTGTCAGTGTACGTCACTAGGAATATTTGTTTGCGGAGGAGATACATTTTTGGAACGGACGAGTTCCGAAGGTGCGAAGCACTACGGGGGTTGGGGGTCCCCCATCTCCCGCAGGACATTTGTTTAAATCTAGAGTCTCTGAAATGCCATTTCCAGCCATACCAAGGGGGGTCACATACTAGGTTGTTTGTTTGTGGTGGTGGTGGTGGTGGGGAGCAACCCCCTCCCCTGCTAGCTACGGCCCTGGTGTAATGTGACTGAGCGGGGATTCAGGTCCAGCTGTGGCAGCGACATACAATCACCATGAGTGCGCACTGGTCACAAGTCCGTGCAACTTCTGATCATATAACCTTTAATTTTGCATAGTCCGATGGTTTTGGATTTCCGCCGTTTTTCTGAGATAAATATTTTAGATTGATCATTATTACTGCCTTTACTTTAGTGTGAACTAACTTTGATTTTAAATGGTAAACTTTTTTAGATATTTGAAATGCAAACATGTCAAATTAGTTTTGGCAAGCATGCCAAAACTCTGACCCCATAGACTTCTGCAGTAAGGAGTCTTATTAAATTGACTCAGTCTTCCCTTCTATGCAGAACCAAATGTTTAATAAATGCACCAGTATCTAAGTTAGATATGTAGAATCGGATCTAGATAGTTGCTTTGGTTTTGAAAATGTGATACTTCATCGGACTATGCAGCTTTAAAACCACAATAATAAACAAAAACAACTTTCGGCATGCTTGATGCGCATAAGCCGGGTGTGGCGGTGCGTGGACTCACTTTGGTGGCAACCTTGAAGAGTGTTTCAAACAGGCTGCTGCTGGCTTTGGCCACGGCGGGGCCCTGCCCGGTGACGACCACGTCCAGGTTGAGATATGCGACAGCCTTGTGGGTGAGCACAGTCAACTTCTCCTGTGGGCAGAACACGGTGGGGATTTATGCCCGGTACACACCTAGCGTATACGATCGTTTTCCCCGCACCCACCTAGCGTATACGACCTAAAACTGCCCAAAAATCGTGAGGTGTGCACTCCCCTAGCACACCTACCGATTGCGATTCACGACTAAAACTCATTTTTAGGGCTAAAACGGTAGGTGTGCACTAGCACTACGATTGCGATTCCCGATTCGAAAAATGAATCGGCCCGACTTCAGTTTTAAGCTGATCGGGAGTTTTAGTGCGCGAATCCTATACGCTATGTGTGTACATGGCATTAGACACAGCGCACGTGAAGGCAAGTCAGGCGGGTGGGGTGGCTGGCCGGGTAGAGAGCATTCACATAGCCATAGTGAGGAATTTTTGTTTGGGTTGAAGAATAAATTCTTGGAACGGACGAGTGTTGAAGGCATGAGGGATTAGAGCCAGTCTGGGTGTATGACCGGTCTCCCTCCCCCCTCCCCCAGAATGTGTTTATCTAGAGGCTCTGAAATGCCATTTCCAGCCATTTCAGGGAGGTTACATACTGGGCTGTTTTGGGGGGTTGTGTGTGTGTGTGGGGGGGGGGGGAGTGGGGGGCGACTTCCCCCTTTCCGTAGTCATTTCGAAACAAAGTTATTTCAGGTGTTAAGGTAGATTATAATGATCAACCTAATATATTTATCTCAGAAAATGACAGAACCTCAAAACCATCGGAGTATACAACTTTAAGCTGATCTGCTCACGAGAAGCGTTGTACTTAAATGGTGGGCCGTGTTACCTTGGATTATATTAAATGCTTACACTTTTAATTCCCCTTTAAACCAAATTGGGGATTTTCTTCTTTAATTTTTTTTTTTTTTTTACCAAAGGGTACAACTGATCAGGCAACGCCCCTTCTGTGGTTGAGCTGTGTACCCCACCCCTCATTACAATATGTAAATATAGTTCAATTAAATGCCGATTGCACTCGGTCCGTGGCACCCAATTATATCCATGTAGCATTAATTATTGCGCTGGATTAGAGTGCTCTTTCACTAACAGTTTACCGACTGTGTTCGCCAAAATACGCATAACCCCAATATATCGGTCACTAAGAGATTTGCGTAAATACCTCTATAGGTGTAACACTTAGAGTCAGAAGACCTGTGTTACGGCACTAACAAAAGATAACATATGAATATGACTAAAGAAAGTCGCATAATCCGATGGTTTTACTTTCTTCCACATTTTTTTAGATGATTATATTAAGTTTATCATTATATACTATTTAACTCTAGTTTTAAGTCACTTTAATATAGTATGGTTCACTTTGGAGATACTTAGAGTGAAAACATGCCAAATTGATGCTGGCATGGACACAGAGATGGTGGACATTGGCTTTGTTTATCTAGTTTGGATCCTAGCAGCAAAGCTGCACCAAACTACAGTAAATATTTGATCAGTGCACCAGTATCTAAGTTGGTTATATTAGGATAACAATCTAGGTAAGTGTGTTCATTGCGGGGTTTTGTTGTTGGTTTGTTTTTTAATTTGATACTTTCATTGGATTGTACAGTTTTAAGTGAAGATGACCAATTACTACATTTACATTAGTAGAGATGATATAGCTTTGCAATTGCACTCCATGTGTATGCTTTAAGCCCCAGTCAAACCTCACCGGATTGAGGAACCAGATAGAAAACGGACACTGTCCGGTGAAATACGGCAATGTATGGTTTATATACGGCTGGCATCCGGCATGTCCATTATCTGTCCGGTGGTGTCCGGCAGTGTCCGGTACAAGTTTTGAACATGCAGAAAACTTGTACTGGACACCACCAGACTAAAGTGTATGGTTGGTGTCCGTTTTAAGTCCGTTTAGTCCGTTTTGTCCATTTCATGTCCATTACTCATCCATTAGGTGTCCGGTTTGCATCCTGAAGAGTCCGTTGACGGTGGTGTGGGAATTCGGTCCGTCGGTTTTTGGCGCGTCCGTGAACAGTCCAGTAGCTGTCCGGTAGGTGTCCGTTTGGTGTCCGGTCCGTCCGTTTGACACTCGTTTGCCGTCTGGTTCTCATTTGGTTCTCGTCCGTTGGCTATTCGTTAATGTACGTTTCTTGTCCGTGTAGCATCCGTTTTGTCTGGCGGCCATTGCAACAGTTTGACACCGGACACCACCGGACTAGACAATTCCGGTGGTGTCCAGTACTCAGTACGGTAAGGTCTGACTGGGCCTTTATACTGTGGATTTCTTATTAGCAAAGAAAATAGCAATCGGTATTTCTGCTAAATTGTTAGTCCCACTGTGTCATACATAGTTAAACCATTACAGAGTACATAATCTCCTGGCCAGGGCACCGATCAGATAGAGCTAAACTGCTTTCAATTAAGGTTCAATCAATATAATGCGCCATCACTCACATTAAACTATTGTCTTAAAGTTGCATAGTCCGATAGTTTTGAGTTTCTGCAATTTTCAGAGATAAACATATTTGATTGATTGTTATAATGGAGTTTACTTTAGTTTGAAGTAACTTTTATTTTAAATGACTAATTTTGGATGTATTTGATATGAAAACATGCCAAATTAATTTGCAAGCGCATCAATATTCTGACCCCATCGCCTTCAACAGTGGCAGGTTCTATTAAATTGGTTTAGTATCTCCTTCTATGCAGAAACAAATGCCTAATAAATGCATCAGTACGCACCAGTATCTAAGTTGAATATGTAGGACCAAATCTAGGTAAGTGTTTCGGTTTTGAAATGTTGATCCTTTCATCGGACTATGCAGCTTTAATTTTATGTTGCTGAATAATAACAGTGCTACCAGAAAGGTTGTTGTTTATATCCTAGCAAATCTAAGGTCATAGGACGGCTACCGACTTCTGACAGTGCGCACTCATGGTGACTTTAAATTATAGTGCTGCTCCACTGGGAGACCAGGTTACTGACACCATGACCCGATATCCCACACAGTCATATTATCCTGATACTGTGCTAACCAGTCCTTGTCCTATCCTATTAATGCCAAGCACCAGGCTAGGTAGCAACAAGTATCAATTATATAAGTCATTGGTTTGACTCGGCTGGGATTCGAACTCCCGACCTTCCGCATGGGAAGCCTGCGCTCTACCGATTCGGTCAGCGCGTCCGGTCAGACCAGAAAGGAGCTGAGTGTTGTTTTAGTTTCATAGTTCGGATAGAATGAAGCAGTGTTGGTGGAGGAGGGTGAGACAATGGCATGGGTGAATAATTGAAATCTAGATGACAGTTTTATACAAGAGCTCATTCAATTAATTTTAATTTAGCAATTACGGCTAAAGGCCCTGTCACACTATGACATACGCCATCCGAGCGTGCTCAACATTTGAAAATTTGCCAGTACGTCGGCCTTCGTCAAACTTTTCAGTGGTGTGGGGTAAAAATGGGCGTATACACAACATACACACAACGTAAGTAACATATGCAGAATGTATCTCTGGTGTATTGCGAGCGTATGACAGCATTCATGTGCCTCGCAAAACATTCATAAAACGTTCGCAAAGTGCTCACATACACTCACGGAACGCTGACCAATGTTACATACATTACTCCATCGCTAGAAGTACAGTGTATACATTAAATATGCTGGAGATACGGCAGGAGTATGCTGAAGTACATTATGAGTATGTAATGCATCCATTGGCAGTACGCGGACTGTATGTTCCCACCGGCTGAACATACGGCTAACGTGCAGCAACATATACCAAAGTATCCCTAACATACTCCCAATGAATGCTGATGTATCACGAAAGTACACGCAGCATACATTCAACGAACGAGCCACACGTCAACAAATGTTGACAATTTTGAGCATGCACAACATTTTTTCTGAGCCTCGATGCTGACGTGTTGGTCGAAAATCACATACGTCGGCATACACTAAGGCTATACGTTGTAGTGTGACAGGCCCTTAATGGAGCCTCTAATAGCGTGCATCTACCATACAATAGACGAGATCACCGTTCCGACTGCGCATGCGCTGAAAACGGCGCTGGCAGCAAAGCAAAGGCGTACATCTGTTGAGTTTGCCGATACGCATAGGGCAAAACTTCGATTTTATTCAAAATTAATCAAATACATAACAATTTGGCACAAACATGGATGGATGTATGCTATATATTAATATAATGAATATGTTTAAGACACAACTCTCCATAATTAAGCATGTTGAGCTAAGAAACATACAATTTCAGTCACTTTACAGGCTGATGTTTACATCACCATTGATTAGACATAAGTAATTCTTGTTCTAAATATTAATATGTCAAATGTGTGAACAGAAACTTGTTTCAAAGAAATATATAACCAATATCTGATTAACCCTACTCATTTTCTATTTCTACAGATGTCATTAACCATAGGATATAAATAAAAACATGAATAAAATAAGTGAAACTGACTCTAGCTATGGCTCTAACACTAGTCTGAGTGCCCAGATTTGTCGAAATCTAAATGCACATGGCATAAGATGTGCTGATCATATTGATGGAAATGCAATGCTGGATAAAAGATTAATATCTTAATGTATTATATATATATTTTTTAGTTAGTGTTCTATGTTTCAAACAAGAGTTGAGATGAGCTGAAACTAGCACATTTCATAGCTGCACCCAGTGTATTAGCATGTGCCATGTGCTTCTCGCTGGTTTGCTTTGCTTTGATGCATCCAACAATGCACCGCGCCGCTATTACGGAGGCTCTGTTGCACCAAATACTTACCGAGGGGTTCTATGTTACTACTGTACTTAGGCAGACAGAGGAATACGGTAGAAAAGTGGCATCAGCACCAAGTGACACTGCTTTACCCCCCCCCCCCCCCCACCACCACCACCTCCCCCAACTCCCTCTTTTTTTCAATTTAAAATGTTATTTTGTATTCAAAGAGAAAGAAATAACATATTCGCTTCCGGAATATGAAATCACACATTACAACAACAAAACAGGGCGGGGGATTAAAAAAAACTGTCGAGTCATATTGCTGAGCGATATTGTAAAGATATTATATGCAATAGTATCTCGGCAATTCTGAATCCAAGGTAATGTCCTTATTTACCAGGTGTCCCGTTATCGAAGGGATGGTGAAATGGGACAAAAACAATTTGCACCTTGAAAAGGTGTTCGTATATAGCAGGTCTTCGTCGCTAAATACAGGCACTACTCTCTCTCTCTCTCTCTCTCTCTCTCTATATATATATATATATATATATATACATATATCCATAATATATATGTGATGTATAACGAATTATGCGAATATAAAGATATGTAAGGGTTAATTATAATTATTATTATTATTTGTTATACTCCGTCAGTCCAACACTGTACCAGTGGCTCCACCTGTCCTCTTCGCCTCCACCGGATGTAGACCAGTGTCAGTCGCACCGGAGGATTTATATATATATATATATATATATATATATATCTAGAGAGAGGTGTAGATTGTGTATAGCTGTAGCCGTAGAGTGATCCGTATAGGTAGTCCGTAGGGAACTGTAGACACAGGTAGCAAGTAGACTGTGTACAGTTAACTCAAAGTTTTGAATGGCAGTGTGGACGCTCTGGGTGATCGTGACACACTGAGGCAACCACCAACAACATGTGTAGGGGGGTCCTGGCCCACCTGGTGGGTGTGCAGGGTACTATCCTGTGAGCCCCCCCCCCCCCCCCCCAGGAGCCCCTGGGTGGCAGCACTGTGCAATTCGGTTACATCCGCATATACGTTGTATATACGTGGGTATATATATATCTAGAGAGAGAGAACAACTGAAGTAGACCGACCTACCTCCACCCACTCTGTGGACCCAATCAGACCGAACTCCTCTGCTCCCCAAGATGCAAAGATGATAGTTCTCCTCGGCTTCCAGCCTGCAATTTCACACGAATAAAAGAACACGTCACGGAATACAATTCAACAGGAAAATCTCAATGGAATCTTATTATTAAACTAAGATTCCATGCACACACAAAACAAAGGGATACGAAATGCATAATGTATCAAGTGTCAGGTGACAGTAAGATTTCAGTCACATAAGTAATTTAATCTTTAAATGGATACATGCATATGTATGTTGTGTATCCATGGCTCCTGGATATGCAAAACAAAGCTATACGATTTGCATAATAGGCCTACGTAATGTGTCAAGTAACAGTAAGATTTCTGTCACAGTAGTAATCTTATTTTTAAACTAAGATTTCATGGATACACAAAAACCAAGGTGTATGATAATTGATATGTGTAATACGTCATATGTCAAGTGACAGTAAGATTTAAGTCACAGCAGTGATTTTATCTTTAAAGTTAAACTAAGATTTCAGAGATACACAAAGCAAAGCTATACGATATGTGTAAAGCCTGGTACACACCTCCCGTATACGATTCACGCGCTAAAACTGACTGCCCGATGCGACCCGTCACAACCCGACCCATCCCGTTTCTCGACTAATGCCCAGTACACACCTGCCGTATAAAACCTAAAACTGCCCGATTCATTTTTCGAATCTTATACTTAAGCCCTAAAACTGAGTTTTAAGTCGCGAATCAGAAGGCTCAGATGTGTTAGGGGGTCACACACCTAAAGACTGAAACCGACTAAAACTCAAACTTAGTCGCAAAACGGGCAGTTTTAGGTTTTATACAGGAGGTGTGTACCGGGCATTATATGTCGCGTGTCATCGGAGGGATGGTCAAATAAGGTTTAAAAAAAACTAAACAGTCTGTACATTGGCAAGGGCAAAGACAGCTAGTTCTCAATGTAGGATAAGGACATATGGCAGGTGTACACAATACACATGTCGGACCTGAAACCCTATTTGTCCGTATGCCACACCTCCCAAAGGGTAGACTCTCACTGATCGCAACTTTGACCGATCGGATTCCCCGCAACACGCACCAAGCATACGATTTGCTTGTTTGGTGTTGCTTTCCATCCTAGCAACATCTAAGGTCATATCAGGACAGGTACTGGCTTGTGACAGTGTACACTCATGGTGACTTTATAGTGCTGGCCCACTGGGAAATCAGGCCACCGGCACCATGACCTGATATCCCACTCAGCCACATTATCCTGACACTGACCCAACCAGACCTTGCCCTATCCTTTTCATGCCAAGCACCAGGCTAGGAAGTGACAAATATCAATTTTAAAGTCATTGGTTTGACTCGACCAGGAACCGAATTTCCGACCTTCCGCACGCGAGGCCTGCGCTCTACCGAATAGGCCGCCACACCCGGTGGCGAAGCATGCATTGAATAGCATGACATTTGATATTTGTGGCTACATAGCCTGACGCTCGGCATTACTAGAATAGAGCACGGAATGGTTAGCTCAGTATCACTGTCAGCATAATGTGACTGAGTGGGATATCCGATGTTTTGCTATAACTTCCAATTAATAATAATAATAAGACAGTCTTTTGTTATATATAATGCTGTATAGTGCATTATATGAGTATGAAAAACAAATCTGGTCGCCATTTCCTATTTTACCGAAAATCTCGCTTTAGCGAACCACACTCCTGGTGTCGCCTAGACTCCATTTCCTCTCTCTCCCCCCCTCTCTCTCTCTCTCTCTCTCTCTCTATATATATATATATATATATGCTGTATAAGAATTATACGAGTATAATAACACGGAATACTATGCTATCCTAGCACCCACACACCAGTGATCAGGTGCTGGAACCTCACCTACGCATCTACTGCTCATGCCTCAGCGCCGAGCGGTGGCGCCACCGCTCGCCTTCTCACTGTCCTACTCACTTGCCGCTGAGAATTTATATATATAGACTGGCAGGTACATAATACATATACACCGCCTATATATATATATATATATATATATATATATAATTTATATGCATCCTATATAAAAATATAAAGATATAAAAAGCTTCTGAGTGAGTGGGGCGGATGAAGTGTCCCGCCCCATACATGGGGGAAGCGAGGTCCATGCTGCTAGTCCTACCCGCTCACCAACCCCTAGCCGGAGTGGGTGGGTGGGGGTGTGGGGTTGGACCACTACAGAGCTTATTACACACGACAGAGGTTTAATCACTATCCATATATATACATATATATATATTTATATTTATATAGGCGGTATATATATATATATATATATATATATATATATATATATATATATATATGTCTATATACACATCTGTTACTAGTTAGCTAGCTGTGAATGGTTTTGCTGTTCATGATATACGGTTATCTTTACGTTTTCCCCGATCCATTAAGACACTCCTCGGCCGAATCACATTCAACAACAGTAACAACCTCGACATTTGTTACTTTGTATCCCCTTAATTTCATTTAAATCGATATTCTATGTTATCATCGATCAGGTCCCCAAATATAGTGCATGCATGATGGAGGGCTTAGCGGAGGCGATAAGAATGGCTGTCTTCTGGAAGGCGCTTCCCGCCTCGTATCTCCACAATGAGCTTTCTTTGTTGTTGCTTTTTTCTCTTATTTAATATTCTGGTACCGAACAACAATTGCTACTAGCTGTAGAAGAACTGGAGACCAGCTGGCGTTGTCGCTATAGATCCCAGCATTTCTTGTAAAGGCTGTTTCATCTACGCAGCTGGTACCGCGCCTAAATCCCACTGCGCTTTTACAAATGATATAGCAATTAACATCGATGCGACAGTTTGGTTTATTTGGGGTTTCACGTCCTAGCAACACCCGAGGTCGTATCAGGACAGGTACCCGATTTGTGATACTGCACGGTCATGTTGGCCTCATAGTGCTGTCCCACTGGGATACCATTATAGACCGGACGAATCGATAGAGCGCAGGCTTTCCGTGCGGAAGGTCGGGAGTTCGAATCCCAGCCGAATCAAAGCACTGACTTACAAAATTGATACTTGTCGCTACCTAGCCTGATGCTCGGCATTAATATGATAGGGAAAGGACAGTATCAGGATAATGTGACTGCAGGTGGACTGGTCTCCCAGTGGGGCAGCACTATAAAGTCGCCATGAGTGCGCACTATCACAAGTCGGTACCCGTTGTGATATGACCTCAGATGTTGCTAGGACATAAAACAACAATGAACAAACAAACGATGTCAGTGTATGTGGTGCTGTTGAGAGGCCTCGTCTACGAATGTACACTAAACACCCTGGAAACAGACACGTCGTCTGCTTACTCAAGTTACTGTAGATCGTCTGCTTACCGTGCTTCTTGATAAGGACCCCAACTGCCCTGGAGACCTCCAGCATGGTGGCCGTTCCACCTCCAGGGTCGACCGCCCCGCGTCCCCAAGCGTCTCGGTGGTTCCCGAGCATGACGAGCCGGTCTGCAGCGGAAAGCGCGGGAAAATATTCACTAAGGAGTCGTCTGCTCCGTCCATGACATGAACAATGCATATTCTATGCATATATATATATATATATATATATATAAATATATGCCTAAATATATGACTATACATATGCATATATATACCTATACATATGCATATATATGCCGATGCACATGCACATGCATATGCATATGCATTTATGTATATATATATATATAGATATATATATATATATATATATATACATGAGTATGCACATACACATTCATATGAGACCAGACGGGCTGGCTGAATGAGTTTAAGAGCGTCCGCCTTCCGTTTTGGGAGCCCTGCTAGTTCGAACCTTGGTTGAGTCAAACCAATGACTTAAACATTGAGACATTGTCAATTCCTATATAGCCAGGCGCTCAGCATTATTAGGATAGGGCAAGGACTGGTTGGCTCAGTGTCAGGATAATGGGACTGAGTGAGATATCAGGTCATGGTGCTAGTGGCCTGGTCTCCCAATGAGGCAACACTATAAACTTGCCATGAGTGTGCACTGTCACAAGTTGGTACCCATCCTGATTTGACCTTAGATGTTACCAGGACATAAAACTCCAACAACCAACCAACGTATGTGGTGAACAGGGCGAGTAACCATACACATGAAGGGAAGTAGTCTGCTCCTCTGAGAGCTTATTCGAAGCGTTTTAATTGGTGCTATTGAAAAGAGCTTTAATTATTATAATGAATGGCGCTCAATTCGGACAGTGAATTGATTTCTACAAATGCAACAAGAGGAACTGCTGCTCCATATCGACTGGGATTATCTTCAGCCAATTGTTTACACGTACCAGGCTCAATGGCTCCCTTGACAATGCCAAAGACATTGTAGATGTTGCGTACCACCAGCTTGTTGTTCACTATTAATCGCACTTTCCTGTAATTAAATGAGAATAATGTAATATTAAGTTTCGGAAACAAAGCTATCGTGTATTTTTAATTCAGGAGATTTATAGACGGGATATGTGTAATCTCATTATCCAGTTTTCCATTTTGTGTCACTAGAAACACTACGCCGTCCTGCTATGACCTTAGATGTTGCTAGGACGTAAAACAACAACAAACAAACAACAAACAAAGAAACACTACGCCAATGGTGATTAGCGTCCAATCTTAACTTCAGATTCCCGAGGGTTGCTTAAAGGTCTGGTCACCTGAATATAATTATATGTATTCTTTGCATGAATATTCACTATATCCGAACAAAAATAGTCAATTCTAGATATATTAACGGCATTGTATGTCTATATAACTACCCAAGAATAACGATAATTCGGTATAAATAATGGCACTATGCAGATCAAACCCTACCTATGTATATATATTAATTATTATATGTATATATATATTATATGTATATGTATATATACAAATATAATATACATACACACATAGACAGACATATAGTATATACGCACATATATAGGCCTACTTATAGACAAACATACATATGTATGTGTACTATATAATTTATTATCTGGATATAAATAACGGCAGCCCCTTAATGTTTCTCTCTAACCACCCTAACCTCCATGGAATTCACTGGGGAGTGGGCATTCTCTCCTACCCGCCTCCTCTACACCGTGAGCCAACAGTGATTCTGCTCACTTTCAAAACTGATATATGCATATATAAATATACTATTTATTCATATGTCCCATTGTTCCATGTGTTATTATGTCAAATAGTTAGACAATTGGGGCATGTCAAAAATAACTTCAAGTGCTGGTATGGATATTAAAATTAGTATAGCCAAAAAAGCAAACATATTAATATATATATATAATTATATATATATATATATATACACAAGGAGAGAGAGAGAGAGAGTGTGTGTGTGTGTGTGTGTGTGTTCGGCTTGCATGCATTTATTTCAGTATGTTTCCAACCTGTTCTTTTTTTGCTTTCCACCGAGGCATCTCAATTGCTGGTTTTCATCGACCCACCCTCGCTGCCAATCAAACCAGTGACTCGGGCCAAGGGGCGTGTCTTCGGAGACCTGCCCTAGCAACGCGATGGCGCCGTTGGCGCTGATTGGCTGGACGGGGATCCGGGTGAGCACGTCCCGCTCTATGGCCTCCTTGCTGCGATGGACGGCGTAGTCTAAAAACACTCAAAGGAAAAACCACCACTGTTTTATTTGTACGGCATTCACCTCCTACCGACGTGGAGTTGGTTGGTTGTTGGAGTTTTATGTCCTGGCAACATCTGAGGTCATATCATGATGAGTACCGATTTGTGACAGTGCACACTCATTGTGACTTCATAGTGCTGCCCCACTGTGACTGGGAGACCAGGTCACCATCACCATGACCTGATATCCCACTCAGTCACATTATCCTGACACTGAGCCAATCAGTCCTTGCCCTATCCTAATAATGCTGAGCGCCTGGCTAAGAAGCAACGAATATCAATATTGTACGTCAATTATTTGATTCGACTGGGAATTTAACTCCCGACTGTGCTTTACCGATTTGGCTACCGTGTCCCCCACTTATATGGATTCAAGCGACATTCGATCAATTTAAAATATATTGAAACTCGATAAAGCACCCGTACTGGTGGGCCTTTCTGTACCGTCAGTAGTGATCAATGGTGGGTTAGAGTAACAGGGGTTTATGGCCCTGTCACACTACGACGTAACGACGTCAGCGTAGGCACAACGTGAAAATAGTTAGATTGCGTTGAAAATCTCGGCGTAATATGCAAATTCGGGACGTCAATGCCACGTAGTTGACATGAGCGTAACGTCGGTATAGCATCATGCCAATGCGAGAGGTCAAAGGAATTATGTTTTATGTAAACGTGATGCTTGCGAAACCCCAGCGCGCGACGTCAGCCTAGCGTGACAGTAGCGGCCACTTAGCATTGCTTAACATTGTCATGTCACGCTTAACGTTGTCACGTCATGCTTAACATTGTCATGTCACACTTAACGTTGTCACATCCGACACAACCGTTTTACCCCACGTGAGTCAACGTCGACCAACCGAGAGGCTGGCGTCAGTCCAACGTCGGCAGCGTGAGCCGCAAAGTCATCCTCCCTGTGCGTCACTATGACGTAATGCACCGTTCATCTAACGTAGCCGACACATCCCTCCCGCACATCTAATGTTGGCGTAACGTCAGTGTGATGTCACCCGAAAGTCAGAACATCACGTCGAGCTACGTCAAAAGTTTTGGACATGTTGAAAACCTTGACGCGCCCCGACGTAACACGACGTAATATGACGTAGCTCAACGTCAGTTTAACATCATTCTAACGTCATCATAACGTAACCCAACGTACTTCAATGTAATGACTAAAAGTCACCTACGCCAGGCTTACATTGGCTCTTATGTTGTGGTGTGACAGCCCTTTTAGGTTCTATATATGCAGGTACACCACTGCGTACCACCTGAGAATACAAATTTTATTCAAATATATGATGTTTTATAGCTTTGTAAAATTCCTTTTCGTCTTATTCTAATAGCTTTTTATTCCGTCTGCATACGACCTGAAAATCCCAAACTAGGCCCCTGGTGAGTTTCGGTGTTTCTGACAAAAAGACTACCTGAATCCAGCAATGTGGTTGGAAGGATGGTAACTAAGTTATTAAAATTATATATAATAACTAAGCCACCATCCCTTCCATCAATAGTTACTGCCCCAGCACTGTCTCTGTGACAGGGATGCTAGATAGTGTCGAAACCAGGCCTCTGGCACCATGACCTAATTTCCCGCTCAGTCACATTATCCTGACACTGAGTAAACCAGTCCTTGCTGTATCCTAAGAATGCCGAGCGCCTGGCTTATGGTTTATGGAAATAACCACATAAATTTGCAATCTAATATTCTAAATATAAATATTTTTATATTCATATATCATAGTGTGCTACTTTTAAGATGAACATTCATAAAATCATGTTGATTAACATACCTTAAAGAGCGATTTTGAAAGTTTCTGTGGTGGCCATCTTGTGTGGGCTTTTTTGCATTCTCTTTCAATTCCTCAACTCTACACCAATACAAATAACCAACACAGATAAACAATGCACACACACAAACTATGGCGGCCACAGAAAGCTCTCGGTTAGACTTTTAATGTCTATTAAAGCTGCATAGTCCGATGAAGCATCAAATTTTCAAAACCAAAACAATTATCTGGAATTGATTCTACATATCTAACTTAGATACTGATGCATGTATTAAGCATTTGTTGCCGCATAGCAGGGAATACTGAGGCAATGTAATATAACCTGTTACTGCTAAAGCCTATGGTGTCAGAGTTTTGGCAAGCTTGCCAAAACTAATTTGACATGTTTGACATGTTTGCACTTCAAATATCTCAAAAGATAACTGTTTAAAATAAACATGACTTGAAGCTAAAATAAGGTCGATTATAACGGTCTATTTATCTCAGAAAAATTACAGAAACTCAACATCATCGGACTATGCAATTTTAATGTGCATGATTTAATAAATTATTCATCCCAGAAGTAGCGAGCTATGATATATAAGTATTTGAACAATATATTTAGCATAGTTGATTGCAGATTCACGAGGCCATGACCAAGCCTTCCAACACTTGTCCTTAAAAGGCTTGTCTCGCAGCCCTGTCACAGAGACAGTGCTGCGGGAGTAACTCTAACTATTATAGTGGTCTGCACTGACCTCTCACTGTCTCATGCAAGGAGCCACATAAACAGGTGGGGAGTGGATAGGGTGATGACAACAGGGGACCTAGGTGGTGTAATGGTTAGCACACTAGTCCAGGATGCAAGAGATGTGAGCTTGATTCCTGCTCTAAACACAATATTACCCATTTTCATCATCCCCATGACACTGGTCACCATGAAATGGATCCTGTACAAGCAAACATGCTCTATATGGTTGTTGAACCTACCCTGTGCATGTATATATATATGTAAGTGCATTGCTTGTATGTATGTAATTGTAAGCATTAAATGACTTAAACATTTTAAAGGACTTACAATTACATAGGGACAAGTATAGTAGTATGTACTGACCTCTCAGGCATGGAGCCACTTAGACAAGTCGGCCGTGGGTAGGATGATGATAGCAGTGAGCCTAGGTGGTGAAATGGCTAGTAATGGTTAATATACTAGCCCGGAATGCAAAAGATGTGGGTTCGATTACTACTCTAAGGGCAATATTTCCAATTTTCACTCACGACACTATGGCGAACACTGACTGACCTTTGGCGGGAAAGCCGGGGTTGCGCGGGTCTCCGCTTATGCTGTACATGGCACCACGCTCAGTGGCGTCACCTGGGAGCCACCACGTACTCGGGTAGGTGGCGTCACGTCCCTCAGGTGCATTCTGGGCCATGTCTGGGAAGATCAGCAGCCCCGCCGCGCCATATTTGGCCGCTATGTCAACCTATGCAGAAAATAATAAGTGAATTTATGAGTTGGTTGTTGGAATTCTACGTCCTGGCAACATCTAAGGTCATATCAGAACTGGTACTGACTTGTGACAGTGTACACTCATGGCAACTTTATAGGGCTGCCCAACTGGGAGATCACGCCACCAGCATATCCCACTCAGTCACATTATCATGACACTGAGCTAAGCAGTCCTTACCCTATCTTATTAATGCTGAGCGCCAAGCTAGGAAGCGACAAGTATCAATTTTGTAAGTCATTGGTTTGACTCAACCTGGAATCGAACTCCCGATCTCCCGCACAGGAGGACTGCGCTCTACCAGTTCGGCCACCCCGTCTGGTGAATTTATGAGTAAGCATTGTTATAGGACTAGACTTTTTTTTTTAGCGGCGTCCCCGTTTTTGTGTCTTACACAAAGAAGTTGTCCAAAGGGGTGTCTTTTAAAAAATTTAAAATTCGGTAATTATTCCTTCCATGCTGTCCCAATTCATTAGTTATTTCACCAATATCTAATTCAGAGATACAGGGCCAGATGTATCTAAGCATTTTGGTTTCTACATTGGACAATAAAACTTTAATAGAATTATGAAAATGGAATGAAGTGTGAATAAGAAACATTGCCAGCTGGTGCAAACCTTACTGAACCTGGAAGTTGTGCCTGACCGGGTGAGGACTATTTTCCCAGACACATTGATGCCATACGTTGACCACAGGAACTCGTAGTCACTGTCGTTGCCATAGTTTGCATAAACAAGGTCTCCCTACAACGAAAACAATTAGCATTTACGTGAATCATATAATTATATCCACACAAAAAAGGCCGTTCAAATCGGGTCTTGAAAGATAGATTCTGGCGGAAGTTTGGTTTGCATATGATTGAATATTTTGTCGCGGATTTCCTCTGGGATTTTTTTCTGTTATAGTCTATCACTTCTAGTTCAATATATTAAAATTTAAAATATACCTACCACTGCTTATATTTTAAATCAATATGAAACATACAATTGGAAGGGGACGAGTGTACTAGTCTGCACTGACCTCTCATGCAAGGGGCCGCATACACAGGTAGGGATGGATAGCGTAGTTGCACCAGGGAACCTAGGTAGTGTAATGGTTAGCACGCTAGCCCCGGAATTGCAAAAAGTGTGTCTGAAGCTTGCTCTGGGAGCAATATTCCCCATTTTCATAACCCCTACGAAACAAGTTTGAAAAAAGAGAGATTGAGACAAAACCAGTGCTATATTTGAGCATTTTTAGATTGTCATAACAAACCCACCCCCGGCATGACTTTTCCACCGACATCCAACGCTGGAACCTAAACACTCACTTAAAAGGTAGCCTACTAGCGTGACAAAACCAGCAGCCTAGATCTACTTTATTTTACTATATTTAGATCGTCATAACAAACCCACCCCAGCATTACCTTTTCACCAACATTCAAGTTGAATTTCAATGCGAGAACCTAAAACGTTAGTGTGACCTAATGTTCAACTGAGCAGACAAGTAAACGTTGAATGACGTCACGAGAGCTACCTCCACGATGCCGGGTCTGGAGTAGGCGTAGTAAGGGAGGGTGACTCCCTCGGGGTCGTCGTACACGGACACTGGCTTCTCCGTGGTCCGGGAGTGGAAGACCAGGGACCCGTTCCTGTTCACAACCTCCACCTGCGAGAACAGACGAGAGTTGAATCGTCGACGGCGATGCTATCTTATGGCGTAAGACACTCACACACACGCACAGACGCACACACGCACACACTCACACACACACTCACACACACACTCACACACACGCACATACTCACACACGCACACACTCACACACACTCACACACTCTCACACACTCACGCACTCAAATACTCACACTCACACACAGTCACACCCACCGACACACATTCACACACACACAAACAAATATGGCCTCGCCAACTTTTCTGCATAAGCATATTTAGCGCTGAACGGAGAGGGACAACCAGCCACGGTTGAACTTGTCTGAGCCCTTTTGAACTTGCCTGAAATGGACTTTCCTCTTCTCGTTTTTGCAAGAACTCAGTGTCAGCCAATCAGAGCTGTTCTTTTTTATTGCAAATGGCTTCCCCCTATGGTGGCCATCATTTGCAATGAAAAGAACAGCTCTGATTGGCTGAGAACAGTTCTCAGTGTCAGCCAATCAGAGCCATTCTTTTTTATTGCAGGGGGCAACCATTTGCAATAGAAAAGAACGGCTCTGATTGGCTCAAATTATGGAAAGGTCCCAGTCGAATACATCAATTATTTTTTTAATAGTTTGATTGTTCAGACATTGTCACACATTTATGCATCGTTTGCACAGATTTAAGTGTTTGAAGTATATTTGAAATTTATCTACATCGACCACTGTTTAAATCACACAATATCAGTACTTAAAGGGTATGCTCAATATGGGACAGTGGTCACCCAATTTTTCTCCTTTCATCACTGTGGACCCTTATCCTTTTCTGGTGTTGTTTACAAAATGTTGGAGTGTCACAATGGAGAATCATGAATAGTTCTATGTTAATCGATTTGATCGAAGTGAAATTGAAAAAATCGATATTAAAAGAAAGAACACCAAACACGCTGATTGCGGACGTTTTGATAGGTTGCAGGTCCTTGTAGTATAAATGCTTTTAAAGGTGATGTAGTACCTACATATGAACGTAATTAAGTAATAAGGAAAGATCAATAAAATATCAGGCAGTATGATACCAAACGTATATAAAAGATACACTCCTATAAGTGGGGATGAATGACAACCGATTCTAAATAAATAAAGATCAACTGGGTTTGGGGTGTAGTCAACGTTCTGTTATTTTTAATTATTTTTTTAATATTTTGGTCTACACTGAAGCATGACATGCGGACCGCCATTTTTAAATCATGGAACTACAACAAACAAGTATTCTGATCTGACGCTCTTAAAGCTAGTATCTGATTGGATCCGATGTTCTAAATAAGGACCCTATTGTTAGAGAACAGTTGAAGGGAATATATGCCGTGAAGATGGAAGACGGAAAAGCTACAGTTAGGTCTACTAATAACAAGTTGGTGTCTCATTCTTCATTGCTTAGTGTCGTGAGTCCTCTGAACATACTATACTGATAAGGGAAAGTGAAGAATGTATCACCATATTGCACGAAGCCATAACCAAGTATTTTTACCGCAACAGTATCTTAATTAAAAATATAGATGATTAGAATTGTGGTTATACTGCAAAAAGTGCAATCATCGATAATATTTCATTCGCGTCAAATATGTTGTGGCACACAGAATATTATCTCCACACGAACGGCTACTGCCATATCTGTGGAGCGCAGCCATAGTTAATTATGGATAGTCGATTTGTGGAGCATCTTACTTAGTCTGACGTGGGAAATGGATATGGTACTGCAATCATTATCATGCACCAATTCACGAGAAGGAATCAGTATAAATGTGGCGCTTTTGCCCAAGTTCCATTTATAGAGATGGTCACCTGGTCTCAACATTTAGCCTATTCTTTACGTGGATATTTGTAGTGTCTGAACAACATAATCACATTCTGGAAATATTACATGAATATCTGTAATATCTTAACAAAATAATCACATTCTAGAAATAGTACATGAATATGTGTAATATCTGAACAAAATAATCACATTCTAGAAATATTACATGAATATCTGTAATATTTGAACAAAAGAATCACATTCTAGAAATAGTACATGAATATTTGCAATATCTGAACAAAATAATCATATTCTGGAAATATTACATGAATATTTGAAATATCTGAACACAATAATCACATTCTAGAAATAGTAGAGTAATAGTACATAAATATTTTGAATATCTGAATAACATAATCACATTCTGAAAATATTACATGAATATTTGAAATATCTGAACAAAATAATCACATTCTAGAAATAGTACATGAATATTTGTAATATCTGAACAAAATAATTCCATTGTGGAAATATTGCATGAATATTTGTAATATCTGAACAAAATAATGACATTCTAGAAATATTATCTACATTGCACTTAGAAGTTACAAGGACGTAAAAGTCCAACAACCAACCAACTATCCCAATCAGGGCTGGATGAAGGTACTAGCAACTCGGGGTGGCCACATAGGGTACAATGTGCTAAGAGGCCCCAAATATAATTCATAGAAATTCTAAATTAAAACAAAGAAATACTTATAAGGATTCCAAATTTCAGATTTTCCAAAATGCCAGCATCTCTAGGTCCGATACTGATCTCAATCGCCCTAATTTCCGAGAGCACAGCAGCTTACTAATTATATTTATATAACATTCCAACGGCTTATTTTTAGATAACATTCCAACTCACCCTGTTCGGATCTGAATGGTTGCCAGGATACGAAAGCAACGCAGGGTAGGCCTCGATACCGGCGTTGTCCAGTCCGTAGTTGAGCCAGATCTGTTTGAGTATCTCTGCCTGTTTCAGGTCCATGCGTGTACCCGCCACTCTGTTAACACTAGTCAGCCACCTGCAATAAACACACAGGGGAGAGTCACCCAGGTGTCTTATACAGTCAAACCTCTCTAACTCGACCGACCAGGGCACCGACTTTAAATGGTCCATTTAGGGAGGTGGGCGGTTTAGAGAGGTTTTTTTTATCGTTACAATGGTATTGTATTAGCAATCGCTTGGGACCCAAATAAAGTGATCGATATAGGGGAGTGGTCGATCTGTTGAGGTTGTCGGTTAGAGAGGTTTTACTGTGTATGTAAAGCAACGCTGTATGCAAATGAGACTTTAATTAATTCAAAGCGGTTATTGCCCGATATGGGGTTTGAGGTCAGAGGAACACAAACACAATATCATAAGCATTCATTCAATGTTTTCATTTTTTAACTTTTGCAAATCAGGGTGGTAACAAATAAAAATGTGAAAGAATCGCAATAAATAACCGTGAAAATACTGAAAATTGATATTGGACTAGCCAGTCCGATATCAATTACATCAGACCAGCTAGACCATTGAGCTTTCAACAGATATCACCATAGAGAGATAATGCGTTATTTGCACTATTTTGGCATTCCTTACAATATATTTATTAAATGTTTAAGTGGTCCGATGGTTTTAAGTTTTTGCCATTTTCTGAGATAAATACATTAGATTAATCATTATAGTCTACTTTGTTTGAGTTTGAAGAAACTTTTAATTTAAATGCCAAGCTTTAGAGATATTTGATGCAAAAATATGCCAAATTAATTTTAGCAAGCATGCCAAAACCCTGACATGTTAGGCTTCAGTAGCAACACGTTCTATTAAATTGGTGCGTTACACCCTTCTATGCAGCAACAAATGTTTAATAAGTGCACCAGTATCTAGGTTGGATATGTAGAGTCTAATCTAAATAATTGTTTTGATTTTGAAAATTTGATGTTTTCATCGGACTATGCAACTTTAATATTAGTTGATCGCGTGAGGATCCTATTTCGAAAGTAACATATTTTAGAGTGAAGTCCAGTGGGTTTTTTTTAATTTCTTTTTTTTGCATTGTGCTCGCCTTAGGTTATGCTCGATCCGTTCGGCCTTGACCTCATTCATCAGACTCTCGGCTATAAGCGGGTCAAGGTCACGGCCAATGTCCAGTCGCGCCAAACCGCTCCTGTTACGCGTGACATCATTTCCGGCGTTGCTTGAAACATTCGGGTGGACGCCGTTAGCGAACAGCCAGCCGAAAAGGAAGCCACAGGTCGCTGCCATGGCAACGATGACGGCTGAAGCCAGGACGCAGCGACGGGAGACGCTGGCATTGTGACCGAGGGGCTTACTGGTAACAACGGGGAAAAGGGGAGATGATTATAAACAACACTTCATTTAGCAATAAGGAACCTGTTACTGTTAGTGTTTGTCTTCTGCTGTTCTTTCAAGGTAATATATGGTGCTAGGTAGCTCCTATGAGGAGGTCAATTTGTGTGTTTGGTTGCTGGGGTTTCATGTCCTAGTAACATCGATGGTCATTTCAGAACGAGTGCTGACTTGTGACAGTGCACATTCATGGTGACTATGTAGTGCTGTTCCACTGGGAAACCAGACTGCCAGCAGCATGACCTAACATCACATTCAGTCACATTATCCTTAGCTGACCAGTGCTTTCCCTATCCCGCTGATTGTCAGGCTCGATATTGATAAGTATCAATTTTGTAAGTCATTGGTTTGATTCGGCCAGGAATCGAATCCCCAACCTTCCACACGAGAAGTCAGCTCTCACGGTATCATTATAATTGAAGCCCATTCTTACCAAGGCGTGCACTTATCTCTATAGAGTGCTGTGGTGGGCAACCATTATTGCCTAAAGTATCCTGTCATCTTTTGTAACTATCACCAGTTCGGACAGAGGGCGGTGTTCGAGACAAGTTCTTACCCATGGTATACTATCGTCTTTATAATCACTACCACTCTCGACAGGCTTGATGATCGGGGCCTCCAAGAGAAGTCTTGTAACGCGGAAAAAGACTGCATGACAGCCCCTGAGAGGAAGCTGAGGAGGCCCTTCAGATATTCAAAAGGTGCTTCTGGGCTCTTGGTGCCCCGGACCAATGTACCGGCTGACCCCACCCCCACCCCCACCACCCACCACCCTTTCATAGGCCGTGTTGATGATCATGGCATATTCTTACCTAAGGTATGACAAGATCTTTGCAATTACCGCCCCTCTCTGCAAATGGCAGGGGTCAGCACTAATGTTTGTCCTAAAATAAGCGGTCAGGTTGGTAATTACCAAAACTCCCTGCAGAGGGCACTTTGCTTTGATCTGCTATGTGAGTGCAGATCTTATCTCCCATCAAAGTAATCGTATGTCATAATGTCTAAATATTCTAAATAACTGTAGATAGGACACTCAGGCCTATTGAGTGTAATAGTAACAGTGTGGACAGTAGCAGTCTGTAACAGTATGGACGATAATGGAGGCACTGATAATACTATTCCTTACTGTAGTCATACAGACCGTATATGTCTATTCACTACACACCATGCATTGCCAGCAGTTATGTTCCGGAGAATGCTTTTAAGATATAATATAATAGGCCAATATAATAGACTAAATAAAACATGATTGCTGATCAAATAATGGGATTGACAAAATAAGAAGACCCTAACAACGTTGCTGTGATTGAGAGCCATGTAATGTGTTTGCTGTAGATGAGAGTCTGCTTTATTTAGGCTGGTCTTGTGTAATCCGGGATGGCGCAAGTGTGAGGCATACATCACCTTGTAATTCAAAATCAATATGAGGTCTACTCGCTTTATATTTCATCAGAAGCAAGGTCAATCACAGCCGGGATTTGTTCTGTGTATTTGTGGGGATAGAGTGTAAAAAGGGGGAGTGGTGTTGGTGAATTACAATGTATTCGATGAATCAAGCTAGTCCCCCCCCCCAGCCATATTAGTTCATAGTCATTTACATATATAATATAATCTAAGGTACAGGTTTACAGTGGGAAATGAATAGTGTTGTGATTCCATGGAAACGTGGTGTACATATAGACTACGTCACGGTTCCGACTGCACATGCGCTGAAAATGGCGTTGGGAGCAAAGCAAAGGCGTACACCCATCGAGTTTGCCGATACGTGTAGGGCAAAACTGGCATTTTATTCAAAATAACTAGAAATACATAACAATTTGGCATAAACATGGACGGAAGGATGCAATATAATAATATAATGAATATGTTTAAGACACAACTCTCCATAAACCATATAATATGAATAAAAACATGAATAAAATAAATAAAACTGACTCTGGCTATGGCTCTAACACTAGTCTGAATGCCTAGGTTTGTCTAAATCTAATAGCACATGGCATAAGATGTGCTGGTTATATTGATGTAAATGCAATGCTGGATAAAAGATTAATATCTTAATTTATTATATATATTTCTTTAGTTGGTATTCTATGTTTCAAACAAGAGCTGAGATGAGCTGAAACTAGCACATTTCATAGCTGCACCCAGTGTATTAGCATGTGCCATGTGCTTCTCGTGGCTTTGTTTTGCTCTGAGAAACCTGAAGCTGAGAGACATTAAGACCGACTCATGGACATCACTCTCACAGCAGAGAGCTAAATGGAGAGTGGCAGTCAAGTAATGAAAGCAGTCGCATCGCGACCGACAGCATGATGATGATGATGATGTTTTACTCTGATGCATCCCACAATGCACCACACCGCTGGAACTGTGATGTAGTCTATTGCATCTTAAGTGAAGATGAGTTATTGTGTTGGGAGCGGATGTGTTATTGGCAGAGCGCTAACTATGAGCTGGAGCTCAGCTTCAAGATACGACTAATGTGACCCCCTTGTCACATCTATCTTCCTGTACGCTTATGAATCATGGACCCTTATAATAGAGTTCCAAAGAAGAATTCAAACCATGGAAAAGAGGTGAGACTGTAATATACTACATATCTCATACAAATACTATGTTACCACCGAAGAAATCTGTGCCAAGATCCAGCAGGCCATTGAACTACACTGTGATCTGACAATTGTAAAGCGACGCAACCTGCAGTGGCACGGCCATATTTCCCATCCATCAGGTCTTGCCTAAGCCATCTTGCAAGGCACAGTGAAATAGGGAATAGGACAAGGCGGAGAAAGGAAGAGAGTGGAAGAGAAAATCAGAGAATGGACAGGCCTGGAACTTTACAAGTTAGTCTCAGAGGGCAGTGGAGAATAGAGGAAAATAGAGAAAACTGGTTGTAAATTCAGCTATGGTACGCAAATGACCCTCACGGTTAAGGGATTGCTGCTACTGCTGATACCTATTATTTAGTAGGTAGGTGCCTCTGGTTGTTAAGAGTGATGGGAATTGTCTCTCGAAATTGTAATCCTCCTGTGACACTAATGGAACTATTATCCTCATACTTGTATTATCCTTTTTGTCGGGAGGAAACCATTATGGAAATGAACGTAAATTAATTAAAATAACATCAAGTAAGAAAACTACCTATGCTATATGGTTACTGGTTGTCTCTGTCATACATTAGCTCAGCGATACTTTATGGTTTGTTCTTTCGGTGACATTCAGTTATTCATGATTCACTATTTTGTAATAAAGGGTCATGCAACGTTTTCAACATCTTCACGGTCATACAAACACAAAGAGTACTTTGGGATGAGGTAGGGTGTTAGACATGTGCAATTTTAATTTGTTTTAATAAGATGTTGATAAAATATTAACCACTTTTAACATTTTCAGATATTTGAGATATGGGCTATGGAGAACTACTCTATAATAAATTGCCTAATGGTCTATATAATGGTAGATGGTATGTAAAACCAAGGCATATAAGGTATATGTGGAGTTGGTGATCCATTACTAATTAAAGATAGAAATTGTATATCAATATAGATAGTGAGAGAGGGTCACTTCTTGACCTGAGAGAGGGTCACTTCTTGACTTGTGAGAGAGTCTTTGGAACTCTCCTCACATACCCCCTCCCCTCCAAGTGTTATTTATGGATCACTGCACACCAGACACAACAGGGCACTGTAGCCAGACCTAACCATGCATTGGTTACAAGGATATTGAACCCTCATTGGTGGATAGAAGAATGCCTGTCAGTGATTGGAAGACTTGATCATGTGATCACCACCATCTTGTTTACTGAAACTATATATACAATAAATGAAGGAGTCTCACTCTCCTACCTTTCACTGTATATCTACTTTCCTTCATTGCCTGTAGTGATTTTCTATTAGCCTATCTACACCACTCAAACTGTCAGCCGTCGACTTTACACACTGTAGCGTTCTGTCATCAAATGTTGATGTGCACAATTTTGTGCGAAAGGGTGTTTTTTTTGTGGATTTCCTTTTCTCTCAAAGGTAGCACAGTTTGTATGATCGTCAACATGTTGAAAGCCTTGGCTGACCCATAACAGCAGTACATGTTTTTGCTTATATGAAATGCCCAGGAACTGCCGTGTGTAGTGCTGTAAACATGCCGGCTGGTGGTGTGGGTGGTGTGGACAAGTCAAATGAAAGCAATACAGGTAATGAAGGAAACAGGTTAAGAGTGAAAAGTAAGAGAGTGAGACTCTTCAATTTATTGACTTATATAGGCTTTTCAGAATTCAAGATGGCCGTGGTCACATGATTCCATTCATCAATCACAGTACAATGCAGTGGTCACATGACTTAATCCTCCAATTAGAATACAATGCAGTGGTCAATGATCATAACATGTTCTTAGCCACGCTCGGAAGTGACACTCCCTCCAAAGACTATTCAATTATACAAATTCTATACTCAATGAATAATAGTTTACCAATTTCACACCTCCTCCATATGCCTTTGGGTTTTTATATTTTAACATTTATCATTATATAGACAGTTTGTAATGTATTATAGTACTTCACCTCGGTTCACATGTATTATATCGGACAATTTTACAGTGCAATACCCAGGTTGATACAAATAAAACTGATATCAGCCTCTTGCCAGTTTGATATATAATTTTCTTTTCATATTGTTAAGCAATGTGGAAATCCCAGCTTCTATTAATTTATATCAGATTTACAAACATTTGAAAAAAAGAAAATGGATAAGTAAATTATAAAGCTAATATGAGGGTTTGATTATTTTTTACTCTCTCGGGCTTCTGAGAAGTGTAATGCCACAGTTTCACTTCAGGGACTATGCAGTGTGGGTCAGGCATCAAACCCCATATCGGGAAATAAGTGGTTATGGCACCAAGAATGTGTGTGTAGATAATGTATGTGGGGAGGGTGGCAGTCATTTATGTCGGTAATGCAGGTGGCGCTTTTTGTTGCCCGGTGATGCATTGGTAGGTGCCGTGTCACTCCATTAACTCTAAAGGGAGTGTGTGTGCCAGATAGGGGAGGGGTGGTGGGGGGGGGGGGGGGTGAAGGTCTTTGGGCAGTACATGGGGGGAAGGAAGCACATCGTGCAAATCCATTAAAACAGTTTTGTTGAACCCGAGCTGGTTAAAAAAAATAATAAAGCATTCGAAAAAACTTTTTTTTAAAAGACCCTTTTTCTTCTTAATGTAAATTCTAGAACAAAATATATTCTAGGTGATGTTTGTGATTTGTGGGATGTTAAAGTATGTCGTCCAACCATTAGTAGACAGTCATGATATCATACCCTAGGGTCGATGCCCATGTCTGGATTTGTGTGTTGTTGTTTATTAGAGTTTTACGTTCTGACAACATCTAAGGTCATATCAGGACAGGTACCGACTTGTGACAGTGCACACCAATGATGACTTTACCCCTCTGATACCATGACTCGATTTCCTGCTCAGTCACATTATCCTGACACTGAGCTAACCAGTCTTTGCCCTATCCTAGTAATGCCGAACGTTAGACAAGGTATCAACAAGTATCAATTTTCTATGTCATTGGTTTGACTCGGCTGTGATTCGAACTCCCAACCTTCCACACGGGAAGCTTGTGCTCTTACCGATTAGGCCACCACATCCGGTCCATGTCTGGTTCTATCACTTAATCACTTACATACATAATACATGTCTTCTGAGTTGCTGCTTGCTGGTCCCTAGTGAGAGATTAAGCTTGGCTCTGGCGTGCTTACAAAACCCGAAGTGGGCTGGTGATCCCTCCAGGTCCCATTCTTCACTACAGGGCCTATGCCGTAAACTCGCTTTGACTCTATAGGACCAGACATGTTGGTCAATTGGGTAAGAGCACTTGTTTTCCTATGCGGAAGGTTGGGACTTGTATTCCCGGCTGAATCAAACCAATGACTTATGCCTGGCACATACCTCCCGTTTACGATTCACGCACTAAAACTGACTGCGAATCACGACCCCGACCCGTCCCGTTTCGCGACTAAAACTGCCCGATTCGTTTTTCGAATCCCTTGCAATTTCAGTTTTAACCCCTAAAACTGAGTTTTAAGTCGCGAATCGCAAGGCTCTCTCTCTTTAGCTTTCTTCACATGGTGACGTCACAGACAATAGGTATCTAAGTAGGTAACGGGTAGATAGGGGTTGATCCTTGCAGAAGAGGCAAGCGCACGTATATATTCACAATGGGATATAAATGAGAATATTTCTGTAAATAAAAAATTATCAATGTGCCTAGCGGCAAGGGAAGGAGTGGCGAGGGAGGGGGGGGGGGGTTCTTGACAGGGGTTGGGTCGTCAGGTTACATGGCGCTAGTGGTTTTGTCTCTCAGTTAGGCAGCACTATAACATCGCCATAAGTGCGCACTGTCACAAATCGGCACCCATCCTCATATGACCTTAAATGTCGCCAGAATGTAAAACCCACAGAAACAAAGAAATATTAGTCAATGTTCATTCCAGAGACACTCGGGCATCAAAGCCCATATCGGGTTATAACTTATTAATAGATATCTAAGCTCACACAATACCATGTTTATGGTTCAGTCAGGATAATGTGACGTAGTGGGATAACAGTTCATGGTGCTGGCGGTCTGGTCTCCCAGTGGGGCAGCACTATAAAGTCGCAATGAGTGCGCACTGTCACCTGTCAGTATCCATCCTTCTATGACCTTAGATATTGCCAGGATGTAAAACTCCAACAACCAACCAACCATCCCTTCCTCTCCCACCCACTCATCCACATATACATTCAAAATGGCATTGATGTGTTGGTAAGTATTGCGCGTTGCATCGGGTAGGCCTTGGTGGACGTGAGAGACTACAGAGGGTAAAGGTCACCCACCGCAAGCTTTGTGGGCCGACAACACATCACGTGTGCTGCACCTGTACCCTTGTACCAATGCGCAAAGGCGGTGGCGTGCCTGTTTTATGCCCTATGTATCCCTGACACACTCTTGCCTCGCACGAACCTCGACACAGCAGCGTCCGTGGGGCACCCAACCCTTCCCCATCAGAATTCTGCTTTTATATGCTTCTAAGGCCGTGTATCCTTAGACTGTCACCTTGTGGCGTGTTCCATTGTGGCGTGCTCGCTTGTGACCTTGTGACGTGCCACACAGACTATGAACCTGTGCTTTGTTTAGGCCATGTATCCATAGACTGCTCCCTTCTGTGCCCATATGCACCAAGTTGTGCTAGTCGTAACCGGAACTAGGCGCTAACTCCGGTCAGCTAGCTCCGGGTAGTGGGGGGTCCACGAAAAAGATAAACTGGTATGCCCCAATGTTTTAGCTGGGGCGGATAGCTGACCGTGAGTTTATTTATAGATTTGGGAATTCCCTCCAGTCGACAATATGAATAACGTCGCCAATGCAGCGCGAGTGTTAATAAGGGTTCGATTTTATGGTTAAATTGATAAGATTTCACTTATTGCATATGTAATTCTGTTAAATAAGACAGCATTGAATAGATTTGGGCCTAATATATTGCCGCCGATTCAGCGGCGGCGGCGGCCATGTTTATTTGACGTTGGACTGTATGGATATCGATGTCGCTGCAGCGGCGGCGATTTGTTTACTTTACACTCGTCGATTCGAAAATATTAATATAACCGCCGTTACGGCATCACCGTTAATCTCGCTTCGATTTTAGGGTTAATTTAATGAAATTTCACGATTTGCCTATGTAATTCTGTTAAATATGATCGCATTCAATAGATTGAGACCCACACACACACACTAACCGCCCCGGCTAGCAGTTAAACCTGATTTGATAATGGTTTAGCTTAGCCTAGGCTATGGTCCGCGGTTTGTGCTGGCACCAATTGATGCCTACGGATTTTCCACAGTTAGCCCTGTGGAGATAGTCAAACCACGGTTAAGGCCCTAACTCCGATTGGTGCATACGACCCCTGGTGTGTTCTGTTGTTCTGTGTTCGCTTGTGACCTTGTGACATGGCACACAGACAATGAACCTGTGCTTTGCTTAGGCCGTGTATCCATAGACTGTTCGCTTGTGGTGTGTTCCCTTGTTTTGTGTTCGCTTGTGACCTTGTGATGTGCCACACAGACAACGAACCTGTGTTTTGCTTAGGCCATGTATCCATAGACTATTCCCTTTTGGTGTGTTCCCTTGTTCTGTGTTCACTTATGACCTTGTGACATGCCACACAGATAATGAACCTATCCTTTGCTTAGGCCGTGTATCCATAGACTGTTCTCTTGTGTTCCCTTGTTCTGTCTGCCTTGTGACTGAGAACATAGAGAATGAACATGTTTCTTGTCTGTGTGGGGTGTTACAAGGTCACAAGCGCCACAAGGGAACAGTCTATAGATAGAGCTACACGACCTTATATCACATCTAGCAGCACGGCCCCTCTACCTGTTATTTGATAACACGCACAAATTATTTGCCTAGCCTAAGTCACATCGATTTTTTTGTTTGTTTTGTTTTGTTGGAGTTTTACGACCTGACATCTAAGGTCATATCAGGATGGGTACCGACTTGTGATAGTACGAACTTATGGCGACTTCATAGTGCTGCCCTACTGGAACACCAGACTGCTGTCACCATGATCTACTCAGTCACATTATCCTGGTACTGAGCTAATCAGTCCTTACCCTATCCTAGTAATTCCGAGTGCCAGGCTGGGTAGCGACAGGTATCAATTTTGTACGTCATTGGTTTGACACGACCAGGAATCGAACTCCCGACCTTCCGCACGGGAATCCTGCGCTCTACCGATTCAGCCACCGCATCCGGTCGTCACTAAACAAAGTTGGTTCAATGTTTGTTGCTTACGTTACAAGGAATGAATGTAGAACCCCGCTAGCTAGTTATATGTGAACCCTGTCTGACTGGACTCATCGATGTATTGAAAACATGAAAATTTCTTTCCAATGATCTTACATTGACCTGAAACTGTATGCGGAATTCCAGGTCCACGATCAACGAGGTTTGTGTAAAATTGTCGTGTTGTGTGAGTCGGACCCAAACAAGTCACAACATTCAACTTTCTCTCGGTCGATCTAACATGGCCATCTCCTGTTCCCTCTTTCTCTATCTCCCTCTCCCTCTCCCTCTGTCTGTCTCTCTCCCTCTCTCACTCTAAACTCTCTCCCTCCATCTCTCCCTCTCTCCTCATCTCTCTCTCTATATATATGAAGTGGGCGAGACTATACTCGAGCTGTGGCCATTGCGGGCTTGGGTCGAGTACCCTCATTTGGAAATGCGGGCTGCTCACCAAGACAAACCCGCATTGGCCATCAAATGCGGGGCAGGGTTCACTGCTGTAACTCGTTGCTAGGAGACACAGGTTGCGACTCTCCTAGCAATGTAGGAAGGTCAAACGCTCGAGCTCAGACCGATCGGACGTGCCTTAAGCGTGCTCTGATGTTTCAGACAAGATTTAGGCTTTAATTGTCGGAATTCCACACTTTATTAACTTAACAAAATGGGAAGGGATGTATTTATTCATATTGAGCGTTATTGAAGAACTTAGATTGTACCAGTAGGAACAGAAATAAAATTGTGAGCTCTATAAAGTGATTGAAACGTTCCTTGCATTCCTTACTATCCTCCAGTCCCTTGATATTAATATTCCATTATTATCTATATAATTAAGGGCCTTCTGCCCGGCAGGCTGTAAGAAGCTGATCACCCCCCCTCCGGGGAAATAATAACCACCTTCTTAATACCAGCATGAATTACTGTAATAACACATAACTGAGTAAAGACTATCTAGGCTGTTTATAAGTGTCAGCGGCTGCAGAGTAGACTGTCTGCTTTGTTTTGGATTACATAAAGTACTATAACACACTATATGGCGGGAAGGAGAGCCAGTAAATTAAGGAAATAACTAATATACATCTATTAAATGTGGGAGAGGGTCAATCCGTATCTCTATGGCACTCGGGCTCTCCGCCCTTAGCCCGGGTTTCATAGCATGAAGGTGGTCAACCGGCGGTGGGATGAGAGGCAGTGGCAGCCCGCGGAAGGGCTAGGAAATTCACATAGAATTATTACGGAAACATTTCGGCACGATATCTCACCCTTCAACCTAAACCTCTAAATCCTGTGTTAAGCCCGCTTCAAACCAGCCGACATTTCTACTTGAATCCCCATTGAGTGATGATCGGGAATCCCTATTTCAGAAAAAGCACTAAACTATCCCTCTAACCTCGATGATTTTCCCGATATAGTTCATATTGACAATCCGCTAATGGTGTCACAACTACAGCTATATAATTGTATTCCAACCTGGATGAAGGAAGGATCCCCGCTCCCAATCTCTGAGCACCGGAGCTCAAACGTGAATTGTCGGTTAGTGTGAGTCGGGCTCTGTACACACACCGAGTCAGAAAAGCCAATGTCCGGAGTCATTGTGACCGCGTACCCTGCTCATGCGCATCTCAGCCACATCCCGCCGGTCACGTGGTATCCGGTAGCAGCAGTTTATGTCGCGTCCACCAATATCCAGCTCACATCTGGCTACCACCCCCTCCCTGACCCCTGACCCCACGCACCTAGTCACTGCCTAGTCTGGCGCATGTATTGGGATAGTGTAACGGCTGGTTGGTTAGGTATCAGGAAAATGAGACTGAGTGGGATATCTGGTAATGTGTGCTAGCATCATGGCATCCCAGTCGGACAACACTTCAAAGTTGGTGTGAGTCGCACACTATGAAAAGCCTGTTTACCCTTCTTGATATGACCTTGGATATTGCTAGGATATATAACCCAGCCATTCACTCCATATATGTATATATCTCCATGTATATATATCATGTATATATGTTATGTATATACATATCGTGTATATATATCGTGTATATATATATATATCATGTATATATATATCATGTATATATATCATGTATATATATCATGTATTCATGTACATGACCTTTACTTCTCACTCACGAACACCACATCCTGCACATTTACTCAGCAGTACTTGAAGCTGCATAATCCGAAGAAAACATAATATTTTCGGAACAAAAACACTAAAATAGATTTTATCCTATAAAAGTTAAATCAATTTAAAACTCATTTAACATCTATTGCAGTTTGGTGCTCCGGTGCTATGCTCCTTTGCTCAAAAATTGACAAACGAAGGTTGGATCAAATGTGTTGGTGTGGACGCAGACAAAAATTTGACACGTTTTCACTTCAAATATCTGCAAAGTTAACTAAACCTATTAATATATATATAAAGTAATATTAATCAAAACCATTGGATTATAGAAGTTACGGCTGATCTTTCTACCAACTGACCAAGCCCCAGTAAAACAGATCCTTATTCTTTCCCATATTCTTTCCCTTCAAAACTTCTGCCAACACCCATACTACGTTCCCTTTAATGCTAGGTATGCAGGTATTGCAGGTATTGCAACACCTCAGGGAGTTTGATGCCACTGCCCTGCAGAGTTGTAAACCACTGCCTTGTGCTACAGGTTCTTGACAGAACCGAAGGCTAAAGCGTGCATTCCTTACACGCGGTATGCAGCATGCGGCATGTGGTATGCGGTATGCGAATGGCATGATTCCTTACACGCAGTATGCAGTATGCGGTATGTGGCACACGACTGGCTATATTTAAAAAATAAAAATAAACAAGTATACTCCTTACTGCACTGTATATGACGAACCAATCGCTACATGGACCGATCGGAAAAACGCATTCGCATTCACATTCGCATTCGCATTCGCATACCGCGTGTAAGGAATGTAGCCCATAGACTTCAAGGCATTTCGATTTGTTGTCGCATTCGCATACCGCATACCGCATACCGCATACCGCGTGTAAGGAATGTACCCTTTAGGGACGGTTGATCTATGGAACTCCCAACATCTTCCGACCAGCCATTGCAGGGACAAATAGTTTTGCGCCTGTCTTGACATGTTCTTGCCAGTGTGAAACCTCTATTTCCTCCCCGAGAGAGTGCCACTGGTAACTTGCAAAAGCCAGCAGCACTTCAACACTTTTGCAGGCAGCTTTCATGAAATGTACAACCACACAAAACATCACTCTCACAGCAGAGAGCTAAATGGAGAGCAGCAGTCAAGTAATGAAAGCAGTCTTTGTCGCATCGCGACCAACAGCATGATGATGATGATCATGAATGCTAGTACCAAGCGTATAGCATTAGCACCCCGCACTATCACCCCCACCCATCATAGCCACCTGTATTCCATTCCCACATTCTCCTCCCTCCATCATCCCAACCCGACATAGCCATCTCCCACATTCTCCTTCATCCCCGCTCTCCTCCACCCACACCCTCCACCCTACCTCCATCCTCCATCCTCCACCCGCCACCCCTACCTTGACCCTCGACCCTTCATCCCTACCTCCATAGGCATACTACACCCTCCACCCCCTACCTCGACCCTTCATCCCTACTTCCACCCACTACCCTCGACCCTCCACTCTCCATCCTCCACCCTCCACCCCCCACCCTTCATCCTCCAACCCCCACTCTCCACTCTCCACTCTCCACTACCCACCGGGTGCGTTGGCCGAATCGGTAGAGCGTGGGCCTCGCGTGCGGAAAGTTGGGAGTTTGGTTGCCGATCGAGTCAAACTCAATGCCTTATAGAATTGTTACTTGTCGCTTCCTAGCCTGACGCTCGACATTATTAGGATAGGTCAAGGACTGGTTAGCTCAGTGTCAGGATAATGTGACTGAGTGGGATATTGGGTCATGGTGTCACTGTCAGTGGCCTGATTTCCCAGTGGGGCAGCACTATAAAGTCGCCATGAGTGAGCACTGTCACAAGTCGATATCCGCCCTGATATGACCTTAGATGTTGCCAGGACATAAAACTCTAACAACCAACCAACTCTCCACCTCCACCCACCCTCCACCCTCCACCCTCCACCACCCAACAGCCGAAGAAAGGTCAGAACCCCCCAGCCTGCTCTGGTTGTTCTGCTTTGTGCTGCGCTGGTTCCCCGCAGGCTGGTCGCCCCTTGCCTCCTAATTGACCCTGGAGGATGAGGCCGGAGCCTTTTGCCCACCGACTTTAATTGACCGGAAAGATGTGAGCACTAGAGAAGGACTCAGTGTAGGAGCAGCAGTGTAGGAGCAGCAGTGTAGGAGCAGCAGTGTAGGGACACTGAAGGAGCAGCAGTGATGGAGCAGCAGTGTAAAAGCAGCAGTATATGATTATGAGCAGCAGTGTAGGAGCAGCAGTGTAGGAGCAACAGTGTAAGCACAGCAGTGTAGGAGCAGCAGTGTAGGAACAGCAGTGTAGGAGCAACAGTATATGAACAGCAGTGTAGGAGCAGCAGTAAAGGAGCAGCAGTATATGAGCAGCAGTGTAGGAGCAGCAGTGAAGGAGTAGCAGTTTAGGAGCAGCCTTGTAGCAACAGAAGTGTAGGAACAGCAGTGTAGTAGCAGAAGTGAAGGAGCAGCAGTGTAGGAACAGCAGTAAAGGAGCAGCAGTGTAAGAGCAGTGTAGGAGCAGCAGAGTAGGAGCAGCAGTGTAGGGACACTGAAGGAGTAGTAGTGATGGAGCAGCAGTGTAAAAGCAGCAGTATATTATTATGAGCAGCAGTGTAGGAGCAGCAGTGTAGGAGCAACAGTGTAAGCACAGCAGCTTAGGAGCAGCAGTGTAGGAGCAGCAGTGAAGGACCAGCAGTATATGAGTAGCAGTGTAGGAGCAGCAGTGTCGGAGCAGCAGTCTGGAAGCAGCAGTGTAAGAACAGCAGTGTAGGAACAGCAGTCTAGGAGCAGCAGTGAAGGAGCAGCAGTGTAGGAACAGCAGTGTAGGAAAAGCAGTGAAGGAGCAGCAGTGTAGGAACAGCAGCATAGGAGCATCATTGTAGGAACAGCAGTGAAGGAGCAGCAGTATATGAGCAACAGTATATGATCAGCAGTGTAGGGATAGTGAAGGAGCAGCAGTGTAGGAACAGCAGTGTAGGAACAGCAATGAAGGAGCAGCAGTATATGAGCAGCAGTGTAGGAGCAGCAGTGTAGGGACAGTGAAGGAGCAGCAGTGTAGGAGCAGCAGTGTAGGAGCAGCAGTTTAGGAGCAGCAGTGTATGAACAGCAATGTAGGAGCAGCAGTGTAGGAACAGCAGTGTAGAAGCAGCAGTGTCGGAACAGCCATGTAGCAACAGCAGTGTAGGAACAGCAGTGTAGGAACAGAACAACAGTGTAGGAACAGTACAGCAGTGTAGCCCATTGTCCGATCTCAGTGCCCCGGATACCCCTGTCTCAGTCCACCCTATACTATATCACGTCTCAGTTCACCCCATACCCACATCTCAATCCACCCCATGCCCACATTTCACTCCACCCCATACTCCTGTTTTAGTACACCCCATGCGCCTGCTTCAGTCCATCCCATACCCACATCACTTTACAGACCCCCTCCTGTCAGTGCACCCCACTTCACTGTATAAGTATATTTGTATATAAATATGCATATAAATATGCATATATGACATAAATATATACTTACATATATATACGTATATATTCATATATATACATGCATATATACATATTTAAAGAGGTACTGTTTCTCTCCCAGCTCTAGCGATAAACACTATATACTTAATCGGAGAATTTTACAAAAAGTCTCGGGCGCAAGTGACAGTGTAGCGGCCAGGATAGAGGCATGCCGGGGGTGGAGCCACTGGTCACGTGGTCAGATGGGGGGGGGGGCATACATCAAGTAAGCCACCCCATCAATATTTCGGGTAGGAAATAAACATATAAGCCCTTACATGCATTTATACTCGCATAATGCTTATACATCACATATACATATATATACACATATATACATATATATATATACATATATATAAATATACACAGATCCATATATATATATATATCAATATATACTACATATACATGTATACATATATATGTACACGTATATATACATGTAAACATACACACATATATATACATATTTAGATGTATGTATACATGTATACATATATGCATATAAACATATATTTATGTATATATGTATATACACATATATATATATATATATATATATATATATACACACATACATACACCTGTTACCGGCGCATTGCTCGGGCGCCAGGCGGCTCCATGACTGCCCCGAATCCTGCTCACACACGCAGGCTCCGTCCCCACAAAGATACAATTTGCAAGGCTTTCGGTTCAATTACTGGGACTCCCCGGCTAGCTACCTCTCAGTGATGAATTATTCGGCCGCACTCAACCACGGCTCATCTCCGGATTAGAGAAGTGCATGTGGCACCACCGTGCGGGACTCGGCGGCGGCGCAGTTTGCTGTGGAAGTTGAAGGAGAGTGTGTGTGTGTATTGGAGGGGGGGGGGGGGTAGGGATCCTTGGGGCGAGAGGAGGGTGTACTGTGTGTGGAGACATGCAAACTGGTTGCTGTAACTTGTAAGTAAGGAAGGAAGCTTCTGAGGGGGAGTGGTGAAAGTGATTGCCTGTTTGTTGGGGTTTTCCATCCAAGAAGCTTATTAGGTCATATCAGGACGGGTACTGAATTAGGACGGTCCACACTCAGGATGGGTACCGACTTGTGACAGTACACACTCATGGCGACTTTATAGTTTTGCCTCGCTGGGAAATCAGGCAGCTGGCACCATGACCCGATATCCCACTCAGTCATATTTTCCTGACACTGAGCTAACCAGTCCTTGCCCTATCCTATTAATGCCAAGTGCCAGGCTAGGTAGCGACAAGTATCAATTTTAAAGTAATTGGTTTGACTCGACCGGGAACCAAACTCCCGAGCTCCACACGCGAGGCCCGCGCTCTACCGATTAGGCCACAGCCCCAGTGCCGCCCCATTGCGATACCACGCTGCCAGCCACCATAACCAGATATGCTTCTCAGTAACATAATTATTTTGGAGACTGGTGAAGGTCTGAGTGAAGAAGCCCAACTGTGGATGAGATAGACTGTGGAAAGTAGAGCAGTGACACAAGGCGAGCAAAGATGTAGAAGGGGTGGTGTGTTAACAGCAAGACCGGAAGCACAAGCAAGTGCTCATGCGTCGGCTATTTCCGCTGCTTCTACTTACCACGTAAGTAGCACGGGTATGATATCCACCTGTGCTGGGTGCCTGGCCATGCTGGCATACAAGGAAACGAACGAGCTGATCGGGCTGCGAAGAAGGCCCTGAACTGTGATCTTGAACCATGTCTGATCCCTCACTCTGATCTGAAACCACTAATAGCCATCCAAATGGCAACATGAGTGGGATGAAAACATCAATAAACTTAAAGAAATTGAACCATCTGTGGGAAAGCCACCACAGACTCATGCGGGAGGTCGGCGGGACCAAGTGGTCCTTAGTCGCTGCCGTGTTGGCCACTCGTGGCTTACACATGCTTTTCTGCTCAAGGGGGAACCTCCCCCTGAATGTATTGGGTGTCAGTCCCCACTGACACTCAAACACATTTTACTAAGTTGCGTTGATTTTTTTGGCCCTGCGCCAACGGTTCTACACTGCAGGCAGTATGCATGACCTTTTTACTAAGGTAAAACAGGAAAACATTTTAGCCTTTTTGAGGGCAGCTGGACTGTACCACCTTATATAGTTTACTAAATGGATTCTATTAATTATTAATGAAACTTTTCTTTTCTATGGGAATTTGTTTCCCTTGACCACAGATATATGATTGTGAGCTTTCTAATTTAATTAGTGTCTATTGGCACATAATTGATTGTCTGCTTTTACATGTAAAAGCGATGGTTTGAACAAAAAACAAACATTTCTCGCCGTGAATATGGCCTATGCTGCCGACACGGCGTAAAGCAACCACCAATCAATCAATCAATCAACTTACCACGTAATCAAGCCCACTTCGCGGCGTCACTTTACAATCTCATCATCCCCGCAAAAAACAACTTGAAAACCTTGCACGACCTATAGGATTTCACGGTAACAATCGGTTCAGGTAACCGTACTGGGAAAACAACATAACCGAAATTGCGTTTTTCCATAAGTCTTTAGTTACCATCACATTGTTTCAGGAAACAAACAAAAATGTTGTTAATAGATTCCCATGAGCCATGGGCATGGAAGCCAAAATATGTTTCCCATAAAATTTGATATTATATAATTTAGGTTGTTTGTGGCAATGTGCATTAAAAATGCTAAAGAAAATGCAGTGCTGTTGTTGTTTTCTTACTCTTTTATCTCTCTTAATCTTATGAATTCGAGACATGCTCTGTTGGTTGTCAGCCAATAGCCGTCCTCCGCCACATTCAGTGCACAATGTGGAGAATAAAGGAACTATGCGCAAATTAGGTCAAGGTAGGGAGAGTGGGTTGAGGAGAGTGGATGGCGTGTCGGGATGATCGTGTTATACGGCAGGGTTTATATGTATCTTCGTGATCTCTATGTTTGTTTGCTGTTTGTTTGTTGCAGTTTTACATCCGTGGCAGCATCTGTGGTCATATCAGGACGGGTACCGGCTTGTGAAAGTGTGCACCCATGGTGACTTTACAGTGCTGTCCCACTGGGATACCAGGCCGCTGACACCATGACCTGATTTCCCCCTCAATCACATTATCCTGATAGTGAGGTAACCAGTCCTTGCCTTATTTTAGTAATGCCAAACACTGGGCTAGGTAATTACACGTATCAATTGTGTAAGTCATTGGCTTGACTCAGCTGGGATTCAAACTCCCGACACAGGAAGCCTGCACTCTAACCGATTTAGCCACCACGTCCAATCCCGATAAACATATGGGTGATGCTGACATATCCCCGACGCGAGTGATGTATTCATGGTAGGCAGGTACCAGATGCAGCCGGGGGTGGCGCCACCAGTCGCGAGATGGAGGAGGCAGTAAAGTATCTAGTGTAATATTAACAATAATTAGCACATAATAATAATTAAGAGGGGTTAATTCCCTTCCGCGCCTTTATACTCGCATAATGCGTTATACATCACATATATATATATATACTACATTACACATCACACACACATGTAGTTATATAGAGAGGTAGCTATATATAGAGATGTGTCTGTGATGTGTAACGTATGGTGGCAGCACCTGTACAGTTTCATGTGAATGGAATAAAATGATGTTAGATCATATATACATAAATTCCTCCGAGCTAGTGGAGGACAGGCCGCACGCATGAGGCGGAGAGGTACATGCTGGTACCCACCCCCATCCTGGGGAGGGGGAGTGCAACCCACTCCAGATCTTATTGCATGCGATAATGGGTTTATCACTATCCATATATCTGATCTCTAATGCCTAAAGCTAAGATTCCTTATACGCGGTATGCGGTATTCGGCATCCGGCATGCGAATGTTGTATATGCGGCGTAGATATATGCCAACCCCCAACATTTGTTGGGGTTTTCCTCCAAATTTGTGAAGGAACAGTATTGGTTTCTATGGCAAATGCAGCAGCATTCGAATTCGCATGCCGCACCGATGGCTACAGGGACCGATTCAGTTGCCGCATTCGCATTCGCACATTCGGACATATGGAAGCACCACTATTCATTTACATACTTTTCAATTTTTATTCGCATTCGCATGCCGCATCCTGCATGTAAGGAATCTTAGCTTTATTCGAGTATAAATGCACAGAAGGTAATCTAACAGCATTCTATACCTGTCATGCTGCTACCATCCACCCATCTCTCCTACCACTGCACTAGACCTGTGTCAGTCGCAGCTGAGGAAGCTTTTTTTTTACATGGTGCTAAGCCTCCTCGCCACGGGTCAGCATGGGTTTTCCTGTTTCCGCTGGTCCCTCGGAAGACAGCACTGAAACTGCGACCCAGCTTGCCTGTCAGCAGCATCAGCTTACGCGGCAACAGGCAGGGGAGGTGGTGAATATACAAACCCAAAGTAGTGTTTTGTCAAGGGTAAAATATCTGCTAGGACAATTTTACTGCAATCTACATTAGAAATAAATGCAGGGTAGGAATCCTACCACGTTTGGTCATCGAGAGGAATAGGGTACAAAGTGAGTTTAATTTATCCGGCCTCTAGTTGAAGGATTGGACTGGGAGTGGAACCAACCCCAACTTCTGGGCCCGTATGCATGGAGCAGTGTTAGCGGCATGTGGTGTTATCCCTCTAACACCAGGTAGCTACCACCGGTTATCCGCGGCGTCAAGAACTATGTCACGCCGTATGCATGGGGGCCTAAACGGTGAGTGTTAGCTAAACGTGAATGTATTTATAGATTTGGGAAATCCCTCGATTTGACAATATGAATAACGCCGCCAATGCGGCAGCGGTGTTAATATTGGTTCGAATTTAGGGTTAAATTGATCAAATTTCACTTATTGCGTATTTAATTCTGTCAAATATGATAGCATTGAATAGTTTGGTCTCCATCCTGACACTAACCTAACACTAACACCGCTGTAAACCTGTTAGGGGGTAGCTTTACATTCTTCGACTTTAAACGTGCGGTGTTAAGCATAACACTGCTCCATGCATAACAACTTTTCGGCGCTAAACCAGAAATCCCTCCCTAACCGCGGTTTGCCTCGCTAACACCGCTCCATGCATACGGGCCCTGGTGTGTGAGCTGAAGCTGTAACCCGGCGTGCTGGGTCTTACTTGCAGTCCTTTTGAGGGACCAGTGTAAATCTGAATTGCCGTATTAGTTAGGGGCTTTTTCCGCACCCTTCTGCATTATGGCATGGTATGGGTGGACCACTGTTTCATATAAGGATCACCCCCCCCCCCCCAGACACACACACACACTCACCCTCATGACTGAGGAGTACTGAACACGTCCTTCATTCTCAAAGAATTCTAGCTTGGCCAACAACTCTATGGTTACATTTGAAAAATCCCCAGAAATACGCAAATAAATCGTATAGGTAACACTAACAGTGCAACACTAACAGAGAACGGTGATACGCACACAATTACACTTAGTATGCCAAACATTTTGGGAAAGTACACATTTTTTTAATGTACAATTTTTTGTTCACCGATGTACCAAAATAGGAAATTGTAGATAGGCAGATCTGACCTAACTGGGGACACTGGAGATACCAGAAAACACGAGGCAGCGCTTAGAATCGCAGGCCTCTGCAATCTCAGTGGACCCGGCCTGGGCACACCATATTCAGTACCACAGCGACCCTCGAGCAGGAGGCGGCAAGAATCAGCACCAGGAGGCAGGAGGCAGGAAATAGGAGGCAGCAGGAGGTAGAGGAGGAGTCAGGGAGAGCTGGAGGGGTAGGGAGGGAGCCAGAGGAGAAGGGGAAGAAGGAACGAGCAGAAGGTAGAACATAGAACAAGAGGGAGCAGAACAATGATGGGGGGAATATGAGCGAATAGGAGGGAGTGGAAGGGAACAGAAGGCAATGGAAGGGGACAGGAGGGAACAAGAGGGACAGAAGATAACAGGGAGAACAAGAGGAAACAGAAGGGAACCGGGGGAACAGGAAGGAACAACATAGAACGGGAGGGAACATAGGAGAAAATGGGGAACAGACGGGAACAGGACGGCATAGGGGGAACATGGGGGAACAGGAAGGAATAAGGGGAACAGGAGGGAGTAGGGAGAAAGGGAGGGAACAGTACAGAAATGAGGAAACGGGAGGGAGCAGGGGAGGAGTACAAACGATGAGGGAACAACAAGGAGCAGAAGGTAATAAGAGGAGCAAGTGGGAGCGAAAAGGAACAGATGGGAACAGGAAGGAATAGTAAAAGGAAAGAGGGCTTAAAAGTGGGCATGGGGTGCGGATAGAGTAGGAGGGGGCAGAATAAAACAATGGGGGCATGGGGGAAGCAGTTAAAAAAAGAGAGCAAGAGGTAACAATGCCGAGAGGGCCCAAAATAAACTAACATAGGCTACTAAACATACCTACAAACTGTCTATCTGCTACTGAAATGCAGACAATCAAATAACTTACCAGCAGCTACTGTTTGGTAAGACAACACCAACACTACAGCTGGCCAGCATTGAAAACAAGCCTGGGTACCCCGGCTTACATGCTATGGACAGTATAAATACAGCCTCAATAAAAAAATTTAAAAAAGGGAAGAGCAGAAAGTATGAGAGTATGAGACTGTGAGAAGGAGGCAGCAGGAAGGTACAGGAGGAACTGTAGAAAGCATAAAGGGAGCAGGACGGAGTAGGAGGGAACAGTATAACAAAGGGGAAGATAGGTGGAAGCAGATGTACATTAAAGGCCGTAAAAGGGGAACATATAGGAGGAGAAGGGGGAATGGGAAAGAACAGGAAGGGCAGTTGGAGGGAATGGGCGGATGGGGGGGGGGGGAGGCTTGAGAGAGCAAACCAGAGCAAACCAGAGCAGAACAGAGCAGGAGAAGGCCCACAGCAAGCAGTTGAGCAGTTGAGACCCACCCACCTACCCTCCAAACCACTCTCTACCCACCCACCCCACTCCCCACCAGCCTCCCATCCACTCCCCACTGCCCTTCCACCCACTCCCCACTTCCTCCACCACCCTACCACCCACTCCCCACCACCCTCACCCACTCTCCACCAATATTGCACCCACTCCCCACTAAGCTCTTACCACTCCTCCACCCACCCACTCTCCACCCACCCACAATCCCACCCACTTCCCACCCACTCCCCACACACCCTCCCACCCACTTTCCACCCATCCACCATCCCACCCACTTCCCATCCCACTCCCCACACACCTCCCCACCCACTCCCCAAACACCCTCCCACCCACTTTCCACCCATCCACCATCCCACCCACTTCCCACCCCCCCTCTCACCCCCATCCACCACCCACTCACCACCAACCTCTCACTCTCCACCACCCTCTCACTCCCCACCACCAGCCCTCCCAGCCACCTCCCACTCCCCATCCCCTCCCCATCCCCTCCCCACCTCCCGGGCCCATCTCGCCTCCCGCCGCCCAGCACCTGCGTCACGCAGCGCCCACTGTACGTGATTAGCTCTGTCTCCAAACTGGCGTGGTCGTAGGGTTAACGCACATCTACGCTTTCCCATTGGAGCCGTTTACTGTCACATTATCATGTTAACGACCTGCGCCGGTTCAGGTGCCCCACTACCCAGTCAGCCACCCGCAACCCCCACCCAGCCACCCACCCCGGGGTCAGGGCCCGGTGTGGCCGTTTCAGCCGTGCGCCAGTTTCAGCCGTGCACATAGACTCAAACTCAAGGCATTGTCAATGGTCGTGAGCAATCTTCCTACAGAAAATACAGAAAAAGTGAAATATCTCTAAAACCACACCACCTATTAACAAATCGCTTGGTACACATATAGAAAACATCTTTACCAAAAAGATTATATTAAATTTATAAGGTTAGGGTTCTTGATTTCTATTAGTTTTGAATCAAACTAATGTTTTGCACTGCGCGTACCGTCAAACTCAAGGCATTGTCAATGGTGGTGAGCAATCTTCATACAGAAAATCTAGGAAAAGTGAAATATCTCTAAAACCACACCACCTAGAAACAAATCGCTTGGTACACATATAGAAAACATTCTTACGAAAAACATTATATTACATTTATAAGGTTAGTGACTCATGACCATTGACAATGCCTTGAGTTTGAGTCTATGCGCACGGCTGAAACTGACAGTGCGCTGAAACCGCCACACCGGCGGCCGCACGCCCCTAAGTTGTATAGGTCGACGGCGCAGCCACAGGACTTGAATGTGGTCATTTACTTAAAGCTGTATTTTCCGAGTAAAACATCAAAATTTAAAAACCAAAACAATTATCTAAATTTGAAGAGCTCTTTTCAAAAACGTGATAGGCGCCAATCAACAATATGGGTTTGCAATGTCAATACCAAGTTCATAGATTGTTGTGTGGGAAAAGAGCTCTTCATATATAAAGAGCTCCTCTTGTATTTATATATTTGAAGAGCTCTTTTCGAAAACTCCATTTAGAAACTTGGCATTGGCATTGCAAACAATTTTTTGGGGATTGGCGCTTATCGTGTTTTGAAAAAGAGCTCTTCATTGATTCTACATATCTAACTCAGATACTGATACTCTTATTAAGCATGTGTCGCCATATAGAAGTTCACACTGAGTAAATTTAATCAAACCTGTTATTGCATAAGCCTATGGTGTCTGAGTTTTGGCGTGCTTGCCAAATTAATTTTGCATGGTTGTGCTTCAAATATTCCTAATGTTAGCCATTTGAAATCAATGTTGCCACAAACTAAAGTAAGGTAGTGTAGTAGTATGTACATGAGCCCTACTACCATGCGGTAGCGGCGGAGACTATGCCACACACCTACGCAGTTATACTGAACTGCGCTAGGTGTCGGCAGGCTAGCCACCGGGCAGACCCCAACTGGGCTGCCCTCTACTGCGTGTGGCTAGCTCCCCCCCCCCCCCCACCCCACCTATAGAGTCGATGTGAGATCTGGCGAGTCAGGGGGCGGGTCAGATGACTGTGGATGCCGCAGAGAGCAGATTGGTTCAACAAACCAAGTTGAAGCGTACTGATATTGGATCTTGGCGTTCTTCCTTGTGTGCGAGGCAGGGTGAGAGTCGGAGGGCCGTGGGCCATTACAGTAGATTATAACAATCAATTTAATATACTTATCTCAGAAAAATGGTCCCAACTTAGAACCATCGGACTGTGCAACTTTAAACGTTGGTTGGTTTTGGAGTTTTACGTCCTTGCAACATCTAAGGTCATATCAGGACGGGTACCGCCTTATGATAGTGCGCACTCATGGCGACTTTATAGTGCCCACTGCCTGATTACATTGTGCAATTTGTATTAATAATAATAATTAGGGCGGGAAAAAAAGATTTCTCTTTGACACCCAAAAATAGCGAGCACTCTGAGTCAGAGCGCCGATCCTAATTGTCGGTAGTCACGTGACTAGATCCGGATGTGCGCAGTAATCACCGGATATGAGGTGTGCGCAAGCCATAACACCAACCACTGAGGAGTGTGAGTGGACAGCGGGCCGGGACCAGCTGAGCTACCTATACACAGATTGTGGTGGGGGAGGTCGGGGAGGTGGGGGAGGTATGGGAGGTGGGTGGAGTGGGTGAAAGTGGACGAAGGCGGAGGAGGTGGTGGAGGTGGGTGGAGTAGGTGAAGGTGGGAAAAGGCGGAGGAGGTGGGGGAGGTGGGGAGGTGGGGGGGGGTGAATGTGGGAAGGCGGGGGAGGGGGGGGGGGGTGAGTGAGGGAGGGCGTGGGGTGGGTGGGTGTGGTGGAGGGGTGTGTGGGGTGGGGGGGGGGAGGTGGGGTGGTGGGTGGGGGTGGCTCGGGTGGGTGGGGTGGGTGAGGTGGGTGGGTGGGGGAGGTTGGTGAGGTGAGTGAGGTGGGTGAGGTGGGTGGGGTGTGTGAGGTGAGTGCGGTGGGGGTGGGTGAGGGGGGGTGCGGTGGGTGATCTGCGGGGTGGTGGGTGGTGGGTGAGTGAGGGTGGGTGAGTGGGGGTGGAGGTGAGGGGTGGGGGTGGGTGGGGGGTGTGGGTGAGTGCGGTGGACGGGGGGTGAGGAGGGTGGGTGGGGGGGGGGCGATGTGGTGGTGGGTGGGGTGTGGTGAGGTGGGAGGGTGGGGGGGGTGGGGTGAGGTGAGTGAGGGGGTGGGCTGGGTGAGGTGAGTGAGGTGGGTGCGGTGGACGGGGTGGGTGAGGAGGGTGAGGTGGGTGCGGTGGGCGTGGCTGGGGTGGCTGGGGTGTGTGAGGTGGGTGCGGTGGGTGGAATTGGTGAGGTGAGTGAGGTGGGTGAGGTGGGTGGGGTGGGTGAGGTGGGTGGGCTGGGTGAGGTGGAGAGAGTGGATGAGGAGGGTATATATTAATTATTACTATTCCTTGTGTTTCAACAACCAATAAGTACTATGTAAATATACCACTCATCCTTTTGTTTGAACAACCAATGGACACTATAATTATATACTTTGCTAGTCCTTGTGTTTAGAAAAGCAATAGGTTATATATATATATATATCACTATTCCTTGTGTTTGGACAACCAATAAGGACTATATTATTAGTATATATATTGCAATTCTTTCTGTTTGGACAATCAATAAGTACTATAAATACCTGTGTTTAGGCCACCAATAATGACTATATATACATTATAATTCCTTGTGATTGGACAACCAATAGGCACGAGATACATCACCAATCCTAAAGCCCCAGTCAGACCTCACCGGATTGAGGAAACAGACAGAAACTGGACACTGTCCAGTGAAATACGGCAATGTACGATTTATATATGGTACCAATCCGGCGTGTCCATTCTATCTCCGGTGGAGTCCGGCGGTGTCCGGTACAAGTTTTGAACATGAACAAAACTTGTACCTGACACCGCCGGACTGATGTGTATGGTTGGTGTAAGTTTAAGTCCGTTTGGTCCGTTTTGTCCATTTCATGTCCGGTACCCATCTGTTAAGACTCCGGTTTGCTTCCTGCCAAGGCTGTTGACATTTCTTTTGTTTTTTTTATTATTTTTGTTTTTTAATTGTGGAAATTTGGTCAGTATATGTTTTCGGCGAGTCCGTGAACAATTCGGTATGTCCATTTGACATTCGGTTTTCGTCCGCTTAGTGTCTGGTGGACATTCATTAATGTATGTTCCTTGTCTGTTTAGCATCCGTTTGCAACAGTTCGACACATTTCGGTACATTTTGATACCGAACACCACCGGACTAGGACATTCTTTGTCCGGTTTCTGTCCGTTTCCTCAATCCGGTGAGGTCTGACTGGGGCTCTATGTTTGGACAAATAAATGGATTCTATATATATCACTAATCCTTGTCCTTCCTGATATGACCATAGATGTTGCTAGGACGTTAAACCCCAACACACAAATAAACTAATCCTTGTGTTTGGACAACCAATATGCGCTATATATATATATATACTAATCCTTGTGTTTGGACAACCAATATGCGCTATATATATATATACTAATCCTTGTGTTTGGACAACCAATATGCGCTATATATTGTGTTTGGACAACCTTGTGTTTGGACAACCAATGGATACTATATGCATGTCACTAATCCTTGTGTTTGGACAATCAATAAGTACTCTATATACATGACTAGTCCTTGTGTTAAGACAACCAATGAGCACCATGACCTGCCGCTCATGCTGCCTCTCTTTGACCGCACTGCTGGCCAAAGCTACACTACTGACCCCTACATTAAGGCTGTCATGTCAGCCACAAGCTGTGATACTGATAACACAGTGTGCAGTTTGAATGGCCTGTGTGAATGAACTCCAAATGTCCATATGTTTAAAACCATAACAGATGTATATAACAGGATGGTATCCGGACATGCAGGGTGGGGGCTAGGTTCAACCCGCCAAACTTGGTGATCCGTGTGTATAAAACATGCGCATAAAATATGTGTATAAAACATGTGTATAAAATATATGTATAAAACATGCATATAAAACATGTTTGGTTATTTGTCAGCATTTTATGTCCTGGAAATAGCAAATGTCATATCAATGTGTACCGAGTTGTGATAGTGCGCACACATGGCTACTTTCCAGTGTTGCTCCACTGGGAGACCGGGCCAATGGCACCATGACCCAATATCCTACTCAGTCACATTATCCAGATACTAGCACTACACAAACCAGTTCTTGTCCTGCCCTATTAATTCCGAGTGCCAGGCTAGGTAGTAACACGTAACACTTTTCTAAGTAGTTCGTTTGACTTGGTTGGGGTTCGAACCCACGATATCTCACACCGGAAGGCTATGTATGAGTATGACATGTATGTATAACATGTGTATATACCATGTACATAGCATGTGTATATGGCATGTACATAACTTAAATATAGCATGAATATATCATTATATAGCATGTATACCAAACATGTATATAGCATTATATAGAGCATGCATATATAACATTATAAAAACATATATGTATATAACAAGTATATGGCATAAGAATCAATCACTATGTATATCGCTTTACATATGACATATTTAACACGTATACAATATGTATATAACATGATTTAGCATGTGCATAACATGCATGTAACATATGTATAGCAGTATATAACATGTTTACATCGTATGTATAACTTGTATGTAATATTGTATAGCATGTATCTTACATATATTGCACTGTATAACATATATGTAACATAACATGTATACAGCATGCATATAGCATTATGTAGCATATATACGGATAGTGATAAACCCTTTATCGCGTGTAGTAAACTCTGTAGTGTCTTGCACTACCCCACCCACCCCCCTTCCATGACAGGGGTGGTTACTGGCATGCACCTATCTGCCTCCTGCGTGGGGCTCCACTCTCCATTCGCTCAGAGGATTATAACATATACGTACAGTAAAACCTCTCTAAATCGATCGACCATGGGGCCGACTTTAAGAGGTCCATTTAGGGAGGTGGTCGGTTTAGAAAGGTAGAATATCATTACAATGGTATTGTTGCGACCTAAATGTAGCGATCGACATAGCGGAGTGGTCGATCTGTGGAGGGATCGGAATGAAGAGGTTTTACTAATAACAGTCAGCACATAATATCAATAAATAGATTGCTGATTGGTGTCCATTTGTAGTTTTGCAATGCATCACCAGATATAAATACCCCATCTCGAGTTAAATACGGGCTGCCTGCACTGGCACCTACGGTGTCATGTTGCACTGAGACTAATGCAAGGATAGTGGGTGCATTGCATGACAGAGTGTTCTCCCCTAAGAAGCTGCACTCTGTGTTACATGGCGCGCCATGAGATCATTAGTTGATGGCAACCGATCGGCGACCAAGTCGGACCAGCGTAATGGTTCACGTTACACTGGGAGCTACATGATCACACACGGCGCTATATATGCGTCAGGGCTTGCTTACATCAGTCGCTGACCTGTACGGACGCAGGTGGTGATGCGCGCGCACGCCGTAATGGACCGACGCGAGTACCACTGGCGCCACTTGTCGGCGGAATTTCACACTACGGTCTCGGGTTAGTAGAAGTCGAGGAGGCACTCACTCCCTGCCGATGTGAGCTCAAATTGGATAATTTGTTATGTAGTTTCATTATGCACTATTAAGTATTAGTATTATTATGTGTGTTATCACAATCAATGTTATTATAATCTATGCTATTGCAATCTGTGATATTGCAATCTGTGGTTCTACAATCTATGATATTACAACCTATGGTATTGCAATCTAAGGTAAAGAAATCTATGGAACTACAATCTATGATAGTATACTCTATGGTGTTACAATCTATGATATTACAACCTATGGTATTACAATCTATGACATCACAATCTACCATATTACAATATATGTTAATACAATATGTTTTCTCTTTTTTTTTGTACATTAGTTGATTATGCAGGGGAAATTTCAATCATGGACAATTGGTCTTCCTCATTCCACTGCTCTTTTCTCAACCTACCAATGCCGAGCCAGAGGCTAGGTAGTGACAAGTATCAATTGTTAAGTCATTGGACTGACTCGACGAGGATTCGAACTCGCGGGTTCGAATCCCACGACCTACCAAAACTGGAGGCGGGCGGTCGACTCATTCGGCCATGTTGTTTGCATGGCCACACTATGCTATTACAATCTATGCTATTACAATATACGATGTTACAATCTATGATATTACCATCTCTGATATTACAATCATATTACTGCCTCCTCAGGTTGCTCATATTTGACAAAAGCAGTCAAGGGACAGGTTTTTAAAGCGTATTTATCTTTGCCGCGGAGATGCGTTGTATCAGATTCTAAGGATGGTCTCTAGTTAAAACCTGACTTGAAACATTTCAGCTGGATCAGGACATACTGCCACATGTCGATCCGAGCATTAATCTGATTGGTTTGGGATATTTTTACTGGGTTGTTTTGTGGGTTTTGTTGTTGTTTCGGCACACTCCTCTCACCCATGTACACACTGCCATTGGGAATATATTTGTTGTTGAAGATTTATACTGCCTATCATGGATAAGCCTGAATAGGCTTGTTTTCACCATTAGACAGTTTGTTGATAGAAAGCCCGAGCCTACGCTTTTACCGACCCAAGGGATTTTTAACCTCCAACACCACATAGACATGGTATGAAAGCAACTGGCCTTTGATGACGCTGTAAGTTATACACAGCGGTGGAAATCCAAATTGGCAGAGGTGGGGGCACAGGGAATCGAACCACTGACCTTCAGATGAGGAGTCCGACCTAGAAAAAAGTCAGACACTCTAACCACTCCACCACAGAGAACACCACGCCGTATTGGAATCATGCCCACGAAAGGCAGTGTAGTTTGGGTGTGGGGTGATGGTGGGGTGGGGTGCTTGGAGTAGGCCGGGCAGGTTCATTTTAGTACAGGTGCAGTGGTAGGTTGTTTGTTTGGTGTTGTTCTACGTCCTACCAACATGTAAGGTCATATCAGGATGGGTACCGACTTGTGAGAGTGCGCATGGCGACATTACAGTGCAGCCCCACTGGATGTAATGTATGTGAATCACCCGATGACACGAGAGTTACAAGATCATCCAGGAACGGTGCCTGACAACGCGTCGAGTAAATAAAGCCAGTCATGAACTGGAACTTGATGTGTCGACTCGTATCTTACATGGTGTCAGATGTGGAAGACTAACCAGGCCACCAGCACCATGACCCGATATCCCACACAGTCACATTATCCTGGTAACCATTCCTTGTCCTATCCTATTAATGCCAAGCGGCAGGGTAGGTAGCGACAACTATCAATTTTATAAGTCATTGGTTTGATTCGGCTGGGATTCGAACACCCGACCTTCCGCACGGAAAGCCTGCGCTCTACCGATTAGACCACCCATAGCATCAGCAATGGGGTTGTGCAAGCGGGAAGTGGGGGAGGGGGCAGTCATCGTCGATTACTCCAAAAGGGATCATCAATTATTCGGTACTTGTGTTTTACACACACTATGCATGGATATACAATAGTTTGATTGTCTCCAGCCGCCAGGTTTTCAGTTGAAAGCTGAGCACTACACCATCGGAAGGTCAAGTAGTGAAGTGTACTGACCTCTCCGGATGAGTAGCGCCACAAATTGGTAACATACTCTTGTGAGTGCTATTTGTTTTTGTTTTTTTTGGTTTTTATTATCAGTTCTTTTTTGTTTGTATGTGTGTGTTTTTTTGTGTGTGTTTAAACAACGTTCAATTTACCCCTGACAGTCCTGATTCTACAAAGCCAGTAATGATCTTTAATTCCATTTTAAATGCTATTATCGCCCATCAATCAGTATTTGTATTAGTAACCCCACTCCTAATTCCTCCTCTTCCTTACTGTTGACATCTGAGAAATCAAAACACATAGCTCATCTCCTGGGCATATATATATATACCACTGCCTTGTGGTACAGGTTCTTGATAGAACCAAAGGCTAAGGGAGCAAACCCTGAACAGAAAACCATGTCACTGTGGCAGCATTAAGGGTGGTTGATGTATGGAACTCCCAACATCTCCCGACCAGCCACTGCAGGGACAAATAGTTTTGCGCCTGTCTGGACATGTTCTTGCCGTTGTGAAACCTCTATTTGCTCCCTGAGAGAGTGCCGCTGGTAACTTGCAAACTTACACTTTTGCAGGCAGCTTTCATGAAATGTATACCATCAAGAGAAACCTGAAGCTGAGAGACATTCAGACCGACTCATGGACATCACTCTCACAGCAGAGAGCTAAATGGAGAGCGGCAGTCAAGTAATGAAAGCAGTCTTTGTCACATCGCGTCCGACAGCATGATGATGATGATGATATATATATAAATATAACTATATATATATATATATATATATATATATATACACAGTGACTTGTACATTGATGAATCACGCTCGATGAAACCAACTACTGCCTTGAGAGGGCAGGCCTACATAATACCACAGGAGGGTAACTGACCCGATCTAATTCTGCTAAGTGCACACACGGCAATCAATCTACTTTTAGTTTAACAACGTTGGCATCGTGTGCATTCTACTTACATAGGCGGGCTGTACTTGCTTATGAGCATCGTCTGTACAGGCATGATGCTGACGATGCTGTTGATGACGATGATGATGGTGGTGATGATGATGGGGATGGTGGGGGTTGGGGGGCGGTGCAGTACTCAGGCCCTGTCGAGGAGTGACTCCGGGAGTGCCGCCGTTCCGCTCCGTGTGGCCGGCCGGCCGACTGTGGGCGCCGTATCACCGCCGCATCATTGCTGCCTGCCCTCCCCGGTCTCCCCAGCCTCCCGCCGTGCCCCGAGAGGCGCCACCGGCCGCGTACTCCCGGACCGACGGCAGAGCCAGTTGGCGCTCGGCCTGCGCTGCATCGGGGAGTGGGGCTGGCAGGTGAGGACTCACCGAGTGTCGGTAATGACTTAGAGGACGTGCCCCAGGTGCCAACTCGCCGACTCCTCCTCCTCCACCACCTACTCCGCCTCCTCCTCCCGATGCTCGTACTACTGCTGTGTGGGCGGGGTCTGTCAGCGGCGCCGTGAAAGGGTGAGGTGCCGGGGGACGAGGGATGGGGGGTCGGGCGGGAAGGGGAAGGGGGAAAGTCGGTGGGGATGTGGTGAGGCGGAGTGGCGGAGAGGCGGAGAGGCGGGGCGGCGAGGCGGCGAGGCGGCGAGGCGGCGAGGCGGCGGGGCGGCGAGGCGGCGCGGTGGCGGACGGGGGCGCGGTGGCGGACGGGGGCGGCTGGGCAGCGGGTCGGCGGGTGACAAGGGCGGTGGAGTAGTTGAGCAGAGGGCGGGGCGGGGCAGGAGGGGCGGGGCGGGGCGGGAGGGGTGGGGCGAGAGGGGGCGGGGCGGGGTGGGGCGCGCGGGGCTGGGCAGAGCTGGGCTAGGCGGGGCGAAGCGAGGTGGGGCGGGGGCGGGCGGGGTAACGAGCCGGCGGCGCGCTTTGTCTCGTGACCGTACACAGTATATGTGCGGACGGCGGCGAGGCAGGGCGGTGCTGGCCGGACGAGGACTGACTGGTGGCGGGGACCTCGGGGAACTGCCGTGAAGGCGCGGCGGGAGCGGGAGGCGGGCGGTGGGCGGCGGGCGGCGGGCGGCGGCGGGCGGCGGGCGGTGGGCGGTGGGCTGTGGGCGGTGGGCGGTGGGCAGCGAGCGGCGGGAGGAGGATCCAACAAGCACGGCTTCGGGGGTCGCGCGCCCCCCTGACTCTCCTCTTGCCTTCACGTCCCTCTCCACTCTCCTCTCTTCTCTCTCCTCTCTCCTCTCTCCTCTCTCCTCTCTCCTCTCTCCTTTTTCCTCTCTCCTCTCTCTTCTCCCCTCTCCCCTCTTCCCCCCTCCCCTTCCCATCTCCCCTCTCCCCTCTCCCCTTTCCCCTCACCCCTCTCCCCTCTCCCTTCTCTCCTCCCCTCTCCCCTCTCCCCTCTCCCCTCTCACCTCTCCCCTCTCCCCTCTCCAATCTCTCCCCTCTCCTCGTGTGCGTGTGATGGAGCACTTCTGGCAGTCAACTAGATAGAACGAGTACTGTGTGTACTGGGGACGGACAGCTATCGCCACCACACCACATCAGGAACAGCACATCATTGCACCACCACATCAACAACAGCACATCAACAACATCACATTGCCACATCACCACCACATCAGCAACAGCAAATCATCACACCACCATACCGCGACATTACAACAACACCACACCACCGCATCAACAACAGCACATTACTACATCACAATCACATCAACATCTCCACATCACTACATCAGCACACCTTCATATCATCGACACACCACCACATCAGCACACCATTACACCACCACATCACCACATCACCACACCACCACACTACCACACAAACAATGGCGCATCACCATATTTCCAGATTGCCACCATATCACCGCATCACCACAGAACACCACCACACCAACAACAGCACATCACTACATTACCACATCACCATCACATCACCACTTCACCACACCACAACAACACCACACCATCATATCATCACATCGCCACATTACCACACTATCATCCCACCCCCACCACTAAATTTCCCCAATCCACCATCACACCACCATGCCACCATGCTACACCCCCACACCACCACATCACCATGCTACACCCCCACACCACCACATCACCAGACTACACCATCACATCACCACACCACCACATCACCACACCACCACAAGACCACACCGCCACACACCACCACACCACCACACCACCACACCACCACACCCCACACCACCACCACACCACCACACCACCACACCACCACCACACCCACCACACCACCACACCACCACACCACCCCACCACCACCACACCACCACACCACCACACCACCCACACCACCACACCACCACACCACCACACCACCACACCACCACACCACCACACCACCACACCACCACACCACCACACCACCACACCACCACACCACCACACCACCACACCACCCACACCACCACACCACCACACCCACCACACCACCACACCACCACACCACCACACCACCACCCACCACACCACCACCCACCACACCACCACACCCCCACCCACCACACCACCACACCACCACACCCACCACACCACCACACCACCACACCACCCCACCACCACACCCCCCACCACCACCACACCACCACCCCACCCACCCCCACCCCACCCCACCACCACCCCACCACCCCACACCACCACACCACCACCACCACCCACCCACCACCCACCACCACACCACCACACCCCCACACCCCCACACCACCACACCACCCCACCACCCACCACCACACCACCACACCCCCACACCCCACACCCCCACACCACCACACCACCACACCACCCACCCCCACCCACCACCCCACCCCCACCACCACACCCCACACCACCACACCACCACCCACCACCCACCACCACCCACCACACCCCCACACCACCACACCACCACACCACCACACCCCACACCCACCACCCACCCCCACCACCCCACCACCCCCCACCACACCACCACACCACCCCACCACCACACCACCCACCCCACCCCACACCACCCACCCCCACCACACCACCACACCCACCCACACCACCACCCACCACACCACCACACCACCACACCACCACACCACCACCCCACCACCACCCCACACCACCACACCACCACCCCACCACACCCACCCCACCACCACACCCACCACCCCACCACACCACCCCACCACCACACCCACCACACCACCCCACCACCACCACCACCCACACCACCCCACCCCCACCACCACACCACCACACCCCACCACCCACCACCCCCACCCACCCCACCACCACACCACCACACCCCACCACCCACCACACCACCACACCACCCCACCACCACACCCACCACACCACCACACCCCCACCCCCCACCCACCACACCACCACCCACCCCCCACCACCCCACCACACCCCCACACCCCCCACACCCCCACCCCCCCCACCCACCCCCCCACCCCCACCACCCCACACAACCCCCACACCCCCCACACCCCCCCACACCGCCACACCCCACACCGCCACACCCCCACACCCCCACACCCCAACACCGCCACACCCCACCCCGCCACACCGCCACCCCCACACCGCCACACCCCCCACCCCCCACACCCCGCCACACCCCACACCCCCCCCCACACCGCCACCACCCCCACACCGCCACCACCGCCACACCCCCCCCCGCCACCACCCCCACACCCCCACACCCCCCACACCCCACACCCCACACCCGCCACACCGCCCCACCGCCACACCCACACCGCACACCCGCCACACCCCACACCCCACACCACCCACACCCACCACACCACCACACCACCACCACCACACCCACCACACCACCACACCACCACCCCACCACACCACCACCCCACCACCCCCACCCACCCCCACCACCCCACCACACCACCACACCACCACACCACCACCCCCCCCCCCCACCACCACCCACCCCCACCCCCACCACCACCACCCACCACCACCACCCACCACCACACCCCACACCACCACACCACCACACCCACCACACCACCACCCCACCACACCACCACACCACCACACCACCACACCACCCCACCACCACCCCACCACACCACCACACCACCACCCCACCCCACCACCACCCCACCACACCACCACACCCCACGCCACCACCCCACCACACCCCACCCACCACACCCACCACCCACCACCACCACACCACACCACCACCCACCACACCACCACACCACCACACCACCACACCACCACACCACCACACCACCACACCACCACACCACCACCCCACCACACCACCACACCACCACACCACCACACCACCACACCACCACACCACCACACCCACCACACCACCACACCACCCCACCACCACACCACCCACCACCACACCACCACACCACCACACCCCACACCACCCACACCACCCACCACCCACACCACCACACCCCCACACCACCCACCACCACCACACCCCCACCCACCACACCCCCCCACCACCCCACCCACCACCCACCACACCACCACACCACCACACCACCACACCACCACACCACCACCCACCACACCACCACACCACCACACCACCACACCACCACACCACCACACCACCACACCACCACCCCACCACACCACCACACCACCACACCACCACACCACCACACCACCACACCACCACACCACCACACCACCACACCACCACCACCACCACCACACACCACACCACCACACCACCACACCACCACCACCACCACACCACCACACCACCACACCACCACACCACCACACCACCACACCACCACACCACCACCCACCACACCACCACACCACCACACCACCACACCACCACACCACCACACCACCACACCACCACACCACCACACCACCACACCACCACACCACCACACCACCACACCACCACACCACCACACCACCCCACCACCACACCACCACACCACCACACCACCACACCACCACACCACCACACCACCACACCACCACACCACCACACCACCACACCACCACACCACCACACCACCACACCACCACACCACCACACCACCACACCACCACACCACCACACCACCACACCACCACACCACCACACCACCACACCACCACACCACCACACCATCTCCGGGTGGCGTGCGCTGCCTGTCCGGCCGGGCGAGGATCAGTGCCTTGCATGACTCCTTCGACTCCAGCCCCCTCCCACACAAAGCAGGGCGCACCAACAAGCCGGGGCTGATCCCCACCAACGTTTAGCAGCAGTTAGCACGTCCGGCTGGGGTCGCGGTCTTTCTTCTTTTTTTTTGGTGTAGTGAGAATTTATTTTTATTCATATTTTATATTTTTTAACATTTGTATTGCTCAGTGGGTGGGGGAGGGTATTCCTCAACTTAACACTTAACTGCACAATTTAAGTGTGCTCGAGCCTGACCTTGTGTGAACAATGATGTGTGAGTGGTGTCGGTAGTGCTATGTGCGGGATGGGGTCAGTGTGTGTGTGTGGGGGGGGGGGGGTAAGCGGGTGTGGGGGGAGGGTATTTTGTCATACAGGGAGGTGTGGCTGCCCGTAGGCGCGTGTGCGAATGTGATTGTGTATGTGAGTGGAAGTGGGTAGAGGTGCATGTGTAGGTGTGGAGGTGTGCAGAGGTGTTTGTGAATGTGTGTGTGTGTGGAAGTACGTGTATGTGAGTAGATGTGCATGTAGGCGTGGGTGTGTGTAGGTGTGTGTAGGTGTGTGTTGAGATACATGTAGGCGTGTATGTATACATATGTAGGCGTGTATTTGAGTACATAGGTGAGTGGAGGTGAATATAGGCGTGTTTGGGTGTGTATGTAGTTGTGTGTGCAGGTGTATGTGTGCGTGTACCCAGGGTGCACCGGGGTGGTGCGCCGCGACCTCCCTGATCCATCCCGGCGCCTCTCCCACAGCCGACCGTTAAACAAACACAAAATAATCTAAACCAAAACAAAAGGGGTGCCCTGGAGACTCACCCATCACGACCCTCGGCTGCAGCGGACGCGTGCACCCGGCCCTCTAATTGAGCCCCGGGTAGGGACCAGTGTAGGTGTAGAGGAGGGGGGGGGGGGCTGAGGAGAGATGGGGCAGAGAGGAGGTGGAAGGGTGATGGGGGCTTGAGGAGGGGTGGCTGGGTTGATTGCTGGAGTTTTACGTCCTGGCAACATCTAAGGTCATATCAGGACGGGTACCGACTTGTGACAGTGCATACTCATGGTGACTTCATAGTGCTGCCCCACTGGGAGACCAGGCCACCTGATATCTCACTCAGTCACATTATCCTGACACTGAGACAACCAGTCCTTGCCCTATCCTAATTATGCAGAGCGCCTGGCTAGGAAGCGATAAGTATACATTTTTATTTTAAGTCATTGGTTTGACTCGACCAGGGTCCGAATCCGTGGGTTCGAATCCCACGATCTACCAAAACGGGAGACGGGCGCTCAACTCATTCGGCCATCCCGTCTGGTCGGAGGTGGTTGGGTGGTTGGAGGATCATGTGGGGATGGGGTAGGTGAAGGGGTGCGGGGATGGTGGGGTGAGGGAGGGAACCGGGGGTGTAAGTATGGGAGAAGGGAGCGATGTGAGTGTGTAGAAGGGGAGGGCGCCGTGGGGGAGGGTGGGGGCGGAGAGGAGACAGGGGGGAGGACGGATCTAAAACCCCGTCTGGGTATGAGGTCGCGGTTAAGGGCAACAAACAGATACGCATACCTTGGGAGCAGCTCAATTGTCCGGTTTAAATCCTGTACAAATTAGGGGATGAGTTCCACTAGCGACCGGCGTCTGACGTCAGGTTGGCCGTTCAAGCTTTATGTCCTGGCCACATCTAAGGTCACATCAGGACGGGTACCGACTTGTGACAGTGTGCACTCAATGCAACTTTATAGTGCTGTCCCATTGGGAAATCAAGCCACCAGCGCCATGACCTGACATCCCCCTCAGTCACATTATCCTGACACTGAGCCAACCAGTCCTTGCCCTATCTTAATTATTCCGAGCACCAGGCTAGGAAGCGAGACGTCTCAATTTTGTAAGTCATTGGTTTGACTCAACCGGGAATTGAACTCCCGATCTCCCGCATGGGAGGCCTGCGCTCTACCGATTCGGCCACCGCATCCGGTGTGGAAGTGAAGAGCTTGACTTCCATTGGCTTCCATCACAAACCCACTATGCATAACCAAAGAATACTTCGATTGCATTGTGTTAGAGCCCGTTCAAATTATTGGAAGATTTCTATTTCCACCATCAACCTGCCCTCCAACGTCAGTGGGAGAACTAATTTTGTTGGGAGCAGCTCAGTGATGAGCATGATCCGTTGGAAAGGTCTTATGGAGGTTTTTATCACTAACCTGCCCTGAAGAAGTTCCGAGTATATGTTCCAAGTTTCCTCTATCATAATTATTCTTTTATTCCAGAATATGACTGCTGTCATGCACATCACTGATCACTCACTATCACTTAGTATCAGTTAATATAGCATGTTATATATATATATATATATATATATATATGTGATGTATAACGTATTATGCGAGTATAAAAATACGAAGGGAATTGTTTCCATTATATATTAATATTATATTATTATTTTACTTGATACCATTGTTATTCTCCGTAAGACTCCGCACTTGACCGGTGGCGCCACCTGCAACCACCTCCCCTCCATCTGGTGTCAACAAGTGTCAGTCACACTGGAGGATTTTGTCTTCTCTCATATGTACGCAGTTATTTATATATATGTATGTATATGTATAGGTTTTGTTGCATTATTAGTTTGCATTGTTGCATATACTTATAGAAGGGAGTGAGTGGAAGAAGAAACATTCAGAAAACACCAACTTCTGCTGATAATGAGGTTAAACAGGAGGATGTGGCGACCTCTGGGGGCTGTGGCGGCTGTGACGTCCTCTGGCTGCTGTGGAGGCCTCTGGCGGCTGTGGCAGCTGTGACGACCTCTGGCAGCTGTGGCAGTTGTGGTGACCTCTGGCGGCTGTGGCGGCCTCTGGCGGCTGTGGTGGCTGTTGCGACCTCTGGCGGTTGTGGCAGCTCTGACGACCTCTAGCGGTTGTGGCTGCTGTAGCGGCTGTGGGGGCTGTGGCGCCTGTGGCGACCTCTGGCTGCTGTGGCGGCTATGCCGACCTCTGGCGACTGTGGCGACCTCTGGCGGCTGTGGTGGGCTATTACGGGGCAAATTGATAGCGCTCAGTGTGACGACGTGACAAAACGCCTGCCTGCAAGTGGACTTGTATACGACCTACAGGTCCGTGACGATAAACTGGCCGTAAATGGACGGAGCCGCCATGAAAGGAGGCGAGGCGTTCCTCACACTGCGCACCAACACAGACCCCAGCTGGCGTCATCTTGGTTGGGGAATAGTGGTGTTATGATGAGGAGGGGGAGGGTGATGGGGGGGGGAGCAGTTCTTGGGAGCGGAGTTAGTGGTGGCGGTGATGGAGATCGAATGTGGTTCATGGTAGCACGATGGTGGTGGTGGTGGTGATGGTAGTGATGGTGATGATGAGGGTGATGGTGATAATGGGGATGGTGGTGATGGAGGTGATTTTGGTGGTGGTGATAATGGTGGTGATTGTAATGGTGATGGTGGTGGTGATAGTTGTGAGGCCGGTGACAGTATTGCTTGTGGTGATGATGGTGATGTTGATGTAATGGTGGTCATGTTGTCGACGGCGATGATGGCAGTAGTAGTGGTGCCTGTGGTGCTTGTGGTCATGGTGGTGGTGGTGGTGATGGTGGTGGTTATGGTGGTGATGGTGGTGACGATGGTGATGATGGTGATGATGGTGATGATGGTGGTGATGGTGGTGATGGTGGTGGTGGTGATAATGGTGATGGGGTGATGATGGTGATGATGGTGTTGATGGTTACAGTTGTGATGATGGTGACGATGGTGATAGAAGAGATACTGTCTTGGAAGATGAAGGTGTGAAGGAGCTCTAAGCTCCAGTTTGACATTTGTGATTTCCTGTCAGCTCCAATATATCTGCCTGACAGGATGCCCAAGAGGATGCTCTGCTACCGCCAGGCCGGAGTGATTCGGGGCCGCCCCAACGATTCATCATTTTGAATGTTGTAAAGACATCCCCAGCTTCTACAACCGTCCCGCCTGAAGATTAAACTTCAACCAAAGATTGGACCGATTTATCGGGGCCTTTCTATATTGCTTCAGTTTTGCAGCCGGTACCCGTCGTAAGGTTACGAACCCCCCAAAAGTAAGCACAAGAGGCTGCATCACCAAACTTCTCACAGCTTACTACTTTCTCCTCATGAGCCACTCCCCAGCAGTGCTGCTCCAATGCTGCTCCAGTGCTGCTCCAGTGCTGCTCCAGTTCTGCTCCAGTGCTGCTCCAGTGCTGTTCCAGTGCTGCTCCAGTGCTGCTCCAGTGCTGCCCCAGTGCTGCTCCAATGCTAGGTAGTGCTCATGTGCTGTTCATGTGCTCATCATGTGCTGCTTCGGTGCTGCGTAGGTGCTGCTCATGTGCTGTTCATGTGCTGATCATGTGTTGCTTCGGTGCTGCATGTGTTGCTCCCATATTCCTCCAGTGCTGCTCCAGTGCTGCTCCAGTGCTTCTCCAGTGCTGCTCCAGTGCTGCTCCAGTTAAGGAGGACGGTCGAACTAATGCATTAAAATTGCATGGTCCGATGAAATAGTTATATGTCAAAACAAAACCACTTATTTACATTTGATTCTATATATCCAACTTAGATACTGGTGCATTAACTAGTGATTTGGGACAGCATATGCAGAATAATCAGTGGATGTACTACCTCATCTCTGTGGATACCTATTTTGAGAAAGCCATTAGACAGGGAAGTCATTAACCAATTAGGTCAATCTTGTGACCTGAATAGTCTTGCCCTCATTCCCAGTGCCATATATGGCTTTTGTCAGGTTCCAGGACATATTGTAGAAGTTTAATGGCACCCTAGCCAACCACCCGCAGATGGGTCAATTACTCCCCCCCCCCTCCCTTCCCCCTTACCCCCACAGGGAATGTGCTAATCCAATATGCACCCCATGCACTTAACTGCCATATACCCACTGACAACCCACCCACCCTCACAATCACTGGGCACATTATGTGTGTGTGTAGCCAGTAGAAATAGTAGGAGACCAGACTACTTACCATTTAGTAGGTCAGTCCACACCACGTGACCACCGCGAGATGTCAATATGGGTCATAGCTAGAGGACTTTCGGAAAGCTTGTCGAAAGTATTTTGAGTTCTTTCAGCTCAAATTGCTTAAAAACTAGCCATTTTTTCATCAAAATCACTCTGGAATAATGATTACTAGGTTATAACGATCAATTTGATATGTTTATCTAAAAAATAAAACAAAAATTCAAACGCCATCAGACTATCGTTGTCGATCCATGTACTTGTCCTTCGGTGGTGATGATGACAGCAACTCATCATTTGTTGTGAACTCGTCGATGACTGATGAGTCCAAATTGTGCTTGGAATGTGCAGTCGCACATTGGACATGCATGTGTAGCTGCTGTCAATGTCATGTCAGAAAGTCTAGTAGATGAAGGAGACAATCTTTTCTCTGCTGACGCTCTTATTTAGCTTGAGATATATGATATACCATATATATTGACACATTGTGAGCAGGGCCCGGATGTTCACTTCACACCCTCCCCCACCAGCCCCACCAGCACCACAAGCCCCACCAACTCCACCCGCCCCAGCAGGCCCACCAGATGTTATGGAGTTACGGGGAACAGTTAATTGTCCTTAGAGTTGCCTTATCCGATCATTTTGAGTTTCTGGCATTTTCTGAGGTAAATAAATACATTAGATTCATCATTGTTAGACCTTTCTTTATGTTAGCTTGAAGTAACTTTTATTATAAATGACTAACTTTGGAGATATTTGAAGTGCAGACAAAAAATATGCCAAATTAATTTTGGCAAGCACATCAACATTCTGACAGCATAGGCTTCAGCAGTAACAGTTTCTACTAAATTGCCTTAGTATGCCTTCTAAGTTCTATGCAGTAGCAAATGCTTAATAAGTGACCCCAGTTGGATATGTAGAATCAAATTTAGGAACGTGTTTTGGGTTTGAAAAATGTAAAGGTTTCATCAACATTAATCACTTCAGCGAGTCCTTAGGGTTTGCACGAATCATATATATATATTATATATATGTCCTATATATAAACCTAGTATATAACTGGTGAATTATTGATTATATTAAACTTGTTTTGTTAATTAGAAGCTTCTAATTAACTAAACAGGTTTAATATAATTAATAATTCACCAGTTATGTGATGTATAAGCATTATGTGAGTAGAAACGCACGGAAGGGATTATATGCTTATTTCCTACCCTAATACTGATGGGGTGGCTTACTTGATGTATGGCTCCCCCCCCCCCTTCCAACCACGTGACCGGTGGCTCCACCTCCGGCACGCCTCTATCCTGGACGCTACACTGTCACTTGCGCCCGAGAATTCTTTTTATTATTTACCAGGATATATAAATCACATATAACTGGTAAATTATCAATTATATTAAACTTGTTTTGTTAATTAGAAGCTTCGCCATTGAATTACGGCCACAACAATTTCGAGTTAGGTACTTGTAAATAAATGCAAACCTTGGATTTTCCATATTTTGTCAATTAAAAATAATAAAATGATTTTAAACAAATTTCAACGAGGAAAGATAACTCTTTTTTTCAAAGTGGTGCTTTTATTCTGACCATGACGGTTTTGAAGTTTGTGTAGGATAAAAGAGTTCTCCACTGCCAGATGTGAAGGGAAATGCGGAGTTTTCTTAGGATCAAAAGGGGGCTGAAGAATATTACAGGATATTGCAAAATTGGCATCTTCTGTCATCTGCTGTTCCTTGATATAGAAATCACAGACAGGGCGAGCGCCTGCCCCTGTCATCACAGGGTGACGCGTTGAGGGTGGAAAGATGATCTATGCACTGCAGGGTGAGGTATTGATTAGAGTGTGTGACCGTGCAGATAGATACCCTGATAACAACGCTATGGTGTGATTCGTCACTAGTGTCTGACAACCCACAGTGCTGGTACTAGGAGGCTGTTTGAGGGGTAGAATGTGTGTTTTACGTAGGTATGTGACCGGGGGCGGGCCTTGGGCGGACCGTGGGCGGACCGTGGGTGGACGGTGGGCGGACCGTGGGCGGACGTGGGCGAACCGTGGGCGGACCGTGGGTGGACCGTGGGAGGAGTGAGGGTGGACCGTGGGCGGACCGTGGGCGGACCGTGGGCGGACCGTGGGCGGGCCGGGGGAGGAGTGAGGGCGGGCCGGGGGAGGAGTGAGGGCGGTCCGGGGGAGGAGTGAGGGCGGGCCGAGGGCACTAAGTGAGAACCGGGTGCGGAATGAAGACGGAACAATGGCGAGCCGAGGACGTCGACCAAGTGACGGTGTCTGATAAAGGGAGATAAAGGAGCGTGAAAGATAAGAGCAGCCGCGGCGCGCAACACATGGGGCGGGTGATAAGAGGAAGGAATGGCGTGAATCAAGAGAAGGGGGGTTCACGCGGGGGATCCAGGGGCGGACGAGCTGCCATGTATATATATTATGTGATGTATAAGCATTATGTGAGTATAAAAGTGCAGAAGGGAGTTATTATTATTATTATAGTAGTATTACTATTCTATTTACCACTATTCTTTGTATCATTTGGTGCGGAGTACCCCCCTCCTATAATGTATATATATATTAGATGTCATGTATAACACATTATGTGAGCAAAACAATGCGGAAGGGAATTATTGTTATTATATAGCTGTTATTATTCTGTACTATGCCTCCTTGACTCCACCCATGTGACGGGTGGCGCCACCACTGGGCTTCCTCACCACTAAGGGATACACCACATTGTCACTCGCATCGGAGGATTTAAAATATATATATTTCGAGACTTATGATCATATACATATACAGAATATATATAGGGAGTTCGAATCCTGACCGAGTCTAACCGACATATAAAATTTATACTTGTCGATACCTAGCCTGATGTTTGGCATTAATCAAAATGGGCAAGGACTGGTTAGCTCAGTATTGGGATGATGTGACTGAGTGGGTTATCGGGGTCATATGTTGGCAATCTGGACTACCAGCGGGGCCGCACTATAAAGTCACCATGAGTGTGCACTGTCACAATTCAGTACTTAAGATGTTGCTAGAATGGAAATCTCCCAATAAACAACAGCCTACGAGCCTGAATAAATATATACACATGGTTGGTTGTTGGCGTTTTACGTCCTGGCAACAGCTAAGGTCATATCAGGATGGGTACCAACTTATGACAGTGTGATTCCATGGTACTTTCTACTGGGAAATCAGGTCGACGCTACCATGACCTGATATATCACTCAGTCACATTATTCTGACACTGAGCTAACCAGTCCTTGCCCTATCCTATTAATGCCGAGCGCCTAGCTTGGAAGCGACAAGTATCAATTTGATAAGTCAGTGGCAGTGTGTGGCAGGTGGGGGCTGGGTTGTGGGGGAGGCCCGGTGGGAGCCGGGTGAGAGCGAGGAGGGGCCGGGTGAGGGTGGGGTGGGGTGGGGCTCTCGGATGGTGAGCGCAGACTGTGTAAGGTGGGTATCACTGCCGACTGGGTAAGGTATCGAACAAACCTTGTCGATTTTTATAAAGCTTCGTCGCGGAGATGTAGCATTGCAATCAATAGAGATTTTGAAGGCGCGGTGGCTGTATGGACGAAATGTAGCCTTGAGTGTGACCGACAGTAGTCTGTGTGTGGAGGCGTGAGGCCTTAAGCCCGGTACACACTTCCCGTATAAAACCTAAAAACGCCAGTTTCGCGACTAAAGTTAGGTTTTTCGTCAGTTTCAGTCTTCAGGTGTGTGACCCCTAACACACCTGAGCCTTCTGATTCGCGAATTAAAACTCAGTTTTAGGGCCTAAGACTGGAATCTTATAGACCCCTTTCAATGTTTGTAAACATCGTGTATGCTCACGCAGCTTGGCTGCAGAACGAATGCACACTGCCACTGAGTTTGCCAGTACGCGCAGTGCAAAACCTCAGTTTGATTCAAAATCAATAGAAATCCAGAACCATAACCGTATCAATTTAATATAATCTTTTTGGTAAACATGTTTTCTATGTGTATTCCAATCAGTTTATTTCTATGTGGTGTGGTTTTAGAGATATTTACTTTTCCTGTATGAAGATTGCTCACTGCCATTGACAATGCATTGATTTTGCCGGTACGCACAGTGCGCGCTGTGCAAAACGTCGATTTTATTCAAAATTTATAGAAATCCAGAACCGTAACCGTATCAATTTAATATAATCTTTTTGGTAAATATGTTTTCTATGTGTATTCCTATCAGTTTGTTTCTAGGTGCTGTGGTTTTAGAGATATTTAACTTTTTCTGTATGAGGATTGCTCACTGCCATTGACAATGCATTGATTTTGCCGGTATGTGCAGTGCAAAACGTCGATTTTATTCAAAATTTATAGAAATCCAGAACCCTAACCGTATCAATATAATATAATCTTTTTGGTAAACATGTTTTCTATGTGTATTCCAATCAGTTTGTTTCTAGGTTTGTGGTTTTAGAGATATTTAACTTTTTCTGTATGGAGATTGCTCACTGCCATTGACAATGCATTGAGTTTGCCAGTACGTGCAGTGCAAAACATTAGTTTTATTCCAAATTTATAGCAATCCAGAAGCCTAACCGTATCAATTTAATATAATATTTTTGGTAAATATGTTTTCTATGTGTATTCCAATCAGTTTGTTTCTAGGTGCTGTGGTTTTAGAGATATTTAACTTTTTCCGTATGAAGATTGCTCACTGCCATTGACTTTCCAGTGTGACCAATAGACCAATTTCCTATGACGTCAGCACATGTATTTAGGTCAGTGCGTGCGCTGCTTGGCTGCTGGACAACATCCGGTCACACTGCAAACTCAATGGCTATGAGCAATCTTCATAGAGAAAAGGTGAACTATCTCTAAAACCACACCACCTAGCCACAAACCGATTGGAAGACATATAGCAAACATATTGAACGAATAGATTATATTAAATTAAGTTCTGCATTTCTATTAATTTTGAATAAAATAAACGTTTTGCACTGCACGTATCGGCAAACTCAGTGGATTGTCAATGGCCGTGAGCAATCTTCATACAGAAAAAGTGAAATATCTCTAAAACCACTACACCTAGACACAAACCGCTTGGAACATATACAGAAAACATATTCAACGAGTAGATTATATTAAATTTATAACGGTAGGGTTCTGCATTTCTATTAATGATGAATAAAATAGACGTTTTGCACTGCTCGTATGGCAAACTCAATGCATTGTCAATGGCGGTGAGCAATCTTCATACAGAAAAAGTGAAATATCTCTAAAACCACACCGCCTAAACACAAACCGTTTGGAACACGTATAGAAAACATATTCAACGAATAGATTATATTAAATTTATATGGTTAAGGTTCTGGATTTCTATTAACTTTGAATAAAATAAACGTTTTGCACTGCACGTACCGGCAAACTCAGTGGCAGTGTGCATTCGTTCTGGAGCCAAGCCGTGCGCGCATACGCGATGTTTACAAACATTACAGGGGGTCTATAATATTTGAAAAATGAATCGGGCGGTATGAGAAACGGTATATGTGAGCGCTCAGTCGTATCTTATACGGTATATGTGTGATACCCGCCGTCCGTGTGCCGTCCAAGTCTTCCATCCTCTTACGCCTCTTCCATTCCTCACGTTTCCCCTCTTCCATTCCCCCCATTACCCCTTCTTCCCCCTTCCATTCCCCCATCCATTCCCCCATCCATTCCCCCTCTTCCATTCCACCCATTCCCCCTCTTCCATTCCCCACATTTCTCCTCTTCCATTCCCCCCCATTCCCCCCTCCTCCATTCCCCCCATTTCCCCCACTTCCATTCCCCCTCTTCCACTCCCCCTCTTCCATCCCCCCCTTCCATTCCCCCCTTCTATTCCCCTTTCCATTCCCCCTCTTGCATTCCCCCACTCTTAGATTTGCCCCTCTTGCATTCGCCCTCATCCATTCCCCCTCTTCCATTCCTCTCTTCCACTGCCTCCTTCCATTCCACCTTTCCATTCCCCTCTTGCATTCCCCCCTCTTCCATTTCCCTCTCATCCATTCCCCTTCTTGCATTCCCCCTCTTCCACCATACCCCCTCTTCCATTCCCCCTCTTCCATTCCCCCCTCTTCTATTCCCCTCATTTCCATTCCCCATCTTGTGTTCACCCCTCTGCGTTCCTTCCTCTTGTATTTTCTCCATTGCATTCCCCCTCTTCCATTCCCCCATTCTATTCCCTCCTCTTGCATTCTCCCCTCTTCCAATCCCCACTGTCCATTCCCCCTCTTCCATTCTCCCCTTCCATTCCCCTTTCCATTCTCCCCTTCCATTCCCCTTCTTCCATTCCCCTTCATGCATCCCCCTCCTGCATTCCCCCTCTTCCATTCCTCCCTTCCACTGCCCTCTTCCATTCTACCTTTCCATTCCCCCTCTTGTATTCTCCCCTCTTCCATTCCCCCCTCTTCCATTCCCTCTTTCCATCCCCCTTTCCATTCACCCTCTTGCATTGCCCCCTCTTCCATTCCCCCCATTTCCATTCCCCCTCTCGTATTCCCCTCCTGTGTTCCCCCCTCTTGCATTCCCTCCATTGCATTATCCCTCTTCCATTCCACTCTTCTATTCCCCTCTTCCCATTCCCCCTTCCATTCCCCCTTTCCATATCCCCTCTTACATTCTCCCCTTCTATTCCCTCTCTTCCATTCCCCTCATGCATTCCCCCTCTTGTATTCCCCTCTTGCATTCCCCCTCTTCCATCCGAATCCTTGTTATCCAGCATTTTGACTTGCGTCCCAATATTAATTTTGCTTGTTTCGCTTTCACACATATCCAAAAGTTAACCTTTTAAAATAAAGGTTACTTCAAACCAAAGCAAAGTATATTCTACTGATCAACCTATTATCTAACAAATGTGGCAGAATGCCAAGACTTATGGAACTGCTTATTTGTTTGTTGGGGTTTTACATCCTGGCAATGTCTAGAGCTGTGTTTACACGGGCAAATGTCAAACGATTTAGACAAAGCGATTTATATGAAGCGATGTAGTGGCGCGTTTACACGCAACTAGTTTGAAGGCGGAAATCGATATCTGCGCATGAGCAAGTCCAGACTAACCAGCGCCAGTTTGGGTTCATCGACGTCACCACGAGAGAGTGTGGGTTCAACCTAGATCTGTATGGACTGAATCGTATTGGTTTGGAACGGTCAAAACTTCTGCTGGGCAGTGAAACCCTCAAAATAAATTATGAAAAAAATATCTGTGCACAGCTAGCGGTTTCATAGACTAAATTCTATAATATGCGCTTTTGATTGACCGGAAATCAACAAACTAAGGTCTCGACTGCGCATATAAACGACCTCGCTAAGTGGTTTATATAAGGCGAATAATATGAATCGATTCAGCCCTAAAACACCACAGTGTCGCGTTTACACAGCAAATGTAAATCGATCTAGACAAGTGGTTTTATATGAAGCATTTTAACTCGCCCGTGTAAACACAGCTTAAGTTTATATCAGGATGGGTACTTGTAATAGTGCACACTCATGGTGACTGTATACTATAGTACTGGCCCACTGACTCCAACTTTTCCCCCCACGCCGAAAAGTTCGACGCTTCTCGACGTAAAAAAGTGATTTTACGTGTTGGCCACGCATTTGCGAGATGAGTCGTAATGTGACAGGGCCTTTAGTTCAGAAGGAATAAATAAGGAGGTGACACAGCCCATAGAGACCCTAATGCGCATGCGGATGTGGTGGGGTATGATAGGTGTGGAATGGTGTATAATGTGGGTGTGTGGGTGTGTGGGTTTGTGGGTGGGTGTGGATAGGTGGGTAAGTATGGGTGGGTGGTGGTATGGGTGTGTATGGGTGTGTGTGGGGGGAGTGTTGGTGGGGGGTGGGGGTATGGAGTTGGGTGTAGAGGTGTGCATCATGAATGTGTGGGTGTGCGCGTGTGGAGGTGTGAGGGTGTGTGGGAGTGAATGGGTGTAGGTGTATGTGGGGTAAGTGTGGGGGTGTGGACGTGTGGGAGGAGTGTGGGTGTGGATGTGAGTATTGGTGCTGGTGTTGGTGTGTGGGTGTGTGGGTTGGCGAGTTGGGGGAGTGTGTTGGTGTGGGTGTGGGTGTGGAAGTGTGGGTGTGGGTGAATGTGGGGTGTGAATGTGAGTGTGGGTGTGAGCGTTTGGATATGTAGGGGTGTGTGGGGGTGAATGGGTGTGGGGTGGGATCTAGGTGTGGGCGTGTGAATGTATGTGTGTGTGTGGGTATGACGTGTGAGGGGAGTTTTGCGTTGTGTATGTGTGTGGTTGGGGGGAGGGGGCTGGCTATAATAGGCGCATATCGGTGGGCAAGGTGTATTGGTGTATGGGTTGGTAGAATACTGTGATAGGGGTGATGAAAATGGGAAATATTGCGCTTAGAGTGGGACTCGAACCCACCTCTCTTTGCATTCCGGGCCAGTGTGCTAACCATTACACCACCTAGGCTCCCTGATATCAACACACTATCCACGCCTACCTGTCTATGTTGTTACTTGCATGAGAGGTCAGTGCAGACCACTACAATACTATTACTAAGTTTGCAACATCAATCAAGTAGGGTGTGAGTACGGGCGAGATCAATGCCTGGTGTCTGTGTGGGTGTGTATTTGAGTGGGGGTGGGGCACTTGAGGGACGTGAATGCAGTGGCTGCAATCTGTCTCTGGGGGTAACTTGTATATTTTGAAATCACGCTTTCTCTTTGAGTTATGTTGGTAGATCGTGGGATTCGAACCCTGATCGAGTCTAACCAATGATTTAAAAAGTGATGCTGGTACTGGTCGCTTCCTAGCCAGGTGCTCAGCATTATTCGGATAGGGCAAGGACTGGTTGGCTCGGTGCCAGGGTAATGTGACTGAGTCGAATATCAGGTAATGGCACTGGTGGTCTGGTCTCTCAGTGTGGCAGTACTATAAAGTTGCCATGAGTGCGCGCTGTCACAAGTCAGTACCTGTCCTGATATGACCTTAGATGTTTCCAAGACGTAAAATTCCAACAACCAACCAACCTTTGAGTTAGGTATTGCTCAGTTCAAGTCAGGTTTGAGCTATTGACATAATTCAGCCCTAATTAATTAAAGGATCCTCTCCTAGCTAGTGTAGATAGTGAAGCAGACCAGGGAGCATTTGGAGAAATTGATGGTGTGTCTCTGTGAGATAGTTATCTCTAGTGATAATTATCGACAGTGGTAATAAACAAGCTGTCCACTCCAGTAGGAATTTACCATCCACCCACCCCACCCTCTTCCAAGAAAAGTAGCAATTCGCCTCCTTTGCATAATTGAATTTGAATCACCTCACGTAAGCCACACATAATCTACTTAATTCCAGCCATCCTTTCCATGTCTGCCGTCACAGATTAGCGTGTCATTGTTGAGCATAAGAGGAGGAGCTTGATGATTCCAGGAAGATTATTGAGTATCTCACAGATATTCCTAGCGACGCTAATCTCGGAATAGTTGGGACTTAGAGAAGGTGAATATTTCACTATGGTTATATGGATAGTGATAAACCCTTTATCGCGTGTTATAAGCTCTGTAGTGGTCCTCCTCCCCCTCCTGTTGGAGTGGGGGGGGGGGGGGGGGGGGGGGTACCAGCATGGTCTCGCGCCCCCCCCCCCTCCCGCGGGGTGGGACTCACCACTCGCGCGGCTCTGTTGTTGACTATATATGTATAGTATACTGATGTTATGGTAGTATAGGAACAGTAGATAGAATAGTTAATAAGTAAAAATTGCTAGTTCCGGAACTGCTTCCCTTTACCCGAATTAGTAGAATTCAAAGTAACTCCCTAAGCCGACCACCTCCCTAAATGGACCACTGAAAGTCAGTCCCGAGGTCGGTCGATTTATAGAGGTTTCAATATATATATATGCGTGTGATTACAGTTATTTAATCCGATGTTTTTTTTATTTTTCTGCATCTTTTCTTTTTAGATAAACACATTAGGTTGGTTATAGTTATCTACTTTACTAGACTTGGTTTTGAAGTAACGATTATTAAAGGCCCAGTCACACCTTACCGGACTGGGGTACCGGACACTGTCTGCTGAAATACAGCAATGTCCGGTACATGTCCGGTACCCATCCGGCAGTGTCTGGTTGTGTCTGGTACAAGTTTTGACCATGCACAAAACTTCTATCGGACACCGCCGGACTGACATGCCCGGTTGGTGTCCCGTATGTCCAGTGCCCATCTGTACATGTCCGGTACCCATCCGTTGGTGTCCGGTTGGTGTCCGGTTTGTCCGTTTTGTCCGGTACATGTACGGTACATGTACGGTACATGTACGGTACATGTACGGTACATGTACGGTACATGTACGGTACATGTAAGGTACATGTACGGTACATGTGCGATACTTGTCCAGTCACCCGGTGGCAATTGACTCAATTACGCTCCATTTTGGTACATTTCGATACTTTTTGTCACCGGAGAGCACCGGACTAGACAATTCTTTGTCCGGTGGTGTCCAGTACTCAATCCGGTAAGGTGTGACAGGCGCTTTAGAGTTAACTTTGGCAATATTTTAAGTGAAAACATGCCAAATTAAGCAGTGATGTACACACCACAGTGCTACACTCGGCCTTCGTTTGTCAATTTGTTCTAACTTAGTCCTGTAGTCCGAGGGTAGCAAGCTGCAACAAAGGTTTGATCAGCGCACTAATACCTTATTTGAATCCACAGGATCAAATCTACCTGATTATTTTGATTCAGAAATCCTGATATTTCCATCGGATTCTGCAGCTTTAGATCACATGATCGGATATTTTAATGGTTGTTACTGGGGCCAGCATTGAGTTAGCGATATCGCGATGAGGGGCGGGGGGGGGGGTGCTACAGTATAGTAAATAACTCCATTCTTGACTTCTTGGGGGTTTGTAACCTTACGATGGTTACCGGCTGCAGAACTGCAGCAATATAGAGAGGCACCAATAAATTGGTCCAATCTTTGGTTGAAGAGTAATCTTCTGGTGGGACAGTTGTAGAAGCTGGGGACATCTTTACAATCCATCAAATGATGAGTCGTTGGGGCGGCCGCGAATCTCTCCTTTCCGGCAGTAGCAGAGCACTCGTATCCAGACAAAAGCAGCAAGGGTTCCGGAGGAAGGGGCGGTTAAAGGTGGGTTCAGTAGTTCCAACAACAAGAACAAAGCGAGAGAAATGATAAGGTAAGGGGCCCCACTCAAGCAAACAACTCCCTTGATCAGGGGGAGAACTAAGCCCGGGAGAAAAAAAAGGGTAGAATGTAGGAAAGAGAAATGAGGAGAGTTGACTCAAAGGACTGTGTCTCTTTGCTCTATTTTTTTTCAATTCAATTCCTTTATTTGAACTCTCTGCAAGGTATGTTTACAATAAACTGAGGTGATACAATAAATGCCTGCAAATTCCTTACAGACTGAAAGGATCCCAGAAAAGCAATGCTTATCTAGCTGGTCTCCATGATGTGAATGAACAAGTGATGACAATAACAAATTATTAAACTTAAGCTACATTTTTAACTAATGATTATGATGAGATACTGATGCGTCTCTTCACAGTTAGTAAAAAACTAAGTAATGATAGGAATATTATATGGATATTGTGTCATGGATTCATGTACTTACATGCAGTATCAGTAGTTATTTTGCATGTATGTTAATAGGGGTAAATCTTATGTTCGTTGCCATAGCCACTTGATATTTTAAATTATGCGACTAGTTAATAACAACTATATCCTATTATATATATTCTTTACTGGTAATCGATTTAGTATGCATTGAGATAGCTTATCTTTAGTTTTTTACAGAAGTTGTTCAAAGTTTTAAGGTTTCTAATCTCTACTGGTATTGAGTTCCAGATATTGGTTCCTTGGTTTTCAGTTGTTATTTTGCCATATTTGTTTCTAGTGTGTTTGTGATGTATGTTATTTATCTGTCGTGTGTTATGGGAATGGACCTGATTGTTTTCTTTGAAGAGATTATCAAATATTTCAGGGAGGAGGCCATTCTTTTGCTTGTAAACAAATTTTGCAATGTATATTTTATAAATGTCAGTTACCATAAGTAAGTCCAGGTCTTTATGAAGTGATTTAGTTGGGGTGAGATAGTCTTTGCTATACAGTATTTTCAAGGCTCTGCTTTGTTGTGTCTGTACCTTTTTTAGGGTTGATTTGGCTCTCCCATACACCTCTATACCATACTGGATTTTGGAGTAAACGTATGCATAGTATAGTAATTTTTTATGTTCCTCATGTACCTGTCGTCTGATTATTTTAAATGAGTTAGCCATTTTAATTATTGAATTATTTAAGTTATCAATATGTTCATCCCAGTTGAGGTTTTCATCTAGAATTATACCTAAGTATTTCACAGAAGGGACTCTCTTTATTGTGTTATTGTTTATCTTTATGTTGTTTAGGTAATCAGGAATGGTTGTACTTCTGCTTTTAAATATTGTGTAGCATGTTTTGTTCAGGTTTAATGTTAATTTGTTATCATTGCACCATGTAAATATATCTGAAAGGAATGATTTAATTGAATGTTTTAGTTGTTTGGGTGAATTTGAGGTTATGAAGCCATTGGTATCATCTGCAAATAACCTTGTTTTGACATCTTGTTTTGTACAGTTGACTATATCATTTGTGTAGATGAAAAATAGGAGAGGTCCCAGGACAGAACCTTGGGGGACACCATTGCTGATTGAGTTTAGCTTGGATCATTTACTGTTTATGTAAATTGCTTTCTATTGCTTAGGTAACTCTCAAACCATTTAAGTCCCTGGCCTCGAATTCCATTGTGCCTAAGTTTTGAGAGTAAGATGTCATGGTCTACGGTATCAAATGCTTTGCTCAGGTCTAAGTAGACTCCTGCAACATGCTTCCCATTTTCAAGGTCTTGTAGTATATTGTCTAAGATTTCAGTCAGAGCCATTATTGCTGAGTGATTCTCTCTAAATCCAAATTGGTATTTTGTATAATATTTTGTATTTGTTAAGAAATTGGTCAACTCTTTTGTACATTAGTTTTTCCATTAATTTGTTTAGGGTACTGGGTAGGCTGATTGGCCTGTAGTTATCAACTAGGTATTTCTCATTTTTCTTATGGATGGGTATTACTTTTGCAACTTTGAGATTTTCAGGAACAGTAGCATTTTCAAATGATAGGTTTATTATGTGGGAGATAGATGGTGCGAGTACAGTGTCACACTCTTTGATTATTTTTGGCAAGATATTGTCATGTCCGCTTGACTTATTAGGATTTAGTTTCTTTATTTCTTCTAGGGTTTCTTGTTCATTGGTGGGACTAAGAAAAAAACTATGTGAATTTGGGTGTTTAAGATATTGCTTGTGTGCTATGCTATTACTGGTGTGTTTTGCTGCAAGTTTTTCACCGATTGAACGGAAGTGTTCATTTATTGTGCTGGCGATATCTTCATTGTTTGTCATTGTTTTATTGCTATAGATTAGTTTGTCAATTTGATTTTTCATTTTTGCTTTATGTGGGTTGATGATGTCTCCAAAGATTTTCCAGAGGGTATAAAGATTTTGCTTCTCGTTACTGAGTAGTTCTTTATAGTAGCCTTCCTCTGCTGATCGTAGACAAGTGATTAGTATATTCTTATATTTTGTGTGTTTTATTTGGTTTTCAGCTGTTGGGTTGAGTTTGTATGTTTTGAAGTATCTATCTTTTACTGCTATACAAGTTTTAAGGCTTGATGTGATCCATCTTTTATCTTTTGCTCTATGGTGACCAGCTGGTGAGCCAAAGACACAGACAGAGTAAGAGTAGAAAGTGAAATCCTGGTGGGCTCCTCCTCCTGGAACTCTTTTCAGACATTACCAAGGAGGAGCATGGCCAGCAAGAGGAGATAGAGAGAGGTGTGGACGAAGTGCGGTGCGGATAGCAAGTGAACTCCATTCTGGTCAACAGCTGATATAAATGTGTAAAACGCACGTGGAATCGTCACACACACATTATTATATAGCAACATGGGGCGGGTTGCAGATAATTAATCTACATCCCTAATGTAGACATTGATTTATTTCACCCCATAAATATCAATCTAGTAGTGCGCAGATGTAGTGTCAGGGCGCCAACAACAACAACAACAACAATCACTGTTGGACTGTAAATGGGCCTGGGCCGTCTCCACTTCCCAGAAACCAGATCCATCTGATGGCTTACTTGTTTATGTGGGTCAGAGCCTGGTGTGTTTGTTTGCAAACAATACAAAATAACAATTATAAAGGAAATGAATTTGGAAGGTAATACTAATAGCAGAAATAATTACTACATTTGGATGTAAGTGGTATATAATTGGAATGATATTCACTATTGTTGCATTGTTTGTGCGCGGAAGGCAACATACCTGCATTTATAGACATTAAATAATACAAATAAAACATTATTAGAACATATTGTGGTGTTTTTTTTGTGTTTATTTTTTTTTTGCGACAACATCTAATGTCCGTATCTAATTCCGGTTCATCACGTCCTCACGTCTTCACTTCCTGCCACGCATGCGCATGCACATTCATACAAACATGGTTGATGCATTTGGTCAATCACTAGTATACCGTGAAAGAGCACGTTGCGCATCGATTTTGGTGTGGGTGTGGGTGTGGGTGTGGGTGTGGGTGTGGGTGTAGGCAGAGAGCGTGTATATAAACAGATGAGAGGGACAACTCCCGCGAAAATCGGTAACACAGGCTACAGTGGCGTTCGTGGGGCCGTATGCACCAATCGGGGTTAGGGCCTTAACCGCGGTTTGGCTAGCTCCACACGGCTAAATGTGAGAAATCGGTATGCACCAATCGGTGCCATCGCTAACCGCCGACCGTAGCCTAGGCTAAGCTAAACCATTTTCAAATCAGGTTTTACTGCTAGCCGGGGCGGTTAGTGTGCGTGTGTGGCTCTCAATCTATTGAATGCGATCATATTTAACAGAATTACATATGCAATAAGTGACATTTTATCAATTTAACCCTAAATGCGAAGCGTTATTAAGGCTAGTGCCGCATTGGCGGCGATATTAATAGTTATATTTTCGAATCGACGAACGTAAAGTAAACAAATCGCCGCCGCCGCATCGACGTCGCTTTCCATACTGGCGGCGGCGGCGGTTTGTTTACTGTACGTTCGCCAATTCGAAAATATAACTATTAATATCGCCGCCAATGCGGCGTTAGCCTTAATAACGCTTCGAATTTAGGGTTAAATTGATAAAATTTCACTTATTACGTATGTAATTCTGTTAAATATGATCGCATTCAATAGATTTGAGCCAAATATATGGGTAGAAATGCGGAGGGATTTCCCAAATCTATAAATAAACTCACGGTTAGCTATCCGCAGTGGCTAAAACATTGGTGCATACCGATTCACACATTTGTCAAACCCCCCGCTACCCTGAGGAGCTATCCACGGCTAGTGCCTTAGCTCCGGCTAAGCCTATCACCGATTGGTGCATACGGGCCCAGCAGCAGGCTGGCGGTTAGTGTTGAACAAGCCTTGAGTTTGCTGGTACGCTCAGTGCAAAACATTAATTTTCTTAAAAGATTAATAGAAATCCAGAACCCTAACCTTATAAATTCAATATAATCTTGTTGGTAAACATGTTTTCTATATGTGTACTAAGCGGCTTGTTTCTATTTGGTGTAGTTTTAGAGATATTAAATTTTTTCTGTAGGAAGATTGCACACGACCATTGACAATGCCTTGAGTTTGCCGTACGCGTAGTGAAAAACGTCAGTTTTATTCCAAATTAATAGAAATCCAGAACCCTAACCATATCAATTTAATATAATTTTGTTGGTAAACATGTTTTCTATGTGTATTCCAATCAGTTTGTTTCTAGGTGTTGTAGTTTTAGAGATATTTAACGTTTTCTGTAGGAAGATTGCACACGACCATTGACAATGCCTTGAGTTTGCCGTACGCGTAGTGAAAAAACGTCAGTTTTATTCAAAATTAATAGAAATCCAGAACCCTAACCATATCAATTTAATATAATCTTGTTGGTAAACATGTTTTCTATGTGTATTCCAATCAGTTTGTTTATAGGTGTTGTAGTTTTAGAGATATTTAATGTTTTCTGTATGAAGATTGCTCACTGCCATTGACAATGCCTTGAGTTAGCCCATTTGTTCAACAACCACCACTTGGGGCGCCACAGTCGGCAGGTGTTACACGGTCTAGTATGAGAGTTGTCCCTCTCATCTGTTTATATACACGCTCTCTGGTGTCGGTAAGGGTGTGGGTGTGGGAGTAGGTGAGGGTGTGGTGTGTGGGTGTGGGTGTGAATGGGCGAGGCTGTGTGTGTGAGTGTGGGTGTGGTTAAATGTCTAGGTGTTAGTTTGGGGTCGGTGTGGATATAGGTGGGGTGTGGATGAGGGTATGGGTGTGGGTGTGCATGTGAATGTGGGTGTGAATGTAGGTGTGTGGGGGTGTGTGAATGTGTGGGTCTGGGTGTGAGTGTGGGTGTGTTGGGTATGAATGTGTGTGAATGTGGGTGTGAATGTGTGGATGTGGGTGTGTGAATGTGGGTGTTGGTGTGAATGTGGGTGTGAATGGGGGGTGCGTGTGAACGAGTTGCTCAGTACGCCTAGGGATCGATGGTCGAGCCGTGAGTGGTTCATGGGTATAGGGACTAAACAGATTAATTACTTCAACACACACACATGAAATATTCATAAACACCCACTGAACTTCATCAATTGTGTTCCTGAAATCCATGTTGGATGAAGCACCCATGTTATATTATTTGCTGGTGTGGGTGTGAGGGTGTGGCAGAGGGGGTGGGGGGTGGAAGAGCAGGAGGGTTTATTGCGCGTGTTAAGTTGTATAGGCATAATGCATCGCACTGGGAAGGTGTTTAATCACGCAACAATGTGTCCTTAATAAGGATGTGTCCGTAATAAGTATGTGTCCATAATAAGTATGTGTCCGTAATAAGAATGTATCCGTAATAAGGAGGTGTCCGTAATAAGGAGGTTCCCGTAATAAGGAGCTGTCCCTAATAAGGAGGGTTTATTGCACGTGTTAACTTGTATAGGCATAATGCATCGCACTGGGAAGGTGTTTAATCACGCAACGATGTGTCCTTAATAAGGAGGTGTCCGTAATAAGAATATGTCCGTAATAAGGAGCTGTCCGTTATAAGGAGGTATCCGTAATAAGGAGGTTCCCCTGATAAGGAGCTGTCCATAATAAGGAGTTTCCGTGATAAGGAGGTGTCCGTAATAAGTGTTATGTATCGGGTGCGGAGTGTACCGCGGCCCGGCGGCGGCGACCGGCGCCCGTGTGAGGGACCAGTGTACTGTGGTGCGAAGGCTGAATAAACCATTATGCAACTAGACGTCGTGGTGTGCAGTCCGTTCATAGTCACAACATTACATGGTGTCAGAAGCGGACCTTTTGACTTGTAATGGCTCTCTCGGGGTTGAAACCTCCCGGACCACTCAACCTGAATGAGGATCTGGCAGCCAACTGGAGGGCATGGAGCCACTCATACAACATTTACTCCACTGCAGCTGGAGTACTCACGCGCAGTGAGAAGGTACAGTGTTGTGTGTTTTTACACGTTGCCGGCCCCGAGGCGCAAAAGGTGCATCAGTCCATGATATTCACGGCCGGCGACATCGACAAAATCATCCCGCTGCGGGAAGCATTCCGTGTCTACTGCGAAGGCAAAACCAACCTCACGGTGACCCGATACAAATTTAACACCTACAATCAGGGACAGGAGACGATGGACGCCTACATCAGGGAGGTACGGCACAAAATCGGACACTGCCAATACGGTGCTATCGAAGACTCTCTGATGTGTGACCGGCTAGTCAGCGGAGTGCGGTGCAATGATCTGCGGGACCGGCTGTTGCAGACACCCAAACTATCTCTGCAGCTGTGCGAAGAAATGTGCAGGATGAGTGAACATCGGGCGAAACAACTGTCAGGGGCGACAGGGCCCGAATACGCTTTGGATTACGTCAGACGGGACGACACCGCACGGCACGCATCACGCCCGAACGAGCAACAACAACAACAAAGGCAACGGACGGACGCCAGAGGAGGCCGCGACCAAGCAAACAGAACGGGCGGCACGCGTGTGACTTGTGCCTGGTGCGGGTACGATCACAGGAGCGGCCGGGATGCGTGCCCCGCAAAAGGAAAGGCATGCTCCGCCTGCAAGAAAATCGGACATTTCGCCAAGGTATGCCGAAGCAAAACTACCAGCATTAATGAAATTGTCCTTGATGAGTACGACGAAGATGACGAGAGACAATTCCAGCAGGCAGACACCGAGTTGTTCGTCGGAGCAGTGTCTAAGGAAAACAACAAATCCGGCGAGTTGTGGTTCGCTGACATATTTGTCGGGCCCGTGTCAGTAAAGTTCAAACTAGATACGGGGTCTGAGGCAAACATCATCCCGATGCACGTGTTCAACAAAATCGCAGACGCCAAACTAACCAAGCCTAAATGCCGGTTGGTCACGTACTCGGGCCAGAGGATCATGCCGCGCGGGGAGACGTCACTGCGGCTACAGGATCAGTGGTTGCGCTTCCAGGTCACCGACAACGGATGTCCCATCCTGGGCAAGGAGGCGTGTGTCCGACTACACATCCTATCACGAATCGACAGCATCCAAGCAGACGATGGCAACGACACCACCGAAGCCCAGAGCATGGTAAAAACATTTCAAGACGTGTTCACTGGGTTAGGGACAATCAAAGTCGATGCTAAGATATACGTAGACAAGACAGTTCAACCCATAGTAGATCCTCCCAGACGAGTCCCACATGCCATTGAGAATAAAGTAAGACAAGAGTTAGACCGCATGATAATGCTAGGGGTGATAGTGGAAGAGACCGAACCGACACCATGGGTCAATTCCATCACAGTGGTCAGGAAAGGAGATAAGATTCGAATTTGCCTAGATCCCACAAAGTTAAATAAAGCTATTCAGAGGGGTCCATATCCAACAAGAACCGTAGAAGAAGTCATAGCCAAACTGGAAGGTGCCAAGTATTTTACAGTTCTAGACGCAAAAAGTGGATACTGGCAAATTCAGTTAGATACGGAAAGCTCCAAACTGTGCACATTCAATACGCCATGGGGTAGATTTAGGTACACCAGATTACCGTTTGGCATTAAAACAGCGGGGGACATATTCATATACGAAATGAATAGAATACTAAACGACTTAGAAGGTGTTAATGTCATCACCGATGACATCCTAGTATACGGAAAAACAATGGCAGAACACAACAACAATCTCAGAGCCGTCCTGGAGCGCGCCAGAGACGTCGGTCTAAGACTAAATCCTGACAAATCAAACATTGGTCAAACAAGTGTGAACTATGTCGGTCACGTAATTTCAGGGGAGGGGTCAAACCCAGTAACGAGAGAGTCCAAGCAATCAATGACATGCCCACACCCAACAAACAAGCAATCGGTACAGAGGTTCTTAGGCATGGTAGCGTATGTTGCAAAATTCATGCCTAATCTCGCAGAAATAACTAAACCACTACGCATACTCACTGTTAAAGAAACTGCATGGCATTGGCAAAGTGAGCAACAAAATGCATTTGATAAACTCAAACACATGATCACGCATGCACCGGTACTAAGATTCTATGACATAGAAAAAGTGGTCACACTGCAGGTCGATGCATCTAAATCAGGGCTCGGGGCCGCACTGCTACAGGAAGGTAAACCTATCGCTATGGCTTCCAGAGCGTTAGATGAGACACAAAGCAGCTACGCAGTGATTGAAAAAGAGCTTCTGGCCATCTGTTTCGGCTGCACTAAGTTTCATAATTATATCTTTGGCAAAAGGGTACGCGTTGAAACAGACCATAAACCACTCGTTGCAATTGTTAACAAACCACTGTATCAGTTATCAGCACGAATGCAACGCATGAGGATGCGCTTACAAAATTACGACTTGCAATTGGTACATGTAAAGGGATGTAACATGTTCGTTGCAGATGCGTTGTCAAGGGACCACAGCAGCAACACGGGCCGCACAGCCCTGTTCGACACAGAAATCACCGTCGCAGCGATAGAAGTCATACAGGGTGACCTCCAAAATATCGCAAATGAAACCAAAAATGACAAAGTGTTGACAGAAGTGACTAAATTGGTTGAGACTGACTGGCCAGAAGACAAAAAAGCCATACCGAAATGCGCCACCCCATTCCACACATTTCGTCACGAAATAACAAAATACAACGGGGTGTTATTAAAAGGTAATAGAGTCATCATACCCGCACAAATGCAGAAATCGGTGCTCAACAAGTTACACGAAACGCACCAAGGCATAATCAAAAGCAAGAGGTTAGCCAGAGAGTATGTATTCTGGCCAGGTATGCAAACACAGTTAGAAGACAAAATTGCCAGGTGCGAGTTATGCCAACAGTATAGAAATAAACAGCACAGCGAGCCCCTACAGTCACATGAAATTCCCTGCTTGCCATTTACCAAAGTAGGGGCCGATTTATTTCAAATTGGGAACGAACACTTTCTGTTAGTAGTAGACTACCTCTCGAAATATCCAGAAGTGGTAGAACTACAAAGTACAACTAGCCAAGCAGTTATCCTAGCAATGAAACAGATATTCGGCCGGCACGGTATCCCAGAGATCGTAGTGTCGGACAATGGTCCACAGTTTGCAAGCGACGAATATAGAATATTTGCAAACGAATATGCCTTCAAACGTACATTCTCGAGTCCCCATTTCCCGCAAAGCAATGGCCAAGCGGAAAGACACATACAAACCGTTAAAAGAATGATAAAGAAGGCAATGCATGAGTCAAAGGACTACAATCTATATTTGCTCAACTTCAGAAATACACCACTAGCAGAGTTAGACGCGTCACCAGCGCAACTGTTAATGAGTAGAAAGTTACGATCGAAACTGCCAACCATAGCGCAACAACTGAAACCGAAAGTAACAAAAGTAACATCACACCAAATTCAAAGAGTGCAAACTAACCAGAAAAGGTGCTATGATCGCCATGCGGGAAAACGACATAAGCAACTAAAAGTAAATGAACAAGTGAGATATTTGACTCACAAAGGAAAATGGGCACCAGGGGTCATTACAAAGGAAGGCGACAACGAGACACGCAAATACGAAATACAAAATCGAAATGGTTTCAAGGTAGTCAGAAACAGAAAACACATATTCAAGACAAAACACAACCCAAATAACAATCAGCGGGAAATTACAAACAGAAATCAACACCCGATAAAGATAGCAGAAACTGAGGGCAGGGGCCAAAGGGCATACACAACCAGGCACGGCCGAGAAGTCAAGCCTGTAATCAGACTCGGATATCAGTAAGAGTAATAAACTTGCCACGGCTGCCACGACGCCCGCCACAGGCACAAACGGGTATCAGACAGGCGTATGGATAACAGATTCGAATACATCAGCAGACGCAGTAATTGAATGCAATCAGCATGAGAAAGGTTAGCCGAAGAAAAGAGAGATAAAGGCACAGCAACAACACCAAAACAAACTGTTCAAACAACTATAGGACACGACAAACAACACAAAATATGAACAACAAAAAACGGGCAAACAGGGGAAAATGCTCGAACAGTAAATGTGAGTCGAAAGGCGTCATAACTTGTGCATGTTTGAAAGGGAAGGAAACTCACATTTCCGGTTTAGTATTGTACGCCATTATATTGTCTTGTATGTTATATTTATTCTAGTCGACACTGAATGTGTACCAGAGACAGGAAGCCGCTACATCTCGTCTGTAACATTTATTGTATTGTTTGAAGAGAAGATGTTATGTATCGGGTGCGGAGTGTACCGCGGCCCGGCGGCGGCGACCGGCGCCCGTGTGAGGGACCAGTGTACTGTGGTGCGAAGGCTGAATAAACCATTATGCAACTAGACGTCGTGGTGTGCAGTCCGTTCATAGTCACAACATTACAATAAGGAGGTTCCCGTAATAAGGAGTTGTCCGTAATAAGGAGGTGTCCGTAATAATGTGTCCGTGATAAGACGGTGTCCGTGATAAGGAGATGTCCGTAATAAGGAGGTATCCGTAATAAGGTGTCCACTGAGTGATCTACCCGTAATTCAAGTGTTGAATTGATGTTGGTTAGTTGGTTGGTTGTTGGAGTTTTACGTTCTGGCAACATCTAAGATCATATCTTTCAATGAGTCTACCTGTTGCCACAAAACCAAAGCGATGACAAAATTAACATTTTGCCCAACTAATTGAAAATTCGAAAGTAATATACTTTAAACCTTTATATTCATAGGCACACACATAGCCTCACACTCCCCACCACCCTTCCCTTACCCCGCCCTCCCCCTTTCCCCTCCCCGTCCCTCCCCCTCCACTCCTCATTCCGTTCACGAGTTAAGTCCACACCCAGTTTGTCTTTTCTTTACTCTCTGCCGTGTCCGAGTGTTGCGTTTTATTTGTTTTATTGTCGTTTTTTTGTTTGTTTTTGTTTTTGTGGGGGAAATGGAAGAAGTTGCCACTACAGATGATATCCAGTAGTGAAAACACCTGTATGGCTACCGGGCCTGGTGGCCGAATCGGTAGAGCGTGGGCCTCGCGTGTGGGAAATATGGAGTTCGGTTCCCGGTTGAGTCAAACCAATTAATTACAAATTGATACTTGTCGCTGCCTAGCCTGGCACTCGGCATTAATAGGGTCAGGCAAGGACTGGTTAACTCTGTGTCTGGATAATGTCACTGAGCGAGATATCAGTCCATGGTGCCAGCGGCCTGAAATCCCAGTGGGGAAGCACTATTAAGTCACCATGAGTGCACACTGTCACAAGTCGGTACCTGTCCTGATATGACCTTAGATGTTGCCAGGACGTAAAGCTCCAAGAACCAACCAACCCGTATGGCACGACCGCAACATGTGGACGGACCGTGTTCGTGTTGACAGTGTTGTCAAACTGACGGTGACAATCAGTCCTCCTGTTCATGCTGTCTAATGATACCATCATGTGTAACTGTAAGCTTCAAAGCAAACATTTTTTTAATGTTCGCTGAAAAAGTGGCTGCTACAATAAATAAAGCTAGACCAACCTCAATAAGAGCCCCGCAATAAGATACGCACTCTATGCAGTGGAACGATGGTTGATTGTTGGAGTTTTACGTCCTGGCAACATCTAAGGTCATATGAGGATGGGTACCGATTTGTGGCAGTGTGCAGTGGCAGTGTGCACTCATGGCGACTTTACAGTCTGCAAAAGTGTTGAAGTGCTGCTGGCTTTTGCAAGTTACCAGCGGCACTCTCTCGGGGAGCAAATAGAGGTTTCACACCGGCAAGAACATGTCAAGACAGGCGCAAAACTATTTGTCCCTGCAGTGGCTGGTCGGGAGATGTTGGGAGTTCCATACATCAACCGCCCTTGATGCTGCCACAGTGACATGGTTTTCTGTTTAGGGTTTGCTCCCTTAGCCTTCAGTTCTGTCAAGGACCTGTACCACAAGGCAGTGGTTTACAACTCTGCAAGGCAGGGGCGTCAAACTCCTTGAGGTATTGCTATATTGCTATACCTGAGGTATTGCTATACCTGCAATACCTGCATACCAGTATTTTATTACACCATACTAATAAAGGGTGGATCTATTGGGGGGGGGGGGGGGGGGGGGCTTACGTGGTAGCAACATCTGATGGTCTGTCCGTCTGTCATTTCTTACTGAGCTAGTGTCGTGTAGCCTGGACTGCCTTTTCGGGTGTGTGGGGGTGTGTGGGGGGTGTGTGGGGGGGGGGGGGTATTAATAGTATCTGATCTGATGATGCACAGTCATCTTAAATATATGAATTATCCTCTGCACTTTACACTTATGACGTATGTCGCGTGATATAATACTAATAGCATGTTATATAATAGCGTGATTATTGCCATCAAATCTTCATCGGCATCGTGCTGGCAAATACGGACATTCCAAGACGCCAACACCATGACCTGATATCTCAATCCGTCACGTTATCCTGACACTGAGCCAATAAGTCATTACCCTATCCTAATAATGCCGAGCGCTTGGCTAGGAAGCGAGAAGTACACATTTTCAAGTCGTTGGTTTGACTCGACCAGGGTTCAAACCCGTGGGTTTGAATCCCACGATCTACCAAAGGGGGAGACAGATGCTCAACTCATTCGGCCATCCCTTCTGGTCCGCAGCCTCATGCAGATCCCACCAGGGGATGCTACGATAAGTAGATGAGACTGTCTCAAAAGGTGCTAAGCAATATCGGACAAAACTTTGTCCATAGTAACGATCAACACACTATCTACTTATGCATTTGCTCAGGATAAACTGATTTGTTCTTTACATGGTGTTTCATAATCCCAATAGAATACATATTGATTTGAAGCAAATGTCCTTGTGTTTTCAGTATAACCGTTTCTGTGCTCTTTTGTGTCAATCGTTACTATGGACAAAAATACAAAGAGCTAGCACCTTTTGAGACAGGCTCAGATACTAGACTGTCTAACACTCTGAGTATGACCAAAGCTTCCACAATACATGTATTGAGACTGCTCCCCATAGTGTACTTTTCTAAGTAACTCTGCATCACTTGCCTTTAATATATATATATATATATATATATATATATAAAATAATTAAGCCAACCCAACTTCTCATCCAGCCCGAGATGGTAATTACGCACTACCCATCTAATCGCCCTCGACAGATACAGTTAAGCCGAGATTCCATTAAAGCCTATTTATGTACATAGTGTGCCATGCATGATATGTAGACTATAAATAATGCGTAGACAATTAGATTACGTGTTTTGACGTGTTTTGATGTGAGGATCTCAGGTTATCTGTACACAATAGTACCTTAATAATAGTCTGTCTTTGGTCGGAGTCAAGGGATCTGGTATAGGCCGTGGGGACTGGAACTGTGCTCTAACAAATGCTCTCCAAGCACAACTTGCCAGTGTCTGCAACTGAATATGTAGAGGGTGAGTGCCGAGGTCAGTGTTCACAATGGTTATGGTGCAAGTGCACATCTAGTGGGATTCCCCGGTCTGCAGGGAACCCCTTTAGGTCATGTGATGAGGGAATCCCACCCGTGATATCATTAATAAATTGCTGAGCTCAGCGCTATCCCTCCACATGTTCAGTTGCATAAAGTGAAAAACTAGGCAAATATGTGCTTGGAGAGTATTTGCTGGAGTACAGCTCCAGTCCCAGCGGCCTATATCAGATCCCTTTAATACTAATAGGACACCCATGGAAAGGAATCAAGGATGGGATGGAACGAATTCCACTCCCGCGGCTATCATTGATATCAAACAAAGCTGTAGAGACCAAACAGAACTATTCTTGTCTAGCAGTAGTTCCTGGAATATATCCACCACCGAGGAGGAGCTAGAACTGACTGTGATTGAATTAGGGTGGTGCTATCAGGCGTAGCCGTGTGTAAGCTTTACAAGTGCATGCGCATGTGTAAAATATAATTAGCTCAGGTAGCGATTCGTGTGTTTTTCGCGAGGTAATTCAGATAGGGGATCTCATGACATGACGTCACAAGGGGCTGAGAGGGAGGCGGGCTTACGAAGATACATGGTTAGAATCCGAAAGTAGAGAGTGAGTGAATGAATGGGAATCTTAAATCCTAGCAACATCTGAGGTCATATCAAGACGGGTACTGACTTGTGGCAGTCGCTTTATCACTGTTGCCACATCCGACATGTATACATATAGGATGTATATGTATATATGTACATTATACGTCATATACGCTGTGTATATATGTATCATCATCATCATGCTGTCGGTCGCGATGCGACAAAGACTGCTTTCATTACTTGACTGCCGCTCTCCATTTAGCTCTCTGCTGTGAGAGTTGCGTCCATGAGTCGGTCTTAATGTCTCTCAGCTTCAGGTTTCTCTTGATGGTATCTTTGAACCGGAGACGGGGGCGCCCTCTCTTTCTGTAGCCAGAAGACAGTTGAGAATAGAGGATCTGCTTTGGTAGCCTGTCTGATGACATCCTCATGAGGTGTCCAGTCCACCGGAGATTCTTTTTGATCAGAAGATCTTCCATAGAGGGCAGCCCCATCCGTTCGAGTATTTCCTTATTCGTCACTTTGTCCTTCCAGGTTAGCCTCATGATTGAACGCAGATGTCGCATCATGAAGGCATGCACCTTTTTCACCTGCTGTCTGTACACTGTCCAGGCCTGGGCTCCGTATAGTAGGGTGGATAGCACGATTGCGCGGTAGATCTTACCTTTGACCCAAATGGACACATGGTGGTTGTTCCAGGGTCTCTGGCGTAGTCGGCCGAAAGATGCGCTAGCCTTGGCCATCCTCCTCTGTATCTCAGCATCAATGCGTCCATCACTTGATATAGTGCTTCTGAGATAGGTGAATTCCGGAACAGAGTTCAGCTTGTTTCCGCCATACGCTGTGTATATATGTATATATAGTATCTATATATATATATATATGTACATATATGTATTATATATGTATATATATGTATAATGTATTCTACATATGAATAAAGAGACAACAATATGAGTAGGTTGAACATATATGTATAACCTCTTGTAAAAATATACGGATTTTCGGTAAAGAATTATATATTGGCAGAGAGCATTATTATTCTTGGGCGATGGATTGGGGAGAAGGTTATGTAATCTAAAAGCAATGGTGCCCCCACTCACATTATGACATGATATAAGCTATGTGAGATATATGTTCATACATGATGCTTAAAGTTAATGAAGAGATGTTCTTATATAAGAAGCAGTTCAAGGTTGATGAAATGTTCCTCTATGTATTCATAAAGAATGCAATTGGAGAAAAGGGACATTTTTGGTATATACCTATATATATATATATTTGTAACTGTCTGCAACTACCTGTCCCTACCGGACCCAGGGCCAAGCACACCAGCCATACCACATTCCTTAGGGCCACACCCTGCAGGCTGGGTTGGGTGGCAACTCCCCATATTAGGGCATTACACTGACCAGTCTGTAGGGGGGTGTCTGATTGGCTGCATGTGGGAGGTCCAGTCACCTGACCCCCTTGGCCTATCATGATCACACAAGTCTCATTCTAATTATTTATGCAAGAAACTTCTCCAGGCACACTGGAGAGGAATCACTCTACTCCTGGCTCTTGAGTGAGGCACACCTACTCTAGAGCAGGACCCCAGACACTCTGTCTGATGCTATCAACATTCATCTATTCCAATTGAGTGTGAACACAGCCATAGGACTCAGCTCCGTGGGCTGTAGGCACTGATTTCTATATAGGCTAAAGAGGTACTTATATCTTGTGTGGCTAAGAGGTGAGGGGTTAGGGTGATAGGTCACTGATAGGTGAGCAGGGGTTGATGCCAATAAAGCACAACATCCTCACTGTCTATCTTTGTGACTTGTCTTCCTTTCTTCCTTAGGTGGTTTACTGAGTTAGTAGCCTTGGTTTGGATAGCAGCATCACAGGTGATATCAAGGGGAAGGGTTTTTAATATTATCTGGTGGGCATTCAGAAATATTAAACTCTGGCTAGAGGGCAGCCTCCTCCAGCTTAACAACTTTTAAAAATCATGGTCAGAGTGAGGGCAGGGTGTGTGGCCAGCCAAGTTAAGCATGTAACAGACACAAGCAGCCTGAGGTTGTCAGAGGATGGCAGTCGATGACAATAATATGAAGAACCCTGCAGTAGAAGACTGAGGGTGGAGAATAGGATGAGCTGAGGTGGAAAGCTCCTGATTAAGTATACTCATATAATAATTATACATCATATATATATATAAATATATGTAATCTTTCTAAGCATATATACACATATATATATATATATTTATATATATATATATATATATATATATATATATATATGTGTGTGTGTGTGTGTGTGTGCGTGCACAATCTTACAAATGCAAGCACCTCGCGTCTGACGCAAGTTGCACATTGCATGACACAATAACGCATGTCGCTCTATGCATCGATGGAATCTCAGCTTAACGCACGAATCAACGCTGCGTGATTACAAGAACCCTCACAATATAGGCACCATACTGTGTATGTGTCAGCGTGAAAACGAGTAAGGATTCGGTGAGGGAGGGCGCCTAATAGTTAAATAACGAGATTCTTTGAATCCCTTCCACCAGAGGCTGGTCGAGGTGGGTAGGTTGGTTGGGTGGTTGGTTGTTGGAGTTTTACATCCTGGCATCATCTAAGGTAATACCAGGATGAGTACCGACTTCTGACAGTGCGCACTCATGGCAACTTAATAGTGCTGCCCCACTTGGAAATCAGGCCACCAGCACCATGACCCGATATCCCACTCAGTCACATTATCCTGACACAAAACTAACCAATCCTTGCTATATCCTATTAATGCAGAGTGTCAAGTTAGGAAGCGACAAGTATCAATTTGATAAATCATTGGTTTGACTCGACCAGGAACTGAACTCCAAATTTCCCGCAAGGGAGGCTAGCGTTCTACCGACTCGTCCACCGCGTCCGTTGAAAGGTAACCTGGAGCATCCCCTGACAGGCTGGAAGAAGCCCCCATCCCAGTTAGTCAGATCCAATTTGCTGGGAGCAGAGGACGGCGAGACCGAGGTAGGCGGGCGGCACCATCTATTATGTATAATGATAGCAGAGGCCACCAAATTTCCCAGGAGCGTTGCACACGTCACAAATCAGTCACGCCCAAAGATGTGCTCGACTCAAAGAACGGCGAATAAGAAACGACACCCACTGCAAAGCCGCGATTTGCTGGGATTTAACCCCCCCCACAAAAAGATGCTATGCAAAAACAACAGCATGGAAGCGTTGTTGATGGGAGTGGTTATTATTTTTGTTTTGTTGGTGTTGTTTCCTTTGGTTTATTTAATCCCGTGTGCGCACATGTGTGGGTGTGGGTGTTAGTGTAGGTGTGTTGGTGAGTTTGTGTGTATGGCGGGGAGTGTTAAGCCCGAGTCACACCTTACCGGATTGGAGAAACGGACAGAAAACGGACACTGTTCGGTGAAATACATCAATGTCCGTTTTATATATGGTACTCATCCGGCATGTCCGTTTTCTGTCCGTTGGTGTCCGGTGTGTACGGTGTCATGTTTTGAACATGCACAAAACTTGTACCGGACACCGCCGGACCAAAGTGTATGGTTGGTGTCCGGTTTAAGTCCGTTTAGTCCGTTTTGTCCGTTTCATGTCCAGTACCCATCCGTTACGTCTCCGGTTTGCTTCCTGCCAAGTCCTTTGATGGTGGGTTGTTTTTGTTTTTTTGTTTTTTTTTTAATTTTTTAGTTTTTTTTTATTGCAGGAATTCGGTCAGTATATATGTTTTCGGCGCGTCTGTGAATAATCCGGTATGTCCGTTTGACATTCGGTTTTCGTATGGTGGCTATTCGTTAATATACGTTCCTTGTGCGTTTAGCGTCCGTTTCGTCCGGCGGCCGTTGCAACAGTTGGACACCGAACACCACCGGACTAGACAATTCTTTGTCCGGTGGTGTCCTGTACTCAGTCCGGTAAGGTCTGACTGGGCCTTTACTGTTAGTGTATGTGTGTTGGTGGGTTTGTGTATGGGTGGGTGTGGGTGTTAATGTTTATGTGTATTTGTGGGTGTTAATGTACATGTGTTGGTGGGTTTGTGTATGAGTGTGGGTGGGTGCTAATGTATGAGTGTTGGTTGGGTTGTGTGTGTGTGCTAGTGTAATTATGTTGGTGGATTTGGGAGTGTGGGAGTGTGGGAGTGTGGGAGTGTTAGTATATATATATATATGTTAGTGAGTTTGTGTATGAGTGTGTGTGGGTGTTGCTGTTTATGTATGTGCGTTGATGAGTTTGCGCATGAACGTGGGTGTCAATCTTTGTGTGTGGGTGGGTGTGGGTGGGTGGGGGTGGTAGTATGTGTGGTGGTGGGTTTGTCCCCGTGTGAGTGACTGTGTATTGTATTCGTGAGTGTTAATGTAGTTGGGTTATGTGGGGTGTTTCTGTAAGTGTATTTGTGGGTTTGTCTGACAGCGTTTTAGTGTTTTGGGGTTGGTGGGTATGGGTGTGGGTGTGGGTGTGGGTGTGGGTGTAGGGACATTCGTCTATGTGTTGCTGGGTTTATGTGTGTTAATGTGAAAAGGTATGTTGGGGTGTGTTGGGGTGTTAGTGTATGCGTATTTGTGGGTTTTGTCTGTGTGTTTGTGTATTTGAATTATGGGTGTAGGTGGGGGTGTGGGTGAGTTCGTCTATGTGTTGGTGGGTTTGTGTATGTTAATGTGTTTGTTAATGTGTGTGTGTCGGTGGGGGAAGAGTGTCACTGTTAGTGTATATTGTGTTAGTGGGTGTGTCTGTGTGCGTGTGTGTATTACTATTAGAGTAGTTGTGTTGGTGGGTGTGAGTGTGAGTGTTGGTGTGGATGTGAGTGTGGGTGTGGGTGTGGGTGTGGGTGTGGGCGCGATCGTCTATGTGTTGGTGGGTTTGTGTGTGTTAATGTGTTTGTTAATGTGTGTGGTGGTTGGAGGTGTTAGTGTATATTGTGCTGGGGGGATTGTCTGTGTGCGTGTGTGTATTAGTGTATGTGTGTTGGTGAGTGCGTGTGTATGTGGGTGTCCGTGCCTTCATCTATGTGTGTTGGTGGGTCTGTGTGTATTAAGGTGCAAAACTGTCATGTGTTGGCTCTGATTGTTATTTTGTTTGATTCCTCCCATGGGTGCGCTCTTCATTTAGAAAGAAAGGAGACTCAGTTGTTCAATTAAGCTGCCAGAGTGTTGACGAGAGATTATGTGTGGATGGTCGTGGGTGGGCGGGTGGAGGCGTAGTCTACATGCTGTGTAGGAGTTATTCGGTCTTGAAACATTTTGGTTGGTTCCAAATGACATGGGACCGACAAAGCAGTCAACACAAACTTACGCTCACAAAAGTCGCCAAATATCGATTTGCCGAGTCGGCTCAGCGCGGCCGGCTCTAACCATAGTCGATTTAAGCTGCGGATTCTACCAGAAACAAAAGGCCAGTCAATATTGACCGTCCCACTCTCTGAGAGCCACTCCGCCATGGGTTGGTTGCCTTCCCAGCTTCAACTGTGAGTGGGGCGAAATAACTTCTTCCTTTTTTGTCTTTTATTTTTTTTGAAGTGGGAAAGTCAAATAAGGAAACATTTAAAGATGGGAGCTGTCGTCATTATTGAGAGCAGTGTCAGACACGGGGTTTAACTCGCATTAACTTCCTGCGGTCTATATTGTCGTCTGCTCTGACTAATTCATACTAATTGTCGTCTGCTCTCCAATAAAATCATTGTGTGGCATTGCTATATTATATACATGCATATATATGTTTGCATATAATAAAATATATTTATATCTACATATTTATATATACATATATATATGTGTGTGTTTGGATTTAAGCAAATATATTTATAGACACATACTTATTTTTTTTATATAATAATGCTTATATTATAGCATTGCATTGCTTTGCTGCATATATGTTTATATATATGTGTGTGTATGCATGTATGTGAACAAATATGCCTGTATATAGCATTTCTTACCTACATATTCACATATACACACATATATTTCTATTATCTATTTACATATATTTACAGATATTTGTGAAATTCTTCCATAGAGACTGACGCAGAATTGGTGGTGGTTGATGAAGTTGGGCGCTGGGTGGTGGCGCCACTAGCGGCGTATCTATGAACTCCGGTTAATTTATACCTGCACACGTCCTTGTACATCACATACAACAATAATGCATTTACATAGATCAGAAGGGGCGGTTTTCTGTAATGTTAGCTTGGTGAAGTGAGGTCGTGGGGAGAACCCATCACGCTTAAATGGATTGGCATCATGGTTCATAAATAAATTGTCAAATATAAATAACATAAACCTTTTAAAAAATGAATAAACACCAAAACCCAAACAGCAATTGTTATTTTTACCAGATCATTTTCAACTGAATGAATTATTTCACTCTCATTTACGTCTGAGCATAGAATGATTACACCATGCTTTTGGGGTTGTTTGTAATGTTATGACGGTTACCGGCTGCAAAATTGCACCAATATAGAAAGGCCCTGATAAATTGGTCCAATCTTTGGCTGTAGATTAATCTTCAGTAGGGACGGTTGTAGAAGCTGGGGATGTCTTTACAACATTCAAGACGGTGAGCATTGGGGCGGCTCCGAATCTCTCCGGTCCGGCGGTAGCAGAGCACTCGTATCCAGTCGACAGCAGCAAGGGCTTAGGAGGAAGAGACGGGCCAAGGTGGGTCCAGTGGTTCCAGCAACAAGAACAAAGCGAGAGAAATGATAAGGTAAAGGACCCCACCCAAGCAAACAACTCCCTTGATCAGGGGGAGAAGTAAGGTAGTTTACTGGGATAAATAACTACATTTTTGGGGAGAGAAAAATAAAGGGTAGAGTATAGATATGAGAAATGAGGAGAGTTGAGTCAAAGGACCGTGTCCATTTGCTCTATGGTGACCAGCCGCCGAGCCAAAGACACGGACAGAGTAAGAGTAGAAAGTGAAATGCTGGCGGGCTCCCCCTCCTGGAACCCTTTTCAGACATAATCAAGGAGGAGCATGGCCAGCAGAGAGGAGATAGAGAGAGGTGTGGATGAAGTGCGGTCCGAATAGCGCCCCTAGTTCATACCCCAATGACAGACTCATTAATGTCCCCGTTAGTGCTGCCCCCATCGGCAATATCAGACAACAGCCGGCACAGAGAGCAAGCCAGCGCGACGCTGACTGGAATGATTCAATCTCATGACGCGAGTCAAAGATTTAAGCGTCATTCTCGTTACACACTCGGTGGCATGGAAAACGCGAATCTGCTTTATGAACAAAATCAAATCCGGTTGATGAGCGTTCACTGTGAACAAATCACACTTCGTCTCAGTCGCCATTTTGAACCCGCCGAAACCGAGGCTCCTTCCCCGCAGCCTCAGCGCCATTTTAAAGCTTCATACTCCGGTAAAAGCATCAAACTTTCACAAATCAAAGGTTTAATCATTCAGATTTGATTCTACATAATATTTAACGTTTGTTTCTGCATATAAGAGCGTAATAAGTCAATTTAATAGAACCTGTTTCTACTTAAGCCTATGACCTCAGTGTTTTGACGTGCTTGCCAAAATTAATTGGGCATGTTTTCACTTAAAATATATCCAAAGCGAGCCATTTAAGATAAAACTTACTTCAAGCTAAAGTAAAGTACATTATAATTATTAATCTAATATATTTTCTGATAAAATTGCTGTAATTCAAAACCATCGGATTTTGTAACTTTAACCAGTTCTCCATAACATCGTGTGTTCTTAGCTGTGTGCGCATGGGCAGTACCGTCTGCAGATGCACAGCAATTGTCATTTGCAAGTGAATATATATATACTGTATTCTCACGGGTTAACGCCCATGTGTGGGTTAATCCCACCCTCCGCGTGGCCAATATTTCGTAAATGCCCACCCTTTAAATTCCCATGTGTGAGTAAACGCCGACCCCCCACTTCAATGATTTGCCTATTTAAACGCCCAGGCTGGTAACCCGCAAGAATGTGGTATATATATATATATAAATTTATATATATATGACATGAGAATCCTCCGGTGCGACTGACACTGGTCAACATCCGGGGGAGGTGAGGTGGGCAAGATGGCGTAGATGGCGCCACCGGTACAGAGTTGTATCTTATGCAGGACAACAATAATAATAATAATAACTAATATTACCTTGCGAATCTTTATACTCGCATAATACGTTATACATCACACATTGCTGCCGAATCCAATGAAAGTTAGTCAGGGATACACTGAGGCTAATACTTTTTCACAAGGATCAATGAGTGTCATATATAATAAATCCACTGCCATCATCAAAGCAATATTGCAGGCTCTGACTGAGCCTGTTGATTTAGACATAGCATTCAGACACAAAGGACTTCAGCCATCTTCAGCTCATCGCTTCAAAGACACTACCAGCACACTTTATTACTCTGAGGGAGTTCAGGCATCTACTCCATCAGCAACTGCTGCATCACTTTAAAGATCTGGTCATGTGATTTTACCATGTATTCTGTGAATGAACTTTTTTGTCGTAAATGAATTGTATTCATATATATCTGTTGTTAGTAGTACCCTAGCACTGGTCTTCCGACCGTTCGTGTTAAAGGTATATATATATTTACGCACTTTTTTTTTGTACATAGTTTATATAGTAAATTGAAGTCTGACGACAACCAGTGTAAAGTACCTAGAGCATGATTTTATGTGTTGTAATAATGAAAGATCACACTTAGAATGAATGGGCTATTTAAGCTTGAACCCAGTATGTCGGGACTGTTCTGTGCAGCATCATTAGACTCCATAGCTATTAGTTATTAGTTGTTACCCCATAGCTATTAGTAGTAGTACTGTGACCTCACACAGGGAAGGGTGGACTGGTATAGGCTATATAGGCTATAGAGTGTAGGGCATACACAAAAACCTTCAAATTTAGTTTTAAGTGGGAGGCTTGTAAGTTGTACTACTTTCCAAGTATGTAGTATGCCTTATCCTATGTCACTGGAGATAGTCATTACCGCTGAATGACACAAATAGCCACATCCTGACCACAGAGACTTTCAGGCAATGATGGTTTGGCCTTAAATAATTCATAGAAAATTAAATAGATTATTTCCAGCTATATAAATTATCACTAGTCATATTTGATCATACCTTGGTCACTTAACAGTTCCTTTAATGTGTCTTAGTTGGAAGTTGGAAGTACTTTATATGACAGGAAAGAAATGCGTATATATATATATATGTGGGTTTTTTTTTACGGAAACCTTTTACTCGGCCAGTGATAGAACCCATGAGAAGCGGATGCCCTGCCTGTCAGCACATCCTGCTCTGTAAAGGTGTACCCAAAACACACACACCAGTCAATGACGCCGATGTGGCATGCATCAACATTGACATTAAATTCTATTTGCCTCTGTTGCAGTTTCCGTGGCACACCAGTTTGCGAGGGACACAACCATTCAAATACATTGTCAATGGCTGTGAACAAATCTTCATACAGAAGAAGTGAAATATCTCTACAACCACACCACCTAGAAACAAATCCCTTGGTACACATATAGAAAGCATGTGTACCAAAAAAGATTATATTAAATTGATAAGGGTAGGGTTCTGGATTTCTATTAATTTTGAATAAACTAATGTTTTGCACTGCGCGTACCGTCAACCTCAAGGCATTGTCAATGGTCGTGAGCAATCTTCATACAGAAAATACAGCAAAAGTGAAATATCTCTAAAACCACACCACCTAGAAACAAATCGCTTGGTACACATATAGAAAACATCTTTACCAAAAACATTATATTAAATTTATAAGGTTAGTGACGATGCTGTTCGATTTTGAAGCATGCGCAGAAGCGATGTGTCCCTCGCAAACTGGTGTACCGCTGAAACTGCAACACCGGCCCAGCAGATGACAATCACTACAAGGTTTATTTATAGAACGCGGCGCAATCGCCGGGACTCGGGCTTAGTCATTTAATTTCACTTCTGGATCCCTGAGATCCATTAGAACATTTTGACATTGGGGCTTCTTCGGCTCTCGGGTGTTTCACAATACTGATCTCATGTTGCGTGGAGTGAGTTCGATGGATAGGAACACTCCTCTACAGAAAAGTACATTACCAATACCACACTCCTTCATTGTAGTTAATAAGATCACCGGAATTACCCCCCCCCCCCCCTTCGCACCCATTGATAAATAACCCTATTTACCTACAGCCTCGGCCACAGCCCTGAGTTGAGAAGTAAATACCTGAACATATTACCATCTGAAAATGTCATTTTAAGAGCATATATATATGTGTGTGTGTGTGTGTGTGTGTCCAAGCTTAAAGGCTGCGTTCCACACAGACTTTAAAGGTTGCTCCTGCAAAAGGCTACTTGGACTTTGGCACATGTAAGCTAAGTCCTTAGAACTTTTTTTTTAACTTTAAGAATCTTGGTGAGTAAACAATTTTCTGAAGCAAACAATAAAAGCTATAAAATATATCTATCACAATCAATTTGAGATCATTGTAAAACAGCGGGGTCTTTTTGTGAACACACAGACAAACAAACATGCATTCGCTTTTATTTATATAGATATATGCATTCACAGACACACAGACATATATATATATCGCTATAAATATATTATATGTATAATATTATGTATATATTATGTAAGCGGAAGGGAGGCAACAAGGTGAATAAGTATGGGCGATATCATTTTTATTGCTCAGAGTAACAGTAAGCAATCAAATAACAATAAAGTATATATATAGTGCGATATCATATGTTGACAATAGGCAATATCAACAACCAGTCAATATTAGATCAGTAATATAATGACATCTGGCTGGGCAACTGCCCTACCGGAAAGAAAAAAAAAGGAAAAAAATCAGAGGTGTGTCGCTCTTGGGTGGAGGCAGCGCAGTGCCGTATCAAACAAGAATGCCAGTGCGCGCACCCAGTGCTGCGACACTGGCGCTGCACGCACGCCTAGCGTCGAACCCGCGAACCTCAATGGTAGCCCAGAATAGAATCGGTTGCCGGAGACCCTTCGCCCTACACCTGCATACAGTGGTTGTATACAAGGCTATATATTATATATGTATATATAATAATTGGAAGATATTGCACTTAGAACCAGCTTTGAATCCACACATCTTGTCATTTCGGGACTCCTTGATGCAATCACCCTATCCATGTCTACCTGATATATGGTTCCATGCCTCACAGGTCAGTTCACACTACTACACTTGTCCCCCCTGGAATTGTAAGTCTTTTAAAAGGTTTACATCAATAAGTTGTTCAATGCTTACAATTGCACTCATACATGCAACGCACTTACATAATGCATGCACAGGATGGGTTCAACAACCATACAGTGCATAGCTTGTATGGGATCCAAGTGATGGCAATCAGTGTCATGTACCTAGAGCAGGATTTGAACCCACACTTGTCATTATTGGGGCTAGCATGCTAACCATTACACAATCTAGTTATCCTGATGCAACCACCCTATCCATGCCGACCTATCAAGGTTGCTCCTTGCCTAAGAGATCAGTGCACATTACTATAGTATATATGTATATTATATATATATTATATACTTTAAAACAATGTTCTCTTTGGTGCAGTCATATATATAATAACTATATATATATATATATAATAACTATATATATATAATAACTACATATATAAGGACGAAATCGAGGTGGTCTAGTTGTTGGATTTTTTTTCTTCTAATAAAATGCCAATTTAATTAAAATGGCACACAACGCGAATCACATTTCATTGAAATTCAGCTAAGAGAATTAGTTATCCTGAAAGTTATCCTGAAATTTGATGGAGGGGACAGGGAACTTAAAACATATTCATTTTCGCTTTTCTGTGCTAATGTAAAGCATAACAAAGAAAATGATGATTAAATTCCCGTTATGTTGTGCATCGTTTTCTATGTTCTATGACCTGTAAGGAAGGCACATCAACAGCTTGGTAAAGTGCCTATTGCTACAAATGTCTGCCGCCAGGGCATTGACCCATGTGACTCACATTGTCATCCTTTTTAAATAATCATACACGGAAGTTCCCTTTAATTATGTGATGTATAATGCATTATGTAAGGATAAAGGTGCGGAAGGAAATTATTGTTATTATATATATGTGTTATTATTCTGTACTATGCCTCCTTGACTCTGCCCATGTGACTGGTGGTGACACCACTGGGCTTCCTCATCACTAATGGACATGCCACATTGTCAGTCGCACTGGAGAATTTTTCCGGCCGGTGTTGCAGATTGTGTATATATAATGCCTATGTAATGACGCTAACCTATTCTGTATGGGAGTCTGCCATATGCTGCACTTGCTCACACTTGTTCGACTACCAATGGATGTTTGTTTGCAGAGACGGCTTTAACTCCTTCATCTCCTTCACCCAAAGGTCTCGTTGATACACTGAACTTGGTTGTTTGTTGGGGTTTTGCATCCTGGCAACATCTAAGACCATATCAGGACTCATGGCGACTTTATATTGCTGCCCCACTGGGAGACCAGGCCACCAACACCATAACCTGATATCCCACCCAGTCACATTATCCTGACACTGAGCCAACCAGTCCTTGCCCTATGCTAATAATGCCGAGCGCCTGGCTAGGAAGAAGCGACAAGTATCAGTTTCTAAACCATTGGTTCGACTCGACCAGGGTTCGAACCCGTGGGCTCGAGTCCCACGATCTGCCAAAACGGGAGATGGATGCCGAACTCATTCGGCCATCCCGTCTGGTCCGATACACTAAGAAGCTTACCACTAAGCATCCCATCCGTCAACATTGCTCAAAGGCGGAAGTAGAGGCAATAATTACATCCATCATTGGTGACCGGCCGGGATCCCTGGCTGGCTGGGTAGAACACTCGCTTCCCGTGTGGAAGGTCGCGGGATCAATCCCCGGCAGAATCAAGCCAAGGATTAAATTTATATTTGTCACTACCCAGCCTGGTGCTAAGCATTATTTTGAAAGGGCATGCAAGGACTAGTTACCTCAATGTCGGGATGGCGTAACTGAGTCGGATATCAGGCCAGGGTGCTGGTCAGATGGTATCTAAGTGGAGCAACACTATAAACCCACCATGAGTGTGCACTCTCACGAGTCGGCATATCCGTTTCTGATATTGCGTTGGATCATGCTAGGATGTAAAATTCCAAAAAAAACAAGTTTGTGTGCTTGTTGGGGTTTGACGTCCTGACAACATCTAAGGTAAGATCAGGAAATGAGCAAGTGATCCATTATTGCCTGCTAAGGTTATTCAGCACTAATGACTCTTCTCAGCTGTGAGAGTGACATGTTCAGGAAATGAGCAAGTGATCCATTATTGACACTGTGGTCCAGATGTGCCTGTTAAGGTTATTCAGCGCTAATGACTCTTCTCAGCTGTGAGAGTGTACATGTTCTAGGGAATGATTACGCAGCCATATAGGCTTTCTCTACCAAACAGAACTGAACCACGTTTAGAGTCATGGATCACTAATCATAAAGAAGGGTTCTAAGGGAGCAGCTCATTGCAATAGAGTTTCCGAAGGAATGCATCACAACCCCTACTTTGGCGCATAGTCAATTTGAAGCCGCACGACTATGCCTTATAACCTGTGCAATTCCAACTATTATGACATCACAGAATGGGTTATTACAGGGTTAAAGCTCCAACCCAGAAAATAGCATTGATCTGACCAGAACCATTACTAGGAATAAATATCCCAAGGTTTTGGTTTTTTCATCTTTTTTCTTGAAGATTTATACTGCCTGTCATGGATAAGTCTGAATAGACTTGTTATCACCATCAGACAGTTTGTCGACAGAAAGCCCAAGCCTACACTTTTACCGACCCAAGGGACTTTTAACCTCCCACACCATATAGACATGGTATGAGAGCAACTGGCCTTTGATGACGCTGTAAGTTATACACAGCGGTGGAAATCCAAATTAGCAGAGGTGGGGAGGGCAGCGGGAATCAAACCCCTAACCTTCGGATTAGGAGTCTGACCTAGAAAAAAGTCAAACACTCTAACCACTCCGCCACAGAGAACACTGGATTTCCTTTTCCGGTTTTAAATGCAATGCAGTTAGTATTTCCAGAATTTGACTACTTTGCTAAGACACAGCGAATATTTATGTAAAGAATACATCTTGTTTGTTTCAATCAGGTGGTTGTTGGAGTTTAACATCCTTGCAACAGCTAAGGTCATACATATGAGGCGAATAGATCATTTCAACTGGCCTGCATTGAATACCTCTCTTAAAATTCTCCGTCCTGACAGTTTTAAAAGAAGATGCATGGATAATGATTTATATTTATACTGCGCTTCTTTGACTTGGGGACGGGTGATTCCTTTAATCAGCAGGGCCGACCTGCGTGTGAGTTAGTGGGGCGGGGCCAGGGGCAGGCGCCAGGGGCGGGTGGGGCGGCGGACCCTTGGAGGCTGGCCGGCGGGCAGTGAGTGGTCAGCCGAGCCGGCAGCCTCTGATCCCTCTAAGCGGGTTACAAACGACCAGTGGGCAGGCGAGCCCGGCTCATCCAGCCCCGCCCAAATCCCCTTGTTGGTTGGTCGAGCCTAGCATATATATATATATATATGTATATATATATGTATATATATATATGTGTATATATATATATATGTATATATATATACTATGCACACAGGCCGCACAGTGTGCATATTATACTAAAATACAAATGCAGTGTCGAGTGTACACATTTTGTTTGGTTGTTGGGGTTTTACATCTTGGCAACATCTAAGGTCTTATCAGGTTATATATTATATATATATATATATATATATATAAGAGATGGCTATGCCCTAGTAGGAGAAAGACACAAAGCGAGGAGTGGTGGAAGCCTCAGATTTTATTAACCGAGGCTCTGGCCGAGCAATATACCACCCTACCTAATACAAAAAGTTTGAAATCTAGGCTCATGTGACGGCAACAGTGTGGAATGGTGCGTGACTAGGTGCTGGTGGTGCCAAACTCGTCAGGCGGGATCCGACTCGCAGCAAATCGCCTGATCAGGTGGTATGGATAAATAATAATTAGCATGCATAATAAAAAGCGGAATAAATATCACAAGAATGCTCCGCCCCTTTATATTCATATAATACATTATATATTACATATATATATATTATGCACACAGGCCGCCCAGTGTGCATATTATACTAAAATACAGTGTCGAGTGTACACATTTTGTTTGTTTGTGGCTTGCTGGGGTTTTACGCTGAGGCTTAATCAGGTTATATATAATATTATATATAATACACAGTGTGCATAATATACTAAAATACAAATGGAGTGTCTAGTGTACACATTTTGTTTGCTTGTTGCTTGTTGGGGTTTTACATCCGGCAACATCTAAGGTCCGATCAGGTTTTACATCCTGGCAACGTCTAAAGTCCTATCAGGACGGATACCGACTTGCGACAGTGCACACTAGTGTTGCTCCGGTGAGAGACCAGGCCGCTGCCACCATGAATGAACCCATTATCCCACTCAGTCACATTATCCTGATACTGAGCTAACCTGTACTAGTAACGCCGAGTGCCAGGCTAGGTAGCAAAATGTATCGATTTTGTAAATAATTGATTTTGACTCGACCAGGATTCGAACTCACAACATTCCGCATGGGAAGCCAGCGCTCTTACTAATTAAGCTACCGCATCCGGTGCATCACCATAAGGTCTACACAGTCTGACGTTTAGGGACTGTTTATTGTATTATTTATACACAGTGATCTCCGCAGTACACTAGGAATGGGTGGTGGGAATCGGTAGAGCTGGTGGAAACTTATACTAAGTTACAGGCAGGATGTGTAAGTTGCTGCCAACGGATGGCGGGCTTACTGAATAAGTCAACTTACGCTGCCAACAAATGGCAGGGAAGGTTAGTTTGTTTGTTGTTGTTTTACATCCTAGCAACATATAAGATCATATCAGGACGGGTACCGACTTGTGACCATATGCACTCATGCCGATTGTATCGTGCTGCCCCACTGAGAAATCAGGCCGCAGGCACCATGACCCGATATCCCACTCAATTCAATTCAATTCAATTCTTTTATTTTAACTCTCTGCAAGGTATGTTTACAATAAATTGAGGTGATACAATAAATGCATACAAATTCCTTACAGACAGAAAGGATCCCAGAAAAGTGATGCTTATCTAGCTGGTCTCCATGATGTGAATGAACAAGTGATGACAATAACAAATTATTAAACTTAAGCTACATTTTTAACTAATGATTATGATGAGCTACTGATGCGTCTCTTCACAGTTAGTAAAAAACAAAGTAATGATAGGAATATTATATGGACATTGTGTCATGGATTCATGTACTTGCATGCAGTATCAGTAGTTATTTTGCATGTATGTTAATAGGGGTATTATATATATTCTTTACTGGTAATCGATTTAGTTATTTTCTTTACTGGTAATCGATTTTTTATTTTCCTCATGTACCCGTCGTCTGATTATTTTAAATGAGTTAGCCGTTTTAATTATTGAATTATTTAAGTCATCAATGTGTTCATCCCAGTTGAGGTTCTCATCTAGAATTATACCTAGGTTTCTAATCTCTACTGGTATTGAGTTCTAGATATTGGTTCCTTGGTTTTCAGTTGTTATTTTGCCATATTTGTCTCCCAGTGGGGCAGCACTATAAAGTCGCCATGATTGCTTATCTTTAGTTTTTTACAGAAGTTTTTCAAAGTTTGAAGGTTTCTAATCTCTACTGGTATTGAGTTCTAGATATTGGTTCCTTGGTTTTCAGTTGTTATTTTGCCATATTTGTTTCTAGTGTGTTTGTGATGTATGTTATTTATCTGTTGTGTGTTATGGGAATGGACCTGATTGTTTTCTTTGAAGAGATTATCAAATATTTCAGGGAGGAGGCCATTCTTTTGCTTGTAAACAGATTTTGCAATGTATATTTTATAAATGTCAGTTACCATAAGTAAGTCCAGGTCTTTATGAAGTGATTTAGTTGGGGTGAGATAGTCTTTGCTATACAGTATTTTCAAGGCTCTGTTTTGTTGTGTCTGTATCTTTTTTAGGGTTGATGATTTGGCTCTCCCATACACCTCTATACCATACTGGATTTTGGAGTAAACGTATGCATAGTATAGTAATTTTTTATTTTCCTCATGTACCCGTCGTCTGATTATTTTAAATGAGTTAGCCGTTTTAATTATTGAATTATTTAAGTCATCAATATGTTCATCCCAGTTGAGGTTCTCATCTAGAATTATACCTAGGTATTTCACAGAAGGGACTCTCTTTATTGTGTTATTGTTTATCTTTATGTTGTTTAGGTAATCAGGAATGGTTGTACTTCTGCTTTTAAATATTGTGTAGCATGTTTTGTTCAGGTTTACTGTTAATTTGTTATCATTGCACCATGTACATATATCTGAAAGGAATGTTTTAATTGAATGTTTTAGTTGTTTGGGTGAATTTGAGGTTATGAAGCCGTTGGTATCATCTACAAATAACCTTGTTTTGACATCTTGTTTTGTACAGTTGACTATATCATTTGTGTAGATCAAAAATAGGAGAGGTCCCAGGACAGAACCTTGGGGGACACCATTGCTGATTGAGTTTAGCTTGGATCGTTTACCGTTTATGTATGTAAATTGCTTTCTATTGCTTAGGTAACTCTCAAACCATTTAAGTCCCTGGCCTCGAATTCCGTTGTGCCTAAGTTTTGAGAGTAGGACGTCATGGTCTACAGTATCAAATGCTTTGCTCAGGTCTAAGTAGACTCCTGCAACATGTTTCCCTTTTTCAAGGTCTTGTAGTATGTTGTCTAAGATTTCAGTCAGAGCCATTATTGCTGAGTGATTCTCTCTAAATCCAAATTGGTATTTGTATAATATTTTGTATTTGATAAGAAATTGGTAAACTCTTTTGTACATTAGTTTTTCCATTAATTTGTTTAGGGTACTGAGTAGGCTGATTGGCCTGTAGTTATCAACTAGGTATTTCTCATTTTTCTCAGTCACATTACCCTGACACCGAGCTAACCAGTCCTAGCCCTATCCCAATAATGCCAAGCACCAGGCTAGGAAGCGACAAGTATCAATTTTTAAGTCATTGGTTTGACTCGACCGGGAACCGAACTCGCGAACTCCTGATCTTCTGCATGCGAGGGCTGTGCTCTACCGATTTGGCCACCGCGCCCGGTGGCAGGGAAGGTTGACATCCCTTAGGTTATGTAGTGAGGCACCTGTTTGGGAAACAAATAGTAAATAAGATTTCTGCTGGACACTCCTTTGGACTATTTGGTAATTAATTAATTTGCATGGTATATATATATATATATGGTTGGAATTAACTTCCAAGATATATAGAGTAAAACCTCTCTAACCAGGCACATGCACAGATCGACCATTCTCCTATATCCATCATATATATCTATATGGGACCAGATGGGATGGCCGAATGAGTTAGAGTGTCCTTCTCCCGTGTTGGTAGACCATGGTCGAATCAAACCAATGACTTTAAGATTGATACTTGTCGCTTCCTAGCCAGGCACTCGGCATTATTAGGATAGGGCAAGGACTGGTTGGCTCAGTGTCAGGATAATGTGACTGAGTGGGATATCAGGTCATGGTGCTGGCAGCCTGGTCTCCCAGTGGGGCAGCACTATAAAGTCGCCATGATTGCACCTTGTCACAAGTCGGTACCCGTCCCGATATGACCTTAAATGTTGCTAGGATATAAAACAACAACAAACAAAATATATATATGGCTAGGAATTAACATCCAAGATATATATATATATGTATATATTAAAACCTCTCTAAATCGACCGACCTTGGGACCGACTTTAAGGGGTCCATTTGGGGAGGTGGTCGGATTATGGAGGCAGAATATCCTTACAGTGGTATTGTTGGGACCCAAATAAAGCGATCGATATAGGGGAGTGGTCAATCTGTGGAGGGGTCGGTATAGAGAGGCTTTACTGTGTAGCTTTTGGCAACGACGCCAGGTGGCAGCACTAACAGCTTCAAGGAAACATCCTAGCTGTAACACTCTTTTCTTTTGAACGAGGCTGGGCTGGGGGGGGGGGGGGGGGGGTTCTTCAACCTCAAAGACCTGGCTGATCCTATTTATCAGACATAAACTATTAACCACCAAGGTAGAAGCAGAGGGAGCCTCTTAATCTTATGAAAATACGAGGGAAGTCCGATCCAATGGGACCACTGACAGTATTTAAACCAAATGTGAATAACCTTAGAACACCGGAATTACCTCCATAAGTATATAATTATTCCTTCCAGATTCATATATATTTACGCACACAATATATACACGCGCATCAGCTATACCAGCAGATAATCTATTGTTTTAATGTAGTATATATCTGACATCTAAAAATATCTTAACATATATAATATATAAATGCAGACATGAATGCATATTATATATAACAGTTTAGTATATATATGTGGCTAAATATAATTAATTGCACTTATTTATATTTAGAGCAAATTCACTTGTTTATATTTAGAGCAAATTCACCCATATATATAATTAATTATATGTAAATATATGTCTATGTATACACATACATAAGTATATATAGCTATATAATTATATAATAAACTTGTATGTATAATATAAATATGTGTATATATAAATGGTGGACCGGTGTTCTAGGGCTACTTGCATTTGCTTTAAATATAAACAAAGGAGCAATTAATTATATTTAAGCATATATATTCTAATAAATTGATATATATCTAATATGCATTCCTATATATATATATATATATATATATATATGTATATCGGATTTCTTTTACACATCAGATATATACGAATATCAGATTGTATATGCATGTATATAATTACAGGCTCCTGTCTTTCCGACGTAAATATAACACAGACATACATACCCAATATTTTGTTTCTACCAACAAAAAATACCACGTCCTAACCCAATATCCAAACACCGGGCTATTAAATTTAATAACCATTTGCGGAGGAAGACAGCAGCTAATTAGAAATCAGTTTCTGTTCCCTGTCGCGATATTAACCTTTTCCACATCCACTAAAAGTAAAGAAGACTTGTGTTCGCTATTTTTCAACATCCCCTCAGATTCCCATTTGCACAATCTAATTTGACATTCAGATGCCAGCGGCCAAGTCGCCACATCTTTCTCTCGCCCTCTCTCCCCCTCCCTCTCCCTCTCCCTCTCCCTCCCTCCCTCTCTCAACCGGGCGTGGTGGCCTAATCGGTAGAGCGCGGGCCTCGCGTGCGGAAGCTCGGGGGTTCGGTTCCCGGTCGATTCAAACCCATGACCTGAAAATTGATACTTGTTGCTTCCTAGCCTAGCGCTCGTCATTACTAGGATAGGACAATGACTAGTTAGCTCAGTGTCAGGATAATATGACCGAGTGGGATATTGGGTCATGGTGCCAGCAGCCTGATTTCCCATTGGGGAAGTACTATAAAGTCGCTATGAGTGCACACTGTCACATGTCGGTGCCTATCCGGATGTGACCTTAGATGTTGCTAGGACGTAAAACAACAAGAAACGAACAAACCCTCCCTCTTTCTCCCTCCCTCTCCCTCCTCTCTCCCTCCTCCCCCCCTCCCTCCCCCCTCCCTCCCCCTTCCCCCCTCCCTCCTCCCTCCCGCCTGCCTCCCGCCTCTCTCCCTCTCTCCCTCTCTCCCTCTTTCCCCCTCACCCCCTCCATCTCACCCTCCTCCCCCCCCTCCCTCCCTCACCCTCCCTCTATCGGTCCTTCCCACGCATGTCTCATCAAATTACTGCCCAGTTTTTGGCGGCGCCATTAGCCGTGATGCTGGGTCGCGACGAGGCTTTCAGTCGGAGAAGGCGTTTTGACTCGGAAGGCGTCCTAAGAGGGCCCCATCACGGGCAGGAAATAACTGGCAGATGAAATGGGGGCCTCCTCCAGGTGTGTGTGTGTGGGGGGGGGGGGGGGGGGAGGGCTGATGGAGAGTCGGGGGAGGGTCGGCAGAGAGCCGGGGGAGGGGCGGCATAGGGCCAGTATAGGGCCGGTGGTGGGCTGGTGGAGGACCGGTAGATATAATATATAAAAAATATTATGTATAAAATATAATATATATATAGACCGTAATATATATAATGTATATTATATATAGTATATATATAATATATATAATATATTATATATATAATATATATAATATATAGCATATATAATATATATAATATATAAAATGCTGGCCAGTTGTAGTAGTGGTTTAATCTTATCACACAGTAGGAGGTGATAAGATGTTTTTGTTTCTCACACAGTAGCAGGTACATGGTGATTATTTAGTATATGTAGATGTTTGAGCTTGTTTTGTGTTGGGGTTGGCTATCATCGAAGGTCGATCCGAAATAGGGAAAGACTTCTAGGTAGCTGTTAGGCGTAGCAGTTAAGTGTGTTCTTGGCACATAAATGTCTGAGCTTGTTTTGTGTTGGGTTTGGCAATCCAAGGTCGATCCGAAATAGGGAAGGACCATTAGAAAGCTAATGGTTTTAGTTCTAAGTGTAGGTATTATTGGTTTTATTTTCTGATTACCCTTGTAGGGTGTGCGAATAGTATATTAGTTTTTTGGTTTTTAGGTTTTTGTTTTACTACTACTTATGAAATAGCCTACTCTACATTTATAGGCTTGTACATAGTTTGTAGCTATTCATTATCTACTGAGGGTGGTCCAGATTACCCCCTTGTGGCAGCCCAGTTTGTGGGCCCTGACCTATCACATGCCCTTCTGGGGTTTTGACCCAGGGTGTTTTCAGGGTCTCCCTTTTTTTAGATATATATTGTTGTATGTTTTCAGATCGGGAGTCTCTGTTTTTGATGGTTTGTGGTTGTTTGTTATCTACTGAGGGTGGTCCAGGTTTCTCCCTTGGGGCAGCCCCATTTGTGGGCCATGACCTATCACATGCCCATCTGGGGTTCTGGCCCTAGGGTGTCATCAGCATCCTCCGTTTTTTACAGAGATATTTTTTGTATGTCTTTAGATCAGGGATCTGCCTTTCTTTTACTGATTGGGCATTCAAAGCCTTAGCAGCCATTTCTAATGTGCTTCTTTCATGGGCCTTTATGCGGCTCCTTGTTTGTTTTATTAGTGGTGCATAGTTTATTTTGTGTATCTCTGGTTGATTGCTTTTGGTATTTCCTATCGCGACTGTACCCAAATGCGAGTGTTTTGTGGTGTACTAGTCTTATATAATATATATAATAATATATGGGGCGATCCGGGGCGATCCGTGGCTCGTCCGTGGATCGTCCGTGGCGATCCGTGGCTGATCCGTGGCTCGTACAGCACCGTCCGGGCTCAGCCCCGGATGTTTTAAAATGTTTAAAACATCCGGGGTGGTCCGGGGGATTTTGCGATCCGGCTCAATCCGGCATGATCCGGGGATGGTCTGGGGGTGGTCCGGGGGTGGTCTGGGGGTGGTCTGGGGGTGGTCCGAGTAATTCGGGGGTGGTCCGGGGTGGACCGGGGCTGTCCGGGGGTGGTACGGGGTCATTTTGAGCCACGGTTTGACCCAAACCATCCCCGGACTATCCAGGACTATCCCCGGCCTAGTCACGGACCACTCCCAGACTGTCCGGGGGTGATCCGGGATAGTCCGGGGGTGGTCTGGGCCAGTCCGGGGGTGGTCCGGCCTCGTCCGGGTTAGTCAGGGGCCGGTCCAGCCCAGTCCGGACTCATCCAGGGCCGTTCTGGGGGCGGTCCGGGGGTGGTCCGGGGCAGTCCGGGGGTGGTCCGGGGTGGTCCGGGGTGGTCCGGGGCAGTCCGGCCTTTGGTCCGGGGCTCGTCCGGGAAGGTGTGACTGCGAGGCAAAAATCGACGAAAACAATGATTTTATCCGTGGCGGTCCGGGACAATCCGGGCCGTTGGTCCGTGGGTGGTCCGGCTCAAAATCCGGGGCTCGTCCGGCTATGTGTGACTGGGGCTTAGTAGTGACAAGTATACATTTTTAAGTCATTGATTTGACTCGGGGATGGTCTGAATTCCTCCGGAATCGAATCCCACCACCTGCTACACGGGAAGTGGACGTTCACCTCATTCGGCCATCCCGTTTTAGTGCAACACTATTCATATGTCTAGAACATGAACATGTTGTTAAGAATATATAGGAAATATTCCTTGTATGGAATACACATTAAAATCAGGTGACCAGATCGTTAAGACTTCCACTTAGAGAAGTAAGAAGCACTCACAGTCACAAGTAACCTGTTAAGACAGAGATATCGCTAGCACTCACACACGCTAACACTCAGGGAGTGCACGGCATAGACAATCGCAGACACACGCACATATTCACTTTCCTGTGAGCAGCATACTGAGCCACTCGGAGCAATCAATACACAGACACGAGTTTGTTGACTCAGCCGGCGATCCCCAGCTGCCGGCGGCAGACTACCTGACGAGGAACAGTTCACTCCTAGGTCAATCTCGGCTGATCAACAAACATTGGCACACCGAACGCTACAACGTGAGTGGCCGGTGTCACGAAATAGAATCGCCCCCTCAAAGTTTCCTCCTCCCAGCGATTCTATTTCGAAATAAAACTGCCCCGGAGATTTTATTTCGAAATAAAATGCATCCTTCACTCCCCTCCCTTCCCTTCTCATCCCCTCCTTCCCTCCCCTCACCTCCCTCCTTCACTTCACCTCCACTTCTATCCTCCCCTCACCTCCCATCTCCCCTTCGCACCTCCTATCCCCTCCTCCCCTCCCACCCTCTCGTCCCCTCATCCTCCCACCTCCTCCGCATCTCCGTCTCTCCCGTCTCTCGACCAGACGGGATGGCCGAATGAGTTACAGCGTCCGTCTCCCATGCTGGTACATCGTGGGGTCGTGGGTTCGAACCCTGGTCGAGTCAAACCAATGACTTAAAAATTGATACTTGTTGCTTCCTAGCCAGGCGCTCGGCATTAATAGGATAGGGTAGGGACTTGTTGGCTCAGTTTCAGGATAATGTGACTGAGTGGGATATCAGGTCATGATGCCGGTGGCCTGGTTTCCCAGTGGGATAGCACTATAAGGTCCCTATGAGTGCACACTGTCACAAGTCGGTACCCGTCCTGATATGACCTTAGATGTTGCTAGGATGTAAAACAACAACAAAACAAACAAACAAACTCCCTCTCTCTAAACCACCGCTCTCCTCACCTGCCCTCCCCTCACACCTCAACCTCACTCACCCACCTCCCTCTCACCTCTCCATTTAAAATATAAGGTACTTGAAACTAAAGTAAGGTAGATTATGACAATCCGTTTGATTTATTTATCTCAGAAAAGTGACAGAAATTCAATACCATTGGACTATGCAACTTTAATAGAAATGCAGAACCCTAACCATATAAATTTAATACACTCTGTTTGTTAAACATGTTTTCTATATGTGTTCCAATCGGTTTATTTCTAGGTGGTGTGGTTTTAGAGATATTTCTCCTTTTTTCTATGAAGATTGCTCATAGTCATTGAGTTTGCAGGGGGACAGTCTGTCGTCCTGCAGCCAAGCTGCACGCGCACTGACCTAAATACCTATGCTTACGTCATATGAAATAGGTCTATAACTAGTATAAGCATCACCCATCTTCCTGCCCCCACCCTCCCTTCCAACCTCCCACCTCCACCTCACTCCTCCACGTCCCTCTATTTTGTTTCGAAAAGAAAATGCCAGTATATTTGTATATATTTGTATGTATTTGTATACATTTGATTAAACTGAAGGTTGTGGGTCAGGGAGATTCTATTTCAAGGGGTGGAGGTTTTATTTCCAAATAGATTCGCCGAGGGATAACATTTCGAAGGGGTGCGATTCTATTTCATGACACCGGCACCAACTCCTAAATGCCAGGTAGGTTCTGCGACTCGCCTGACAGAGGTAGATTCAGGCGAGTACTTACATTCTGTGGTTCCTGATTGTAAATAGGTCACTCAGTCGAGGTACTATAGTCGACCAGCATTTGCTGAAGGGACTGCATTTCTCGATGTATTGATTCTTTTTAAGCATACTATACTTAAGTTTGGACCAATAGTATCGATCACATGCCAATTGATACTAGAAAGAAGCCAGACGCTGCCCCGCCCCAGGCCCCAGTGATAAGGCAGGCGGCGGATGCTATCAGGTTTGAGTCTATTGATTTGTTGTGCGGACATTCGGGATTGCAATAAAAGAGCATGCATTTTGTTCATTGCTTCTATCATTAACGAGCCACGCCCCTGTTTTATTAAGGGGAATTAAAGGGCGAGCTATCCTATTATTAATTAGATGGCTTGGTTTATTGTGATTTTACGCACTGGTTACTAGGTCCTGACTTCTGCCGGTGTGCACTCATGGCGTCTTTATAGTGTTATCCCCACTGGGATACCATGCCGCTGGCACAATGACCCGATATCCCACCACCGGGCGCAGTAGGCGAATCGGTAGAGCGCCGGCCTCGCGTGTGGGAGATCGGGAGTTTGGTTCCTGGTCGAGTCAAACTAATGACTTATCAAATTGATACTTGCCGCTTTCTAGCCTGGCACTCGGCATTAATAGGACAGGGCAAGGACTGGTTAGCTCAGTGTCAAGATAATATGACTGAGTGGCATATCGGCTCATGGTGCCAGCGGCCTGATTTCCCAATGGGGCAGCACTATAAAGTCATCATGAGTGTACACTGTCACAAGTCAGTGCCCATCCTGGTATAACCCTTAGATGTTGCCAGGACCTAATACTCCAACAACCTCCCTCCCTACCGACCGGATATCCCACTCACTGACACAGAACCCATTAGTTATTGCCCTATTCTAATAATGATGAGCTCCAGACAAGATAGTGCTAAGTAACTTTTTTTTCTTTTAAAGTTTTGGGTTTGAAGTGCTCAGAGGTTGAACCCATCGACCTCCCGCACATGTTTTGTTGTTTGTTTGTTGTTGTTTTATGTCCTAGCAACATCTAAGGTCATATCAGGACGTTTACCGACTTGTGACAGTGCGCACTCATGGCGACTTTATAGTGCTGCCCCACTGGGAGACCAGGCCGCCACCACTATGACCTGATATCCCACTCAGTCACATTATCCTGACACTGAGCCAACCAGTCCTTGCCCTATCCTAATAATGACGAGCGCATGGCTAGGAAGCGACAAGTATCAATTTTTAAGACATTGGGTTGACTCGACCAGGGTTCGAACCCACGATCTCATGGTCTACCAACACGGGAGACGGATGCTCTAACTCATTCGGCCATCCCGTCTGGTTCCTCGCACATGAGATAGGCATGCTACTGACTCAGTCACTCAATGTTTTTAATGTAATATACCTACAGTGTGTGAAATCAAAGTATATATAGGGTGCATAATATGAAATAATCACGTTAAATAATACCTTAGGAGGGACCAGCAGAACTCGCACTAACCGTATTGACACACGTATGTGGCGCCGTGGTGGCAGAGATGGGAACTATGCCATATATATAGTACTATAGTATAGACATCAAGGCATTAAGACATTTTTTATTCACAATTGCTATACATTATTCCGCAAACATATACTATTCTGTTAACAATAGAAATTGCAGGAACAGTGTAACCATTAATGGTTGTCTCCCCACTGCCCCTTATAAACAAAATAATCGATGAAACAAAATCATGAGCCCTGGAACTAATATACAAATAACCTACAGACTACTCTTTAAGGAAACAAACATGTATAAGTGTGGTTGTAAGGCAGGCGAAGAACTGATAGTAGTAGCCAGGGGCATAGCTAGACCTTTAACGATGTGTACTCCTAATTTCGTCAGGGGGTTTAGGGGGCCGCTTAAGCTTAAGCTGGTGGATTTTACACATTTTAGACTTGAGTTTTCAGCACTCCGGACTACTACATGCCTCCTCTCTCTCTTTATTATGTTCTTTTTTGTTGTTGACAAAACGATGTGGACGTTTTGGCGTACACGCGTATGCCTAGCTACGCCCCTGGTAACATCCTTGCTCATATTCCCATAACATAGTATATAACTCATATGTCAGGTGTCCTAGCTTCCATAGACCCCGGTACGCATTTGCGTACCACCTGATAATATTTGTTTATATTAAGATATATGATCTCTTATAGCATTTTATTCCATTGCATTTTATTCCACTACCATTTTATTCTATCTACGTACCACCTGAAAATCCAAAGCTATGTCCACATTATATAATATGTCTACGTTAAATTATCACAATTACTAAACCCGATTGGAGGATAATAGTGATAATAAACAGATGTCGGGCCTAGCCTGCCTTCCTCCTCCATCCGTTATATGTACATAATGCATTATATATCAGATATATTATTCCCTGACAATTGCATTTTCAATTTAGCTTATTCTGTAGTACTTTTATGATAATAAATGTTTAAATATATATCGCACACGCTTACAACAAGAGAACAGGGGTGCTGGCGTGTTAAATGTCTATTCCCTCCCTTTGCCGTAATACTGCCGACGACCGTTGGGGGCTCAGCATCTGTAACCCGCGCCTACAAGCCCTCAGACTTTATTTAAGCCCTCTGCAACTGGCGGACTTGGTCTTACTACAAGTTCGTCGACACATTGGTTAGTTTTACCAATATTACGACCTACAAATTATTGAAGTCATAATGAATGCGAAGTACAGGCTAAAACCAAGTCTCTCTTGGTTGAGATAACTAACGAACCATATATATAGTGAAACGAAATGGAGTTCCTCTTAAATATTTATACTAAGATATATATCCTTTATAATGGCATTATGGGAAGATAAACAAGGACACTATCCCCCATACAGTTCAATTATTTGCTAGCGCTAAAGCCTGAATGCAGGCATTTACTTCCCCGTGTGGGCACGAGACCAGGGACGCATGCATTTATTTCATACAAACATAATATATATGCAATAATTACAAATACATAACTTCTTTCTTGGGGGTAAATATTTTATTCATCTGAATAGATATTTTGTCAGCGCCAAGGTACTGGTCTTCCAGCCATTGAAGCGATCATATTTGGTTTGTACATAGTGATGGGGAAGTGGAATGTGATGCATTGTGTGCAGCACACCCCATTCTGAACATTGAAAGTGGGGGAGCAGCCTATGCTGTATAGTGTACAGCATACGTACTCAACTAGTACACGGTATTTGCATCAAGACACAGTGTGCAATAAAGTACACTAGGTAGTGGTTAAATCATGTGCTGTGGTTGTTAAATCATGTGCTGTGGTTGTATATGCAGGTATTGCAATACCTCAGGGAGTTTGGCGCCCCTGCTCTGCAGAGTTGTAAACCACTGCCTTGTGTTACAGGTTCTTGACAGAACCGAAGGCTAAGGGAGCAAACCCTGAACAGAAAGCCATGTCACTGTGGCAGCATCAAGGGCGGTTGATGTATGGAACTCCCAACATCTTCTGACCAGCCACTGCAGGGACAAATAGTTTTGCGCCTGTCTGCACATGTTCTTGCCAGTGTGAAACCTCTATTTGCTCCCTGAGAGAGTACCGCTGGCAACTTGCAAAAGCCAGCAGCACTTCAACACTTTTGCAGGCAGCTTTCATGAAATATGATCCTCTACTCTCAACTGTCTTCTGGTTACAGAAAGAGAGGGCACCCTCATCTCCGGTTCAAGCATACCATCAAGAGAAACCTGAAGGTGAGCTGAGAGACATTAAGACTGACTCATGGACATCACTCTCACAGCAGAGAGCTAAATGGAGAGCGGCAGTCAAGTAATGAAAGCAGTCTTTGTCGCATCGCGACCGACAGCATGATGATGATGATGGTTGTATATCAGTTAGATTTTGGTTTTAGTATTGGTTCGTCTTTTAATAGTGCAATGGTGTGCATATATGATGGATTATACTTATAGTGTGTGCATTACAGTTGGTAATGTGGTTATTCAGTGGTTTTAATGGGTTTTGAATGCTATTATGTTATTGAGTTAGTAGGTGTTTGCCAAGGTGTGGATGGGGGACAGGTGGTGCTGGTGTCGCCATAATTCGTTATATATCATAATATATATGATACATCAAATATATATATATATATCATATATATATATACATTATATATATGCCGTTTACAGGTATATATTGATATATATCGCAAATGCTAATGTATCAATTGGCATTGGGTAAAGCAAATCCCAATATCTGCAGAAGCACACCTGCGATTTGCTAGGTGAGCAACCGGATTAGCAACCTTTAGGCACGTTGCTTCTTTGCATAGCAACCAGCCTGCTTCACCCTTGCCATGAATATCGCCGATGCTGTCGACACGGCGTAAAGCAACCACCAATTAATCAATCAAGCCTGCTTCAAATGTGTTTTACTATTCCAACTCTCGATAAGACCCTAGCGCTCGGTAGATGCTGTGAATCTGGCAGCAAGCACTGCTTTGTCGCTGGTTATCAGCGACCTGTCTGTAGATGGAATGGAACTCCCAACATCTCCCGACCAGCCACTGCAGGGACAAATAGTTTTGCACCTGTCTGGACATGTTCTTGCCAGTGTGAAACCTCTATTTGCTCCCCGAGAGAGTGCTGCTGGTAACTTGCAAAAGCCAGCAGCACTTCAGCACTTTTGCAGGCAGCTTTCATAAAATGTCATGATGCGACATCTGCGTTCAATCATGAGGCTAAGCTGGAAGGACAAAGTGACAAATAAGGAAATACTCGAACGGACAGGGCTGCCCTCTATGGAAGATCTTCTGATCAAAAAGAATCTCCGGTGGACTGGACACCTCATGAGGATTTCATCAGACAGGCTCCCAAAGCAGATGCTTTAGTCTCAACTGTCTTCTGGTTACAGAAAGAGAGGGTGCCCTCGTCTCCGGTTCAAGGATACCATCAAGAGAAACCTGAAGCTGAGAGACATTAAGACCAACTCATGGACATCACTCTCACAGCAGAGAGCTAAATGGAGAGCGGCAGTCAAGTAATGAAAGCAGTCTTTGTCGCATCGCGACCGACAGCATGATGATGATGATGATGATGATGATGTCTGTAGACGGATGCTGCAGCTGGTTACACTGGGTTGACCCCTGGTGCACTGGGGCTAACCTCTGACCTTGTTTACGGTTCGGCGAGATTACACAGCAGAAAATGAATTTGCCATCGATTTGAGCGTTTGTCTGCGCTGGTGTCTAAACGCCTGGAGGTGAGTGGGTGTACCTGGACGCCATTGGCGTGTCTCCTTACCTGGCCAGTGTGGTGTGTTATTATGCAGGCATTATTTTATATTAACTCCTCCTTCACCATCCCCAGCATCAACACCAGCACTAGCACCACCAGCAGCATCAACACCACCAGTATCAACAACACCACCAGTATCAACTTCACCACCAGTATCAACACAACCAGTATCAATACCACCACCAACAACACATGTATCAACAACACCTCCAGTATCAACACCACCACTGACATCAACACCATCACCAACAGCACCACCACCTGGCGCGGTAGAGCTCAGGCCTCGCGTGCGGAAGATCGGGAGTTTGCGAGTTCGGTTCCTGGTCGAGTCAAACCAGTGACTTAAAAATTGATACTTGTCGCTTCCTAGCCTGGTGCTCAGCATTATTAGGATAGGGCAAGAGCTGGTTAGCTTGGTTTCAGGATAATGTGACTGAGTGGGATATTGGGCCATGGTGCCGGCAACAAACAAACAACAAACAAACCAACAGCACCAACATCACCCCCTGCATCAACACCACTACCAGCAACAACACCATCACCAGCACCTCCACCAACACTACTCGTACCACCACCACCATCACCAGCACCAACACCAGCACCACCACCACCACCAACACCACCATCACCGGTACCATTACCACCAACACATCCACCAACACCTCCATAACTAGCCCCAATACCAACATCCCTAGTACCAGCACCAATACCAACACCTCCATTACCAGCACCAATACAAATACCCCCCATTACCAGCACCAATACCAACACCTCAAGTACCAGCACCAATACCAACACCTTCATTACCAGCACCAATACAAACACCCCCATTACCAGCATCAATACTAACACCTCTAGTACCAGCACCAATACCTACACCCCCAGAACTAGCCCCAATACCAACACCCCCAGTACCAGCACCAATACCAACACTCCCATTACCAGCACCAATACCAACACCCCAAGTACCAGCACCAATACCTACACCCCCAGAACTAGCCCCAATACCAACACCCCCAGTACCAGCACCAATACCAACACCCCCATTACCAGCACCAATACCCAAATACCAGCACCACTACCTACACCCCCAGTACTAGCACCAATACCAACCCCCCAGTAGCAGCACCAATACCTACACCCCAGTACCAGCACCAATACCAACACTCCAAGTACCAGCACCAGCACCACCGACACAAACACCAGCACCTGCACCACCACTAGCATCAACACCACCACCAGCATCAGAACCAATACCAACACCCCCAGTACCAGCACCAGCACCACAAACACAAACACCGCCACCTACACCACCACCAGCATCAAGACCACCACCATCATTAGAACCAATACCAACACCCCCAGTACCAGCACCAATACCAACACCCCCAGTACCAGCACCAATACCAACACCCCAAGTACCAGCACCAGCACCACAAACACCCGCGCCTGCACCACCACTAGCATCAACACCGCCACCAGCATCAGCACCAATACCAACACCCCCCAGTACCAGCACTAATACCAACACCCCCAGTACCAGCACCAATACCAACAACTCCAAGTACCAGCACCACCAACACAAACACCACCACCACCATCAACACCACCACCAGCATCAGCACCAATGCCAATGCCAAGACCACTACCAACAGCAACACCAGCACAATCAGCAGCACCAACACCAACACCTGTACCACCATAAATAATACCGTGTTTCCTCCATCTCCTCCATATTGAATCAGTTTAAAGATACGTAGTAGGTAGCATAACTGCGATATATTGTTTATGTGCCTAGCATATTGCGTTATATAATTAACAATGCATTAAGACAATCTTAATTACTTCACTTTAACAACTTAATGTCCTAGCTCTTCTCTCTCACGCTGTCTATCTTTTTATATTCGTCTATTAAGCAATGAAAGTCTTCCTCATTCCACTGCTCTTTGCTCAATCCTAGCAATGCCGAGTGCCAGGCTAAGTAATGACGATTTAAGCATCATATATTTTAAGTCATTAGTTTGATTCAGCAAACGTTCGAACCTGGGCCCGTATGCACGAATCGGGGTTAGTGCCTTAACCGAGGCTAAGGTATCCCCGCAGGGCTAAAAGTGAAAATTCGGTATGCACCAATCGGAGTTAGGGCTAACCGCCAACTGTAGCCTCGGCTAATCTACCCCAGTTTCAAATCAGGTTTTACATCTAGCCGGGGCGGTTAGTGTGCATGTGTGCCTCTCAATCTATTGAATGCGATCATATTTAACAGAATTACATATGCAATAAGTGAAATTTGATCAATTTAACCCTAAATGCGAAGCGTTATTAAGGCTACTGCCGCATTGGCGGCGATATTAATAGTTATATTTTCGAATCGACGAGCGTAATGTAAACAAATCGCCGCCGCCGCCGCATCGACGTCACTTTCCATACTGGCGGCAGCGGCGGTTTGTTTACTGTGCCTTCGCCGATTCGAAAATATAACTATTAATATTGCCACCAATGCGGTGGTAGCCTTAATAACGCTTCGAATTTAGGGTTAAATTGATAAAATTTCACTTATTGTGTATGTAATTCTGTTAAATATGATCGCATTCAATAGATTTGAGCCTAATATATGGGTAAAAACGCAGAGGGAATTCCCAAATCTATAAATAAACTCAGGGTTAGCTATCTGCAGCGGCTAAAGCATTGGTGCATACCGATTCACACATTTCTCAAACTCCCCGCTACCCTGAGGTAGCTATCCGCGGCTAGTGTCTTAACTCCGGCTAAGCCTAACCCCGATTCGTGCATACGGCCCCAGGGCCCGTATGCATGACACGGTGTTAGCTTACACTCGGTGTGTTTGCGCTAACACCGCTCCTTGCGTACTGAGTTTTCACCGCTAACCTAGAAATCCCCGCCAAAACCAGTTTTGGCTTGCTAACACTGCGTCATGCATACGTGCCCTGGTGTTTTAATCCCATGACCTGTCAAAGGAGTAGTGGGTTCAGTTATATAATAGAAGCATTTCTAAAAGACGAACAATCCCATAAAGATGAGGGTATTTGTATACTACCAAATCTGCTCTGCTGAGTCAATAAAAGTGCATATGGTATTAAATGTTATCTATACCACAATTGTAAATATACACGCATAGCTCAAATATGTTGTTTATAATTATATTAATTTTTCTATGACATTATGCATCTGAAAACAACTATTATAACATTATTTGACCCACCATATTTTATTCACATTGCCTACAACTCAGAGACATTTGAGATTGTGCCGGCTGGCGATTCAATTAATCCTAAGCTGGGTTAGATGGCACCGAATGCGTAGAAAGAAAACTGAGGAGTTTTAAAGTGTAATACCCAACGTAACGCTATTGTGATACCCCTGTCACACTACGACGTAACAAGCCAACGTTGTAAAGGACGTGTTAACACCGTGAGTTCTTGTAACGTAACTAACTTTATTTGTTCTGCTTCGTAGTGACGTCATACGTCGTAGCGACGTCATACAATATTATGGCAGGGCGTTTGTACAGTACATATATTACATCTTCCCCTTTCAATGATATATATATATCTCTGCCTGACTCTTAAGATCTATTACATGACATTTGATGGGCATATTGGTGTGATATGCGTAACATACTTAAGACTTATCGTTTATTTTTTGTGTACTAATTTCTTGACAGACACGATAATGTTGCAAACATCAATGTAACTTGATTATATTTACCTATAAGACCACTATTGTGGATGCTCATGACATTAAATATATTATTTCATTCTCGTGTCTAGAAAGATCTATGAAAACATGTGTCATAACCTAACATTCATACAGGCTACATTTTAATGCACTAATTACATGGCACTTACTGGTGGTGGTGAGCAGGGCCCATATACGAATGAATACAACGATGTGCTCCTTTAGTGTATTTAAAACCGTCGATTCTTATGTGTGTAACTGTGTTGTTTCGTGTTTTATTTGACTTTATTTTCGTGGCCGCTGATTTCTGTATGTGTATGTCTCGTTACTCTCTTATACAATCTAAGAACAGCTTGACTTATACAATATCCCTAAACTTGTTGTAACACTTTGTGCATTTTGTTCTAGTATATGTATCTACATCGATACCTCCTAGACGTTACCAGACTACTAAATTCTATGTCTCGACACCTGACTTGTAATTTTAGTCCCTCCCGAAACGGATTGGAGGACGAACGATTCTACCATACCTGGTAGTTTGTGTTAAGGATTTATGTGGGTCGTTAACTTTGTTCATGTGATATTCCCCGGGTTTTTCTTTTGTTTCACCGGTAGTATCACCTGGACATTTATATATAAATTTCCTGTTACGTCGTAATGTCGTTTTATGTTCATTTAGTATTTGGTAGTCACGTTGTGCACTGTTACTGGTGCCTACAACTCTACCTTGTTTCCATTCATCCTGATAATTTTTATACCGGACTGTGTCCCCCATCTGTAATAAAGGGTGATCTTTGCCCGCATGTGCGTCGAAATAGAATTTTTGTATGATTTGCCTATCTTTCATTTGATTTAATTTAGATGGTTGGGCAGTCGCCTTGAGTGCGGATTCTAATATAGGAAGTCGTGTTCTTAATTTCCTAGACATTAATAATTGCGCCGGAGACGCACCAATCCCATCCAGTGTTGTGTTACGATAATTTAACAGAGCCAAATTTACATCTTGATTACCTTTAAGGCATTTTTTTATCATTCGTTTCATGGTTTGAACATAACGTTCGACTTGCCCATTGCTTTGGGCATGCATGGGGTTCGTGAACAGGCATTTAAAACCATATTCTGAAGAAAATGTTTTAAATTCTGTACTTGAAAATTGTGGACCATTGTCCGAGACGACAAACCGGGGTATACCATAGCGCGCAAAAGTTTGCTTCAATGCAATAATAACTGCCTTACTCGTAGTTGACATAAGTTCCATAACTTCAGGAAATTTGGAATAGTAATCCACAATTACAATATAATTTAAACCATTCACATGGAATAAGTCAATACCTACTTTATAAAACGGTATGTCACTTAGAGGATGACTCAACAATGGTTCCTTAGCTTGTTCATTTCTAAAAACTTGACAAACATGGCACCTGGATACCTGGTCTTCAATTTGCTTGTTTAAACCAGGCCAAAACACGGTGTCCCGCGCCAACTGCTTACATTTGATAATCCCTAAGTGGGATTCATGCAATTTATTTAATATTTCGTGCTGCATCGACTTTGGTATTATTATTTGTTCTCCCTTTAATAATACATTATCAAACCATGTGATATCATGCCGGAACGTAAAGTACGGTTTAACAGAAGGGTCGAGATTGTTGTTGTTTGATGGCCACCCATGCAATGTTAATTCTTTTACACCCTGTAACGTTTTATCCACATTTGTATCTGTTTGTACCCTCTGGAAAATATCTGTACTCAGACTGATCGAAGCCACCGAGAAGTCTTGGTCGTAGAGGTCGTTTGGGGTTATGTCTGCAGTGTGCGCTCGTGAAAGTGTATCTGCAAAGAATAAGTTTGACCCCTTTACATATGTTACGTGTATGTTGTAATTTTGTAATCTCAATCTCATTCTCTGCATTCTGGCAGACAACTGATGAATGGGTTTCATCATTATGGATACTAGTGGTTTGTGATCGGTGTGTACAATAACTTCATTACCATAAATGTAATTATGAAACTTTCGGCAACCGAAACATATGGCTAGTAGTTCTTTTTCGATTACTGCATAACTGATCTGGGCTTTATCCAGTGCTTTTGATGCCATGGCCACAGGCTTATCAGCTTGGAATAACGTCGCGCCCAACCCATATTTCGATGCATCTACTTGTATAACAATCTGTTCATGTTTATTAAAATACTGCAATACAGGCGCGGTAGTCAAGAGGTATTTCAACGTCATAAAAGCTTTATCCTGTTCCGAATCCCAGTGCCACGCAATATTCTTTTGAATAACAGTTCTCAACGGTTTACTAATATGTGCCATGTTCGGAATGAATTTGCTGACATAACCAACCATTCCTAAAAATCGCTGGATCGCAGCTTTATCTGTCGGTACTGGCATGTCAATTATAGCTTGGATTCTGTCTGTGTTTGGTTGAAGCCCTTTTGAAGTGATTAAATGTCCTACATAATTTACGCTTGTTTTACAAATTTTCGACTTTTTAGGGTTTAATTTGAGGTTAACCTCACGAGCACGTTTTAAGACAGACTCTAGACGCATATTATGCTCATGTATTGTGACTCCATGTACCAAAATGTCATCCGAAATTACGTGAACACCAGGTAACCCGGATAATATAGTATTCATTTCCTGAATGAATATATCGCCAGCCGTTTTGATACCGAATGGTAGACGTGTGTATCTAAATCGTCCCCACGGTGTGTTAAATGTGCATAACAGTGAACTGGGGTCGTCTAACTGGATTTGCCAATAACCGCTATTTGCATCCAATACAGAAAAGTAATTGGCACCGTGTATGTTTGCAACAACTTCCTCAACTGTTCGTACTGGGTATGGTCCCCTCAAAATAGCTTGATTTAGTTTGGTCGGATCTAGGCAAATTCTGATTTTACCCGGTTTTCGTACAATTGTTATAGAACTGACCCAAGGAGTTGGGCCTTCTTGTTTTACTATTATACCTAAAGTTACCATACGGTCTAACTCTGTTTGTACTTCCTCATTTATTGCTAATGGTATTCTGCGAGGTGGGTCAATAACAGGTTGTATACTTTCATCAACATATATTTTTGCATTAGACTTAATTAAACCCAAACCCTCAAATACATCAGAATATTTCTTTACCATGCTATTTGCGTCTTCAATTTCAGGATCAGTGTTTATTGTGTCAAGTCGTGCTAGCAGTCCTAATTTGACACAAGCCTGCTTCCCTAGTATCGCACATCCAACATCGGTGACTTGAAATTTCGTCTCGATGTCGTTGATAGTTAGTGTTGTCGTTCCAACAGGCTTGATTTTGTGGCCCCCATATGTAATTAGTTGACATCTTGACGTTTCCAGGGCAGCACCCTGGATTGATTTGTATATACCGAGAGGCAAAATATTCGCCTCAGACCCAGTGTCTAGTTTAAAAGACACCTTGTGGCCATCGACGACGACTGTCTCATACCATAGATCATTGTGACGCGCGTCACTTTCGTAGATGGTACCCACAAATAAATCGTACTCCCCGACATCCATCTGTTGTTGCACATGTCGATCCTCACTGTCAAATGTACGATCCGGTGCAACGTTAATTCCATACACTGGCACATTTTGCTGTTGTCTCTTTTGTTGACGGCATACCTTGATGAAGTGGCCTATTCTGTGACATCCTGCGCATTCTTTGCCTTTTGCAGGACAGCTCCCTCGTGTATGATGATAACCACAACGATCACATCTTGTAGTGGGCTGTTGTGACCGCTGGGTTTGTTGTTGATACCGAGTTGTCGTCCGCGGTACCCATGGCGACGTTCGTTGCACTGGTCCCTCACGCTTGACGTCACGATAATCAACAGCATCAATTTGACTTTCGACATTGTTTGTCACTTGCGCCGCTGTATTTTCACTTAATCGACATAGTTGAATGCATGTCTCCAATGATAATTTAGGTGATTGTAATAGTTTGTTCCTGAGGTTATTGTCTTTAACTCCGCACACGAGACGATCACACAATAGAGCAGCTTCTAGCGTCTCATAACAGCAGAACTGTATTCTGTGTTTTAAATCTCGTATATATGTGTCCATATTTTCACTTGTTTGGTTAAATGTGTTAAATTCATATCTTACAACTGTTATATTCGTTTTATCTTCACAGTAATGTGAGAATGCGGCAATTAACGGTGTTATTTTGTCTTTATCTGCATTCACAATTTCGAATGTTTGGTGTATTTTCTGAGCGTCCACTCCAGCGACATGTAAAAAGACACAACATTGTACCTTCTCTGGCTTTGATGATACTCCGGCAGCTGTGGCGTAGATCTCGTAGGAGTGAAGCCACGATCTCCAACTTATCGCCATGTGTTCGTCTAAAATTAATGGTCCTGGGGGTTTTAATCCGTGTAGGGCCATTGCAGTCAAATACCCGTAATATCTGACACCATGTAAAGGACGTGTTAACACCGTGAGTTCTTGTAACGTAACTAACTTTATTTGTTCTGCTTCGTAGTGACGTCATACGTCGTAGCGACGTCATACAATATTATGGCAGGGCGTTTGTACAGTACATATATTACAAACGTGAGCCTAACGTGGCCATTTTTCGTCATTACGTTGTGTTACGTCATGATGACGTCAGAATGACGTTAGAATGACGTCGAGCTACGTCACATTACGTTGTGTTACGTTGACTTACGTCAAGGTTTTGGACATGTTCAAAACTTTTGACGTAGCTCGAACGTAAGGGTTTACGTTCGCCGTACGTTCTGTTCACGTTCAGTGAACGTCAATGACGTTAAACGGACGTTATTCCAACGCTGCTCACTACGTTCAACTACGTTGACCCACATTAAACCGAGTGCAAATGCCCACGGGGCGTAATGGGAACGTCAGGAGAACGTCAGGAGAACGTCAGAAGAACGTCAGGAGAACGTCAGGAGAACGTGCATTCAACGTACGTTCAACGTCTCATGAAGTATGTAAGTCACGTAACGTTCTTCTGGCGATGGAATAACGTTCATAACGTTCCGTTAGCGTAATGACGTTGTCTTCTCTCGTTGAACGATGGTATCACTACGCTTTACCGACGTTACGCTCTCGTCCACTACGCTGCATCCACGTTCAACTTGTGCCCAAATTTGCATACTACGCCGAAAAGTTCAACGTTCTTCACGTTCTCTCTACGTTGACGTCGTTACGTCGTAGTGTGACAGCCCCATGAGGAACTCGAGATCTTGATAGGTTTTATATCAAAGTTCATAGTGTAAATTATAAAAGAAACTGTAGATGGGGATGTTTATTAATACAGAGGAAAGTATAGTATTTATAGTAATATATGACAATGTATAGTTATGCATAATATTGCATGATAATGTATAACAGTACTTAGATAATACTTAGATAGTAATGCAGAATAATGCATTGTGATGCTTAGTAATACATACCATAATAATGCATCGTAATGTGTAGTAATGCATTGTGCTGTTTAGCAATGCATAGCATTAGCAATTAGCATAGCAATTCGTTGTAACGCTTTGAAATGCTAAGCATAATAATGCATTATAATGTTTAGTAATGGATATTATAATAGTGCATTGTGCTCTTTAGCAATGCATAGCATAACAATTCGTTGTGATGCTTTGAAATGCAAAGCATTATAATGTTTATAAATTGATATTATAATAATGCATTGTGATGTTTAGCAGTGCATAGCAATTAGCATAGCAATTCTTTGTGATGCTTTGAAATGCTAAGCATAATAATGCATTATAATGTTTAGTAATTGATATCATAATAATGCATTGTGCTGTTTACCAATGCATAGCATAATAATGCATTGTGCTGTTTAGCAATGCATAGCATAACAATGCATTGTGATGCTTTGAAATGCTAAGCATAATAATGCATTATAATGTTTAGTAATCGATATCGTAATAATGCATTGTGATGTTTAGCAATACATAGCATAACAATGCATTGTGATGCTTAGTAATGAATATCATAATCACGCATTGTGATGATTAGCAATACATAGCATAATAATGCTTTGTGATGTATAGTAAATATTGGATATTAATGCATAGAAATATATATATATATACTGGTGCATAGTGATGTGTGCATAGCGCTCTCAATGGCCCACACATAATATTATACTGAGCACAGTAAATTATAAATCACGCTTCTCTCCACTGTGGTAGACCGTGTTTTAAATAGAGTGCAAATACAGTCCTGCGACAAGCATAGACCTATCACGTATCATTACTATCAAGCACGAGCACTGACCCTCCATGCAGCAGTTTCCAACCCATCTTCAATGTGTCTCAAGATTGCACAGATCATCTGAATAGGTTAGCGGGTTTTAAGCATACATACACCTGCCACACAGATCAAGCACACTAACGCAGTCTTCATTAATCTGGCTGCAGTAATACTGATGCACAGAAGTATGTAGTGTAACAGAACAGTTGATGGGACACCTGTGTGTTGTCATGGATACACTCTTATTAATATAGCAGCATAGGCTACATATTTTAATATTATTGGAGCTTCTAGGAAAGTAGACTCATAGCCTCTATAAGCATATATATAAACTGATATATATATACTTATATATATGCATATGTGCGGAGGAGGGGTGGAGGAGGAGAGGTGGGGGTGGAGGAGGGGTGGATGAGGAGGGGGAAGGGGTGGAGGAGGAGGGGTGGAGGAGGAGGGATGGAGGAGGATGGGGAAAGGGGTTGAGGAGAAGGTGTGGAGGAGGAGTGGAGGAGGAGTGGTGCATACGTATATGCAATCGCTCCACTCATCCGCCATTTTGTTTCGGTTTATCGGTTTATATGTTAATCGGTTTATGTGCTGCATAATGAATTATGAGCCTGTTAATAACGGAAGTTCCTAGTTCATCAGATAATGTAGTAAATATTTGCTGTATCCGAACCAATAGGTGACATGTTGTCCCCCTCCCCCCCCCCCCGGCCTCTACAATCACATCAGCCTATATGGCTCTGTCGCTCGCCGAGAAAAAATATCGATTTGTGAATGTATAAATACCTGTGACGTGAATATATGTATATAATATATATATATATATATATATATATATTCACACACACACTTTTTAATTTTAAGCTTATACAAATTGAGAAAGCCATTAAAATGAATGATGTATCACCCATCCATAACCTTATTTAACACACATCCATAACGTCATTTTAACACACATGACAAATTCAAACAAGATTTCTATTTATTACAGCAAAGCAAAAAACATTACATCTGTCAAGAAAGAAAGTTGAAAAATATGCTTTGGTAGATGCATGGTGTTGACATGCATATTTTCATATTTTCACTTGAGCACAGAAATATATAAGCACATTTTGGATACATTTTGTGTGATATATTAAATACATATCGTATTGTTAATATACTTAATGCACAGAGCCAACAATAACTATTTGACTTGCCACCCACCCACCCAAAAAAGGCAAAGTCAGTGACAATATAACGTGGAAACCAAATATGTGGTGCACAGTTTCTAAGAACGACCCATATATATATATATATATATATATATATATATATATATATATATACAGTAAAACCTCTCTAAATCGACCGACCTTGTGACCGACTTTCTGTGGTCCATTTAGGGAGGTGTTTGGTTCGGGGAGTTAGAATATGGTTACAATGGTATTTTTGGGACCCAAATAAAGCGATCGATTTAGGGAAGTGGTCAATCTGTGGAGGTGGTCGGTTAGGGAGGTTTTAGTGTATGTATATATACACATATATATATATACATTACAGGTGTATATATCACTACATGTATATATCATTACATGTATATATATCACAGGTGTGCTATGTACATGCATGTGTGTATTTGTGTGTACTTGTGTGTATTCAAATGTATGTGTTTGAGAGAGGGAGAGAGGGAGGGGGTGAGACAGAGAGACAGAGGGAGACGGAAAGGGGGAGAGACAAAAAGGAGGAAAGGGAACATGCCGGTCATTACCCACCTTGCGGGCGCCTCGCTCATTGCAGATGCAGCCCAGAGTACTTCCTTCCTATCGTGTTCCGTCTGTGATATTGGAGCAACTCGCTCGGGGCAGTTTGAGCAGCTCGCGTCGCGCCTTGTGTCGTCGCAAAGTGGCTTCGGGCAACTCACGCTCTCCGCCGTGCTAATCCCTATGTAGACGGGAGAGCAGCGGGGGAGGGGAGAAGGGGGAGGAGGTGGTGGGGGGTAAAGCAGGAGGAGGAAGGGGGAGGGTGGAGGAGGAGGGGTGGAGGAGGAGAGGTGGAGGAGGAGGGGTGGATGGGGAGGGGGAAGGGGTGGAGGAGGAGGGGTGGAGGAGGAGGGATGGAGGAGGATGGGGAAAGGGGTTGAGGAGAAGGTGTGGAGGAGGAGTGGAGGAGGAGTGGAGGAGGGGGAGTGGAGGAGGAGGGGTGGAAGAGGGGGGGTGGAGGAGGAGGAGGGGTAAAGGGGTGGTGGAGGAGGGGTGGAGGGGTGGAGGAGGAGGGCTGGAGGAGGAAGAGAGTGGAGGAGGAGGGGAAAGTGGTGGATGAGGAGGGGTGGAGGAGGAGTGGTGGAGGAGAGGATGTGTGTATGTGTGAGGGGGGTGCCGTGGGGGATGGATGGGGGAGGAGGCGAGGGGGGCAGAAAATGGTGTGTCTTGGAGACGTGAAACAGGGTCTCCTGGGGGTGTGGCGGGGGATGGGGGCTGCGGAGACATGACGATGTGAGTGAATGAGTGAGATGGGTGGAAGGTGGGGTGGGGTGGTGTGGGGTGGGGTGAGGTGTGGTGGGGTGAGGTGAGGTGAGGTGGTGTGGGGTGGGGTGGGGTGGGGTGGGGTGGGGGTGGGCTGGGATGGGGTGGGGTGAGGTGGGGTGGGTGGTGTGGGGTGGGGGTGAGGTGGGGTGAGGTAGGGTGAGGTGGGGGGTGGAGTTGGGTGAGGTGGGGGTGGAGTGGGGTGAGGTAGGGTGGGATGGAGTGGAATGGGGTGGGTTGGGTGGGGTGGGGTGAGTTGAGGTGGGGTGAGGTGGGCTGGGATGGGGTGGGGTGAGGTGGGGTGGGGTGGGGTGGGGGTGAGGTGGGGTGAGGTGGGGTGAGGTGGGGGTGGAGTGGGGTGAGGTGGGGTGGAGTGGGGTGAGGTGGGGTGGGTGTGGTGGGTGGGGGTGGAGTGGGGTGAGGTGGGGTGGGGTGGGGCAGTGGTTGCCTGTCTGAAGTGGGACAGTGATAAGAAGTGAGACGTGGTCTCCTTGGACGGGGTGGGGGGGGGGGGGGTGACGAAGATGTAAGTGACTGAGGTGGGTGGAGGTAAAGGTCGGGGTGTCTGGCGGGGATGGAAAGAAGGGGGGGGGGGGCGGTGATGAGCAATTAGGGTGTCTGTGACACGGGACCAGGTCTCTGGGAGGTGCGTGGTGGCGGGGGGAGTGTGAGTGGATGAGATAGGTGTGTGGGTGGTTGGTGGCAATTTCTTAAATAGCCTCTATAAGGCAACAGCCCACGTACTGTTTGTTCAGCTTCTGATTCAATACCCTAGAAGGCAGTCTGTTGTTTGCGGGTCTGGGCTTATATGTGTATTTGTGTTTGAAATGGCAAGGGGTAATTTCCTGGGCTGACTTCCATTCCAGAAATAAGTATATTGTTAATCAGTATCGCGGGTAGTTTCTGTTTTAGCATAATTAATTCATATAAATCTATCATACAGGTATTCCAAGTTCTGCTGGTACTTCAGAAATGACTGAAGCTGGTACCCAGCATGCCGGATCACAGCTACGGCTTACATGGTGGAAGGTGGGCGAGGTGGTGATTACATCTACACGATGTATCAAATTTATCAAATCTTAAATATTTGCTCGGGTAGTTTCACTATAATCTATATTAGACACAAATATGTGGCAAGAATCCTACCAAGTTTGGTCATCACGAGGCATGTGGTTATAGCTGCAAAATGAGCTCAAAAGACAGAAGCTATAGTGAAGGGTTGGGGTGGGAGGGGGCACCAACCCTAACTTCCTATGTGTAAAGCTAAGATTCCATATGCGCGGTATGCGAATGCGGCAAAAGAATCGAAAAGACTGTAAAGGCACAGTAGTGCTCCCATTATGTCTGAATGTGATTGCGAATGCGAATACAAATGCAAATGCAAATGCGCAAGAGGATCAACCCATGGACCGATCAGTGCTAATGCGAATGCAGTCATTCCTCATGTTCAAATGGAACTCAGAATACGCATATTGACGTGGTGCCATTAGATCCAGCCCCTCAGTGGGCAGCACTATACAGTCGCCATGAGTGTGTGTGCAATCACTGTCAGTGTCGGTCCCTTACCTAGTATGAATGTAAATGTTACTAAGACAGGGCAGCCCGTTTTGGTCGGCCATTGGATTCAAACATTCGAACTCTGTTCAAGTCAAATCAATGCCTTAAATTGATAGTATACTTATTGCCTGGCATTCGGCATTACTGTGATAGGGAAAGGGGCATTGGAATGAGAAACACCAATTGTCTCCCAATTAAATTACCCCTGCTTACTCAACTAATGTACACACACAAAAAATAAAGATAAATAACTGCAATAAGCAAAACAAGAGAGTTAACCATAATGGGTATTGGGGGTGAAGTATCCGATATATTTTATGAATGTTTTTTGTATTGAATGCTTCTTTTTCTCACATGAATGCGATCCTATGTAGCTGTCATACCGAAGGAGCCACTGTTTCCATTTCCAGAAAGGGGGCAGTAGGCTACCAGTGATACTGATAGGACTGATACTTTCTCCTGGTGTCATTGTACCTTTGGCAGTATTTTGAAATCGTGGCGCCATCTTTTGGGATGCTAGTGAATTAGCTGCAAAGTAATATCACTATTCGCCACTAGGTCTAAAGCTAAGATTCCATATACGCGGTAAGCGGGCATTCCTTACACGCGGTATGTGGTATGCGGTATGCGGCATGCGGTATGCGAATAGCATGATTCCTTACACGCGGTATGCGGCACACGACTGGCTATATTTAAAAAATAAAAATAAACAATTATTCTCCATACTGCTCTGTATATGACCAAACATTGCATTTATATCTATGTAACTTTGTGTATGTCACATGGGGATTCCTACCTTTATTATAACCAAATTATAGATAAGTATTCATATTTCTGTGCATATGGTAGCATTTTTAGCTTTCCCCTAACCGTATGTCTCCCGGGTGCCCAGCTCACCATGTGTTTCCAATCAGCACCCCTGTGTGTGGCTGTTCCGTAATGCTCAGTCGCCTCTCCTGGTGTTAAACTAATGGACACATCAGACTCAGGTTTCTATTCGCACCCAGCTTGACGCATACCGCATGCTGCAGCGATCGCTACATGGACCGATCGGAAAAATGCATTCGCATTCGCATTTGCATTCGCATTCGCATACCGCGTGTAAGGAATGTAGCTCATAGGTTTCAAGGCGTTTCGATTTTTTGTCGCATTCGCATTCGCATTCGCATACCGCATAACGTGTGTAAGGAATGCGCCCTGTATGCAGTATGCGGTATGCGGCATGCAAATGCGAATACTATTTGCGACATAGACACCCATGCCGAGCCCCAATAGCCTATGTCTACCTTTTGTGCTGTGGGGTCGTTAAACAAAACAAAAAACTAAAAAACAAAAGATACCCATGCTATTTTTGGGGTTTTCTGCTCCAAATTTGTGAAAGAAAGTCAAAGTTACTGTTCTTTTCTATAGCAAATGCAGCAGCATTCGCATTTGCATTCCCATTCATACCGATTGGTCCATGGGTCGATTCATTTGCCTCATTCGCATTCACATTCGCATTCGCATTCGCATTCGCATTCGCATTCACATTCACAATCGCATTCAGATGTATGGAAGCACTACTATGCCTTTACATGCTTTTTGATTTTTTTCCACATTCGCATTCGCATACCGCATACCACGTATATGGAATCTTAGCTTTAGCCTTGGTATGCAGGTATTGCAGGTATTGCAATACTTCAGGGAGTTTGATGCCCTGCCCTGCAGAGTTGTAAACCACTGCCTTGTGGTACAGGTTCTTGACAGAACCGAAGGCTAAGGGAGCAAACCCTAAACAGAAAACCATGTCACTGTGGCAATATTAAGGGCGGTTGATGTATGGAACTCCCAACATCTCCCGACCAGCCACTGCAGGGACAAATAGTTTTGCGCCTGTCTGGACATGTTCTTGCCGGTGTGAAACCTCTATTTGCTCCCCGAGAGAGTGCCGCTGGTAACTTGCAAAAGCCAGCAGCACTTCAACACTTTTGCAGGCAGCTTTCATGATGTACTGGTGAGAGAGCTACTATTCGCAGATGACAGTGCACTGGTTGCCCACTCTGCTGAAGAGATCCAGAAAATAGTGGATGCTTTCAGCGATGCATCAAAGAAGTTTGGTCTGAAGATTAATATCAAGAAGACGGAGGTGCTGTACCAACCCAACTCTACAAGAACTTGAGAGGAGGATATCATGGTTGATGGAATCACCTACCTCGGAAGCACTATATCAAGTGATGGATGCATTGATGCTAAAATACAGAGGAGGATGGCCAAGGCTAGCGCATTTTTCGGCCGACTACGCCAGAGACTCAGGAACAACCACCATGTGTCCATGCAGGTCAAAGGCAAGATCTACTGTGCAATTGTGCTATCCACCCTACTCTACAGAGCCGAGGCCTGGACAGTATACAGATGACAGGTGAAAAAGCTGTATGTCTTCATGATGCGACATCTGCGTTCAATCATGAGGCTAAGCTGGAAGGACAAAGTGACAAATAAGGAAATACTCGCACGGACGGGGCTGCCCTCTATGGAAGATCTTCTGATCAAAATGAATCTCTGGTGGACTGGACACCTCATGAGGATGTCATCAGACAGGCTACCAAAGCAGATCCTCTATCCTCAACTGTCTTCTGGTTACAGAAAGAGAGGGGGCCCTCGTCTCCAGTTCAAGGATACCATCAAGAGGAACCTGAAGCTGAGAGACATTAAGACCGACTCATGGACATCACTCTCACAGCAGAGAGCTAAATGGAGAGCGGCAGTCAAGTAATGAAAGCAGTCTTTGTCGCATCGCGACCGACAGCATGATGATGATGAGCTTTAGCCATATCCGCCCTCCGGTTACGTTGCGGTTCAGGGCCCAAGCTTCCATTATATACACACAGCTGTGATAATAGATATAGATATTTGTTAACTAAGATATTTTATCCCCTTTTATTCCATCACGTTTTATTCCATCACAGAAAAAAGTTTGTGTATCACCAAAGAACGTGTAGGCCTATAGATATACACGTGCTCTGGTATCACCTGAAAATTCCAAGCTAGGCCCCTGCGGTTGTAAAGATTGCTTTGTGTGTGGTGTCTGCACCTGAGGTGGAATCCCAGCTCACACATAACGTTAATTCACGTCAGTAATGTTATACTGATGTTATACCAATATTGTAATGTTATAATGTCACAGTAACATTATACTGACGTATGGGTCGGACGGTCAAGACACATTTTCCACCGTTGGGCCACTGGCGGTGTAGAACCTATTCTTAAAAGATTTATGTATTTATTTAATCTTAACCAATGGGATTTTGCAATGAAAATGGTGTTTAATGAATATGGCGGGCATTTATAACTTCTGACTCTCCACAGACCTGCTTCAAAAGCAATCGAATTACCGAGTCAAGATTTTAAAAAGAAATTTTAAATAAAAAATAAATTTTTTAGAAAGAAAAGATTTTACACCGCCGGTGCCCGACATCGGTGCCCGTGGGCAGTGACAACCAGCGGCTGGCTACCCGAGATATGGTTGAGAAGGATGTTAAAATGAGCCTAACTAACAAACATAGGTGAGGTGTAATATGGTTGCTTTCAGAACAGGTAAGTAGAGAGTCAGAAGTTACAAATGCCCGCTAGTGCTCATGAAACACCATTTTAATTGCAAAAGTGTTTTAGTGAGGAGTGCTGGGTTTTGGACAGCAGGCACACTTGCTATCTGGACTGCACTTCGTCCATACCTCTCTCTATCTCCTCTCTGCTGGCCATGATCCTCCTTGATATTGTCTGAAAAGAGTTTCAGGAGCGGGGAGCCGCCAGCATTTCACTTTCTACTCTTACTCTGTCCGTGTCTTTGCCTTGCCGGCTGATCAACATAGAGCAAATAGACACGGTCCTTTGACTCAACTTTCCTCATTTCTCTTTCCTATACTCTACCCTTTTACTCCATACAAAATAACGTTTACATGACTTTTTTTTATAATGTTATTGTGACATTCAATAACGTTATACTGACGTCAGTGTGACGGTTTTTTTGTTAGCTGGGATGTGTTGTCTGTTTCAAACGCTGCAGTGAGTTTCATTCATCTATGGTGGTGCCACCTAGCCCAATTTTCCCATTCTTACGCATGCGGATTTCGTTAGGTGGCATGGCATATATATATATATCAAAGGAGTGTATCCACCTCGGGAAACCGCTGATTATATATTCCGTCTTTTTTTTTTTTAATGGACAGAGTCGTTTGACCGATGTATCGAAATTATGCTTCGTTAAAATACCATAATGCCGTATTATATATATATTGTGTATACTATTGAATAATAACATAATATATGTATATAAATGGCATAATATCTAATATTATATATTTTATAATTATATATAGTATTATTTATGTATTATTTTATTATATTATGTTTAATATTAAATATTACAAATTGGAATTTATTACCCATTACATTACTATGTATTATAATATTACACAGCAGTATATATATACTATTTATTGATATATTCTACGGATTATATTAAATATTGTGTATATATTGTATATTATATTATATGTATTATATATATTATGAATATTATATATATCATATGCACACAATCATGGAGGTGTACACAAGCATGTGGACAAAACCATTAGATAATGTCACTACCATCCCACTTGAATAACGTATAGTGAAACTCGAATGGAAACCAAAGTATTATGGATAAAAAGATAATCTGAATTGATGCAGAACAGTACATAATGTTGTAAATACTAGTTTAACATTGTGTCTATACCTAAGATTGCCATAATCTTTCTATTGGCTGATTCACTTATTTCGATGTGATCAGTTGGTAAAGCTATATTTTATTTAATACAATGAAATTAAATTCCACACACTTTTGGTATATGGTATCAATTCATACATTAGTTATACAATTCAATAACTACTCTAACCACCATTGATTTTCTTCCTGGATATAAGGTAATATAAAAAAATAAAACTTGTTTAGCATCCACCCATTAAAATTTGTCCAGGTCGGGCGAGAAGTTTTAATTTTAATTGTGTATTTTGTATGTATAATGGCAGTGTACAGGAAAAAGAAAACTAACTAACAGAGGACATGATAGGAAGGTGGAGAAGACCATAGACACTTTCTAGCTAGAAATTGAACAAGAAAACATTAAAATTACTATAAAATCATCAGGATGAAGTTTTTCAGTCATTAGGCAACCATTATGATAGGCGGGAAAGCTTTGTTTTGAGCTTCAATATTCTATTTGAAGGTGTTTTATTTTAATATAAACATATTTGGAGGTTGACTCAGGTCGGGCGGGGGACGCTAAACAAGTGTTTTCTTTTTATATCTGGCCTATTGGTGCCATTTAGAGCAGTTCTGAATGTGTCCTGTGGCATGTCGTACACATAGGTACATCTCATATATTACTCAAGTGTTAGTTACCCTCCTTCGTCTCGACATGTTGGGAGATAATTATTGCCGATCTTATGGTTTCAGGGGGATTTAAACAATGCAAAGGTTACTAATACTAAATCAGGTGTATCATCACTAGGCGACAGGTGAACACAAGCGCGAGAATCTAGTTCCTACTTCCTCACAAGGTGGCGCCAAATTCCGACAGGTCTCATCGCGGGAATGCATACACTGCACCGCTCAGGTTTTAGGACAACCTGTTATACTACCAGCCTTTCGATTCAGATGACGGTGGCATTGTGCGGATTCTGGCAAACCCAAAACGAGGTAAGTTCAACAAAAATTCAACATGGCTGTCCCGGTCGTAGATAGGCAGATCTGTCCCCGAGTTTTCCGTGAGTATATTGCTTCGCATACCATTTTGTCTCGTTAACTTGTTAGGGAATGTTCAGGAACACTAACCATTCCGCAGACATGGGCATCTAGGATCTAGAAGATATATATGAGCATTATCGGCCCCAAAACGCGGCAGTAAAATCATCTACTTATTCAATATGGCTGCTATCACCGAGTAAAATATCATTTGACATGACATGGGCTGTCCGTGATTAATATTGTTTGTGCTCCTTGTTTTGATAAATGCTGCCGTTTGTTGACAAGAATCGTGTACTTTTAGGTGGGTGAGTCGTGTATCAGTATTACGAACGCCTGAGTGAAGTATTTCGCCCTCGTGGGTTGGACGATACTGACAGACAGGAGACTGAGGAAGACCTCCCAAGAACTTGAACAAGGCTTACCGTTACGACAACACTGGCTGTGCAGTCTGCTGTCACTAGTATTAGTAGTAAGTGAGTCTGAGGTGAAGATCTAACTATCTGGACAGCAATAGTAGCCTGTCATCACCAGATCTCAGCAACTGCACTACCGTCTAGAAATTCTCAGCTGCAAATCGGAATGCAAGAACGGATACGGAGCAGAAGCCCTTCCTGTGGATTCCTAGTAAATCTGACCCCCATCTTTCTGTGGTTTTCCTATTTCTACATGGAATGAGTTCTGAGGTCCACATGCCCTACTTTAAGAGATCCACCACTCTGCCGATGTTTCTGATTGTCAGTGCCACCACACACCACCACCACACACGTCAACGCACGATTTTGTGGTGATTATATCCCTCCAGTGTGTTTACGTGAGACTACAGCGGGATCGCTGACATCAATCATGTCAGCTCTGGCAGTGTTCATATGTCGACCAAATTCACATCCATTCCAAGAAAGACGTGTTTCGCTACATGAAGAAGTAAAAATAGGTCGGTCAGTGGCGAGGGCAAGACCAGCTCCGAACAATGCCGTCTTTGACTGTAAAGTGCTTTCCCGGAACCATGCCCTGTTGTGGTACGATAGTAACAATGGAAAGGTGAGTTAAATTTTCTGAATTGTCATTGCAATTTACACAGCGCCTACACAGTCACAGTGTGACAACACCTTCTGGCGTGTATGGTAACTTTGCTGCCAAGTCTTAGCAGTGCATGGAGGTCATACCCAACATTCTTTTTGCTATCTTTGCAAACGTTAAGAAAAAGACGACTGCCTTCATGGTATATTTAGATGTCATGGTTGCCAACACTAGGCAATAGCTACTTCTGTAGCCCTGCTTCTGAAACATGACTGCTGAACTACTCATTAGAAAAGTGTCGAAAAGGCTAGGTAAATAAATTACCACATACATTCTTAATCTAAGAAGTAAAATATAATCTTCACAGATCTCCCTTTTTATATTTACATGCGACTTTGTATTTGATCAATGTATTAAATCCTATGGATAAATGAACTTTGAAAGTTGAATCCACATAGCAGGCACTTGGACATTTTTTTTTCAAACACCTTGAATGCGTCAAATTCCTGTTTTGTCAGCAAGAGGCTTCTAAATGCTACACAAAAATACCTCATTTGTTATAATACTATTAATAGCATTATTAGAACCCAATGTGATGATTTAAATATGCCAAATTCAGACCCTTTTGTTAATAGTATTTGTATTACAAAGCTGCAGAAAATTGTGACAGGCTTGAGATTTTGGACAATACTTGATTGGGTTTTGACCAGACAAAAACTAAAATTCCATCTTGCTTTCTTTAATATTATATATATCTTAAACGACAGCTGTAAAATGGTTTAGCCAACAAAAATAAAATCATCTCGAAGTTGATACCTAGTTAGTTGGCTCACGGTTTGTCTTATCAGAAGGTTTTTAGAAATGTAATAAGCAAAATATTTAAGGGAGCAAAACCAATGCTGTGGAATCCATGACTGTTTCAGAATTGTTCAAGTCGTTGGTCATTCAATTGCATATAACAAGAAAATATTCCTGAAAATATTCCATGAATAACAAATGTAGTGTTAGGCAAACGGACAAGTGTTTGCGCAACCGGTCCTGTTTAATCTTCAGTCACATGTTAAAATGAAGTCTGCTTATAGTGTGATAGATAGAGCAACCCCCTCAAAACCTTCTGACCTCATAAATGTAAGCTAATTGATGTTGCATACTGATTTCAATGTTACTGCCATGAGGCAGGTCTGTGATATTTATAGGTCCACATCGTTAAGCTAATTCAAGGTTCATTCTGCACTCAGATACTTGTTTATGGGTTAATAATCAAGGAGTGGTGGTGAAGAAAGTGACAATTTTTGTCACATCGGTCAAGATGACCGAATCCATAAGTAATAAGACCGCTGGCTGGCTTCCTGTATGGGTGGCCATGGGTTTCAAACCCCATGCAATTCAAATCAATGATTTATCAAATTCATGCTTGTAGCTCTTCCTTGCCTGGCACTCAGCATTGATAGGATAGTGCAAGGACTGGTTTGCTCATTTAGTATGAGGATAATGTGACTGAGTGGGATATTAGGCCATGATACCAGCGGCTTGGGTCTGAGTGAGGTAACACAATGAAGTCAGCATGCCTATGCACTGTCACAAGTCGGTATCCATGTTGATACGACCTTAGCTGTTGCTAGGATGTAAAAGTTAACATAAACAAACAGCTTTACTTTTCACCTAACATAATCTTAATGCAATTGTTGTGCTTGGCGAATTGCTAGATATTATTTCTAGATAGTACTAGTACATTGCACATGGACGAATGTAGATGAGCCTGTCTCAAACAGGGATGAAAGATCTCCGCGATTTTTTCGGGGATTTTTCCTGTAGCTATAAGTGTATACTAATAAGTTGCGCCCGTCCTGATATGACCTTAGATGTTGCCAGGATGTAAAACTCCACCAACCAACCAATACATTGTTTCACGCTGCAGCACCATCAGTGTATACTAATATGTGGTGCAAACGCCACAGCACTAGCAGCGTATACTACTAATGCCTTCAAGGCGCAGCACTATCAGTGTATACTACTAATACGTGCTTCTAATGCCGTAGCACTAGCAGCGTATACCGATATGTGATGCAAACGTCGCAGCACTAGCAGCATATACTACTAATACGTGCTTCAAACGGCGCAGAACTATCAGTGTATACCAATATGGATGAAACCCAACTTCCAGGAATTTTCAACGATTCCCTGACAATGCTAAGCCTATGGGAGAATATCAGCATTTCCGCTTTTTTTCCCAGAGACCACTTTCATCCCTGCTCAAAAGGTGATAACTTTTTTTTTGTCCATTGTAACGATTGACACAAAATAGCACAGAAACGGTTACACTGAAAACACAAGGACATTTGCTTCAAATCAATATGTTTTCTATTGGGATTATGAAACACCATGTAAAAAAACAAATCAGTTTATCTTGAGCAAATGCATAAGCAGATAGTATGTTGATCATTACAACAGACAAAGTTTTGTCCCATATTGCTTAGCACCATTGAGACAGCCTCATATGTTCTCTTATTTATAACCCGAGAAGTATTCGCCCATTTTGCTGCTTGGTGTCCCGTGCAGTCATCTACTACCAGACCACTATACCGACGTGGTGTGTGTATGTGCCATGTTCTATTTTTGCTCCTATGTGTTTGCCATGTGTTTGCGGAGTGCTAGGCTCCAGGCTCCAGGCTCCAGCACCCAAGTGAACGGGCCGAGCCCCAGCTGAGCTGCTCTCTCGACCAGGCCGGATTTTATTAATAAATCACCGTGCTTTACCAACAAACTAGCGCTATGCAAAGACCCCCTTTGTGCTGGTAATGGAGACCATGTATAGCACAACTCGCATGCAGTTCTGTTTTGGCGTTAGATCACTACGTACATTTCACTCGTTTTAAAGCTAGCGCTTAAGCAGAAGCTTGGCTTGTTAGGTCTTGGGTTTGGGATTTGTATGTTAAGCCTACCACATCCTATCTCCCAACCAGCAAGTACAAGTTAAAAGGGCATAGTGTCCCTGGCACCGGGCATGATATTAGGTCTCACAACACGCCCACACCACATGGGTCCTTCTGTTTTCCAGTGTATGTTCAAAACTTGGTGAATGTGGCCCTGTGGGAAATTCATTCTAGATGCTATTTGATATTCTATTTCTTCTTAAATATTGCCCGAAATCAAATGTTCTTGTCAGTGTAAATTACGTAGAGGCTAACAGACGTTGCCTGTTCCTGGAACAATGGGAATAGCTTTATTTCTTTAGCTACATATCTTTTGCCCACGCGGAAAGTGTCGACTTTCTTGCCTTGTTTGACTCATCTTGACTTTCTAGTCCTCTTTGACTCCCCCCTCACCCATCCCCACCTCACACACTCCCGCAATAGTTGACACTTCCAAGTTCGACCCCGAACAACTGCACTAGGACACCCTAAATAGCCAAGTTTAAAGAGGTTACCACCTGGTGCATACTTTACACATCTTTATAATATTGCAACCATAAGCATACATGTATATATATATATATAGATATTATCAGCTTTTGGTTTCTGTATCTCAGAATCATATTTTATAAAGCACTTTATATTTCATATTTTAAAATACTGCTTGGTTTTTAACACACACAAAAAAAACAACAACAAAAAGACCAATAATTCACCATAAAGTCTTCACTACTACACAACTGAACCATGCTGTATTTATGCATTATCATCCCAACTTCCGCCCCCCCCCCCCCCCCCCCCCTTGATCATATTCATGAGTAATTTCCGCTCATATGCTTAGCATTGCCAGATTTTACCGGAAGTGACTTTTTTGTTGGGTGGAGGCTGCACTCAGGAATTAACATTAGGACTGATAACCGAAGCGATAAGCTTACATATTAATTCGTAGTGGTAGTGGTTGCAACATTTATCCTACCAATATCTGTAATCTGCTTAGACCAAGAAGGAAACCAGTCTCCATCTTGCTGGGGGAAGTGGCTTGCCTGTAGACTTATCTAGATTCGCTCCATTAATGTGAATACCATGTCTCATCCTTTGGCTGGGTACTTGGGAATGTGGCTGTGACCTCAGGAGCATCCTGTGAATCCACTTGTGATATTAATGTAACTAGGGCACTGTACCCCATATTCATTTTCCCACGTCGCTCAATTCTACCGACAACCCACCAGGATCCTGGTCCAAGCACGATCTGGGTCGGGCACACTACTGTCGTCCAGTTTGGGTGTTGGTATGATAAGGCCAAATATAATATATTTTTTAATGGTGATCGTCCCGCCCCTGCCTGAAAAATCGCCAGCCTATGATTTTTATTTTTTACGTCATTGGTTAGACTTCGCCAGGGTTCGAACCCACGACCTACCAGAACAGGAGGCGGACGCTCAACTCATTGTATTATGTCAACGTCAAATGCCAGAAAAAAATCTTTAAAAAATAAGAACCAGCCACCCGACCCTGATTTGTTTGATCAAAAGGACGATCACCAACTTAAAAAATGTTTTATTTGGCCTAACTGGGTAATGTTCGGTGGTAAGTAATGGTCGGTAACTTGTTAGTAAGCCACGGTGCTGCTTGCCTCGCGGTATCTTCAGATTACCACAAGGGCACACAGTTGGAGGTCACCCATGGGTCGTGATCCCAATGTGTACTTTCTCAGCAGTCAGTCCTCGTGGGTGCTCTTTCTGGGAGAGGGGAGCAGTGTGTGCAAATCCAGGTGTCTATATTGTCGGACACTTAACTTATTTTCTCCTCGAACAACTCGCTGACCACCGGATGCTTTGGCCCAATCGGTAGAGAACATGCTTCCCATGCGGAAGGTCGGGAGTTCTAATCCTGGCCGAATCAAACCAATGACTTACCAAATCGATACTTGTCGCTACCTAGCCTGGTGCTCGGCATTACTCACCATAGATTTCTGTTTTTTTGGTTTTTTTTTGCTGGAGACCACTTTCATCCCTGAAATAAAAGCAGTGACATCGTCTGCATATTGCCTTCCCTGTCTGGGTAAATAGACCATCGAAGGCGACAATTCAAAGGGCGCTCACTGTATGCATGGTTTAATCGAAACGGCTTGCTCTCGGTTGATATCATTGAGGCGTAGCGATCAAAAGGACACTGGGGCACTGTTTACTTGTCTCTAGTTTATCCGGGCGTGACAAGAAGAAATGCTCTATATAGCTTATGGTCTCTGTAGATCTTTTCTATTATCACTTACAAGGGAAAAGCTAGTTTGAAATGAAAACATGATCTTATTATTAATCCTGTATTAATTCGTGGTGAAGATAATCAACCATCCAATAATAGGACCTTTAGTTGGTTTAATATAGTCTTTGCAATTGACTAATGCCAAGTACACACATACCGTATAGGATTCGCACACTAAAACTCCCGATCCGCTTAAAACTGAAAACGGGCCGATTCATTTTTCGAATCGCGAATCGCAATCGTAATGCTAGCACACACCTACCTTTTTAGCCCTAAAAATCGCGAATCGCAATCGGTAGGTGTGCTAGGGGAGTGCACACCTCACGACTTTTGGGCAGTTTTAGATCGTATACGGTAGGTGGGTGCGCAAAAACGATCGTAAATGGTAGGTGTGTACCGGGCATAAGAGTCGGGCTATGTTGCGTCACCATTTCACAAACAAAACACTTGACCTAGATTTGATTATACATATATTATCTAACTTAGATACTGGTGAACTCGGTGAACATTTGTTACTTTTAGAAGGGAATGCTAAGTTAATTTAATAGAAGCTGTTGCTGAAGCTGATTGAGTTTTGAACTTTTGATGTCCATGCCAAGATTAATTTTGTCACTCCATTCAATCAATTACATATATGTATTGTCTATACCTCTGTAAATATAATTTAGCCGATGCTGTATCATGATAGTGTATGTGTGACCGGCTAAGGATCGGTGCCATTTGAATTCAGGTGATTGCCATGCACGATTGATAATGGTACTATTGGTAGCAACTAATAGTTTGTGTGTGATCGATTCGATTCAGTTAATGCTAGCTTAGATAGTACTGAGCTAATTTTTTTACCAACCAATTGTAATTGATTAAATTCGACAAAGTGCAATAGGATAAAGCAGGTGAACATAATATGATGCTTATCTATAACATGCTGTGCTACCAAGGATTAGTCCAACAGTTTTCCAAACCAAATTTAATTGCTTCAAGTCTGTAGTAGGACTAAATCAAGTGAATATCATATATTGCTTATCTATAACAACATCCTCTGCTACCAAGACTATATAGTCTGCTGTGAGATTCTGACTCATCGATCGATCTATAGACAACAAAACAGTGGACTCTGTACTAGACTTGGCCTCTGACTAATTTTGTCAATACCTGGCATCTCTGTACGATATCAACCAGACAGGATGGCCGAATGAGTTAGAGCCTCCGTCTCCCGTGTTGGAAGACCATGAGATCGTGGGTTCGAACCCTGGTCGAGTCAAACCAATGACTTAAAAATTGATACTTGTCGCTTCCTTGCCAGACACATGGCATTATTAGGATAGGGCAAGGGCTGGTTGGTTCAGTGTCCGGATAATGTGACTGAGTGGGATATCAGGTCATGGTGCTGGTGGCCTGGTCTCCCAGTGGGGCAGCACTATAAAGTCGCCATGAGTGCGCCCTGTCACAAGTCGGGACGGGGTACCCGTCCTCATATGACCTTAGATGTTGTTAGGACGTAAAACAACAAACAAACTACTATATTATTTTTAACTAATCAGCTATTTAGGAAAATACTTGCAAATTATAATTGCATAAATGGGGTTCTATTGTTATTTCACTCAGTGTAACAGTAATACATTGCTTGTGTTTGTGCTTGTGTACAACATAAACATAGCCCAAGCCTGACAAATACCATCTCATGGGCAGATACCATTTAAATCAAAATGCTGGGTATCAATCAACTCTTAACCTTTTGGGGCCAGGTGTGACCATGGGTTTTGTGTGCTTACATTGCGGGAGAGCGTGAATGCACTGGCAATTGGATAGCGCTATGTTTCTGATATTATCTGCACATTTTCAGGAATACATTTCTAGAAATGCTATTCAACTGTGGGCGCGACTGAGCTGTAACTAAGCGCATGGAACTTTCATGTGCATCCAGGCACTCCCAGCCCCACACGGTTAATCTGACCCAATTGACATTGGACATTTGTGTCTTATTTAAATATTCAATGGTTTGAACATTTCTGTAACATAAATACATTTAGTCAGCCGTCAGAGTTTTAAATGCTTTTGAAAATTTGTGTGTGTATGGGGAGTGGTGGAGAGTATTTTGGTACTCTCTCTGGAGGGGGGTATATATTAGCGGATGTGTCCTACGTTAACCCATAGGTTAAGTGGCGCGTTCATTACATGATCATTGTTGCCGTATCCACCAGACGCGGTGGCCCAATCGGTAGAGCGCAGGCTTCCCATGCGGAAGGTCGGGAGTCAGTCAGTGAGTCACACACAAAATATTAGTTGCCACCATTATCAATTGTGCAGTTCAATCACCTGAATTTAAATGGCACATACCTCACCTGTGACGTCGAGTGGGGAGTCACATCTAAAAAATATCTATGAAAACCCTGAAGAAAAGCCTCCGTTATAGGACAGACCATATCTCGTGCATTAAAAAATAATATATCCCACCTCAAACAATTCCTTTTATATTTTATTGACATTTTCTTTCCTTAAATGTCCCCCAAAAATATTTGGTATAAGATTGGTTGTTGGGAGTTTTACATCCTGGCAACATCTAAGGTCATATCAGGATGGGTACCGACTTGTGACTCATGGCAGCTTTATTATAGTGCTGCCCCACTGGGAAATCAGGCCACTGGCACCGTGACCCAATATCCCTCTCAGTCACATTATCCTGATACTGAGCTAACCAGTCCTTGCCCAATCCTATTATTGGCAAGCACCAGGCTAGGAAGTAACAAGTATAAATTATATAAGTCATTTGTTTGACTCGACTTGAATCCAACTCCAGACCTTCCGCACGGGAAGCCTGCGCTCTACCGATTCGGCCACCGCGTCCGGTATATGTACTCCGAACTTTGTGATATTCCTTCCTGTATTGGTCGAATTGTAATAATGGCTATAAGCGGTGGCTTGTGATGGTGGCCCGTCCTGATATGACCTTAGATGTTGCCAGGACGTAAAGCCCCATAAGATGGAGGTTTTAGGCTGTGTATATTATACATTATAGCTCTGTAAACTGGTAGATTAGTTCCCCGCCTACGACCCCAATCCTTGTGATGAATTGTCACTCGCGACACCATTACCGGCATTGACCTGCACCTGGCATGTGTATGTATGGGTGTCAATTTATCACTAGGATTGGGTTCAGGGGCTGGGAACTAACCTAGCAGTTTAGAGAGCTATAGACTGTATAGATAACAGATTCACCCGGTACTTGTGGTACACGGGTGAAGGACAACGTAGTGTAAATACGGGCGAAAATAGGTTTAGTATGGAACATGAACTAGAAACTGTGGCTCCAGTATCAAATGGCTACTCATATAGGCACAGAGTTGGTGAAATGGGCGAGAATGCAAAAAGACAAGATGGCGGCCAGAGAACGCCGTCGATTTCACTTTTAAATTGCATTAAAGCATATGTTTTATTATATTTTCCAACTCAAAAGTAGCGGGTAAACATGAAGACATATACAAAGAATAAATGTTGCTTCTTAGATTGAGAAATTAGGCTCTCATAAAGACTTTTCATTAGCCCGATTTTTCGACAGTTTTTATATAAGGCTGATTGATCTTCACCTGTGTACTACAAGTACCGGGTGAATCTTTTATGTCTAGACTGTATAGTGTATGATATTTTTTATGAATAGTTGTTTTATGTTATGCAAGTTATGACTAGTGACAGTTGATTATTATCACTATGAGTAAGTATATTTCTGTTGGCCATGGTACTGGCCCTTTAATTATCAATATACTGTAGCTGGATTAAACTGCGATAAGTGTCACTGTTGGCACAGTGTCACTCTTGTAGAAATTGGTGAGGCAGAAATTAACGTAGATCATATGTGATTCTAGAAAACATGGACAGTTTTGGAAATTAAAAATTAAGTTTAATAATGTTATTGAAAAGCATGGACATCAGTAGTGCTACGGTTTCTTTCTTTCATATATCGTATCACATGCATGCATATGTATTTTTTTTTGTAGCCGAAAGTAACCGATATCAATTTTGTTCAAAACAATTTATAATTACAGACATACTTGGAAATGGTTTCTCATTGTACTAGACAAGTATTGGAAAATAGCTTAAGTTACCGGAAAGGTATGGAATTATGGGTAGGAGCCTTGTGATGTTGTGTATATTAAGTTAGGCAAGCCCCCATTCTTATGAACTGCGTGATTGTTTATTTGCTTATGGAGCATATTGCCGTACCTAAAGTGGGTAGTTAGATCAATTTCCTATATATAATGTATACATGTGTGTATATGGGTCATTCTTTAAAACTGGGTATGAAAGTGTGACATAAGAACCAAAAGTGAAAACTTTCCAAACAATAGCAGAAAACCTTTGAAATAATAGCCTAATCCAATGTCCTATGAAGGTTTGCATGTTGTGCATGTCAGAGTTGAAAAAAAAATCACTTTTTGAATTAGATCTTATACAAATTGAGCAATACATTAATATCACTGCTGTAACATGAAAATCAAAGACACATCCAGAACCTCATTTTAACATATATACAACATAGTCAAACAAGATGTTATTGATTACTCTTAAGCAGACAAGGTTATGTATGACTTACAAGAAAAAAAGTTGAAAAATAAGTTGAAAAAAAGTTTGGCTACATGCACACTGTAAATGTGTAAATTTTCTCTTTTTCACATTAGCACAAAATCATATAAGTAAACTTTTAATTTCTCTCTTGGGATAGCTTCAATAAATGTACTGTTGCTAACATACTTAATACACAGAGGATACAATAATTATTTGACTTGCAATCAATTTAAAAAAAGAACAAATTATCAGCATCGTAATGTGGAAACCAACTATGTGGTGCCCAGTCTTAAAGAATGACCGATATATATATAACTATGATTAGCCATTTAATTTATATAAAAAAAAAAATAAAAAAAAACCCGGGAGAAACATCGCTCAGTGGGGACCCTTATATCACTTATCACTGCCTTTGAACTGTGTAGATCAGTAGGTTTTGTTGTTGTTGGACGCTGGCACCTATCGTCTGAATACCTACCATCGCGGCAAGTAGGCTTACTGGAGCTGATTCGCCAGCCAGCCAGCCACCTGTCATAGCTGTATAATATACGCTTCACCTGCTGTTGGTAGATTAAATTCATATATTTTAAAAAGAAAAGAAAAAAAGGATAATAAAGGTAGCTCACCTGTCAGCTGACTCGCTTCGCTGTTCAGTACAACTCGTTCCGTATATATCATGATTCTCCATCTCCCCCTTCCCCCTCCCCCCTCGCACACACACACAAGTAAGTAAGACCCCCTAAGTTTGCTTCTTGGAGTTTTACATCCTGGCAACATCTATGGTAATATCAGGACTGGTACCGACTTGTGGCACTGCACACTCATCGCGAAATTATAGTGCTGCCCCACTGGTAGACCAGGCCACCAGCACCGTGACCCGATTCCCCACTCAATCACGACATCCAGTCGGATCATCTGAGTACTACAATAGAATATGTCATAATATATAATCTCCCTCTCCCCCCTCCCCTGGCCGTGGCTCTAAAGTCAATGGATGTATGTAGAATCATGTTTTTTTTTAGGAAGTGCACTTGTATATATATTTTAATATTTGCTGTGGTACCATTTCGTAGTGACTTGATATTGTTCCGTACTAGTGCTCCGTGACCGAGTAGAAGGCATCCGGCTGTGTGCAATACTATAATATAAATAATACAATAATACTACAATATAAATAATACTACAAAGATTACTGAATACTGTTATAATATGTTTAAACTATGTCATAAATTGGTTCTCACACCTCGATGAAAGTAGGCTTAGTTGTTTGTTCACAAGCGGTATAATCATGTCCATATTGGTGGGAGGACCCAACGTTTGCACGTTGTAGTTGAGGGGGGGGGCGTGGAGGTTTAGAATCTTTGCACAGAACGTTAACATGAGTCATAGAGTACCGTCTCATGGTAGGTGTTTTTGCAACCGAAAATGGGCCTCGAAATCGTACTTTTGACATTCCGGGGCTGCTAACCGTATCTACTAGACTACTAAACTAGGCACCCTGGTGCAGTCACCATACCCACGCCTACCTGTGCATGTGAGATTTCACCTGGGCAGGTCAGTGCACTTCACTACACACGTATTCAACGATTGTGGGATGACCTACATAGCTACTGCATTGGTAATGGAGGAGGAGGGGCTTAGTTCCAAATCCGGTTATCCGGCAAGTTTTTCCACCTGCAGTCCTGCCTATTTTGACAAGCTAAGAAAAAGCACAACAAAAAGGGGGGTGGGGTGGGGGAGGCTGATGTTGAATACAAATTCATCACCTGGTTCTTAATATTTTGATATTGGTTTACTATTGTGAGTGCCACTGAGTGGTAAGATAAATTAATTTCATAAACTGGCTCGTTCTGGCTCTTGTTCTGCTATATATATTCATTGTTGATGCTTTCGCGCCATGTTGGCAGCAAATGCCATATTTACCACTATTGTATCTTATTTTGTGATAATTAGAGTAGTTTTCACTGAATTTCAAGTTCAATTGCTGTAATGGGCAACTCGTGTAGAACTTGTAACGATAAGGAACAGTTATTTAAATTTGCCCATGAACGCCAACGTATCAAAGTAGGTATAATGTATAACATTCTAGCCCGTGTGTACCTCCTAACCAAGTAATGGTGAAGGCCTGGAGGTTATTTTCCACTAAGTCAGTGACCTCTGTGGTATATCACGTGACGCGTGTATCATATGGGTGTGTGTATAAGGGTAAAGCTGACAGAATTGTGACAAGAATCATTCCCATATTATTGTGGTCAGTTTTAGAATGGGTCATTGCTATTTGGCAGCACGGAACTGGACACGGTAGGTGGTAGACAGTTCATTTCTATATATATATATTTTAACCGGGCGCGGTGGTCCTATCGGTAGAGTCAGGCTTCCCGTGCGGAAGGTCGGGAGTTCGAATCCCAGCCGAGTCAAACCGTTAAGTTATCAAATTGATACTTGTCGCTTCCTAGCCTAGCGCTTGCCATTAATATTATAGGACAATGACTGGTTAGCACAACATCAGGAAAATGTGACTGTGTGGAATATTAGGTCATGGCGTCGGCCACGTGGTCTCCCAGTGGGGCAGCACTATAAAGTTGCCATGAGTTTGTTGTTGTTTTACGTCCTAGCAACATCTATGGTCATATCAGGACAGGTACCGACTTGTGACAGTACGCACTCATGGCGATTTTATAGTGCTGCCCCACTGGGAAATCAGGCCGCCGAGCTAACCAGCCCATGCCCTATCCTAATAATGCCAAGCACCAGGCTAGAAAGCGACAAGTATAAATTTTTAAGTCATTGGTTTGACTCGACCGTGAACCGAACTTGCGATCTTCCGCAGGCCTGTGCTCTACCGATTCGGCCACTGAGTACCTATCCTGATATGACCTTAATTGTTGATAGGATGTAAAACAACCAATAAACAAAAATGTATTTTTTTGTTGGACACTCTTTATGGGCAGGCAGTGCAACAGTCCCTGGACACTATGTCCTGTTTACTGCCAAGCCGCGTCAGCCCGTCAGCAGATTGGCACCTCACAACCCGTTCCTTTGCTGCCATACTGCTGGCCTAGTTAATCACACAGTGTATAACATGGTGCACCAGGTCAGAAGAACATGCATGTGTGTAATCATGGCAGAGAAGGTCAGTGTGCACCCACACCCACACCCACACCCACACCCACACTAAAGGCTAACCTTGTGTGGTGGTGTGGTGACAGCGGTCTCTGTATACGCCACATTTTGAACCAGCGCTAGCAAAATGGCCTAGTTTAGTTCTTGGTCCATATCTGTAAATCCTGTTCACGTGAGATGTGACAGGCAGTGTGTAATACAACTGTGAATAACGGTCAGATACTTCACACATACCCAGATGAGGAAGTAGGAAGACCACTGCGACTGGGGTGATCACTGACCGCCCCCACACTCATGCACTTTTACCACACTATTACTCATGGCCCTGTCACACTACGACGTAATGCGGTATCATAAGCTGATGTAGGTGAAATTTGGCCATTACGTCGAGATACGTTACTCGTTCGTTAAGCCTACATCGAGATACGGTGACACACGTCAAGGTTTTGGACATACCCAAAACTTTCGACGTAAAGGCCATTACATTGGGTTACGTTGCGCTCACGTTAGGCTTACGCCGAGATACATTAGACTTTCGTTCGAGCTATGTCGGTCTACGCTGAGCTACGTCGACTTACGGTAGACTGATGGAAAGCCGTGAGGAACTTGCAGCCCGCGTGATGTTAACATGTCTCTGACGTGTGTCTAACATTAGTCTAATGTGTCTTGACATATTCGACATAGTTGACGAACGGCTGGTGCGCGCGTAACATATGTAATGTGCTCCAACGTTCTTCGAGCATAGGCGAACGTGCTGTGAACGTTTTACCTCAGTGTCTGTACGTTGAGCACGTTGGACTGTCGTTAGACTGGCGGTGCTCACTCGTGGGCCTGACATCGACTCACGTTATGAATTATGGCAGAGTCACACGTATCTACGTTATGGCGGGCGTAATTACGTGAGTCATACGCTGAGTCGTCGCTAGGGTTTTGCTGGGCTGACGCTGTGCGTGCTGGAGGCTCGTTAGCCTTACGTTGGGCCTTTTTTTTTTTTTTTTTTTTACGTTCAAACTCGTTGAGACATGTTACAACTATGTTGGACCCAATGTTTTGCCTATGTCCACTACGTTGCACTGACATCCAATTTGGCCCTGAAACGCCGAGAATTTCGACGTATCTCAACATCATAAAGCTATCACTATGCCTATGATGGCCAGTGATATACGTGCGTACACCTGTTCCACATGCAGTGCCGTGACCAGGGTGTATATGTACACACTCCCGGATTCAAGTAGATAAAGGATTCACCCGGTACTCGCAGTACACGGGTGAATACCAACCCTATATAAAAACGGTCGAAAATGCGGGTCAATGAATTGAGAGCCTAATTTCACAATCTAAGAAGCAACAATTATTCTTTACATATGTTTTATTGATAGCCCGCTACCTATGAGTTGAAACATATAATATAATATCTGGTTTAATAAGATTTAAAAGTGAAATCGACGGCGTTCTGTGGCTGCCATCTTGTCTTTTTGCATTCTCTTCCATTTCACCAACTCTGTGCCTATATAAGTATCCATTTGATACTGGAGGCAGGCATTCTACTCCCTGTTCCATACTAAAGCTATTTTCGCCCGTATTTAGACTGCATTGTCGTTCACCCGTGTACTGCGAGTATCGGGTGAATCCTTTATCTAGGACTCAAGGCGCTACATCTATCTATCTATCTATCTATCTATCTATCTATCTATCTATCTATCTATCTATCTATCTATCTATCTATCTATCTATCTATCTATCTATGAATGAAACAAACGTTAGCCCACCGGCCTGGTGCTGGTGAAAATGGTTATACAACAGGGCCTATATGTATGAGCCCGGGTTAGCGGTTGTAACTGCGTATACATTATGTGTCGGGGTTAAACTAACTTGGCGAGCGTAAAGTCACCTGCGCTAACCCCAAGTGAAACCAGGGTTAAAGGTGGGGTTAGGCACCGATTATGGCCAAATCTATTCAATGTGACCATATTTAACAGAATTACATACGCAATAAGTGAAATGTTATCAATTTAACCCTAAATTCAAAGCGTTATTAAGGCTACCGCCACTTTGGTGGCGATATTAATAGTGTCCGAATCGACGAATGTAACGTAAACAAATCGCCGCCGCCCCATGGACGTCGATATCCATACTGTCAGCCGCCGCCGAATCGGCGGCTATATATTAGGCCCAAATCTATTCAATGCGACCATATTTAACAGAATTACATACGCAATAAGTGAAATTTTATCAATTTAACCCTAAATTCAAAGCGTTATTAAGGCTACCGCCGCTTTGGCGGCGATATTAATAGTGTCGAATCGACGAATGTAAAGTAAACAAATCGCCACCGAATCGGCGGCTATATATTAGGCCCAAATCTATTCAATGCGATCATATTTAACAGAATTAAATACTCAAATCATGAAATTTCATTAAATTAACCCTAAAATCGAAGTGAGATTAACGCTGATGCCGTAACGGCAGCGATATTAATATTTTCAAATCGACGAATGTAAACAGGCACAGAGGGATTTCCCAAATCTATAAATAACTGAAACGTTAGCTAACCCGCACGCGCTTTGGACTCATACATCCCCCATGACACATTTGGAACCCCGGGGTTAGCTAACCCGGGACCCGCCTTTAACCCTGGTACGGTTAAAAATTGGCTCATACATATGGGCCCAGGAAGGTGGCCTGAGAAAGACTTGTTTGTGTTGTTGCCGTTGTAGCGACGTGGGAAGCGCTTGCTCCATGGTGTAGCTCAGATTTGATTGACACTCAGCCCACGCCTAACGCTGGGGGGAGGGGGGGGGGCTGGTGTTTGTGTATGCTACGAACGACTGCGTTATGGTGGTTTTGATAGTGCTGCCCCACTGATGTACCATGCCACCAGCTTAATGATTCCGATATCTTACTCTGGAACCCATCGTTTGTTTGTTCCATTGCTGTCAATACAGGTGGGAAACACAATTCTGGTTCTGTTTATTTTCAAGCACGGTAACAACACGTTACCGGGGAAACCTATAGGGTGCTTTCCTATGCATTGCATGTCCTGTTCTACAAATACCCAGCGTCAAGCGAATGCCAATTGTTAAACTTAGTCTTTTGGCTTTACTCAGCCATGGATTAAACACAACCTGTCGTGCTCGATCCTCTGGATGGAGCCCGACAGACATTAATTAGCAGGGTTTCCGTCTGAAAATAATTTGAGTGTATGCAGAATGGGGTGGCGGGTGGGGGTGGTCTGGAGGATTTGTTGTCTCTCGCTCCTTGAAGAACCATTTTTAAAAAAAGAGAAAAAAAAGGCCTCAACAATTTGAGGGTACAGGCTCATACCCTCAGAAAGTTTAAGGGTACGGAATGGTAACCATTTTACCCTCGGGCAGTGTGTGAAGATGGGAAGCATTGGGTAGGGTACGGGGCTATGTGTTGAGTTACGGTGCATTGTGGGTATGGTAAGGTAGGGTAGGGGCTATGTGTTGAGTTACGGTGCATTGTGGGTATGGTAAGGTAGGCTAGGGGCTATGTGTTGAGTTACGGTGCATTGTGGGTATGGTAAGGTAGGGTAGGGGCTATGTGTTGAGTTACGGTGCATTGTGGTTAGGTGGCTGCAGCTGAGGTGTCTGAGGGTGTGAGTTAGTCAGGTCTGCAACATTACCGGGTTCAGCTGGTGTGAGTTAGGCGAGGCTGCAGTCGGTGGAAAGGCTGGGGGGAGGGCAACGTAGCTGAGCTGCTTATTTATTCCCTTTGTGGGTATGAGAGTAAGGCTGTTGTGTGGGTGGGTGAGGGGTGGTGTGTATCGAGTATGTGGTGTGGTGTATGCTATCATAGTCTTGCTTTGCGAGGGAAAGGTTGGGAGTTTGAATCCCAGCCGAGTCAAACTAGTGACTTATAAAATTTATACTTGTCGCTACCTAGCCTGGCGCTCGGCATTATTAGGATAGGGCAAGGACTGGTTTGCTCAGTGTCCGGATAATGTGATTGAGTGGGATATCAGGTCATGGTGCTGGTGGCCTGGTCTTCCAGTGGGGCAGCACTATAAAGTCGTCATGAGTGCGCACTATCACAAGTCGGTACCCGTCCTGATATTACCTTAGATGTTGCTAGGACATAAAACAACAACAAACAAACAGTTGCTCAGACACTGCCTTAGGCATGCCGTACTGAGCTGCATGGGTCGACACTCAATCTAAAGGGTGCATTCCTTACACGCGGTATGCAGAATGCGAATGCGACAAAAAATCGAAATGCCTTGAAACCTATGAGCTACATTCTTTACACGCGGAATGCGAATGCGTTTTTCCGATCCGTCCATGTAGCGATCGATGCGGCAAGCGGGGTGCGAATAGAAACCTGTGTCTGATGTGTCCATTAGTTTAACACTAGGAGAGGCGACTGAGCATTACGGAACGGCCTAGAGGGGTGCCGTGTACATAGTGATTAGTGTGTGCTTATATGGGGGAAGGAGGCAGGAAGGTGAGAAAGCCATGAGGGGGAGAGAGAGGAGGGGAGAAAGCCGAGGGGAGGATGGCAGGGAGGTGAGAAAGCAGTGAGGGGAAGAGAGGAGGGGAGAAACCCGAGGGAAAGCTACCAGATTCACAGAAATATGAATACTTATCTATAAATTGGCAATAATATAGCCAGTTGTGTGCCGCATACCGCGTGTAAGGAATCATGCCATTCGCATACCGCATACCGCATGTGATGGGCCTGTCACACTACGACGCTTCTCGCCGGCGACCCGTCAACGTGTGGTGTTTTGGGGCGATATTTGGTGAAATATCGAGAAGCGCTGGTGGCGCGTTATGGGCGCGTCGGTACACTATCCTTGACGTTGACGGTCGTCGGCGAAAGTCGGGTCGCGTTATTGGTCGCTGAGTGTTTTGAACCTGTCCAAAACAACCCAACGACCGCCAGCACGCGCAAATATATGGGTAAGGACGTTAGGCGCGCGTCGCGCTGCGTTGGACGCGCCGGCATAACGTTATGGGAACACTAGGAAGACGGCGCGCACGCGGGAGGGTCGTTGCTCAGACGTTGCGGCAAACTGGGCCGTTTTTGTTTGACGCCCTAGCAACATTTAAGGTTAAATGAAGATGTCGCGCCACACTTTTTTTTTTTTCCCCCAGCGCGTAGACACACGTTGGCCGCGCGCGCATAACGCGCCGCGCTGACGCCGATCTTTTCCCCCAAACCGCCGAAAAGTTTGACGTTTCTCGACGCGCAAAATAGTACTTTCAACGCTGAAGGGTCGCCGAGAGAACCGTCGTAGTGTGACAGGGCCATAAGGAATGCTCGCTTAAGACTATTGATTCCGCCCTATCCCGTCCAGCCCGTCATGTTTCAAAGCCGGCATTGAGGGCTATTGTGTCCGGGGGGCGCCCCAGTACACACGTAGTGCTGCTGCGCCGGACCTCACCAGCTTTACAATTACATGCTCTCACAGCGCGCCCACAGTCTGGGTGGGGGGTCGGGTGAATGGGGGTCACTGGGAATACGTGTGTCGCCTCAGCCACATGGCGAGAGCATGTGCACTACCAGCATGTACACACGCGAGTGAATAGGTAATGAACTCACGTGTTGCGATGTTGCATCACTTTTATCCCAGTAACACGACGTTTGCGACCACCAAAAAGCGTTTTTGTCGGCGACCAAAAGCAAAAAAAACAAAAACAGTCGGCGATCGGTTGTATGACTATTCGCCGACTTCTTCCAGAGCTGGGAAGACTGGTTGACGTCTGGTCGGGTACTGGTTGGTGACTGATCGGTGTTCGATTGTAGATCAGTCGTACGACCGATCATGACTTCCATCAGACCAAGGAAGACTGGTTGGCGATCAGTCGTTCGCCCGACTGGTTGCAGACAGCTCCGATGAAAACATCACATTTTCAAAACCAAAGCAATTATCTAAATTTGATCCTACATATCTAACTTAGATACTGGTGCACTTATTAAGCATTTGTCGCCGCATAGAAGGGAATCCTAAGTCAATTTAATAGAACCTGTTACTACAGAAGCCTGGTGTCAGAGTTTTGGCATGCTTGCTCAAATCAATTTTGCAAATATCTCAAAAGTTAGCCATTTAAAATAAAAGTTACTTCAAACTAAAGTACGGTAGATTATAACGATCAGCCGAATATATATTTATCTCAGAAAACTATTGAAACTCAAAATCATCGGACTATGCAACGTTAACATAATGCAACTGGAAGATTAAGTCAGATGAGCTCGGTGTAGGCGTTGATAAGACCCATGATTCATTATTGACACAAGAGTCCTGACAGATGTGCTTCGTCACCAGGCCTCCAGGCTGGACTGCCGGATGCAGTGCTCGTCACACTGCCCCGCCTCGTGCCAAGTGGTGATCAGTCCTGTTAGCCGCAGTGCAATTATCGCACTTCACTGTTGGCAGTGCACAATGCCACCAAAGTGACTGTTTGAAGCCTACATGTCTGCCTGGGTGTGAGGATAATTAAGGCCTCAGTCACAGTATTGCCTGCAACCAAGCACCGGTGATGAAAGCATATATATAGAAAGGGGGGGCGTGGAAAACAATGGTCGGCGATCGGTCGCTGACCGCTCGGCCATCTCCGGGGGACCATTTCGGTCGCAAGGAAGTTGCAGGTGCTGCACCAAAAACCTCCTTGCGACCAAAATTGTCATGAGTTTGCTGGCCACTTTCAGCACGTGTGACTAGTCATCGGCCTTGAGGTCGGAAGCCGTAGTGTGACTGGGGCTTAATATGGCATTCGGGGTGGAGGAAGGGCGGAGTGATCTGTGGGATGGCAATCTGCAGATGTGGTGGTGGATGGATCTTGTTAGGAACAACTCAGACAATTGTGGGAACCACACTCCATAAGGTCTCAATTCGTGTGTTTTTTTTTTTTGTTTTTTTTAGATTCTGAAAATCTGGTAATGCCATGTGTTTTAAAAGAAAAGAATGGTGATTTCAAGATACTGTAGCAACAGTGCACTCATCTTAGATCCACTCACTCACTCACTCACTCACTCACTCACTCACTCACTCACTCACTCACTCACTCACTCACTCACTATAGTTAACACTAACAGTAGTGAATAAACTCATCTTTTAGAATAAATCGCGCAATGTTGAAGAGTATTTATCACCATTGCCTGTTCACTTCACTGTAGTGACTTTTATATTCCTAACCGTTCTATGTTCAGTTTATTTGTATATGTTTATGGATTAACTAGTGATGAGTGTAAAATATGGTAAACAAAAACAACTAAAAAATCCTAGGAAAAAGGTGCGGCAAACGACGGTAGAAGATTAAAAGGAGGGGGCATGTTTAATCCAGATCTTTTCACATTCCCAGAAGAAACAGGTTTTATCCTACAAATCAGAACCATGCCGCTAATTAATCTACAGTAAAACCTCTCTAAACGACCACCTCCACAGATCGACCACTCCCCTATATCGATCGCATTATTTGGGTCCCAGACGATCGCCTATACAATACCATTGTAACGTTTTAAATAAAAAATAAAACACTCCCTAAATGGACCATTTAAAGTCGGTATCATGGTCGGTCGATTTAGAGAGGTTTTACTCTACTATATATTAATATCAGACCGAGTCGTATATTGCCCAACGTGACAATGTGCTGGCCGCCGTAGGAGGGTAGCGGGGCTGAACGGGGCCTGTTGACGGCGGCTCGGCCAGGTCTGGCCGTGCCCGAGCCCTGTGAGCTGCTCGCCGCGGGCTATTTCTAGCCTGACATTTGGGTAGATGCTTCCCAGACATACAAGACGGAGACCACGGTTATTTGGCGGCGGGTGTCTAGGTAATCCGTGCGTCTGTAACTGTAAGGGTCCACGGGGCTCCATTAGATGGGGACAGAACTGAGATGACAGCTCTGTGGGTTTAAAAAAAAAAAAGATGTTTCCTGTACACAGTACATGTGCTTGGGGAATCTTATTTTCTTGGAGAAGGAATGTTGTATAGCCAACCCACCATCACCACCGTCGTCACCGTCACCACCACCATCACCATCTGATCACCATCACCATCACCGTCATCATCACCACTTCACAACCCAGACTGCTTTCTCCCAGCACCCAATTGCAATATGGGATTGGGGGATAAACTATTTGTTAAATTCTAGGGTAAGAATTAACGCCGTTCATTCCATGATTTATGCTACTATGATTGTACATTGTCTTCAATGAGCTGAATGCATCTAGGTTCTAACTGGACATTGCTATTAGCTATCCCCGTTCCTCACATAATATACATGGCTGTCTGCCACTGGACGGGATGACCGAATCACTAAGAACGCTGGCTAGCTACCGTGTGGGGGTTGTGGTTATGAACCTCAGCCAAGACAAACCAATCACTTCCACAATTGATAACCTGTCGCTCCCTTGTCCCTTGCTTACACGGTCAAGGTATAGAGTATAGGCATGGTTTGCTCAGTATCAGGATAATGTGACTGATTTGGGTCTTGGGGCCGGCGGCCTGGTCGCCTCCTCCTTCTCCCTCCCTCCCTCCCTCCCTCCCACATTCGCACTATCACTTCACACAGCAACATTCGTTACATTGCACACTGGGATCATCATCTCTCAGCTCTCAGGTACGAGTACAAAACAGGCTGATGGGTGGGTGGGATGGTGAAATTTGTCTCTACTGCTTCAACCCTCCGTCAACGACAGTGGCCAGGTAGGAACTGAACTGTGCTTAGAATTCCTTACCGGAAGTTAACACGGACCATAGCTACGCATGATCCGAACGGTATCTATGGTAATCGACATATCAAGCCCGTAGTCAGGAATTTTGAATTATGCATGTTTCCGGCAACATGTACAATTCAAAACCAGACACAGATAATAACTTTTTTGGGCTAATAAATTTATTATTTGAGCTTAATAAATTTTACAGCAGCCTTTTTTGGACTACACCTTTGTTAAAACATTATTTATCAGCTTTTCTCAATAATACAATTGAGATAATTAGCTTTAATTATTCTATTTCAGCAGGTAGTACAACCTCTGACATTTTTTCTAATTTACTATTCATTACTTATGTGCAGGTCTTATCGGGGTCAAGTTCAAGTACTAATTCATAATTCAGTTACTTATATGCAGGCCAATCCGTGATTGTACTATCATACTACTATAAGATATACTTCTGAGCATTCTCTATTCATTTCTGTAATAAAACTGGAAACAGAAGACATGACGACACAGCTACAACAGATCACGGTCACTTCATCAGCTCACATCTGGCACACTCAACCACATTCGCACTATCACTTCACACAGCAACATTCGTTACATTGCACACTGGGATCATCATCTCTCAGCCAAATTTGGGACAGGGGAGATGATGATTCCTAACTCAATACGTGTTTATTTACATAATCAAATACACTATCGGATTTCCATCTCCCAAGTGCCTTTATGCACTCTACAGGCATTCCGATTCGTGCATACTCCTGGGCTCCCCCTCGCCGAAGACTATGACACGTCACCAATGGCCACCAGGGAAGTCCACAAGATTTCAATGCAGCTTGCATACATTTTTTAAACACTATGGCAGTCAGCGGCTCCCCATTGTTCAGGACGAAAGCTGGGGCGGCCTTATGTACCGGAGTCAGTCGGATGTATTTCGACCAAGCACGCACTGGGCAGAAGTTGGAACTTGCCCCTTTTGGTAGCTCAATGCTGAACACATCTTCAGGACGGTGTGTCGTTTTAGTGCTCCTAACTGTTATTGTTAGGTGTGTTTCGTGTGCCTTGATGTCCCTTCTGAGCAACATGTGACCGCTATCTCCAGATACCTCGGAATAAAATAAATTAGACTGTCTTAATAAACATAGATAACCTATTAGTAATGCAACAATTAACACAAGTCCATCATCTTTAATCTTTTTAAATTTTATGATCATCATTTTAATATGCTTAATTTTCAATGGATAAGCTCTATTTACAGCATTATTTTTTAATTTACCTATTCCAGCATTAATTAATGTCATAGCATAACAGTCAAGTGATTCAGTACTTCCTTTCATCAATCTTATCCAAGTCCTTGCCCCACTCATATAATTTTTTACAGCTCCTTCAGTTTTTAATTTATCATTTAAATATAAAGCATATACCATTACCGTCTTTAGTTTGGGTTTCTTAGGATTGTCTCCAATATTATTACAAAACATTAGATACTCCCTAAATTGTACCCTTTTATTTCTCCATGTCCCTTCTGCTAGTCCTGCCGCGAAGTACACACCTATCCTCTGTACTAAAGCCCGTCTATTTTCTGCAAGTTGATAAAGGCATATAAACAACATTATCAACATGCAGGCAGGCACTATAACGAGACGTCTAACACCTGCCCGTCATATGAAACATGTATTTTAGTCAACAATTTAGCCTGACATAATTCGTCAGCAATTAATTTAAACCTACTATCAAAACACAACCTACTTAGAGCATCTGCTAGTACTAGATCCTTTCCCGGCTTATGAACAACCTGTACCACACAAGTAAACGTGGCAGCAAACTTCCAGATCTCGCGGGCACAGGCGCATAAGACAGGATCCTTTCCAGCACCAGTAGACAGCACCTGTTGGGAAGCAGCATTATCAGTATTAATGATAATTTGATAATTATGAGGGTCAGGGGGGGAAAGGTTTTTTAATGCCACCACTAAATTTACGGCCTCCAATTGCGCAATGTGAAAACCATTATCAAGAAATTTCGCTGTATACAATTCCGAATAATAATGCGTCGGACTGAATGCACCCCCACCGAGCAATGAAGAATCGCACTCAATGACCCATATTTTATTAGGTAGGTGTTGCAACAAAACCAACCTATTATGGCCTTCTGAAAAACGCAAAAACCAAGCTACATCCCTTACTAAAACATCCGTTACTCTGACTTTTCCTATGAATGGCGTTCCTCGAAGAAAATCTAAAATTCGGTTCATAAAAATGCGTGCAGACATCACACATTTTGAAATAAATTGTAACCGCCCAACTAACCGCTGTACATTTTTTCGAGTAACTTCCCTACCAACTACCCATTTTTTACATTCTATCAATATGTCTAGCAATTTGATGTCAGGTATACGGACACATAAGTTTTTTGAATCGATTTCATAGCCTAACCAGATGAGCTTTTGAGTCGGAGGAGTACATTTACGTATTGCTAAATTTAGGCCTAAACATGCAGTCAACTTAAAAACGTAATCATACGCCTCTTGTGCTTTTTCCAAAGAATTTTCCACCCCCACAAAATCGTCTAAAAAGCATAGTGTAAAAAATCCCATTTTAGTCATTAGATATACCACTGCCGCCGTAGTTCGTGCACAAGCCATACTCGATGTACGACAGCCAAAAGGCGGAGCTATATCAAAATAATATTTATTATCAACCTTAATCCCAAAAAGAGGCACACTTAAGGGGCAGGTTCTTAATTGCCTGTACGCCCTAGCAAGATCAATTGACCACATAAAACATTCGTCCCCCAGTTTCGTGATTTGTTTAGCTAATGACATAATGGTTGGAAGGTGATATTTATAAGGCTTACCCTGATAGAACCCTTTATTAATACCGGCATTGACACCGCGCCCCTTCGGGTAACTAAGATCAACTATTATTCTCCGTTCATCAGTATTTTTCTTGGGGCGGGTCATAATGGGACTAATTTGTGCCCATGGATAAAATGGGGGCTCATTAAATGGACCCAGCAACGCTCCGTGAAGCAATTCAGTACGCACATAATTATCAATCCAAAACAAATCTTCCTTAGAACGAGCATGGTTAATCATAGTTGGAGTTGGAATAAACGAACCAGTAAAGTTGGCCGGCCAACCAAACTCCAGAAATGATATTATTTCTATATCTTCGTATCCCAACAACAAAGTTTTCCAGTTAGCAATACGTAATCCCGACGGAATCGGCAATTTAGCCGATAAATAATTCGGGAGGCCCGTAGATCTAACTTTCATATAAATGTCTGAATAATTCAAACCGAGGTCACACGTAGCATTTATATTAGGCCACAAACGTAAGACTGCGACTCTACAATCTAGGGGTGATTTATCACAAAAATTTGAGACGTCATCATCATACACTTGTGTATCAACCATATCATTAAGAACATCAACATCATCATAACTAGCAACATGCAAATCAACTTCAAAGTTTAACGGTGACAGACTAGGCATATCAACATTAACAGGCGGAGGACCACCAACTATTTCAAGTTCAGAAGAACCTGGGACGACCCTACCATTGTTTCGTCCCATTTGATCAACCATAAAGAGGGGTGAGCTCAACTCGGAACTCCTGACAAGTACAACCTTGTCAAGGTCAGTGTTACTAGGAACACAAACCGGATTCCTAACATCCGAAATAGTAATAGAGGGACACCCTTTCCCAACCTTTTTGTTACCAGAATGAACAGCAACAACAGGAACCTGTAACGCAGTACCCGGCAACTTAGAAACAGAAGATTGAGAAAGGGTGCCAGAAGGAGCATTAATTAAGTTAGTGGCCGGACTAACTCCAGGTCGCATATAGAGGCGTATGCATTTTTTACAAACTGAGATACAGTCCAAATAGTCAATATTCGAGTCAGCCGACAGGCAATTACCGAATCTGTCCATGAGTACCAGTCCATTATTTGAGGCCGCCGACTCAGACATATTGAAACACAGAGAGCAGGTAGACGTCACCATAGCCTGTTCGCTATCATAATCATTGTCTTGGTCGAACCCAGACGGTGGCGAAGTTACTGTCAGTGGTGATTGATGTGACGTCGTACCTACCGTATGTGTATCGACATAATACTTTTTTGTGTTAACGTTATCATTGGCAACTAAACACTGCCTTGATGGCTTACACCACGCATACCGTGCCTTTTTTACTAAGCTAGTACAGTTCAACGCATACCTAAAACCTTGACAATTAACATCCTGAAAACGATCAGTGGCCCTGACTGGCGGCCACGCTTGAATTTATAGTTCTTAAATAAATATTTAGATGGCGCCCGTTGTCTTTTAGGCAGAACTGACGATCCCCCACTAGCTTTGTTTAACGGGTGACAGTGAAGGGGTTCCTGAGAGCCTACAGAACTAATATTGCACTGTATGCGGGTGCTACCAGGCATAATTGTATCAGAGATAAACGAGGAAACAGGGACGACAGAGGGAATCGATACACACGGAGGCCGACACGCCACCAACAAATCAACCGCACCGACCTTATTTCGACCAATGCCGACTGGGTTAATTGACGCATCATCGTCTGTGGCGACATCTGTAGTCTCGGGTACGAACCGCGACAATCTCACATCCGCTTCCATACGCACTGTCTCATGTGTAGTAGCAGTCACCGGCCGACTGCACTCTAAAAATTCTTTGCACGTGCTGAAGAATCCTCTACGACCATTTCCTTGGCATGTTGCTTCGTCTTGCAATCCACCTCTTTGTGCGAATGCTTCTTGCGTAACTTAAAAGCACAATAAGCACAGATGTGAACAAACTGACTGTTTCCTTCTCCATGGTCACCTGTGTGTCCACACGAACCACCCCTGTTCCATATGATACACGGTCTCGCATCCACCCCCTTTTTATATTCGGTTGCGGTCGACCATGCATTGGATGTCGAGCCTTGGTCGACCCGTCTAGCTAGTCCACAAATATCCCTTCTGACTTCTATTATCTTACCCTGATCCTCCCAACCACCTGGTAGTCTCTTGTCGGCCACCATATTGAAGATCTTCTCACTATACGTCAGACATGTATGCCACGAGTAATTTTGGGCCATGTCCAAAATGGTATCGATATGATCATCTAAATGGCGATCCCATGAAGCAGGCACATCACCACGTTTTACCATTCGACGTATGGCCGCCAAGTACTCGAACCATGTAGCCTCCCCTTGCTGTACTTTTCCCTTCTTCTCACGTCTGATTACGTATTTATGAGGAAGCAGTTTAACAGTGTGTTTACGCTTTACCTTCTTACCAGCATACCGTATCAACTCTCGCATTACTGAGTCCTCACTGTCCGATCCCTCATCAACATCTGACACATTACGTTTACATGCACGACCAGAACAAGGAGAATGGCACACGTTACCTTTAGCCTTGGTTATGACATTCCTGTTACTACACGATTCCGTTTGCCGAATCCCATGTCGACTTGAACTGCGCATAACCGTTTCCAATGACCGTCCAGTGACGTCATCATTCGATTCATGCGGCACGTCCGACTGATCCGTATGTAGTCCTCCATTGTGCCTAGAAGTCTCCAGACCTCGAATACGCTCTAACAATGGCTCTTGTGCAGACTTCAGTTTTACATCCAACAACTTGGCTATATCGTCCAGAGACGGGTGATCATTGGCATTTGAAGTCGACGGTACAGGGTCCATGGAACCTAGATCCGCCATTTGCAGTCGCGTATTTGACAACACACGACTCACATGCAGATCGTCCTGTATTCCGCCGTCAGAACCACATCCAGATGACTCCATAGATCTCAATAACGCCCTTGAATATTTTCCGACTACACTTCTGACCTTAGGCATTTTCGGCATCGTAATCCACTATGAAATTTGTCTCTACTGCTTCAACCCTCCGTCAACGACAGTGGCCAGGTAGGAACTGAACTGTGCTTAGAATTCCTTACCGGAAGTTAACACGGACCATAGCTACGCATGATCCGAACGGTATCTATGGTAATCGACATATCAAGCCCGTAGTCAGGAATTTTGAATTATGCATGTTTCCGGCAACATGTACAATTATGTACATGTATGATTTTGGGGGGGGGGGGACAAAATGGGAGGTAGGCTAATAAACTTGTCATATATTTCTTTCTGCTAGTTAACAATTCGCTTTGTCTATTTCAAATATAGACACATTAATTAGATAAATCTACTTTAGCATCTGTGATGTTTAAGCTTGGCTGTATTTAGGTGTGCGTGGGCGTTTCGTCCTGGCAATATCTAAGGTCATATAAGGATGGGTCCTGACTTGTGATTTTATAGCGCTTCCCCAAGTGCTGGAAGACTAGGCTTTCACCACACTTCCCAGATAGGCCACTCAGTCACATTATTCTGGTACTGATCTAACCAGTCCTTGTCCTCTCCTAGCAATGTCATAGTACTAGGCAAGTAATTTTGTATGCCATTGGTTTGACTCAGCTGGATTTCGAACACCTGACCTTCCACATGGGAAGTCAGCACTCTTATCGATTTGTCCACCACGTCCGGTGCTTTATTTAGATCATACAAAGTGCAATAGTCTTGTGACTACAGGTAAAGTTTGTCTTATTACAACTTCAACTATTGATTTCTCGGAATAGTTATTTAAAGCCATGATATTTTCTTTCTTTCTGCTATCTGTTATTTGTTCCTCACTATGGCTTCTATACATGTATGCATGCTAATAATTCCGGAATATGAGCTTTATTTTGCCTCATGGTGTTTTTTGTTTGTTTAAAGGCCCTGTTACATTACGACGCATCTCGCAAGCATGCAGCCAATGTGTAAAATCACTTTTTTACGTTGAGAAGCGTAACATTTTTTGGCATGGGCGGGGGGGGGGGGGGGGGGGGGGGGGGGCAAAGTTGGACGTATACATGGCATATGGCTAATGTATCTCCCGGCGAAAAATGCTCGAATTACGCTCACGGTACATTCACATAACGGCGGTGAACGTTATATACGTTATTTGATCGCCAGAACTACGCCTCATACGTTAATATGTCAAGACACGCTGGAGAGAGGCTAAACGTACATTAGACATACGTTAGGCTACGTTGTCAGTATGCAGACTGTACGTTCCCAATGCTTAGACGTACATTTGTCTAACATACATCGACGTACACCCAACACATACATAACATACAGCAGACGTAAAATCCACACGTTGTCATACGTCAAAGGTTTTGTACATGCACAAAACTTTGCTGACCCCCTGACGTGCGACGTATACCAACGAGCGGCCAAAAATCACGTACGTACATTGGCGCGATGCGTCATAATGTGACATCCCCTTTAAATATAGACTAAAACCTCTAAATCGACTGACCTTGGGACCCACTTTAACTGATCCATTTAAGGAGGTGGTTACAATGATATTGTTGGGACCCAAATAAAGCGATCGATATAGGGGAGTGGTCTATCTGTGGAGGTGGCACTGCCATGTCGTTGGCTGCCCAACGTAATGGTGCGCAGTGAGGGTGAGGGTGTGTGTATGTGCTTGACGGATGGTACAAGCTGCCTAACTCGGTTATACACGTAGACGACTCGTCAGTGTCCCGGAACTTTGTGAATTCGTTGTGATTTACACCTAATAAACTAAGCCCCCCCCCCTCCCCCCCCTCCCCTTCCCCCTCCCCCATCTCCCCCTCCCCTCCCCCTTCCCCTCCCCCTCCCCTCCCCTCCCCTCCCCCCCCCCCCCACACTACCTCTTCCAACACACACGCTCAAACCGGTTGCTATTTATACCGTAGTGCCCCACAATTATGTCTGCCTCCCGATGATGAGACTATCGGTGAAACTCGAAATGATGTGATGTCAGTGCACTGTTACAACACTTGTACGCATTCGGACAAGCTAAATATAAAAGAAACGTTGCCATTATCATGCAGCGGAATGTAGATTATCATGGTAGTGCACCATACAGGATGGCCGCATGAGTTGAGCGTCCCTCTCCCGATTTGGTAGATCATGGGATTCGAACACACAGGTTCGAACCCTGGTCGAGTGTAACCAATGAACTTTAAAATGTATACTTATCGCTTCCTAGCCAGGCGCTTAGCATTGTTAGGATAGGGCATGGACTGGTTGGCTCAGTGTCCGGATAATGCAACTGGTGACCTGGTCTCCTGCTTCAGTGGGGCAGCACTATAAAGTCGCCATGAATGCACACTGTCACAAGTCCGTAACCATCCTGATATGACCTTAGATGTTGCCAGGACGTAAAACTCCAACAACCAACCAACACGCGCTGGCGGGTTTCCGTACTCGTACGGCCAACTAAATGCAAACACTTCTGCTATTACCATGCAGCAGAATGTGGATTATCATGACAGTGTTGTGCATGGTGGGCGGTGCGGGTGAGTAAAGCCCAGGTCACATAGCCATGAGTGGACATAGGTGAACGTAATAGAGGCTAACGTAGTTGAAAGTAGTGGGACATACCGGCATCCATACTTGTCCTTGATGTTAACTTGGTAATAACATGGGTGAGCTATGATCTCCGATGTCATTTTTGGACATGTTCAAAAGAGCAGTATGTTAGAAGCTGAATTTCGAACATAGTAGAACGTACCTATTAATGTACTCTAGCATACTTTGCCCCCCACAAAACCATGGCCGTTCCACTTCGCGCATACCGTGGTCACAGAGACGCTGTTGAACGTAGTGGAGACTAACGTAGTTGAAAGTAGTCGAACGTACCGGCATTCATACTGTAACGTATTTATCTGTATCATTTGGTGCAAAAGGTGCCATACCAACGTAGTTTAACAAACTTACACCACGTTTGACCCACGTTAGCCTCCCCTACGTTCAACTCCGTCCACTAACGGCTATGTGACCAGGGCTTTAGCCTGTTGTGCTGGCTGGCTAGGCGTTCACTGCCAAAGGGCGCGTATGTAGGATGACAAGTGCTGCGGTGACACGGCGGGACGCATCACTCACATACACACACATCTACCTCCGCACACTGCACCGCCGCCGCCGTTTTGTCCCGAATCCACCGCAGCCCACGCACCGATAACACAATGCGTGGCGGTGGTTAGGGGGAGTAATAGTGGTGGGGGGCGGTTATACTTATAGATAATTACACAGTTAAGGATTGAGAATAATATCGAAGTGTGGGTGTGTGGTTTCTATTCTATAAGGACCAGACGGGATGGCCGAATGAGTTGAGCGTCCGTCTCCCGCTTTCGTAGATCTTGGGATTCGAACCCTTGTCGAGTCAAACCAATGGCTTAAAAATTGACATTTGTCACTTCCTAGCCTGGCGTTTGGCATTATTAGGATAGGGCAAAGACTGGTTGGCTCAGTGTTCGGATAATGTGACTATGTGGGATATCAGATCATGGTGCTGGTGGGCCAGTCGCCCAGTGGGGCAGCACTATAAAGTCGCCATGAGTGCACACAAGTCGGTACCCCTCCTGATATAACCTTAGATGTTGCCAGTACGTAGAACTCCACCAACCAACCACATATTCTATTGTTTCGTGAGCTGGTTTATGGTAGGTTCCTCTCATCTATAGATGCAGTAGGAACCACGTTAAGCTGCGCATTTTGCGCATCGGGAATCTGCGAGGCACACTTAATTTACGAGTAAGGGGGCCAATAGGGAAGGCATTTATGTTGATTTGCCTATATATGGGCATTATGGGCACGTCCAGGGCCCAACTTTTAATGCACCATGTGGGCAATTCCCTTTCACCTCTCCACCCCACCCCCTCCGCTCCCCTATCCAGTTTCCCCTCTCCCCTCTTCCTCCCCCTCTCCCCTCTCACCTGTCCCTTCGCCAGCTATACTTTCGGTGATACTGGTGCAGTATGGTATAGGTACTATCATCTAAATGCTTCTTCCTCAACTAATGTCGGAAGTGGTCCTCGGGAAGTGGGAGGATCCAGGATATGCTCGTAAAGTTCCACCACTCACCACCACCACTAATCACTCATCACCATCCCTGTCACGTGTCCAGCTCATTCAGAACGGTATACTAGAAACACATCATGACAAACTCCAGTCTCGGTTCATTACATAGGACCACAGGACATTAACTTTGTTGTTGTTGTATTTCGAGAGGACGTGATAAGATCTTTCGCTGGTTCGTGGATTTCCGCAGGTTTGTGTACCAAAGCGAATGTATTCGAGATCAGTGTCTTAATGCATATGCATTAAAACACTGATCTCGAACTGGGTTATACTGTATATATACAGTATAACCCCGTTAAACCAAACGATCGGTTAATCCAAACTTTTTTCGTCGGCCCGGCAAAATACTACCATTTATCATAATAAAAAGTTGGTTAATCCAAATTATCGGTGAATCCAAACAATTGTCGGATCCCAGGCCACTTCCGGTATGGTTAAACCAAACTTTCATGTGGTTAAAAGGTCATCTGAGACCCAACCAACTTTTTTAATATGATGAATGGTAGTATTTTGCCGGGCAGCCGAAAAAAAGTTTGGATTAACCGATCGTTTGGGTTAACCGAGCTTGGTTTAACGGGGTTATGCTGTATATACATAAAAAAACAATAATCCCCATACATTGTATATTACATGTACAATACACGCTTACTCAAAGTCGAAGCTTGGTTAAACCAACGGTTGGTTAATCCAAACAAATTTCTATGGTACCTTCAAGTTTGGTTTAACGGGGTTATAGCGTATATATATACAATGGCCGAGCGGGATGCGGGAAATGGGGGGGGGGGGGGGTGCTTGTAATGAGGACCAACCCTTTCAATATATGTTAAAAATACATTAAATGTCAAATTTAAATAATTTGGTTTGATCAATATCAGATACATAGTATTTTATTACGAAACAAGTATTTGAACAGCTGTGTAAAAGCAGGGCTCTCATGTGGAAATTCTATTCAGTGGTCCTGATTTTGTTTGTTTATTTTTTTAAGTCACCTGTAGAAACCTGAGAGGTGGGTTTAGTTGTATATTAAAGTCGCCATGAATACGCACTTTCACAAGTCGGTACCCATCCTGATATGATGCTAAATGTTGTTAGGACTTACCCTCACCACCCAAATAGAGGAAATCGGACGCTTTTCCATTAGGCCCCCCCCCCCCCCCCCCCCCCAAATGTTTGCTTTAATATTTGAAGAATAAAAAAAGACACTTACCCACAATAGACATGTCTGCGGTGTGGATGTTGGTCTGGTCGGTCAGTGGTGGCGTCCATCCTTGAAGGCATTGCTGTGTTACTGCTGTAGGTTGTGTAACCAGTGTAACAGTTACAAGGAACAGTGTGTGTACTGGTGATATGTACCTAACCCATCCACCAACCCTCTGTGGGCAATGATTCAGCTGTGTAATGCGCCTTTCTGATAGCAACATCTGTGTTGGCTAATTGTTGTAATCTATGCTCAAAATAATTTACTTCCTTCAGTTGAAAAAAAAGAAGAGTATGGCGGGAATACGAATTGAATTTCAGTGAAAACCATCGTATTTATCCTATCTGGTAGTGCTTATTTAGTAAGGTTTGTCAACACCATATATTGTTCGTAGTAAGTGTGTTGGTTCTTTTTTAAAGCCGCTTGACACTATACAACAATTTGACCTGAAACTTCTCAAATGGTGTTGACAGATCCTCTTGGTGATGTCAATGATTTGGTCTATATTGGTAACTTTGAAAGGGCTCAAATCACAAATTGCTCGGTTTCAGATTAATCTGTTGGGATCAGTATTTAGATCACTGTTAATGATATTATTGTAAAAGGTGTCAAATACTGGTACAGTATTACCTGTCCTCAAATGACAGTTCTGCATTCAGACTAATACCTTCCATTTGAAGGCAGTTTATACTAGGACTGGACGTTTTCCCCCACTGGGTGTTGGGGGGGGGGGGTCCCAGGTAAAAAAAACATAGGTTGTATCCACTCAAGACCATAAAAACTGCAACAAGCACACATATATAGTGTGTGTGTCGGGGGGGGGGGGGTATATATATATATATAAAGAACAAATATATGAATCATTGTATATACTGGTAATTAAAAATGGTTCTTCTGCAGTGTGGAACTTCAAGGGAGTGGGAAGTGCTCTCCCCCCCCCCACCCCACAATCTGGACACCTGAAGCAGGTGTGAAACTCCCAGGCAGCGAGTTAGTTGGCACCTCAGGTGAGAAGTGTTACACCTCCATCTGGCCACCAGGAGGTGCGGAACTTCAAAGTGCTCCCCTCCACTGTCATCTCTCAGATACTGAAATCAAAGAGCACATTTCTGGTGGGTGTATAAGCTAGGTCCTCCAACACACATATTCAGAACACCTGTTGAACTCGGACAGTGTCCTCCAGTGCACGCCACCGCATTAATGGCAGACAACTGTCCAGGCGGGATGGCCGAATGAGTTAGAGCGTTCGTCTCTCGTGTTGGTAGATCGTGGGTTCGAACCCTGGTCGAGTCAAACCAATGACTTAAAAATTGATACTAGTGTGGGGGAAGGGGAGTTTATTCCGAGTTCTTTATTTCCACTGTCCCGGGAGGAACAGGTTTTATCAACAACAACAAAAAAACCACATAAACAACAACCACTCCTGGTTTGTACATTGAAAAACATTGTTGGCACATCGCAGGGGTCCGCCAAACACAGGTCACCGAGGGCAGGTACTGCTGTATTAGTTTGTTCTGGACTCAACAGCAGTTATAGCTACCCTGTTAAATTACTCATACTCATACTCATCCGCTTCTGATTTTGTTAGGCTTATAGCCTGTATCAGGTCGATGCATGTCAAAATTTGATTTACTAGGATTAAATGCATCGAGTACCGGATGTCTGCAATATTGCAGCCCCCTCCAATGCTTATCCAGTCTGCCTTTGAAGGCGTTGACGGAAGGCGCTTCTATGACATGTTCAGGCAATGCGTTCCAGGCATTTACTATCCTGTTACTGAAGAATAGCTGTCTGACAGGTTTTATTGCTCTTTCCTTCTTCAGCTTGTATCGATGACCTCTAGTTTTACAGTTGGCCAGCTTCAGGTATCTCGCATCAACCGCATATCTTCCAGTGACGTGTTTGAATGCTTCTATTATGTCTCCCCTGGCCCTTCGGTAGTATAAGCTGGGTAGGTTGAGAATCCTGAGACGTTCTTCGTATGGTAGTTCTCTTATGGTTGGTGATAACTTTGTAGCACGTCTCTGTACACTCTCGACCATTGACATGTCCTTCTTGAACTTCGGTGTCCAAGCCGTGTTGCCATACTCAAGGTGCGGCCGGATCAGTGACGTGTACAGTGTCTTCACCGTGTCATTGTCTAGATACGTGTACGAGCGGTTATCATGCCTAGAAGCTTGTTCGCTTTGGTCACCTTTTGTTCACTGTGATATGAGAAGGTGAGTCCGATGTCCATGTATATGCCAAGATCTTTCTCTAGTTCTGTCACTTGGAGCTGGACTTCTTCTCCATCTTGGTGCATGTAGTAACTGAGATTTTCATTTCTGTTACCCAGGTGCATGACCTTGCACTTCTGTGCATTGAAACGTAGTTGCCACAGGTTGGCCCAGTCTTCAAGTGCAGTTAGGTCTTTTTGTAGCACCTGTTGATCTTCAGGGCTGTTAACCTCCATATACAGCTTTGTATCATCCGCAAACATCTGGATGAATGCATGGATGACCTCGGGCATGTCGTTAATGAAACATATGAACAGTAGGGGTCCCAGAACACTTCCTTGCGGAATACCACTCAACACTAACGCTGCCAGGGATTTCACACCATTGATAACTACATGCTGTATTCTTGCATGAAGGAAATCCTCGATCCAGGTCCATAGTTTTCCAGTAATACCGAAGCTCTTCATCTTCATGAGTAGGCGTTTGTGGGGCACACTGTCAAACGCTTTGGCGAAATTGGAATTCAATTAGTTGTTGATCGCGAATACCACTTCCAAGACAAACCTAAACCCCCACCCCCTATAGTAAATAGACAAACAAGCGTTTGTAAGTCCCGAACCCCGTGTAGTGTGTGGCAGTCTTTACAAGTACAAGTAAACTGCATTATGCGCCATCGTGTTCTGGTGATACCAATGGGCACACAACCGGCTGTGGCTCGTCAGGCCTGTCGGCCCGGCAAGTCTTTATCTTAGTGGTGCTGGAGCGCGTGTGTGGTCTGCAATATTCCCATGGTCTGTTATGCTCTTAAAGTTGCATAGTCCGATGGATTTGCGTTTCTGGCATTTTTCTGAGATAAATATATTAAATGGACCGTTATAATCTACCTTACTTTAGTTTGAAATAACTTTTATATTAAATGACTAAGATTTGAGATATTTGAAGTACAAATATGTTAAATTAGTTTTGGCAAGCACACAACTACTCTGACATAATAGGCTTCAGCAGTAACATGTTTTATTAAATAGACTGAGTATTCCATTCTATGTGGCAACCAATGCTTAATAAGTGCATCATTATCTAAGTTAGATATGAAGAATCAGTCCTAGATAATTGTCTTGGTTTTGACCACTTGATGCTTCATCGGTCTATGCGGCTTTAAAGTTGCATAGTCCGATGGATTGTCGTTTTTGCCTTATGTTGATATATTAGATTGATAGTTATAATCTACCTGATTTTAGTTAAAGTAACTTTGATTATGAATGGCTAATTTTGGAAATATCTGCAGAAGAAAAAGTGCGAAATTAGTTTTGGTGTGCTCACCAAATATTGGGCAGGGTATAAGCATGTTTTATTATGTTGAGTTAGTATGCCCTTCTACACAACAAACAAATACCTAAAGGCCCATTCATACCATACCGGATTGGGGAAACGGAAAGAAACCAGACCCAGTCCGGTGAAATATGTCAATGTCCGGTTTATATACGGTCAGCATCCGGCCTTTCCGATCTCTGTCTGGTGGTGTATGGTGGCAAGTTTTGAACATGCACAAAACTTGGAACGGATGCCGCCGGACTGACGTGTACTGTTGTTGTCCGGTTTAAGTTTGTTTAGTCCGGTTCATGTCCGGTACCCATCCGTAACATCTCCGGTTAGCTTCCTGAATAGTCCATTGACGGGAATCCGGTCCGCTAGCTTTTTATATGTATATTCGGCACGTCCGTCACGTGACTTAAACAGTCCGGTACGTGTCCAGTTCGTGTTCGGTCCATCCGTTTGACATTCGGTTTTCGCCCGTTGGTTCACCGTTGCTTGTCCGGTACAGCGTTTGTTACAAACGTTGTTACCCAGTGTCGTCCGCTTATCGTCCGTTGGCTATTCATTCATGTACGTTCCATGCCCATTTAGCTTTCGTTTTGTCCAGCGGCCTTTGACCCGATAGCGCAACATTTTGACATTTCAATATGTTTTGATACCGAACACCACCGGACTAGAAAATTCTCACAATCCGGTAAGGTGTGACAGGCACTTAGTGAGTGAGTGCATCGGTTTGCAATTTGGGTATGTGGGAGAAAATCATAGTGAGTGTTTTTGTTTAGGAAAATTGACGCTTCCTATGGACTATGTATCTTTAAATGGCAAACTTGTTGTTTTTGATAACGCCAGTATTGTCATGCTTATTTTCCATCACTTGTAGAATAACACGGCTGGTGACAATGTTGCTATTATTACACTGCTGGTGACAATGTTGCTATTATTACACTGCTGAATTAATGAAGCTCGAAGGGGAAGAAGAAAAAATTGCCAGCAGCCATGTTTCGTTGAGCATGTGTCCATTTGGGTCAACGGTAAGATCTACCGCGCAATCGTGCTATCCACCCTACTATACGGAGCCGAGGCCTGGACAGTGTACAGACAGCAGGTGAAAAAGCTGCATGCCTTCATGATGCGACATCTGCGTTAAATCATGAGGCTAACCTGGAAGGACAAAGTGACGAATAAGGAAATACTCGAACGGATGGGGCTGCCCTCTATGGAAGATCTTCTGATCAAAAAGAATCTCCGGTGGACTGGACACCTCATGAGGATGTCATCAGACAGGCTACCAAAGCAGATCCTCTATTCTCAACTGTCTTCTGGCTACAGAAAGAGAGGGCGCCCCCGTCTCCGGTTCAAAGATACCATCAAGAGAAACCTGAAGCTGAGAGACATTAAGACCGACTCATGGACGGAACTCTCACAGCAGAGAGCTAAATGGAGAGCGGCAGTCAAGTAATGAAAGCAGTCTTTGTCGCATCGCGACCGACAGCATGATGATGATGATGATGATGATGATGATGATGATGATGTTCTTCTTTACTGCCCTACGTGAACGGTGCCTGTACACTGACCCGAGCATCTTGGCCAATTCTTAAACCATTTAAAGCACTTCGTCTGTTTAGCAGTTACCTTCAATTCGAGACTTGCTTTTGATGACGGTCCTAATTTTTGTTGAATAAACCATCCTTGTTCAGTTAATCACAAGTTTTGACGAACATTAGTGGCTAAATAGTTTGGGTGTCAACTGATTACCAAGTGCTTGAAGCTACTTAACCACTTAGGACCATTGCTCCTTTTCAGAGCACCGATACTTCGCCTCTTTATATATGGTCTATTCTCACCAAACTGCAACGTTTAGAGTTCTCAGGGGGTATTCCAGGAATTCATTATATCATTTCAGCTCTAAGCTGACTCTATTCAGTACACATTGGTACACTCGTGACAGGATTTGGGCAAGTTAACTCTAAAAATTGACCATTCTGTGATTATTTGAAGAATAAGGTTCCTTACTGACCATAACCGTCCGTCTGCACACATTTCCATAGACTTAAACCATAGATATACCTAGTTAATGCCTGTTAACCTATGATTTCTTAATTTATATACATGTTTGTCAATGTAACTATGACAGAAATATTTCCTGCATTTACATTTTTATTTCATGGCAAACGACTGAACTTATCTGTACCACCCACAACTATGCTGTTTTTTCTACTTAACTATGTACTAGTTGCTCCAATTTATAGGTACTAGCATCTTTTCCTTATCAAAAACATCCAATTATATGCTATAATATTGATCTTTTCAGAAATATAAATTTTATTCTCCTAGCATAAAGCACTTTTTGGGGGGGGGGACCATTTTATTGTTGCAGACGGACGGTTATGGACATTCATATTTCCAGTAATATATAGTAAATCGTTATAAGGACACTGAGTAAACACATTTAGTTTTACCATTCCTTATGCCTGTCACACACAGTGTCTACATCACATAGGTAAATTCCAGAAGTTACAATGGTCATAGTACAGATATTTTTATTATTTAAAAGGGGGAAATGGACGGTTATGAAAATAACCTGTAGACTATACAAAAAAATACACATTCATAGTTAAAATAAATAAACACAGTGTTGGAACCTGTTAAACTATACTATAGGCACAAACAAATCACTTACATACTTTAATATATTTTCACAAGACTTTAGCTGTGGGGGCAAAACCCGATGGGAGATGGACGGTTATGGTGAATTTCATTTCTAGTAATATAGAGTATATTACTTAGCACAAAACTAAGTAGTTTAAATTTGCTGTAGCCATATGTTTCACAGTATTCACACAATCCCAAGTTAAATTTTAACATGTACTGTGGTCCTAGTGCTGATCTTTCTATTTTTTTAAAATGGGAGATGTACAGTTATGCAAAAACATGTACACAATGCTTAAACCACAAATTCATACTCAAAATGAAGAAGGCAAGTGTTTGAAACTGGTAAACTAGCCTATAGGCACAAACAAATCCCTTTACTTTAATTAATTGTCTCAATACTCTAGCTAAGTTGAGAACTGATGGGAGATGGATGGTATGGGGAATTACAGCTTAGATTACAGCTTTGATCTTCAACTGTGCCATAAGGGTTTCCTCCACCGGAATGTCCCGAAGATTGCCAATGGGTGAAGGATTTGACCTTGATGACACAGTGACAGAAGTTGCATGATATGGCCTCCTTCCTGGCTCAGTCTGGTACCCACACCCACTGGTACCCACACTCACATCCATATCCCTACCCGCCCACACCCACACCCACACCCACACCCACCCCACCCCACCCCACCCCACATTATGGCGACGGACGGTCACGTGACGTAGTCTCCTTCCTGGCTCGGTCTGGTACCCACACACATCTCTTTCTTCATAACAGAGCTAAATGCAGCGGTGTAATGCGTAGCTTCAACAGAAGATATGATGGGGAAGTCTATTTGGGGGTCAGAATTCACTTGTAGAAAGTCAGACAATTTATTTGGAATATTTTTTAGAGTTATTTCTATTTGTTTCCCCAGCATATACTGTACATTGTAATGTAATTGTATCTTCTTAATCTAAGAACAATGAAATGAAATATAGTTAAAATAGCCATTCTGTGACCAACATTCATTTATTTATTTCTATGTGTCACTGAGAATCACTGTGTCAATACGTGGTTTCATACACAATTGACCCGTGCGATTGATTTAGCATATTTTTTAGAGTAATTTCTATTTATTTTTCCAGCTTATACTCTACATTGTAGTGTACTTGTATCTTCTTAGTTTAAGAACAATGAAATGAAATGTAGTTAAATTGCCATAGTGTGACCAACATTCGTTTATTTGTTTCTATGCGCTACTGAGAATCAATATGTCAATACGTGGTTTCATGCGTATTTGACCTGTGCTCCAGAGCCCTGGTTTAGTTTAGTTGTCTGGCAGCTGTTTACTGCTGAAGTCTGTCCTTGTCAACATGCGATTTCAACTAATCCAAAATTAAAATCTGTCTGTTTAAAAAGCCAGCGCATGACAGCAGACGACGGGCCGATTTCAGTACTGAGACTATTGTGTGTGTGAGTTAATGCTACTGATGGGCCACCCTCCTGATGATTCCTGGAACTGTTTCCGCTCTGCTTCCCTCGGGTTGGCTTCCATAAGTAGCATGCTGAGTTGCATCTGTGTGGAGAAAGTTAGTCATACTGAGGCTAGAAGGATCAATATCACTGCAGTGGCCGAATCGGTAGAGCGGAGGCTTCCCTTGCAGAAGGTTTGAGAGTTTGAATCCCAGTTGAGTCGAACCAATGACTTATAACATTGATATGTGGCGCTTCCTAGCCTGGCACTCACCATTAATAGGGTAGGGAAAGGACTGGTTAGCTTAGTATCAGGATATTGTGACCGAGTGAGATATCTGGTCATGGGCCGGTGGCCTGGTCTGCCCCACTGGGCAGACCAGGCCACCGGCCCATTATTTAGTCAACCAACTAAATAATGTCGCCATGAGTGTGCAGTCACAAGTCGGTACCTGTCCTGATATGACCATAGATGTTGCCAGGATGTAAAACTCCAACAAACAAATAAATAGATATCATTGGTGCATTGCTTTGTACATATATGGCAATTGCCCATTTAGGCCAAACTAAATAGCCAATTGTTGCAAGGCAACTTTCAATGTCGCAATTCATAACTTGTCCTATTTAAACCGTAGCCATTTAATTAGCTAATTATTACAAGTTGAATTTTGAATGTCGCTCCCATAGCTTGCTCATTTAAACTTAGGCCAATTAAGTAACTATTGAAAGTCAAATTGTTAAATGTCACTTGTGTAGATTGTGGCTCTCATAATGACCGTTGGGTCCGTGGCTTCAGCAGAATAGTAAGTCTCCGAAGATCACACTTAGATTTAGGCCAATTAAGTAACTAAGTGTTGCAAATTGAATTACAATCTTGCTTCCATAGATCGCCCACTTAGACGAAGCCCAATTAAATTCTTAATTAATAGAAGCCAAATTATAATGTTGCTTGCCTAGATCGTGGCTGTCGAGAGGCCTGTTTGGGTGCCTGGTTCGGACGGCACACCCGCGCAGTGTTCGCTGGGAAGTGCCAGCGGGGTGTTTGGAACTGTTGGACTGCGCATGCGCGTGAATGTTAGCGGCGCGGCGCGTTCATTGGCCCCCCTGGGAGCTTGGCTGTGGTGAGAATGATAAACTGGACGCCGCCTCCTAAGTGGCGGCGCATGCGTCGGGCGGAATACGCACGGTCCTTACCCGCTCTGGTATTATGCAGCAGCACGCTATGACGTCCTATCAGACTACCCTCTTACCCCCTTCTACGCCTCCAACTCCCCCACCCTTATCCATTACTAGTTTCTCACTCTCACTAATACGCTCTAACCCCTTCTATGCCTCTCACTCCCCCTACCCTTATCCATTACTAGTTTCTCACTCTCACTAATACGCTCTTACCCCTTCTACGCGTCCCACTCCCCCTATCCTTATCCATTACGAGTTTCTCACTCTCACTAATATGCTCTTACCCCTTCTACGCCTCTCACTCCCCTACCCTTATCCCTTACGTGTTACTCACTCTCACTAATACTCTCTTATCCCTTCTATGCATCCCACTCCCCCTACCCTTATCCATTACTAGTTTCTCACTCTCACTAATATGCTCTTACCCCTTCTATGTGTCCCACTCCCCCTATCCTTATCCATTACTAGTTTCTCACTCTCACTAATACACTCTTAGTCTTACCCCTGCTACACCTCTCGCTTCCCCTACCCTTATTCATTACTAGTTTCTCACTCTCGCTAATACGTTCTTACCCCTTCTATGCCTCCCACTCCCCATGCTCTTATCCCTTACTTGTTACTCACTCTCACTAATACGCTCTTACCCCTTCTACGCGTCCCACTCCCCCTACCCTTATCCATTACTAGTTTCTCACTCTCACTAATAGGCTCTTATCCCTTCTATGCCTCTCACTCCCCCTACCCTTATCCATTACTAGTTTCTCACTCTCACTAATACGCTCTTATCCCTTCTACGCGTCCCACTCCCCCTATCCTTATCCATTCCGAGTTTCTCATTCTCACTAATATGCTCTTACCCCTTCTACGCCTCTCACTTCCCCTACCCTTATTCATTACTAGTTTCTCACTCTCGCTAATACGTTCTTACCCCTTCTACGCCTCCCACTCCCCCTGCTCTTATCCATTACGAGTTTCTCACTCCCACTAATATGCTCTTACCCCTTCTATGCCTCTCACTCCCCTACCCTTATCCCTTATGTGTTACTCACTCTCACTAATACGCTCTTATCCCTTATATGTGTCCCACTACCCCTACCCTTATCCATTACTAGTTTCTCACTCTCACTAATACGCTCTTACCCCTTCTATGCGTCCCACTCCCCCTATCCTTATCCATTACTAGTTTCTCACTCCCACTAATATGCTCTTACCCCTTCTATGCCTCTCACTCCCCAACCCTTATCCCTTACGTGTTACTCACTCTCACTAATACGCTCTTACGCCTCCCACTCCCCCTGCTCTTATCCCTTACTTGTTACTCACTCTCACGAATAAGCTCTTACCCCTTCTATGCCTCCCATACCCTTATCCAGTTGCTCACACTCATAAATATGCTCTTGCCCCTTCTATGCCTCCCACTCCCCCTACCCTTATCCCTTATCCCTTACTTGTTACTCACTCTCATTAATACGCTCTTACCCTCTTCTACGCCTCCCACCCCCGACCTTAACCCTTACTGTCCCTCACTCACACTTTCACTCACACTCTCACTAATACTCTCTTACCTCCTACGCCTCGCACCCCCTACCTTATCCCCTACTATCCCTCACTCTCACGCTCATTCTGGCTACATCTCACCCCATACCCCTACCCCATACCCCGCCGCTGCTTCTCACCAGGCATTTACAACCTTGAGTGAAGTAGTTGTGCAGCGCCCATACCATGTGATACACACCGGTGAAAGGCCTACTGTACCACTGCCCAAATCCTCCACTCCTGTGTGTTTAACAGCATAGTGTGGTCCTGAAACCCGAATCTCTTTCTCACGGTTTCCTACTGCAGACAACAAATGGGCGCCTAGGGCGCCTATATTGCATTGGGCAAATTAATGGTATTATTACTTTTAACAAATACCCAGCCTGAGTGGAATGCCCCCTTAGCTACTTTTTTTTTTCGACTGGCTAGTCTAATAACAGATTTTCCCGAATGAGTTGTATATATCACTATGGAAATTGTGTTATCAATGCTATTTAGCCATTTGATAGAATGTTATATTGATAGTAAAAAGAGAATGGCTGGTGTTTGGTTGCTTAATCAAGCAAATGGTCAAATACAGTCTTTCTACATGGTACTTCAGTATGGGACTATTTACTTTGAAGACCGACATACTTGTGCTGCATTGTCAGTTGTGGAAAAATATATTTGAGTTAATGTCCCCCGCAACACACACATACACCCACACAGGCACACAGGCACACAGAAGCAAATCACCTAGATATTAAGTATGCACTTTTGGTTTCCTAAGCTCAATATAGATGCCATGAATCATTCATTGAGCATGCGCTTGTTTGTTTCACACGGCGTGACATAGCCGCAGGCGTTTACATGTATAATGGCTGGCTGTTTTAGTAGTCGATACTAGCGGTACAATGTTGCTGCTGTCGGGGTGGGGTGTTGGCGGTGGGGGGGGGGGGGGGGGGGCTTGGCACCCAGTATTCCTAGCATTAGCGGGATGTGGTATGGGGAGGTTGGATGTGGGGTGGGGGGTATTATCCTCATTGCGGTTCACAGTGGGAGTTTGTTGAGCCAAATTGTACACCACCTCACTCACCTCTCCCACGGTATGGTGGTCTCATCATCCCCATCCCCACACCCACACATACACATACACCCACACATACACATACACATAGCAGCCGCCGAGATCCGCGCATATCGTGGCTTTTAATTGCACAGGGAGAGTTGCATTTGCTTGAGCACATTCTCCACCCAAGAGCAGACGGGATGGCCGAATAAGTTGAGCGCCCGTCTCCTGCTTTGGCACATCGTCGGATTTCAACCCACGGGTTCGAACCCTGGTCGAGTCAAACCAATGAGATACAAATGTATACCTGTCGCTTCCTGCTACCTAGGCATGTGCTCGGCATTATTAGGATATGGCAAGGACTGGTTGGCTCACAAGGTGACTGAGTAGGATATCAGGTCATGGTGCTGCTGGCCTGGTCTCCCAGTAGAGCAGCACTATAAAGTTGCCATGAGTGTGCTCTGTCACAAGGCGGTACCTGTCCTGATATGGCCCTAGATGTTGCCAGGACGTAAATCGCCAACAGGCAACATTCTCCATCCTGTCTGCGCTGTGTAATATGTGTGAGAGGCATTATAAACATACAGATATATGTATATCATCGAGGTGCCCTTATCGTTAAAAACACCACACGCACACACAGACAGACAGACAGACAAACAAACAAACAAAAAAGCGCGTGGTCTGCACCATGTTGTGCATTGCTAGCTTGGCTGCTTGGAAGTCTCGATAGTTGCGTGTCTTTGCGGACTGAGTCACCAGTGGCTGCTTTATTTGTTACTACTGTTGTTTGTGCGCTCCCTTCCCACCATTACCACAAGCAGTAAGAAGTGTTTAATGCCAGGCTTTGACTGTCGACTTGGCCTCATTTAGTTTGGCATATATTCTCCCCCCCACCCCCCCCGATATTTCATCCTGATATAACTATAAGTAGGGTGCTGCTGCGAAATAAAACACAAACAAACAGCTATAGCCTGAGTAACCCTTTTGTTTGCAACATCCCAGTGTCTCTGTTAGAATTATGTATAAATTACCATGTAGGCGTGACGTCAGCACTAACAGACTACATGCAGGTTACTGGACCTGAGCTGCTCATGGGACGATGCCGGCTGACTTTGACTTTTGAGTGGCGCTTGGGCCACAATTCTTTCACCTACATTTCCTATTCTCTTTAATACCTGTTGCGCATCACTGGCTACAAGTTTACTTTAACGACATTTTAAACATTTAAAAAGGATCGGATGCTGTGGACGAATTGGTAGAGGCCAGTCTTCCCATTCGGAATCTCGGGAGTTTGATTCTTGGTCGAGTCAAACCGATGACTTATGAAATTGATACTTGTCGCTACCTAGATAAAGGATTCACCTTGTACTCGCAGTACACGGGTGAATACCAGCCCTATATAAAAACGGTCGAAAAAGCAGGTTAATGAAATGAGAGCCTAATTTCACAATCTAAGAAGCAACATTTATTCTTTGTAGATGTCTTCATATTTACCCGCTACCTCTGAGTTGGAAAATATAATAAGATATCTAGTTTAATAAGATTTAAAAGTGAAATTGACGGCGTTCTAGCACCGCCATCTTGTCATTTTGAATTCTCGCCCATTTCACCAACTCTGTGCCTATATGGGTAGCCATTTGATACTGGAGCCACAGTTTCTAGTTACTGTTCCATACTAAAGCTATTTTCGCTCGTCTTTACACTACGTTGTCCTTCACCCGTGTACTACAAGGGTGAATCTTTTATCTAGTCGCTACCTAACCTGGCGCTTGGAATTACTAGGATAAGGCAAGGACTGGTTAGCTCAGTATCAGGATAATGTAACTGAGTGGGAAATCAGGTCATGGTGCCAGCAGCCTGGTCTCCTAGTGGGGCAGCACTATTGAGTTGACATGACTTCAGATGTTGCCAGGACGTAAAACCCAATAATATTATTAAAAGGGGGCATGACGCTGGTGTGATATAGCGGGTGGGGGGGGGGGGGGTGAACAAAGCATGCTTACTTTCTCCTAATGCTCACAGTATTACAAACTAGCTCATTGATTTTTGGGCAACGGGCCGAGGATAAATCATATAAGTAATTCATCACTTATTCTGAATCACTCAGTGCACGTTGACAGGCATACGGCCGGAAGGTCCGTGCGTAATGGGAGGAGAATTTATAGGTAGTCTGTATTGACAACCATTCGTGGAGAGAGCCCGCTGCATAAGAACCGTGCAAACATTAATCATTTCGTGCACTTTACTACTTGTATCGACTCATGTACTTCAATAACACCTCCTGTCGAATCTGTCAGGTCCAGCATAAACCTGCATTGAGAGCTTTAAATTGTGAAATGCTGTTAACCTTGCTCCTGATGGTTCAAGAATATGGTGTTGTTATACAATTTGAGCAAACACCAAGCGTCAAATTGTTAAAACCAACAAACTGACCTATATTTGATCCTACATAACTAAGTTAGATACTGGTGCACTTATTAAACATGTGTTGCTGCATCGAAGGAACTACCAAGACAATTTAATATAACCTGTTAATACTGAAGCCTATGGTGCTTTTGATATGCTTGCCAAAATAAATTGTCATATTTGCCCTTGAAATACATCCAAAGGCATTTAAAATAAGAGTCACTCCAAACTTAAGTATAATAGAGTGTAGCGATCAATATAATCTCTTTATCTCAGAAAATAGCTAAAATTCAAAGCCATCAGACTGTGCAACTTACAATTTATAACAGCTCTTCTCGAATCTGCCATATCAAGCAGAACCTGCATTTGGAGTTGTGACATGGTGTTAACTTTGCTCTTGCTGGTTCAAGAACATGGTCTTTCTTCACAATTTGAGAAAACTCTTCGACTTGATTGCTGAGCATTGACAGAAGGCTGGTGTGTGTAAAGGTGGTGTAGTAGTCCGCACTCACATCACAGGCAATGTGACGCATGCACAAATAGACGTGGGTATGTTGATTGCATCCTAGTCTGATAAATAGTTAGGACGCTCGCCTCGGAGTGAAAGAAATGTGGGTTCAAGTCCAGCTCTGGGCATGATATTCCCATTTGGATGTAACCTATCCACGATACTACCCTGCACATTTGGAGTATGTCTTTTTTCCCCTGAAAAAAAATAAATTGGAAAGGCTTCAGTTACCTTCCAGTCTGTGCATTTGTAAATCTGTGCCATGCCATGCCATGCCATGCCATGCCATGCCATGCTGATGAAGCTATATGCAAGCCACCTGTACTATGCACGTGTATATATATAATACGCATTTAGCTCGTGCGAATAGACCTACAAGAATAATAACCCTGACGTCTCCGCGTGCATATATCCGGCTCAATGTCAACTTAACACGTGACATCTTTGTCACATGGGCATGAGATCATGAGGTTCATGTACACAGTGCAGTTTGTTGATCCCGATTCCAAGGGCTCAAGTGACTTTAATGAGTTTGTTTAGGCAATTCTCTGCACTGAACGGCACACTCGACATAATGCATCAATGATGATGTGTTTGTAATTCATTAAGTTGAAATGGCCCGGCCGAAATGAATTAGCAGCTTTTGGATTGGTTAGTTTGTTGTTGGAGTTTTATGTGCTGGCAACGTCTAAGGTCATATCAGGAAGGGTACCGACTTGTGACATGACAGTGCATACTCATGGCAACTTTATAGTGCTACCCCATTGGGAGACCAGGCCCCAGCACCATGACCTGATATCCCACTGTCATATTATCCTGACACTGAGCCAACCAGTCCTTGCCCTATCCTAATAATGCCGAGTGCCACGCTAGGAAGAGACAAGTATCAATTTTTAAATCATTGGTTTGACTCGATCAGGGTTCAAAGTCATTGGTTCGAATCCCACGATCAACCAAAACGGGCGACGGACGCTCAACTCATTCGACCATCCCGTCTGGTAGCTTCTCTAGGGAAGAGGATAACATGGTCGATGATCTCTCATGAAAACACATTGTTGCTTGATGTCTGGGGTGTGTTTATTTGAGACTGATCTGAGTATTGCCTTAGGTGTGGCTGGCAGCCTGGCTGGTTTCAGTACTAGTACAACTTCCACACAAACATAAATAACTAATGAGCCCTCACATGTTATCAATTTTCTTTCTGCCATAGGACATGCTACTCCTTTCCTATCAAGCACCGTATTGCGGTCACTGTTATCAAGAGATACTCTGACCTGGAAATACTAGATATGGTTCAGAACCATTCAGGTGGTGCTGTTATAATGTGGGCTGGCTCACTGAAGCCATTAATGGGAGATGTGCGTGCGTATGAGGGTGTGTGTGGTGGTTGGGGGTGTGTGTACATGAGAGGCTTGGTTAGAAGTGAGACATTTCAACAGTTTGTGATATGGGATGAAAGATCTATGCAATTTCGGGGATTTTTGCAACTTTTTATATTCATTCACAAAATGCCAATATATATGACAACATTTGGTTAGGCTGAATCCCGTTCTCATATGAACATAGATGTTGCTAGAACATAAAACCCTAACAAGAATAAGTTTGGCATGGGTGATAATAGTCACAATAAGGACAGCTGAAACCTGACTTCATTTTGCCCCCGCGATTCCCTAACAGTGCTAATCCTGTGGTGGAATATCCAAGTTTTTGTGTGAAATTTATTGTTGGTTCTGCCAGAACCCACTAGGTGGTGCAAGGTAAATTCCGCATTTTTTGCCGGACACCACTTTCATCGCTGTGCGCTGGTCTCTCTCTGGTTAGATGGGTCCCATGTGTCACCGTGAGTAGAAAAGGGTTTATACTCATCGTGCTTTGAGGTGAGTTAGTGCAGGTGCTGTGCCGGGTTACAACCAACACAGCGCTGTTCTGAACCCTGGCGGGCAGACTCAGAAAACGTGGAGCAGGTGTTTTCTAGAAATACACGATGGACGCCTGTAAGCAGGATCTATTTATAATCAAATCGTCTTTTTTTCTCTTTCTTTTTTTAAGAATAATAAAATAGACAACTATAAATAGTTTTTATACTTTTAGCCATAACAACAAACAAAGCTAACAGGATTTGTTTTGCAGTTACATTTATAATACATAGCTCATTTACGCTGATTGTTTTTAAAGCAATTTTATCTGGTGTTAGGTATATACTTGACACTTAGATTATAATACATAACTCTTCTACCGGGGTTTATTTTTTTAAACCAATTTTAATTGATGTAAGTCACATATGTGACGTTTATTCGGAATGCCTGGGCTATGAATCACAGAGGTGATTATTATTAACTGGGATATGAAAATGGTAGTAGTTAGAAAAGGTAGAGCTCGGTGAACCAGCCACGTTATGAATAATTGAAGTGCTTATTATTAACTGGGATATGAGAATGGTAGTAGTTAGACAAAGTACAGTTTGGTGAACCAGCCACATTATGAATAATTGAAGTGCTTATTATTAACTGGGATATGAGAATAGTAGTAGTTAGACAAAGTACAGCTCGCTGAACCAGCCACGTTATGAATAATTGAAGTGCTTATTATTAACTGGGATATGAGAATGGTAGTAGTTAGACAAGGTACAGCTCGCTGAACCAGCCATGTTATGAATAATTGAAGTGCTTATTATTTTCTGGGATATGAGAATGGTAGTAGTTAGACAAAGTACAGTTCGGTGAACCAGCCACGTTATGTATAATTGAAGTGCTTATTATTATCTGGGATATGAGAATGGTACTGGTAGTAGTTAGACAAAGTACAGTTCGGAGAACCAGCCATGTTATCAATCACTGAGGTGATTATTATTAACTAGTATATGAGAACGGTAGTAGTTAGACAAAATACAGTTTGGTGAACCAGCCATGTTATGAATAATTGAAGTGCTTATTATTATCTGGGATATGAGAATGGTAGTAGTTAGACAAAGTACAGTTCGGTGAACCAGCCATGTTATGAATCACTGAGGTGATTATTATTAACTAGTATATGAGAACGGTAGTAGTTAGACAAAATACAGTTCGATGAACCAGCCACGTTATATTTAACACTAATGCTCATTCCTTCCGGCCTGGTAAGTAATAGCATTATCTTCTTCTGTAATAGCTCAAAGCCTGATGCAGTCGTGTAATATAAGCTGCTTAATAATAGCAAGGCTCTCGATGGGAGTAGTCTGAGAAGAGCTGGAATGTCTGTTAAGAGCCAACACTTAAGGGATATTTGTCTCGTGAATACAGACAAGAGTACTTCTAGATGTCCTATCCCCAGTCACCTCCATCGCAGAGGTTTCCATAGCAACCAAATCATATGTAGCACCGATTTGATGCAGCCTTGCTTGATCGACGAATCATTGGCAAAGAGTTGTCAGGGTCAGTCCTTTTCCCTGACTTCAGCATTGATTAGCCTAATGACTAGGGAACCAAATAACTAGTGACACTCAGTACTTAGTGACACATAGTACAGTAAAACCTCTCTAAGCGACCACCTCCACAGATTGACCACTCCCCTATATCGATCGCTTTATTTGGGTCCCAAAGGATCGCCCATGCAATACCATTGTAATGGTATAAGAAACTTCCTAAGCCGACCACCTCCCTGAATGGACCATTTAAAGTCGGTCCCATGGTCGTCTATTTAGAGAGGTTTTACTGTAGTCGGTAGTGATACACGGTGTACAGGGGTTGTACTGTCACACCACTGCAATAGTAGATTATATCAATTGCATTTTAATTTTTATAGTATATTATATAGATGTTCAGTTTTTTGCATTGCATTATATACTGTTTATGTGATCTAGTATGGGCATTTAAAATCAGTGTATGAGTAAAGTGCCTGTCACACCTTACCGGATTGAGCAACGGACATGAACCGGACAAATAATTTTCTAGTCCGGTGGTGTCCGGTGACAAAATGTATCGAAATGTACCGAAATTGAGTGTAATTGGGTCAATTGCCACCGGACGAGAACCGGACACGTAATGGATGGGTACCGGACATGAACCGGACAAAACAGACACCAACGGATGGGTACCGGACATGTACGGATGGGTACCGGACATGAACCGGACACCAAGTGGACACGTCAGTCCGGCGGTGTCCGGTAGAAGTTTTGTGCATGTTCAAAACTTGTACCAGACACCACCGGATGGGTACCGGACATTGCCGTATTTCACCGGACAGTGTCCGGTTCCCCAGTCCGGTAAGGTGTGACTGGGCCTTAAGAACGGTATACTAATTGCGCAGTGTGGTATCAGATAATGTCAAGACGGTGACCTCTGGTGAATTCAAGTAACTAGAGAAGTTGCCACATCCCAAAGGAATTCACGGTGTAGGGGTCACTAACTTAGTTAGTAACTACCACAGAGTTTTAAAGTTGCATGGTCTGATGAAACATATCTTTTTCAAAACCAAAACACTTTCCTACATTTGATTATATATCCAACTTAGATACTGGTGCATTAGCTAAGGGTTTGGGACAACCTATACAGAATAATCAGTGAATTTATCACCTCATCCCTTTGGACACCAGCCATTAAGGAGGGGAACCATTAACCAATTAGGTCAATCTTGTGGCCTCATCACCATGCCCTCATTCCAACCAGGCTATATTTGAATTAGGTCATTCCACATCACCTGGTCATCGCGAGATGTCAATAGCGAGAGTAGTTTTGGAAAGCTTGCCGAAATTATGATTGGGTTCTTTCAGCTCAACTTGCTCTGAAATTAGCAAGCAAGTTTTCATCTAAATTACTCAAGACTAATGATCAATTTGATAATTTATCTAAAAGATAAGGCAGAAATTCAAACGCCATCGGACTAGTGCAACTTTAATTTGACAATATGCTATGTTGCGAATTCAGTGATGTGAGCTGACAGACATGACAGGATCGGATCAGGATCTGTGACACTGACAACTAGGCTACGAGTAAGTGGCTCTGACTGAGTTCCAGCATTATTTGAGTTTGTAATTTGTTGTTTTTTGTGCGTTTTACGTCATGGCAACACCATATCAGGTCATATCAGGACGTGTACCGACTTGTTACAGTGTGAACTCATGGTGGCTTGATAGTGCTGTCCCACTGGGAGATGAGACTGCCAGCACCACAACCCAATTTCCCACTCAGTCACATTATCCTAGTACTGAGGTAACCAGTCCTTGTCCTGTCCTAGTAATGCCGAGTGGCAGGCCCTATAAATATCAATTTTGTATGTCATTTATTTGACTCGACTGGGAATCGAAGTCCCGAACTTCCGCATGTTAAGCTTGGGCTCTACTCTGGTCCTTTTTAAGCGTGTAAAATGTCCTGCAATTTGCTGGGTACTGTCAGAGATTCCAGGTGATTGTGAGGTGGGGCTCTTTGGTCATGTGCCTAGTTGAGATGCTTTGTGCACAGTGAACCTTTTTCTTGGATCTTGTGCCGGTCTGGTTTAGACGAGATAAGCCTACACACCTCATCTGTTATTCAGCATCTATGACGTGGGCGCTTTCTTGGTGCTGTTGTATTTTGAAAGGCGCATTTCCCAGTGGGAGGCTTTAAACAAACAAAAATGTCTTCAGTAGCCTTGTCATATATGGAACAAGCCTTATCAGTTATCTCTGCGTGAAATTATAGTACACGAAACAAATTTCCCAACAGGACTTAATGAAATAATAATTTAGGATACATGTACTAATGTGGAATTATTTTAATTGCAATCTTATCCGCAGTAGCCACAGGTCAAGGACAAATTAATTAATGAGAACATGCTCAGGATACCTACATTATTGTCTCCAGGATAGTTGGTTAAGGTTCGTTGGTGGGACGGGAAATATTAATAATAATAGTGTCGTCTGGCTGATGAAAATTGGAAATAATATTGTGCATAGAGCAGGATTCAAACACACCTCTTACCATTCCAGGGCATAGCGTGATAACCGTTTCACTAACTAGGTTCCCTGATGCAGTCACCCTATCCACGCCTACCTGTCTATGTGCTTCCTTGCCTGATGATAGGTCATCATAATAATAATAATAATAATAATAATAATAATAATGTACATTTAATTGTGTCCTCACTAGCAGGAACCATTCCAAAGTATAACCATCATAATATATAATGTACAGATACCATTATGACATTGTTGTTGTGAGTAATTTCCCACCCCCCCCTCCCCAAAACCAATCCAAAACAAACATGAACGACACATCGCAGCAATAACGCTTACTTTGAAAGCTATACATTAAATGCCTTTGAAATGCAGTTGTGCTAAGTGGAATCTGGTTTCCCTAATTAGGACTATCTATCTGGCTGTCCGTGTAAGTTTATACGTGGACGTGTGTTGTGTTTCGCCTGTTTCCGCCCCTGCCTGCTCCCACACCGCCCCCCGACACCTGGCATGCGGCTGCGGCTGCGGCTGCTGCTGCTGCCAGCCGCCCTGTGCTCAACCCTAGTATCGATCCTTCTTCCCACCACCTTCCGCGCTAGTCGCCAACGCAGTGCATCACTCCACACCCGGCACGGTGTGAGCTAAAAGGGGTGCCGTAACCTAGGCTCAGTATGGGAGGGGAGGTGGTTGTGCTTTTGTTTTGTGTGGGCGGGGGGTGGAGGGGTGCTGCAGATTTCTGCTGAACGAGTACCAGCTATTGAGCTAACCTGCTTTAGCATTCACATTTAAATCAGTACGAGGCCGACCAGCACCCCTCTCCCCCCATTCACGCCCTTGCTCCCACCCAGCCCATCTCGACTCACACCTATCCAGCAGGTTGGTTGCTTGTTGGTGTTTTACGTCCTGGTAACATCTAAGGACATGTCAGGACGGGTAGCGACATGTGACAGTGTGCACTCATGGCGACTTTATAGTACTGCCCCACTGGGAAATCAGGCCGCCAGCACCATGAGCCGATATCCCACTCAGTCACATTATCCTGACACTGAACTAACCTGTATGGTATATTGAACTCTGACGAATGATGTGGCCAAAATAAATAAGTTTCTTTGTCTGTATAGTGGCAAACAAGCTTTTCTTATTTTTAATTTTTCTGAGAACTTCTTTGTTGGTGATCTTCTTTGTCCATGATTTTTTCATCATCCTTCGATAAGTCCACATCTCAAATGCTGGTAAACGTTTGTACATTTTCTTAGAGATTGTCCATGTCTCAGCCCTATACATTAGAGTAGACCACACATAACACTGAAGAATATGCTTCCTTGTTTGTATTAATCTCTTACTTGATGTTAACACTCTATTGGTTTACAAATATTTCACAGTGGACAGGCTTGAATTATTCACAGTCTATCAGAACAGCACACAATCGGGACAAGTGGAGAACCATTGCATCCAACCCTCGGCTAGAGGACGGATCTATTGATTGAGCTAACCAGTGTTCGCTCTATCCTATTAATGCTGAGGTAACAAGTATAATCAGTACGAGGCCGACCCACCTACCACCTACCACCTACTCATTGACGCCATTGCCCCTCCCACCCCACTCCATCCCGACACCTATCCAGTAGGTGGTTGCTATATCACCGATAAGGTAATACTGATTGATTATGGAGTTGATACTTATGTTATGACAGCTCTGTTTATTCTTGCTTTACAATAACAAACCTGGTGAGGTGAATGCGTAGTGAGGACCATTGCGTATTAAAGGTGCATAGTCCGATGAAAGCAGCACATTTGTGAAAGCAAAATACTTACCTAGATTTGATCCTACATATCCAAGTTTGTTTGTTTGTATGTCCTAGCAACATCTAAGGTCATATCAGGACGGGTACTGACTTGTGACAGTATGCACTCAGGCGATTTTATAGTGCTGCCCCACTGGGAAATCAGACCGCCGGCACCATTATCCTGACACTGAGCTAACCAGTCCTTGCCCTATCCTAATAATGCCGAGCGCCAGGCTAGGAAGCGACAAGTATCGATTTTTAAGTCATTGGTTTGACTCGATCAGGAACCAAACTCCCGATCTTCTGCACACGAGGCCTGTGCTCTACCGATTCGGCCACCGCGCCCGGTCATATCCAAGTTCGATATTGGTGCACTTAATAAGCATTTGTTGCTGCAAAGAAGGGCATACTAAGTCAAGTTAACAGAATCTATTACTGCTGAAGTCTACAGTGTCAACCATTTCAATGTGCACGTCAAAATTAAGTTGGCATGTTTGTCTGTTTGTTGTTGTTTTACATCCTAGCAACATCAAACAACAAGTTGGCATGTTATAACTTGAAATATCTCCCATCATCATCATCATGCTGTCAGTTGTGATGCGACAAAGACTGCTTTCATTACTTGACTGCCGCTCTCCATTTAGCTCTCTGCTGTGAGAGTTGCGTCCATGAGTCGGTCTTATTGTCTCTCAGCTTCGGGTTTCTCTTGATGGTATCCTTGAACCGGAGACGAGGGCGCCCTCTCTTTCTGTAACCAGAAGACAGTTCAGAATAGAGGATCTGCTTTGGTAGCCTGTCTGATGACATCCAAATATCTCCCAAGTTAGGCATATATAATATTTAGTATATAAATATACGGGTATAAATCATCGGTATGAGGTTTTCCTATTACTATTACCATTCTTCTTATATTATATTTAAGGTCCAATTACGGACGAATGTTGATTAACTGCGGCATACTGGCCTATGGTGGCGCCGCAACCGGCAGTTCTTGTCACTTATCTCTCTCGCCGTATTGTTCATCCTGCTGCAAAAAACTTGTTATATGTATGATAAGGCTATATTTACTTGTCAAGAGAAAATAAATACTCTCAATCCACTTAGCTCTTTATATTTCTTCCTTCACCTCAGCTACATCAGGTTTATAAAAGTTATTTTTAACTAAGGTACAGTAGATTATAACAATCAACTTATTAAAGCTATCTAAAAAAAAAAAAGATATGCCAGAAACTCGAAACAAAACCATCTGACTGTGCAATTTGAATGGCGAGGCTTGGGGCGTCTAGTTATTATACCATGGCGTTGAAGCAGTAATGTGATGGTGCTAGTGGCACTAATGGTAACAATAATAGTAGGAGCAGCCATACTAAAACCAATAGTATAAAGTAATGGTGATAATTGTAGTAATAGTGTATATAGCTAAATATATAGACTATTGGCTATGTTTATGTAACAAGCTCGTCATGATTATGATGTAAGTTTTAAATGTAGATCTAGTTTATTGAACAACTGCCCATTTGAATATTCATATGAATGCACATAGTATCGCCATATGATGGCTGAATGAGTTGAACGCCCACCTCCTGTTTTGGTATGTTGTGGGATTCGAACCATCAGGTTCAAACCCTTGCTGAGTCAAACCAATGACGTAAAAAGTAATGCTCGTCACTATTTAGGTTGGCGTTCAGCATTACTAGAATACGGCAAGGAGCAGTCGAATGGGGAAGACCAATTGTCTGCAATTGAAATTGAAATTGAAAATGCCCCTGCTTAATCAACTATATCACACCCCCCCTCCCCCGCCCAATAGTTATGGTAGTGGTTAGAGCACTAATGGCGATAGTAGTAATGTGTATTTTGCATCATAGCAATATCTACGGTTATGTACTTACCTCTAAGGCCAAACAAACAAAAGTTGGTTATAGTCCTTTTGATTATACAAATCGGGGTCTGTCGGGTGATTTTAATTTTAATTTTTGTTACTTTTCTGCCCTTAGACGTAGACGTAATACGTGACTATGTTGCACAGATTGTGTAGGCACTTGGAAATCTATGGCACTGGCGGGTCGTGCTAAAGTCACGCTGCGACGTCATCACTTTTTAGTGTGCCATTTTTCGTCCTGAATCAGGGGTTTAGCCCTGCTCAAATTGTCGTGAATCTGTGTGAATTGTGTGCTTACGAAAGTTGAATTGCTGCTAGCCCGATGCATTTTAAAGTTTGTAAAGAAATTGTTTAAAAGGAAAAAAAAAAACTGGGGCGGGAGATTTATCAGGAACGGGCAGGGACGATCACGCATTTTAATAATTGTATTTGGCCTAATGGTAATAACAGCACGAATAGTCTTAGCAGCACTAATAACCTCAACATCACTAATAGTCTCAGCAGCACCAGTGGCAAGCTTGAACCCAATAAGCAGGTGCTCCGGCTGTGCCGACACCCCTGACCGGAGCCTTCTCCGCAAACACCGCCCATGTTTCTCCTTCCGCCCCTTCAGGTGGCCGCATCTGGGCACTAGTAGACCCCTGACCCACTTCTATCCCACCAGAGGCCGGCGACCAAATTGCATTGTCATGGCGCGAGGCAGCGCCGGAGGGACCTCATATCACTAATACTATTGCACCAACCACGTCTGAAACACCAGTGTAGCGGTGTAAGGCTACACACACAGACACACACACATCCACACACCCTGGTAATAATGTATGAATGAACCTCCCCCGAGCAGTAATATGCCTGTGTTATACAACCCCATCCAGAATAAAACGGCCCCACCCCTTTGTTTACTGCACTCAAATGCTCTCCATCAGAACCTTGTATTGTTTTTCTGTATATATATATATATATATATATATATATTTTACCTCGGTAAACAGCCTCAGGCTAGCCTCAGGCTAGGGAGAGGTAAGCACGTCCGGTACCAGCAATTAGCATATACAACTCACGACTGGATAACGTGTCGTTGGGTTGCTCCGGCAAAATTAGTCTACATACAAGCAAATACGCAGTAAGTATAATAAAAAACTGTGGTTAGCTTAATTATGATGCATTAGAGCATCAATATGGAAAGTTTAGACTTTCGTTGGTCCAATTTGGACGAGTTATTTGGTTATAAACAACCAAGGATAGAACACTCGAGTGGGTTTCGCGAAGGAACCAAACCGGTCATTAGCGGTTATGTCAACACCCGGGTCACCGTGTGACTATGGGTAGAGATGTGGGTTTCGCCCTATCTCATGTGGAAATTCTCTCGTACTCTAATAGAGAGTAATGTTGGAGATGCTCCTGGGTTTCTTTTATAGACTCCCCTAGACAAAACTTTTTCAGGCGTTTCTCCGAGTTTCGTAGCATTTTCTCCAACTTGTTGACGTAGTAGTCACAGGTGGGAGAAGTGTGCGGAACAGAGGGATGGGCGGGCCGATACACTGGTCCCGACCCCGCGTAAGGTTTGGGCTTGACCCACAACCCACGCACAAATTTAGCTTATTACGCCTGTGTTATAACGGTATAAACACGTTCTTTAACACCAATAGATGTCCAAATGAGTTTGAAACAACCATATTGTGACATATATATATACCGGGACTGATCAAAAATGTTTGTTTCAGTTCCCGATGGCCACGAAGCGGAGTAAGCGCGGTGCAGCAGCAGCCGAGGGGCGTGTTCCGAGTGGAGTGGACGAGGAGTACGACTCCTCACCCGTGTTGTCGGCAGGGCCGTCGACACAGCCCCGGGCGCATATCCTCTCCGACCCGGACGAGGACGCAGTGCCTGATGTGCCTGCGCCTCCAGATTGGGAGGCTCGCTTTGCAAGATTGGAAAGCCACATCTTGACTGCCAAATCGCCTGTGTCTCGGAAGCGGCGTAGGATTCATTTGAAGATTTCTTGGACACAGACTCGGCGGTGGAGCTTAAGGCTCCTCCTCCTCCTTCTCCTAAACGGAGAAAGAAGAAGAAACAGGTGATTTCTTCGGGTGATGATTTCACCAAGGAGCGGGCAGAGTTGGTTTGCGCAAAAAGCGGAAGACTAAGTCCAAAAAGAAGAAGAAGAAAAGGAAATATTCTTCTTCTGAGTCGTCCACTGGGTCTACTTCTACGGAATCAGACTCAGACACCGTATATGAAGGGGTCTATGCGGACATTGGCACTAAAAGTGGCTAAGAAGGTGGAGAAGCCAAAGGCTAAGCGGATTAAAACCACTACGCTTATGCGCGAGACCGTGAATGGTCATTTTCGCACGTTCAAACCGGCGGAGGTTATCTCCAAGTTAGGAGATGAGTTAACAGGCATAAAGGGTGTTCCCAACTCTATCATTAAAGAGATGGATCGGGATGTCAATATGACGGATGACCGTAAGAAGTTTGAGGATGTGTTGCACACAGTGCATAAGGCAGTGTTGGCTACCCTAACAGCTATTGTTCCTGTGGCTAATAGGATGCAGAGTGAAAATAAGTTCTCATCTTTGGCTAAGACAATGACAAAGGCATTGCAGTACTAGCGGCGGCAGGTAATTACCTGTCGTTTCGAAGATATGAAAATGTCTTCAAGTCAGTTTGCACAGATGCTGGCAAAGAAGTGGCTCGCTCTAAGAGGTTACCGAATAATGAGGGGAAGGAGTTTACGCTGGCTCTTGCTCCAGAGCCGATTAAAGGGAAACCTTTAGATAATACCAAGATGTTTGGCGGTCAACTACAATACCTCTATAAAGAGGTAGAGACTGCAGCCAAGAGTGGCAAAAACATGGATGGCAAGAAGGAACAGGAAGTTCCTCGTTTCAAAAAGTCACGAGGGGATTTTCGTCCACGACGGTTCACCAGAGGAACCAGACCGAGTTCAAACTTTGGTCAAGGGTTTCGGGGCCGGGGCGCTCGCCCAGGCTGGACCGACAACACCGCACGGCCACTAGGTCGAGGGTTCAACTCGTCGAGACCTTTCCCCAGGGGCGGGTCCAAGTAGAGGTCCAAACACAAACTTTACAAGTCCCTGCAGCCTCTAAAAACACACAAACTGTAAGCAACTTTGTGGCTGGTCATATTAGTAATCATATTTCTGAGTGGCACAAAATTACTAGTGACCAAGAAATTATAGAAATAGTTAGGGGTGTTCAAATTCCTTTTACACAAATTCCTGTACAAAGTATAATACCTTTTCCATATAACATTCAACCAGTTGAACGAGACGCACTAACTAAACAGGTACATAAATTCTTTGAGAAAGGAATTATACAAAAAATGACACACTGTTCAGGACAGTTTATTTCAAACATTTTCTCGAGACCGAAGCCTAATGGTGATGTTCGAATGATCCTGGATTTAACAATCCTTAATAAAAGGGTGGAATATAGACATTTTAAAATGTTCTCTCTAGATACGGCACGGGATTTGATTACACCAGATGCGTGGATGGCTAGTGTTGATTTACAGGATGCATATTATACGCTTCCCATAATGGAAAAATACCGAAAATTTCTTCGATTTATTTGGGATAACCAACTCTATGAGTTTACCTGTATGCCGAATGGCTTAGCTTGTGTGCCACGTTTATTTACTAAATTGCTTAAACCTGTTTTCTCGGTAATGGCGAGGAAGGGTCATATAATGTTTCCATACATAGATGATTCTTTTATTATAGCATCAACACAAATTGGTTGTGTGAATGCAGTTTTGGATTTATGTGCATTACTCACTAAATTGGGGTTTTAGGTACATCAACAAAAGTCAGTGTTTAAACCAACAAAACAACTCAAATGTTTAGGGTTTATTCTGGATACACAGTCCCTTACAGTGTCGATAACAGAACAAAAACTAATTAAGTTTATGACTACAGCGACTCAGCTTATTAAGTTATCAAAGCCAAAAAATTAGACAGGTTGCTGTTCTTATTGGCATAATGACCTCATATGCACCTGCGGTGTTATATGGGAAGGCCCATATTAAGTCGCTAGAAATAGATAAAAATTTAGCGTTAACACAAACTAAAGGCAATTTTGAGCGAAAGATGTTTATTTCGCAAGAAGGGTTACAGGATATTGGATGGTGGATGCAACATATAGCAAGTTCACCAAATCCAATCCGCATGGCGGAAACCTAATACAGTAATTACTACTGATGCTTCGTTAGAAGGTTGGGGAGCTCATCGAGATGGGGTCACAACAGGAGGTAGATGGCTTGATGATGAAAAATCAGACTCTATTAATGCACTAGAATTGCGTGCTATTTATCTGGGCTTACGTAGTTTAGTAAAGATAAATAAATCACAGGTTAGAATACTAACTGATAATACTACTGCCATGGCAGATATTCGTAACATGGGTGGAACCAAATCAAAGTCTTGCAATCAGTTATCTAAACTGATTTGGAACTGGGCACAGGCTCAACAAGTCTGGCTGACTGTAGCGCATATTCCAGGGTCACAAAATACACTTGCAGATTATAAAAGTAGAAATTTCCATGACCATTTAGAGTGGTCTCTCTCTACACATTTGTTTAACTTAGTTTGTGAAAAATGGGGTACACCTGAAGTTGACCTATTTGCATCACGAAATAATAACAAGTTACCCTGTTATGTTTCTTGGCATCCTGAACCGGATGCTTGGAAAGTAGATGCGTTTGCTATTACTTGGGAAAATAATTATTTTTATATTTTCCCACCATTTAGCATTATCAGCCGAGTAGTGAGAAAAATCGGCTTGGAAGGGACACATGCGATACTGGTGGTGCCCGATTGGGACACGCAACCTTGGCTGCCAGCAGTTTCACAACTGGCAAAAGATCGTATACGATTCCCAAGAAAACTCGGGAATCTGACGCACCACGGACCGCTAGTGGTTCACGGCGACGTGTCAACGACGCCCCTATTGGCATTCCTTTTCTAAGGAAGCAGCTACAGCAATTTGGATTGGACAAAATTACTGAGGATAGGATAGTATCTGATCTATTAAACTTGTTAGGGGGGTATGTATTACATCTCTATTTATGGAATTATGGGGTGTACATTGTTTGTTAATGAAAGTTAAGCCAACAAATCCAAAGATTTCACAAGTAGCTCGGTTTCTTCGTTCTCTAGAGGATGAAGGACTTTCCTTTGGATCGATTAATGCGGCGAGGTGTGCGTTATCAATTATATTAACTAGAATTGATGGCGAAACAGTTGGAAAACACCATGTTATTTGTTGGATCATACGATCAATTTATCAGAGGAATCCGCCTAAACCCAAATATAATAGGTTTTGGGATGTTTCTCTAGTGTTCAACCTCTTTCAGGAATGGCCAGAAAATAAGTTTTTAGACGTTAAACTTTTAGGTTTCAAAGTCGCAGTTTTGCTTCTCCTGGTCACTGGACACAGAGGCCAAACTATAGTTGCCCTGTCGCTGAATGGTCTAGAAATTGACAGTAAAGAGGCCACGTTTGATTTATCAACTTTATTAAAATCAAACCGATTAGGTGACCCCCTTTCTACGATAGGATCGCAAGTTATGTGTCGTATCTGCGATACGAAATTATATATCCAAGACAAGATTAATAAGAAACTCAAGACAGCTATTGGTCAGCTTTATTAAGCCACACAAGGCCATTTCCAGGGATACCCTCGCCCGATGGACAATGAATGTGTTAAAACTGGCGGGAGTAAATACAGACAGGTACTCATCGCACTCTACACGTGGTGCAATGGTGTCCAAGGCAAGATTGCTAGGCATCTCCGTTAAACGGATCCTAGCTCACGCGGGATGGAAAACCGCTACTTCGTTTGCTAGACATTACCACAAACGACTAGAGAAGCCTCAGCCTATAGCGCACAGGCTACTCACCAACTGAAAGAGAGAGGTAAGAAAAACATTGGTTTTTAGAATAATAACAAAACAAGAATATCAGGATAAAAATTATTTTACGTAAAGGTCTCCCTAGCCTACGGCTAGCCAGAGGCGGCATACCGAGGTAAAATAGATTAGTTAGACGAATCTTACCTGGGTATAGATGATGGATAACTATTGTTTTACCGAGGTAGAAGCCTCGGTTAGACGTGGGCGAGGGCCCACCCACCACGCCCTGCCACGTCTAGTCAATCGCTGTACCTTTTCGGTAGTAATTGTATCCATTGTTTGAATCATTTTTATCCTGAATTAGTAGGTAAAGATTGCTGGACCCGGATGTGCTTCCTTCTCCCTCGCCCACGTCTAACCGAGGCTTCTACCTCGGTAAAACAATAGTTATCCATCATCTATACCCAGGTAAGATTCGTCTAACTTTATATATATTATAAATATATATATATATATATTATATTAAAGGGACCCTCTACTTGCTCCTCTCTTCCATTCATCATCATCATCATCATCATCATCATCATCTAGTTTAGTTGTTTACATAACCATTGTATGGTGGTCGACAGAGGTCCCCACATTCTGTCCCTTACACCATGGCCCCATGAGGTCCACGTCGGTAGTTTTCCGAGAACACCGAGCCTGGACCAGTGTGTGACGGTCTGACCTTTGACCTCCGCCAGGTGTTGCTGGATCCAGGCTCCTGACCCCTTCCTGTTGCTATTCAGTGGTATCCGCCTTCTGTTCAACATGAAGGCATACTACACATTTTAGTACACTCTATGGCGTGACATTGGTATGTTAGTGTAATATGACGTCCTTCTTTTAAATGTGGCTTGACCGCTCTTTTGTGCGTGTCAGCGTAAGTTAGGGAAAGTGTGACATGAGTTAAGGAAAATATGAACTCGTTCACCTTAAGCTTATTAACCTACCCTCTATTTAGCTCATCGTTATAACCATAATAATGACTACTTATAATTTATTGGGATTCTCTTTCCTTCAGATATATATTTTAGTCCTGAATTATATTTTTGTTAATACGTTGGGGTGATAATCTTTTCGTCATAGACTACATAAGTAAAGATTTATACAAAAAAAGTGCAGACCATGAGCTGGGACTATTTTGGATATCCCATTTTGGTATGTGTAAATTCAGAATTTGCAATGTGCAATAAAGGCATATATATATATTTGCTTACTTTTTTAGATACAGTTGGCTTCCCATACCTGTTCCATGCTTACGCTATAGATGCAATTAGCCATAATGCGGGCCTGAGTCAGTAGTGCGCCCCGCTGAAATGTACAACGTATATATAGATATGATGCGCGATGCATCCTCAGTCTATCAGCCCGCGCCCCGACCCTGGGACGTGGTGGGTATTAAGGGAGACAACATCCTCATCATCATCCTCATCATCCTCATCATCCTCATCATCCTCGCGCTGGGTGCTGGGTGTACTCAGCCAGCCGCTGCAACCCTAGCGGCGCCTTTTTGTCCGGGCGCCAGTCTGCGTGTGTGGGTGCCAAGTCTGATAGGCTCGAGTTTTACTAATTAAGCTGTTCACTCCCTTCCGGTCAAGTTTCTTCCCCCAGTCCTCACATTTCCTGAAGTACGATTGATTCAAATACTGATTGGGCCGAAAGTCATTCCAATGTTTTATCACACACGCGTTGCACTGATACAAGGGCGTGCCTTCTGCTTGGTCGAATGACACTAGTGCCGTATGAACTTACTAGAATATAGTTCTATAGCTAAATAATTACGTTCAAGTCTTAATACTTTTAATTTTTTTGTTTATTAAAAAGATTGTTAAGCGTGATGGAAGACCTGATTGTGCATACTTTAGGGCATCCTAATAACACTTGTGGGCATCCCAATAACACTTGTGTGCATCACATTGTCACAATCTATTCGTATAAACCAAACAAACAAACTGAAAGAAAAAAATCAAAGTCATGTTTGCTGGCCACGGGGCCCCCCTCAGAGTGGTGACACTGATGTTATTGTTAACCTGTCAAATTGTTTTGATACTTTGTTAGTTACTTATTGTTTGTTTGAAGAGGCACATTCACTAATATACAGGCAGGAAGATTACCCCTTTGGGGGATGTCAACCAAAAAAACCCATAGCATATTGTATGGTAAAATAAAATTCAATATTCAAAAATGTTGTTTTTGGTGGCGGAGACAGTAACCTGGTAGTACGACGGGTCCTGCTGGACGGCCTAATGAGTGCAGCCACCATTATGACCGTGAGTTATGACGTTGCTCTCATTTAATCGTCCTTCCGACTCCCGGCCCAACGCAACTAATGCCGTGGTGTAGGCAAGGGTGGCGGGGGGGGGGGGGGGGAATTACACAAATTAATATACCGCTGTGTTCCCTGACATAATCGGATTTCTCAACTGCTATTGACTATAACTGTATGGCCAACGCGTTCATGGCTGTGTATAGAGGTCGTGGGTTCGATCCCCAGCGGAAACATCGAGGTCCTGACAACAACAACAAAAATGGGGGTGGGGGGGGGGGTTATTCGAAGAATTGGTTAATACCTGCCGCAGACATGCCTTCTCTTACCTCTCTACCTCTCTCCCTCCTTCTCTCCCTCCTTCTCTCCCTCCTTCTCTCCCTCCTTCTCTCCCTCTCTCCCTGCCCCCTCCCTAACAGTAACACCCTCCATCCCACCACCTTGTCCGGCGAGGCGTGCACTGCGACAGGAGCCCCGCGAGGCGTGCATTACGACAGGAGCCCGGCGAGGCGTGCACTGCGACAGGAGCCCGGCGAGGCGTGCACTACGACAGGAGCCCGGCTCGTGTGGGTACACAGCTCGTGTGATATGGATCCAGATTTGTCTGTCTGGTTAAAGGGCGCGCCGGGATTGCTTTGTGTGGCTCCACCGCGGAGTAGGGGTGGGGGGGGGGGAGGCGGTGAGTGGGGATGGGGGTGGGTAATCTTCCATATTGCACTGGGCGCTTAATTAAATGCCGGTTACAGAAGCCGGTTATCAGATTATGGGAGGAATGTGATTTGTGTTGAGACTTATTAAGGGCGTTGGGGTGGGAGTGGGGGTGGGGGTGGCGAGTGAGGTTATTCGGATAATGGGGTGGGTGGGGTGGAGGAGGTTTTTGTAGTCAGACATTCATATTAATGTTTGAATTCTTCCTGTGTGACTGACTGGGGGGCGGTAATACATATAACCTAATACTCCTCCGCGTATTTATACTTGTATAATGAGTTATGCATCATGTATTCAATGGTAAAAACCAAAGTGACTGGGACCACACGGGGTGGCCGAATGAGTAGAGCGTCCGTCTCCTGTTTTGGGAGATCGGGAGATCCAAACCCATGAGTTTGTGGGTTCGAATCCTGGTCCTCTATGTATAAATTGATACTTGTCACTTCCTAGCCTGGTGCTCGGCATTATTAGGATAGGGCAAGGACTGGTTGGCTCAGTGTCAGGTTAATGTGACCGAGTGGGATATCAGGTCATGGTGCTGGTGGCCTGGTGTCCAGTGGGGCAGCACTATAAAGTCACCATGAGTGCGCACAGTCACAAGTCGGTACCCATCATGATATGACCTTAGATGTTGCTAGGACTTAAAACAACATACAAACAAACAAACCAAAGTGACATGGAATTCTACTCACCTGTCACGGTGAATATGACATTAGGCCAAGTCGGCGTTACATTATTATCATCAATCAATCAGGCAACCAACCAACTAATCAATCAATTATTTATCAGCAGCAAACCGCTTACTTGCTATCGATGCTGATAAAACGTTATGCCAGTCATGTAAGGGATTATCTGTAGACACCTAGATTTAGTTTTTTTCTGGTGGCGTTGATAGGATTGAGTGAACAGAGCCCAGTGCCGGCGTGCTTTGTCTCTACAGTCCACAGTGCGTATCGGCATGGTATGAGGAGGCCTGGCAGGTGAGATGGTGCACAGGCCGCCAGGTGGATTAGAACTAATGCCGGCAGGGGCCACGCCACGCCACGCCACGCACCATCATACACCACGACCCACCATCATACTACGCCACCCACCACCAACCCTACCATCCCCACCACCGCCACAACCCTATCGGACTACACCTCGCCAGGCACGCCATACCGCACCACACCATCACCAACTACAACCATCACCACCCACCACATCATCACTATCACCACCACATCATCACCATCACCACCACCAACATCCAACCCCAACAATCACCCGCCCCTCACACCTGGCCCTCACACCTGTGTGCTGTAAAGCGTCATCGTCACGTGACACACTGTTTCCGACCGGCCGCTCTCATTAGTCTCTTTTCTGACCTGCCTATTCTTACAAGCTTATCAGACGAGGAGATCATCTATAAATAGACAGGCTAATTATTGACCATCTCCATTGCCCACGCCCACTCGGACCGGGTGTCATTCCTGCACCTGTCCCATCTTCCCTCCAAGGAACGAAGACATATTAGACTTAATTAAATAAATTAGCCATGCCACTTTTCTTTCGCTTCTTCCATTTTTAAAGAGAGAAAAATTACATCACAGATTTAATCTCTACTTTACTTTGCCGATCGAAGGTACAGAGTGTCTTTTAATAGGTAGCTGATTTAGTAATGCCGGTGGGGGGAAAAAACCTCCATAGGCTTGCCGCACTGATAAATTGTTGCACACACATAACTATAGTAAATATAGGTCACAGCCAGCCACTGAGCAGGAGACTGGGGAGAAGGTGAAGAGTATCATCACGGCACCTGAAATATTCACCTACATTACCCCAGTCACTGTCCGGAGTAATGGACGTTGGTTATAGCCCGGGTCGATGGCCCATCTGGTATACTACTACACCGGAGACATTCCCCATCAATCGGAACTGTGTGGTGCGGGGAGGAGCAACCCCCCCCCCCCCCCCCCCCCCACACACACACACACACTTTCCCTCCCCTTCTCCCTTCCTCATCGACACAAACTGTCCGGCCGCACTTTGTGATCTTCATCGATACCGCCGCGCTGCCCTAACTGCTATCCTCTACCCCCATCCCACCCCACACACCCCTACCACCCCACATCCGACCCTCAAGCCCCTAACCTGTCTTGGTGACCGGACTTGATGGCCGAATCGGTAGAGCGCAGGCTTTCTGTACGGACGGTCGGGAGTTCGATTGCGACTGTGTCGAGATGTTATCTTTGAACTCTTACTTGCTTTAGCCTTTTTAATCGGATGGAAATTGAGCTTTGTCCATTTGTATGGTATCCTATACTAACTTACAGCCAGCGATTAAATTCACACTCTGAACCTAGTAGTTATTAATATTACCACTTGAACAGTAGTCAATGTGAGATGGCTTAAGACGACCGTGTCGTTAGTACGTGGGAGGCATTAGTGCATGTGTAAATATGCTTGTGTGTGTGTGTATGTATGTATGTATGTATACATGTATGTATACATGTATGTATACATGTATGTATACATGTATGTATACATGTATGTATACATGTATGTATACATGTATGTATACATGTATGTATACATGTATGTATACATGTATGTATACATGTATGCATACATGTATGTATACATGTATGTATGTATCAGGGATGAAAGATCTCCGCGATTCCGCGGATTTCCGGGATTTTTCAATCCTGCAGCACCATCAGCATAGATTTATACTAATACGCCGCAGCACTATCAGCATATACCATTTATAAATGCTCCAAATCCTGCAGCACTATCAGCGTATACTACTACTATACATGCTTCAAATGGTGCAGCATTATCAGCGTATACCAATATATATAAAACCCGGCTTCCGAAAATTTTCCGCGATTCTCTGACAGTGCCAAACCTATGGGAGAATATCAGCATTTCCGCTTTTTTCCCCCAGAGAGCACTTTCATCCCTGATGTGTGTATGTATGTATATGTATGTATGTATGTATGTATGTATGTATGTATGTATGTATGTATGTATGTATGTATGGATAATGTATGTATACATGTATTATATTTGTATTGATGTAATCATGTATGTATACATGTATACATGTATGTAAACATGTATGTATACATGTATGTATACATGTATGTATACATGTATGTACATGTATGTATACATGTATGTATACATGTATGTATACATGTATGTATACGTGCATGTATACGTGTATGTATACGTGTATGTATACGTGTATACGTGAATGTATATGTGTATGCCTCTACCTATGTATGTCTCTCTCTCTCTCTCTCTCTCTATATATATATATATATATATATATATATATATATATATATATATATATATATTATATGTCTCTGTCTGTATGGATATATGTCTCGTTCTGTGTGTGTCTGTGTATGCATGTATATTTAGGAGTGAAAATAGTCAATGACCTTTTAGTGTGGTATTTGTGAATTATTAATAACATGCACCCACAATCCGTAAATCTCCAACCCTGATTGATTTCTGCGGGCACACCTATTGATTCTGATGGACATGGACAGACTCCGTGAACACCAGCCGTCGTCACCACCCAACTCACCTCCTGCGTATAGACACGGTGTGTGACTGGCAGGTGTGAGCAGAGGGCTCTGTCTGGTTTGTTTGAACCTAGTGCCGACCTGCCTCTGTACTAAGTGATGTATTGTAGCCATAGGTTGGCAGGCCGAGACTATGGAAAACTACACGCCTGCCAAGTGCTGGCTAATGGTTGGACCTAGTAACCGGAGGTTGGCAGCCCAAGAAACTGGAAAATTACATGGCTTTCAAGTGCTGGCTAATGGTTGGCCCTAGTAACCATAGGTTGGCAGCCCAAGAAACTGGAAAATTACATGCCTTTCAAGTGCTGGCTAATGGTTGGACCTCGTAGCCATAGGTTGGCAGCCCAAGAAACTGGAAAATTACATGGCTTTCAAGTGCTGGCTAATGGTTGGCTCTAGTAACCATAGGTTGGCAGCCCAAGAAACTGGAAAATTACATGCCTTTCAAGTGCTGGCTAATGGTTGGACCTCGTAGCCATAGGTTGGCAGCCCAAGAAACTGGAAAATTGCATGCCTTGCAAGTGCTGGCTAATGGTTGGCCCTAGTAACCATAGGTTGGCAGCCCAAGAAACTGGAAAATTACATGCCTTTCAAGTGCTGGCTAATGGTTGGCCCTAGTAACCATAGGTTGGCAGTCCGAGACTGTTGGAAACTGCATGCCTGTCAAGTGCTGGCTAATGGACCCTGTAGTTAAATAATCCCATGGTTTTGACCGTCTGTTTTTTTTTTGTGGATACATATATTAGGTTCCTTATTATAATCTACTGTACTTCTGTTTGGCTCCAGCTGAGTCAAATCAATGACGTATACAATTTATACTTGTCACTACCTAGCCTTACAATGGACATTAATAGGATAGGGCAAGTACTGGCTTGCTCAGTGTCAGGATGATGTGTCTGAGTGGGATATCAGGTCATATGGTGCTAATGGCTCAGTTTCATAGTGGGGCAGCACTATGAAGTCACAACTAGTACACATTGTTAAAAGGCGGTACCCATCCTGATATGACCCATGGAGGTCAGTGGTTCGATTACCCGTGCCCCCACCTCTGCCAATTTGGATTTCCACTGCTGTGTATAACTTACAGCGACATCAAAGGCCAGTTGCTCTCATACCATGTCTATGTGGTGTGGGAGGTTAAAAATCCCTTGGGTCGGTAAAAGTGTAGACTCAGGTTTTCTATCGACAAACTGTCTAATGGTGAAAACTATTCAGACTTATCCATGATAGGCAGTATAAATCTTCAAGTGTTGCAACGACGTAAAACACCAAGAAACCTTATAATATTTTTTTTTTTTTTTTAAAGGTTACTGAGTAGAATACATGATAAACACATTGCAAGTGAGTAAATAAGTAACCTACCACTGGACCTGAATTAGCTAGGTGGTTGTATTAAAAGTATTATTAAACTGACAATCAGTAACAGATGGACAGTCATTGTTTGGCTGCATCCAAAATAATATTTGCCTAGCAAGTTATACTGCAGATTAAAAAAAAAAAACACTAAATAAACCACTAGCTCAGCTCTGCTCTGAGAAGAGTGGTGACATAACAGCATTTTTTGGTCGGCGAAGATTTATAACTGATCTGCCGAAATTGGGCGTGCTTGTAGTCAAATAAAAAAAAATTTAAACTTTTCCCCCCAAACATATGGGAAAAAAACCCAAAGAAAAACAGTGTTAATACACCCCAGCGTCCTCTGGTGTTTAGTATGAGCTGCCCAGCGACCTCACGGACCATGGGGACTGGGAGGCGTGGGCATGGGGCGAGGCACCTGACTTGTATCGGACGGTAATTGGATGTTAATGTCTACCTGGGGGCAACACTGACGCAGCACGGGCAGCCTGCTACCCGTCTGCTACCCGCCACAGCCCGTTAACAATGCACGCGCCACGTTTAGTCATCACTACCCAGGGGCGTCGGGAATACACTGATCATGGTTGTTCATTCGGCTTTGTGCGCAGCGAATAGACCTTTTTCACTGACCGGTAGAATCATTAAGAGCAGTGGCTTTGCATCCTAAGCGCGCTGGCTTCCCTTTCTAAGAGCGCTGGCTTCACATGCAGAAGGTCCGGGGTTTGAGATCCCTGCTGAGTCAAACGAATGACTTACAAAATTGATAATTATCACTACCGAGGCTGGCGCTCGGCAGTAGCAAGGACTATAGGCAAGGACTGGTTAGCTCAGTATCCGGATAATATGACTGAGTGGGATATCAGGTTATGGTACTGGCACCCTGATCTCCCCAATGTGACAGCACTATAAAGTCACCATGAGTGCATGCTGAGACAAGTCGGTACCTATCCTGATGTGACCTTAGATGTTGCTAGGATGTACAACAATAATAAACATACAAATAAAGCCTTTTTTGCTGAGCATGCGCAGTGAGCCGCTACCCAAAGCATTAGTATTTTCTACTGCTGCCAAGGGGCATGTTGGTGGGGGAAATCCTCCGACACCTTTTCTGCTGAGCGTGCATAGTGAGCTGCTACCCACAGCATTAGTTCTTCCACTGATGGTGGAGGGCAGGTTAGTGATGAAAATACTCTTTTGATAGGTATGTCAGATACCGATAGGGGCGCGTCGGTCACCATGTCTATAGCAAAATGTTCCTGCATTTTCACGATTCCGGCTTTGCATTGGAGTATTTTCATAACTTTTATATCACTGGAAAGAACATGAACTAATCTCATGGAAAATATACATTAAAATACCAAAATCTAAATACTTAGAGCATAGAAAGCTGTGACAATGTGGCAACGGTCACAGTTTATTATAATGGTGAAGCAGGACTAAATTTAACAATTAAGCCGACATTAGAAAGGCCATAACTTTCTCCCCTATTAAGATATTTTCAAAATTACAACAGATTTGAGTTTACCTCAGCAAGGTCTGTTGAAAGAGCTGTTTGTTGTGTTTTGAAATTTTAGCTGATCTACCTACATTTGAGACGTTTTCACAGAGCATCCTGCTCACTGAGCTGCTACCCACATTAGATTTCTCCTCTGCCATTAGAGGGCATATTAATGGTCGGAATTCTCTACCAGACCTTTTCCACAGAGCATGCTGCACAGTGAACTACTGACAATGTTAGCTTTTTCCACCACTGTCAGTGGCCAGGTTGGCGGTGGAAATCGCTTATACAGTCAGAACATCAACACACACTCCTCCCTACAGGCCTTCAGCATTACTAGGATAGGGCAGGGACTGGTTAGCTCAGTATCAGATAATGTGACTGAGTGGGATATCAGGTCATGGTGCTGGTGGCCTGATCTCCCAGTGGGCAGCACTATAAGTCCTCATGAGTGTGCACTGTCACAAGTCGGTACCCGTCCTGATATGACCTTAGATGTTGCTAGGAAGTAAAACCACAACAAACAATCCTATCATTAGAACTTGCAACTAGCTTAGCGCCCAGTCAGTCGCAGCAAGAATCGAGCTATATTTTTGGTAATTAGCCCAGTTAAAGCAAGGGTTTAAGAATCTAGAATGGTATCAAATGCATTGTTTTAATTAAGCCTGCAACCCATATGTACGGATTTTACATACGATATTCGAAAAACATAGTCCGATGTTTTGAGTTTCTGTCATTTTCTGAGATAAGTGTATTAGGTTGACCATTATAATCTACCTTACTTTAGTTTGAGGTAACTTTTTTTTTTAAATGGCTAACTTTTGAGATATTTGAAGTACAAATGCGCTAAATTAATTTTGGTAAGCACGCCAAAGCTGACACCATAGGCTTCTGCAGTAACAGGTTCTATTAAATTGCCTCAGTAAATGCCCTTCTATGTGGCGCCTGTTGCGACAAATGTTTAATAAGTGCACTGGTATCTAAGTTAGATATACCTAGAATCAAATGTAAATAATTGTTTTTGTTTTGAAAACTTGATGTATTCATCAATTCACCATTTTGTTGTGATGAACCGCTAATTTTCCTATGTACAAAAAGAATAACACCACCACCGTCACCACCACCACCACCACTGTGGGATTCGAACCCATGAGTTCGAACCCTGGTCGAGTCAAACCAATGACTTAAAAATGTATACCTGTCGCTTCCTAGCCAGGCACTCAGCATTATTAGCAATGGGCAAGGACTGGTTGGCTCAGTGTCAGGATAATGTGACTAAGTGGGATATCAGGTCATAGTGCTGCTGGCCTGGTGGGGTAGTGCTATAAAGTTACCCTGAGTGCACTGTTACAAGTCAGTACCCATCCTGATATGCCCTTAGCTGTTGCCAGGACGTAAAACTCCAACAACCAACAAACCACCACCACAACCACAACCACCACAACCACAACCATACTTCAGTCCGTGGGTCGTCCCCATTTTATTGTACCGCCTGCAGAAGTGATATTTACCAGTGAGTATCCAGGTACTATACACAGGGAATAAAGTGGTCGCCGATTTCCGCGATTTTGTATTTTTGCCTATTAATGTTAAAGAAAATGCCATGGAAATAAGGAGGTGTATGACAACAATTGGTTAGTTCGAATCTTAGATGTTGCGAGAACATAAAACCCGAACAAGAAAGTGTTAGGTATGGGCGATAATACAGTCACATCTATGACTTCTGGCATTTTCCCCGCGATTCCCTGACAGTGCTAATCCTATGTGCGAAAATCCATGTTTTCATGGAAATTCGCCATCGGTGTGATTGATAACCAAAGCTTGATTTCCGCGATTTTTGCCAGACACCACTTTCATCCGTGTATATAACCTCCAGCATGGGGGTGGCTGCTAGCTGGCGGTGGATTGGTCCATTATCAGAATCCGCAATATGGCGGGGTGCCATCTGCCGGTCCTTATGACACGACCAAAGGTCAGTGTAGAGGAGACCATGTGGTAGTGGGCATCATCATCATATATGTTAGGCTACCACAATACCCATCATGCGCTCCCTTCTGACCACAACACCAGCACCATGCGGCAAGACTAGCCAACTAAATTGCAGTTTTACGTCTTTGAAACATCTAAGGTCATATCAGGACGGGAATGCATGTGGCAAGAAAGCAAAACAACTGATGGCTGTGCGATTTTGATTTGATGTCTCACCATATCCATAAGTTTGAGATTAAAACTGTTCAAAATGAATAGACGAGATCATGGTTCCTAGTGCGCATGCGCTGAAAACGGCGTTGGGAGCAAAGCAAAGGTGTACGGCCATTGAGTTTGCCGATATGCTTTCGGGCAAAACTGCCATTTTATTTCAAATTAATAGAAATACATAACAATTTGGCACACACATGCACAGAAGGATGCAATATAATAACATAATGAATATGTTTAAGACACAACTTTCCATAATTAAGCATTTTGAGCTAAGAAACAAACAATTTCAGTCACTTTACAAGCTGATGTTTACATCACCATTGATTAGCCAGAAGTAATTCTTGTTCTAAATATTAAAATGTCAAATGTGTCAACAAAAACTTGTTTCAAAGAAATATATAACCAATATCTGATTAACCCTACTCATTTTCTATTTCTACATATTTCATTAACCATAGGATATAAATAAAAACATGAAAAAAATAAGTCAAAGTGACTCTGGCTATGGCTCTAACACTACTCTGAGTGCCCACATTTGTCTAAGTCTAAATGCACATGCATAAGATGTGCTGATTATATTAATGTAAATGCAATGCTGAATAAAAGATTAATATCTTAATTTATTATATATATTTTTTTAGTTAGTGTTCTATATTTCAAACAAGAGCTGAGATGAGCTGAAACTAGCACATTTCATAGCTGCACCCAGTGTATTAGCATGTGCCATGTGCTTCTCGTGGGTTTGTTTTGCTCTGACACATCCCACAATGCACCACACGGCTGGAATGGTGATGTAGCCTATTCATCATAATATTGATCAGAATCCAGCTCGCACCTCCATGCAACAGCGCTGCTCCAAGAAGCAGATAAAAACATCAAATTTTCCAAACCAAAACACTTATCTAGGCTTAATTCTACATATTCAACTTAGATATGTGGCCTCTTTTTACATCAAATATCTCCAAAGTTAGCCATTTAAAATAAAAGTTACTTCAAACTAAACTAAAGTAGACGATAACGATTAGCATTATGTATTTATCTCAGAAAATGGCAAACATTCAAAAGCATCGGACTATGTAACGTTAATTAAAGCCAACATACCACCTCGCGCTGCCTTCCAGGCCACACCCACTCACCCTGATTGCTTGTGTGAACTTTGACCACCCCCAACATCTCACAAATAACGCCCCTTAGCCGCACGCAGCCCTCATGCTCTCGACCACTCATCCTACCGCCCACCACACTCTCAAACTGTGCAGTCAAAGTTGCATAATTCGTTGGTTTGAATTTGTGCTCTTATTTTAAAGTTGCATAGTCCGATCGCATCTGAATTTTTGTCTTATTTCTTTTGAGATAAATATATCAGATTGATCTTCATGACCTACTAATCATTAGTTCGGATTCATTTTGATGGAAAATGGCTAGTTTTGAAGAAATTTGAGTTGAAAGAACCCAAAATACTTTTGACAAGCTTTCCAAAAGTCCTCTCGCTATGACTGGTATTGACATCTTGCAATGACCACATGATGTGGAATGACCTAAATAAAAAATAGCCTGGTCACCTAACGTCGTAAATTCACCGATTATTCTATTTATATATATGCTGTCCCAAATCACTAGTTAATGCACCAATATCTCAGCTGGATATATATAATCAAATTAAAATACACGTTTTGGTTTTGAAAAATGAATATTTTATCGGACCATGCAACTTTAACAAGAAGTACATTCAGTTGATTGTTGTTATCTATTTAGTCTTTACTTTGGAGTAACTTCGATTAAAACTGGCTAACTGCAGATATTTGAAGTGAAAACTTTCCAAGTAATTTTGGTGTGCACACCGAAATGCTGGACATCGCTGGCCTCCATGGCTTGCAGTAATGACAGGCTATATTTAATTGAATTAATATTCCTCTTTGCAGTAATACATGTTCGATAAGTGCACCAGCATATGAGTTGGGGGATGTAAGATCAAATATAGGCATGTGCATTGGTTTCGAAAATACTGTGGTTTCATTGGTTTATGCAACTTTAAGGCGACACAATACGATGAAGCTCTCATTTTTTTAGAGCCAACCCAAATTATAAAAATGTGAATTTCAAATCTTGAGCTATTCCTGTAATATAGTTATCTAACTTTCGATATGTGAGCACCCCTCCCCCATAGGCCAGAAATAACTATCACGCCAGGCCCCAATAGTTATATATAAAATTCTATGTGTATGGTGTGGTGTTGTTTTTTGGGGGGTTGGGGTGCGGGGATATATCAAATTAAAATTAAAAACCTTACATATATCCAAAATAAGTATGTTTGTATTTCACACTGGGGACCACCGAGTTAAATATGCCACCATTCTGGCAGTATTTAACATAGTGCAAATACTGGGCGGTGCTTCATTATAAAGACAAATCTCTGGTCGGTGCTTCAACTGATGTCAGTGGTGTGAAGTGAAGCGGGACGGTGATCAATATGTCAATGGTCGGCCACACAGCTCACACAATAAAGCCTAAGTGTGTGTGCCTAGCAAAGTAATACCCCTGTCACATTTGAACGTGTTGTTCGGCGTGCCGGCAACGCGGACAATATTTGCTAGCACACTGGACACGTCCAAGTTTTCGGCGTCTTGGGAGAAAGTTTGACGAAACCGCAGCGCGTGAGTAGCATCTTCGTAACGCGCTGCGAACGTGTGTCGACACGCGGCGGACGAAAGTGTCAACGTCCCGCCAGCGGGTTCCCAGCGTGTTGTCGGCGCACTGTCGGCGAGTTGACGGCGTGGAGGGAGCGAGTTGGTACGATACCAACTCGCTGCCTCCACGCCGGCAGCGCGTCCAGACCCGCCACCAATGCGTCCAGGCACGCCGGGAACACGTCCAACGCGCTGAGAAACGCTGGCGGAGCGCCGATAACACGCTGATGGCACACTGGGAACCCGCTGGCGGGACATTGCAGACGCGCCGACGGAATGCTCGCAATAAGGCTAAACAAATGACAACGTTAACCGACATTGATCAACGTCCTGCCAGCGTTCCGCCGGCGCGCCGATAACGGGTTCGACGTGTTTCTAATGCGTCCGTAACGCGCCCGCCAACACGCTGCTGCACGTTGCGGCCCGTCAAAAGTTTTGTGCAAGCACAAAACTTTCTCCGCGGACTGACGCGAGCCGACGGCCGCCGACGTGCCGGTACACACGTTGCTACGTACCGACGCGCCGGAAACGCTCTGGTAACGTACCGTTAACCTACCGGACGTGTACCGACATTTCACCGAAAAACCCAACACGTCGGCGCGCGTCGACCCGCGTTGGCCCGAAACGTCGTAATGTGACAGCCCCATAAGCCTCTATCGACAAACTCGACCTGGGCGTCGGTACCTTGAACAAAACAGGTGTGCTGAAATGTTACAGCCCCTTTGCACTATCCTGGTACAGTGAGGCCACGTATTTATCAACTATGCCTATGCCTGCTACAGACTGGACATGGTGGCGCAATCGATCGAGCTTAGACTTCCCGTGCGGAAGGTCGGGAGTTCGAAACCCGGCCGACTCAAACCAATGACTTACAAATTTGATACTTGTCGCTACCTAGCCTGGCTGGGACTCGACATGACTGGGATATGGCCCAGTGTCAGGCTAGGTAACCTACAAGTGTCAATTTTTGTAAGTCATTGGTTTGGCTCGGCCGGGATTCGAACGCCCGACCTTCCACACAGGAGGCCAGCACTCTTACCGATTCGGCCACAGCGTCCGGTCCCCGTTAAAGTGCATATCTTCTATGTATATGGTCGCAGTTGCTCCCGTCCTGATATGGACCAGACGGGATGGCCGACTGAGTTAGAGCGTCCGTCCCCCGTATTGGTAGTTCGTGGGTTCGAACCCTGGTCGAGTCAAACCAATGACATAAAAATTGATACTTGTCGCTTCCTAGCCTGGCTCTCGGCATTATTAGGATATCGCAAGGACTGGTTGGCTCATTGTCAGGATAATGTGACTGAGTGGGATATCAGCAGCCAGGTCTTCCAGTGGGGCAGCACTATGAAGTCGCCATGAGTGCGCACTGTCACAAGTCGGTACCCGTCTCCTGATATGACCTTAGATGTTGCTGGGACGTAAAACAACAATAAACAAACAAACAAACAAACCGTCCTGATATGACCTTAGATGTTGCCAGGACGAAAAACTGCAGTTGCTCAGTTCTGCGAGTTAGACAGTATGGCTCAATGAGTTAAGAACCAGCTTCCTGTTTTGGCAGGTCGTGGAATTCAAACCTTCGGTTTAAACCATGACTGAGTCAATCTTGCGACTTCAAAATTGATACCTGTCGCTACCTAGCCTGGGATATGGCAAGAAGCAGTGAAAGACTACGGGGAAGACTAATTCCTTGTGATTGAAATTTCCCCCGGTTAATCAACTAAGGTAACCCAATATATGGGCATTTATTAATGGACGTCGGTCAACATGTCTTGACATTTTGGGTCAGCCATCATCTTATTTGAAGGTTGACATGACCCCATTGAACGACATTAACGCTGGCAATTCTGAAACCGAAACTTGTAGATTATAGGCGTGGCCTTTGTTGGAGTTGTTGGAGTTGAAAACAACGGTATATGTTGGTTCTTTTAATTGATGTATTATTCATTTTCATTTTTCTTTTCGCAATAGGATATAGGCATATGGGCTAAAATAGCAGGTTTCTTCATGAAGCATAATTTATGAGTTAGAAAGTTCCGATTTCTGTTTTAATCAATCTCGTCTACCCGCGTGTACTGTCTCTATGCTACTGTATTATATATATGTAGAGTGGGATATCAGGTCATGGTGCTGATGGCCTGGTCTCCCAGTGGGGCATCACTATAAAGTCACCATGAGTGTGCACCGTCAATAGTCGGTACCTGTCCTGATATGACCTTAGATGTTGCCGGGACGGAAAACCACAACAACCAACCATGATCAGCAGTGTGGAGCTCAGCGTTCTGGTCCCGTGCCGCCAACTAGCGGTACAATAATGAACTAATAGGACGATCCAGTTTGCAGCCAGGCTTCTCAAACCACGACAAACATGATGGTCGCACTCACAGTCAAGAGGTTCCAGCTTGCATTGTGGATCTAACCAAGACTTATTGTGCACGTGGAATATAAGTTATTATAACCCTCCCTGTCTCTCTTTGTTCCAGTTTTACCTTCAGGACACGAAGAGTAGCAATGGCACCTTCATCAACAATCAACGGCTCAGTAAGGGATCGGAGGAGAGTGCCCCGCATGAGCTGTTCTCCGGCGACATTGTTCAGTTTGGAGTTGACGTGATGGAGAATTCACGAAGGGGTAAGCGGGTTTAGTTTTTTTCCTTTGTTTGTTGTTGGCTTATTGTTCTTCTAGGTGGTGTGTTTCGAATGCTGCTTGAGTCCGTATCGTCTAGTCCCTGCCCTTATTCTATGCTATCAGTTTCTGAGTAGAGTTATGTTAATTTTGGTCAAACAAAAATAGTGATGATTTGCATTCAATCAAAGATGATGTTAATGATCATTCATTAATTGATAATAATTTAAAGCCCTGTCAGCAACAAAGAGTTGGAGATTATCATCGTGATTATCATCATGACCATCATGATGATCATTATCATGTGTCATCCATCATCACCATGTGTCAGCCATCATCACCATGTGTCAGCCATCATCGTCACCATCATCACCATCCTTTATATTATAAATGCCTACTATAAACGCCTATTCCCTACATTGGAGATTTCTGTTAGTGCAAAACCAAAATGAAATCACTTGCTTCATTTAGTAAACAATTAATAGACTACATCACAGTTCCAGCCGTGTGGCGCATTGTGGGATGCGTCAGAGCAAAACAAACCCGCACATGCTAATACACTGGGTGCAGCTATGAAATGTGCTAGTTTCAGCTCATCTCAGCTCCTGTTTGAAACATAGAACACCAACTAAAAAAATATATATAATAAATTAAGATATTAATCTTTATCCAGCATTGCATTTACATCAATATAATCAGCACATCTTATGCCATGTGCATTTAGATTTAGACAAATCTAGGCACTCAGACTAGTGTTAGAGCCATAGTCAGAGTCAGTTTTACTTATTTTATTCATGTTTTTATTTATATCCTATGGTTAATGACATGTAGAAATAGAAAATGAGTAGGGTTAATCAGATATTGGTTATATATTTCTTTGAAACAAGTTTTTGTTGACACATTAGACATTTTAATATTTAGAACAAGAATTACTTCTGGCTAATCAATGGTGATGTAAACATCAGCCTGTAAAGTGACTGAAATTATGTTTCTTAGCTCAAAATGCTTAATTATGGAGAGTTGTGTCTTAACCATATTCATTATATTATTTATAATATTGCATCCTTTCGTCCATGTTTGTGCCAAATTGTTATGTATTTCTATTCATTTTGAATAAAATGGCAGTTTTGCCCTACGCGTATCGGCAAACTCAATGGCCGTACGCCTTTGCTTTGCTCCCAACACCGTTTTCAGCGCATGCGCACTCGGAACCGTGATGTAGTCTATCATTTTAAACCTTTGATGTGTGTATTGTTGTGCTCCTAATCTGCCTACGTAGTTGGCTCACTGCGTGTACTGACGTTGCTAGTTCTCTCTGCGCCTCTTAGTGCTGTCACAGCTGGACTCTCCTGCCACACTTGCTTCCGGTAACTTGCCACGTTGCTTTATTGTTGCCTGTTGGGACCTAACCATTCTTACTTACAAGTTCCCATCCAGGGTGTGAATGGTCAGGTGCCAGATCAACCCGGTTTGTTATCTAGCATGGCTAACAGAAACACACCAACGCAGGGTCCGTACGGGGCCTGGACAATCTTGAAAAGTCTTGAACTTCATTTGCCCCATTTCAAGGCCTTGAATTTAACCTATTTTGGATAATTAGTCTTGAAAATCCTTGAATTCCATTAACCTGTCTCCACTGATCTAAATTAGTCCACAATCGCCATTCACTATTGTTGTTTTTCCTGAAATCAAAATGAAAATAGTATGATTGAATTTCTATCAAGAAAAGCCTTGAAAAGTCTTGAAATAGCCTTCAATTCCATATATCTTCCCATGTGTACGGACCCTGCAAACCATTATGGGGAGAACAGTTTGGGAATATAGGCCGTGGTTGTGCATTCAAATTGAAAACCAGCCCACTACATTTTCATACCACACGCACAGTTAGCTATCACTGATATAAGAATGACAAAGGGAAAAAAAGTACTACTGGTAACAACTAATCCTGTTGTGGTTGCTGAATAATTACACATATCCTTCATTTGTTAAACTAACAGAATTACAATGGTAAAAACTATCAATGACACATTATGATGGTAATAATAATAATAATAATAATAATAATAATAATAATAATAATAATAATAATAGTGCTGTAGGTCATTTTCAATAATATAGGGTTTCATTTCCGTAGGTACACCGCATGGACAATAATCCATAAGCGAAAGCTATTTTTCAGGTGTCTTCTTTAAAAAAATGTTTAACTACATTCATTGATAAGCAAATTGTGTATGTAACAAAAATAAAATAAAATAAAATAACCGCAATTGAATCAGTGGTTAATTTGGCAACGGTGAGCTTGTCCATAGATGGACGTAAGACGCACAATGGGATTTTATCTACAATTAATGACAGCCCAGCAGGGCTGTCGATATTGTTCATTTTAAAAGGTTTCTCTGTTACGCCGTTATACTTATTGCAACAACAAAAAACTACATTCATTGTTAATCTTATATGTATGTATGTTGAAGCAGTTGCCTGGATTGAACCCACTTCATTTAACTATCAATTTTGATTCACCAGCGAACAATAATTGTTATATTGATGATGATGGTAATGATAATAATAATAATAATAATAATTTTTTTTTTTTTAAAGACTGATAATGGTTATAAATTCCTACGTGTTTAAAATATGTAAGAGTAATATATATTACAAATATATTTCCTTCTAAGGTGCACTTTTATGTGACCTGGGTGTTTTGGCGGTTAAAGCACACTGGGCTGATGTCTTGTTTCAGTAACGCATGGCTGCATCATCGCAACCGTCAAGGTCTACTATCCAGATGGCGGGGAAGGCAAGGCAAGATATGACAGGTATGTGCCACGCCCATCGCATAGCAAACACACAAGTTTGCTTTATTTCTCACTTTCATTATTTGTTTAACCCTTTAAGGCCGGAAGCACCCAAATGTTCCTGCAAGTTTCACGCACCTACCGTCTGGGATGTACCCACTATATCTCATAATCAGTAATACCAGGGAGGCTAGATTTGGTGTCATTTGTAAGAGAAATCATTTTGCTTTCATATAAAATCAACTTGATTTTCAATGGTTTTTGAGATATATCAATTTAATTGTACTAAGGCACTAACATTACATAGTGAGATTTTTCAACAATTTGGTCAAGACTCCAAGGATTTAATAATTGAAATCTCTTTAGGGCTGATAGGGTTAATTTTACCTCGGTACTACGCCTCCGGCTAGCTTCAGGCTAGGGAGAAGGAAGCACGTCAGGTACCAGTAATTAGCATACGGATCTCGCACTGTGAAGACGTGTGCGAGGTGACAGCGGTCTTTATCGACAAATAACTATGTAATTCGCAGTAAGTTGGAGTATATTTTTCAGAGGAGTGTTTATTAAGACCTGTGGAGTCTTCGGTGTAAGTTATATTAAATTGGCGAATTTATTAAAGTAATTATTAGCGTTAAACCGAGTTGTGTGCCGGGATGCTGGTTTTGGGTTCGCCATTTTGTTTATTTCTTGTATCCCGTTTATCGCTATTGCTATGGCGACTTTATGAGTTTATAACTCAAGAATACCGGAGGATACGTATTTCTTGTGTCTATATGCCTCGTTTTTGTTAATTTATTGAATTCTGCATCTCGTGGTGTTTTTTCGAATTTATGGAATTACGCTTTCATTATATACGCCGATATGGTGTTGTAGGCGGAGGAGCGAGGCCCGTAAGGGGTGGTTGGAACCGGATTTTCGGTTTGCTCCTGCCAAGCCTATATCTTTGCAGTTATTTTATTTTATTTATTTTAATTTATTAAGTATGAACCCGTAAGGGGTTGTCGGAATTATGCTTCAGTTAGCTTAGAGTAGTAGCTACTTTTCTGCTTGGTATGTCGGTGTTGGTGGTTGCCACATCACAGGTAATATTGTTCAACGAGCGGCCCGTTGCCAAACGGAGAGCGATGTTGGCTGGAGCCTCATTTCGTCTTTTTGGGATTATTTCCGCGGTCTCTTTTATGGATTCGCGTTGGAAATAATCTTGGGTTTCTTTTATAGACTCCCCATAGTTCGGCGTACGCTCCGAGTTTCGTAGCATTTTCTCCAACTTACTGGCGCAGTAGCCGCAGGGGGAGAAGTGTATGGAACAGAGAGTGTGGGAGGGTACCGGTTTACTGGTCCCTACCCCTCGTTTGGTTTGGTTCACACCGACCTATGACAATAAACTTAGCTTATCCACGCCTGTGTAGAAACAGTTTAAAACGGTTTACTACACCACTAGATGCACAATGGTTATTCAATTGATCTTTTGTGACATTTAGTCAATGCGCCATGGCTTTTTGGTTACTCTCGTTCGATTGTTTCCAGATTTCTGATGGCCACGAAGCGCGGTAAGACGGTTGCACCAGCTGCCGCAGAGGGTCGCCCACTGGATGAGTCCGATATGGGGCAGGTGTTGGCGGTTCCTCCGTCGCCTCGGCCCGGGACGCATGGTATGTCCGATCCAGACGACAGTTGTGACTTGGTGGTTTTGCGAGTGCCACCACCGGATTGGGAAGCCCGGATGGAGATGTTGGAGGTACAGCTCCTTAACCGCGACCAGGCTACTCTTCATGGGAAGAAAAGGTCACCTCCTCCAGAGACTGACTCGGACGAGGAAGGAGTTGGTGGGGAAGAGGAGTTGTCAGTGGATGATGATTCGTCTTCGGACCCGATGCGCCGGGTTAAAAAGAAGAAGAAAGCCAGGAAAGCAGTGGTCTCGTCAGGAGACGAGTTCACAAAGGCAAGACAGAAGGTGGTGAAAAAGAAGACAAAGAAAAGGAAGACTAAGAAAAAGAAGAAGAAGAAAGATTCTTCTTCAGATTCTTCCGCTGATTCGTCTACAACGGAATCAGACTCAGAGACCGACCGAGTGGGGTTGTTTGCTAAGATAGGTGGAAAAGTGCGCAAGAAATGCGTTAAAGAAAAAGCCAAGAAAGTCCTTACAACAACCATGATGAGAGAAACTATTAAGGGACACTTTAATACTTTCAAACCGGCGGAAGTAATCACCAGGCTGGGTGTACAGCTGACGGGGATTAAAGGTGTTCCTCAGTCACAGGTGAAGGAGATGGACAAGGATGTTCATCTGAATGAGGAGAGGAAAAAGTTTGAGTCTACTCTCTTCACAGTTCACAAGGCGGTCCTTGGGGCCTTAACAGCGATTGCTCCAGTGGCCAATCATATGCAAACTGAGAATAAGTTCTCTTCGCTGGCCAGAACCATGGATAAGGGTCTGGGCATGTTAACGGCTGTCGGTAACTATATTTCGAGTAGACGGTTTGAAAATGTCTTCAAGGCCGTCTGTACGGACGCTGGTAGGGAGGTTGCCAGGTCCAACAAAATTGTGGACAATGACGGGAAGGAATATACTCTTTTCCTTCCTCCCAAGCCAATAAAGGGAAAACCGTTGGACAAAACCAAGATGTTTGGTGGCCAGCTCCAGTATCTCTTCAAGGAGGTGGAGGCTGAAGCTAAGTATGGGAAGAATATAGACAAAGGTAAGCCGGTGGAAGCTAACACTCAGTTTTGCAAAGCTCGACTGGATTTTTGCCAGAGGAGGAAGGCCGGACCGACTTTCCAGCCCAGAGGTCAGGGTCAGCGCCAGTCATTCGGCTGGAACGACGGAAATCGACCGTTCAGGAGGGAGTTTACTCCCACCAAGCCGTTCCCCCGTCCAGGGAACAAGTAGATAGTGCTACGCAAACCTCCATGGCTGTCAGTTTTCCTGTAAGGATGGTTTAAATGTTACAAAGTTGACAGAACAGGATGTTTTTCCTGTTCAGTTTTTGATTTGGTAAATAAGACAACTTGACTGATTTAAATGATAACCGTTACCTCAGCTAATGTTTGGTAAAGTTTATAATATGTTAGTAAGAATGTACAGTTCAAATGGAAACATGTTTGTTAGAATTTGAATTCTTTTCGGCTTGGGGGAGGAGAAATAATTTTATTGTTTTTCTTTTTTTCTCACCATTTAGTCAAATCAGAGGAGTATGAATGAAGATCAGGAGACTGATAGTCCCAGATTGGGACATGCATCCATGGTTGGTAGGAGTGGCCCCCGGAGCCAAGGAACCTATACGATTCCCACAAGGCCGGTGGAAGATTCACGGAGACATGTGAATAATACACTGCCGGGAATTCTGTTTTTCAACAAATATTTACAACAGTTTGGATTAGATAAGGTTACTCAGGAGAGATTACCTTCCCATGTTTGGAGGAAAGGGACTGTTAAGTTATATTCAAGTTATTTGAAGAAATGGGGTTTTCATTGTTTGCTTATGAAGGTAAAACCAATGAAGCCTGCAATTGCACAAGTAATTAGATTTTTAAAGATGCTGGAATATCAGGGGTTTGGGTTTGGAGTGCTTATTGCAGCAAGATGCGCTTTATCCATTATACTTCCCCGAATTGATGGACAGACAATTGGGAAACACCAAGTGGTTTGTTGGTTTTTGAAATCGGTTTACGAAAGAAACCATCCAAAGCCAAAATATAATAGGTTTTGGGATGTGTCAATTGTGTTCACACTATTTAAGAGTTGGCCTAGTAATAGTAATTTGGATCTAAAACAGCTAGGATTTAAGGTAGCAGTATTATTACTGTTAGTTACTGGACACAGAGGACAAACGATTGTAGCATTTACATTGGATGGTTTGGAGATAGATCGCAAGGAGGCGACGTTTGATTTACAGCAATTGTTAAAGTCAAACCGCACAGGGGATCCATTATCTACAGTGCATTTAAACAGTTTCCCGGATGACCGACAACTTTGTGTAGTGTCTGCCATACGGGTCTATTTATCCAAGACAAAAGATTTTAGGAATTCAAGACAATTGTTGGTGAGTTTTATTAAACCACACAAAGGTATTTCAAGAGACACTCTGGCACGATGGACCATTATTGTTCTGAAGGCAGCAGGAGTGGACACGGGACGCTATGCTTCCCATTCGACACGAGGAGCCATGGTCTCCAAAGCACGACTGCTAGGGATCTCAATGAAACGGATCCTGGCACACACAGGCTGGAAGACTGCTAGATCGTTTGCAAACATTACAACAAACGACTAGAAAAGTCAAGCGGCCTTGCCACACGATTACTCACCAATTAACAAGACAGGTGAGAAAAGTTTAGAGTATTAATACTAATGAATACTGTATGAAATGTAAAAAACTATAAATGGATATGGTTTTGAATATGAATGAATTAAGGATAAAAATGAAGTTATGTAAAGTTCTCCCTAGCCTGAAGCTAGACGGAGGCGTAGTACCGAGGTAAAATAGTATAGTTATATGAGTCTTACCTGGGTAACTGTTGTTTTCCCGAGGTACAAGCCTCGGATAGATGTTGGCTAGGGCCCGCCCTCCACACCCTGCCACATCTATCATGTTTGCTTGTGCCATTAAAGTATCCATTTGAGTTGAAGATCATTTTTATCCTGAATAAGTAGGTAAAGATTGCTGGTACCTGACGTGCTTCCTTCTCCCTAGCCAACATCTATCCGAGGCTTGTACCTCGGGAAAACAACAGTTATCCATCATCTATACCCAGGTAAGACTCGTATAACTATACTATATATCCACGTTTATGATAACAGCTGATCTCAGAAAAAAAGGATAACCAACAGTTGTCCCAAGCTCATTTATATTTAAACCCGTTCATTCCAATTCACTGTATACATTTGATCAGTATTGAAATGTATTGTGTATGTAGTAGTCTACACTGACCATTCAGGCAAGGAGCCGCATAGACTGGTAAGCGTGGGTAGGGTGGTGACATCAGGGAACCTAGGTGGTGTAATGGTTAGCACACTGGCCCGGAATGCAAGAGATGTGGATTTGATTCCCACTCTAGGCGCAATATTTCCCCACAAATATATATATGGTTTTATTGTTGTTAAAGGGGTTAAAAGAATTAAATATGCAGCCATATGCATGTTTTTTCTAAAGGAACATAACTGGGTATTAAATGGATGTCCCTTCCTGTTACATATTTTGTTCATCAAAGTTGTTAGAAGTATATCGCTATATTTATCCATTTTTACTTCTTAGTAACTGCAGTCCATTCCTCTCGGGACCGTCGCATCTGGGAGTCACATTTCACGCTCAGGAACTTTACCAACTAGCCCAGTATTTACAGGTAAGTTGATGTAGCTATCGATGTAGGTAGAGTTCATGCAGGCATGAGAGAACTGTCTTACCATATACATACAAATCTGTGAATTTTAACTTAGATGTGTATATATGTGTAAAGATTGGTTATCAGGAGCCATGTATTTATGGAGTAACGGTGAATACAGGGTAAGGATGGTTGAGACCCTCCTCACATCCCCACTTTCGGTTGTGCAAACCACACCAGGTCCCAGCTTCAGACCGCCTCCAGGGACCAGTGGCTACAGGTATGAAAGATTTCTGCGGTTTCGCTGAATTTTATATTGACCAATTAATGTTAAACTATTATTTTTTAAATGGCAGGTATATGATAAGAGTTGGGTAGTTTGAATCCCGTTCTTATATGACCATAGATGATGCTAGAACATAAGCGCAAACAAGAATGAGTTAGGTATGGGTGACAAAACAGTCACAACAAGGCTAGTTGAAACCTGACTTCCGGCATTTTTCTACAGTTCCCTGCCAATGCTAAATGTATGGGAGAATATCCGCGTTTTCACGGAAAATCGCCATTGGTGTAATAATCTCTGCTCAGTTTCCGTGTTTTTTTTGCTTGGGACCACTTTCATCCCTGTGGCTAGTACCTCAGAAGATACATTGAATTATGTTTTATTCTGACCTGGCGCCGTGGCCTAATCGGCATAGCGCGGGCCTCGCATATGGAAGGTCAGGAGTTCGGTTCCCGGTCGAGTCAAACCGATGAATTTAAAATTGATACTTGTCGGTTCCTAGCCTTGCACTGGGCATTCATATGATTGGGAAAGGACTGGTTAGCTCAGTGTCAGGATACTGTGACTGAGTGGGATATCAGGTCATGGTGCTGGCAGCCTGATTTCCCAGTGGGGCAGCACTATAAAGTCGCCAGGAGATGATGAGTGCGCTCTGTCACAAGTCGGTACCAGTCCTGATTTGACTTTAGATGTTGTTAGGACATGAAACACCAACCGACCAATGTTTTATTCTGTCACAGGAGGCGCTACATCGTGAACAGATGCTAGAAAACAAGCTTGCCACGTTGCAGCGTCTCGTGCAAAATACTCAAGAAGCGTCAGAGTCTGGATGGCAGGTGAGAATGCGTTCCATTATCCATGTGTGTGTCAACTGCACTAATGTGTGATCATATTTTGTCCCCATTACACTGCTCTTTCCCGCCATAACTAACCAGAAACAGTCATGGGTGATTTGCTTGTCACTTTAAGAATATATGATCATATTATAAATGTTCATCTACCCCACTCTCTTTCTAGTCATAGCTAACCCTAAAAAGCCATGACTCTAAGTATATATGATCGTATTATAAATATCCCCCTCACCACTCTCTTTCCAGTCATAGGTAACCATATAAAGACATTGCTGATGTGTAGGCCACCCACAAGATGATGTGATTATCTTATCTCATCATGTCCTACATAACGAGTGTTTGATGTTTTATTGAGTAACGGTGACACTTATTGACACAGTTTTATCTTATCATATCATGTCCTACATAACGAGTGTTTGATGTTTTATTGAGTAACGGTGATACTTATTGACACAGTTTTATCTTATCTCATCATGTCCTACATAACCAGTGTTTGATGTTTTATTGAGTAACGGTGACACTTATTGACACAGTTTTATCTTATCTCATCATGTCCTACATAACGAGTGTTTGGTGTTTTATTGAGTAACGGTGATACTTATTGACACAGTTTTATCTTATGTCATCATGTCCTACATAACCAGTGTTTGATGTTCTATTGAGTAACGGTGACACTTATTGACACAGTTTTATCTCATCTCATCATGTCCTACATAACGAGTGTTTGATGTTTTATTGAGTAACGGTGATACTTATTGACACAGTTTTATCTTATGTCACCATGTCCTACATAACCAGTGTTTGATGTTCTATTGAGTAACGGTGACACTTATTGACACTGTTTGATGTTTTATTGAGTAACGGTGACACTTATTGACACAGTTTTATGTTATCTCATCATGTCCTACATGACGAGTGTTTGATTTTATTGAGTAACCGTGACACTTATTGACACAGTTTCAGTGCATGTTTAATATATATTCATGTATATATATTTTTGTCGCCAGGCCCTAATAGATGAAGACCGGTTACTCTCCCGACTAGAAGTATTAGAAAATCAACTACAAGCATATTCAAAAGTAAGTTGAATGTTTATTTATAATTATTTTGCGATTGTATGCCTGTGTCTTGGAGAGTTGTGTAGTTGATTCTGAAGAAGCCTCAAAAGGGTTGGTAGGATGTTGTGTGGCCAGCTAATGAAGCCTATGAGTTGTGTTAAAATTGTATGTGGATGTAGTGGTGTCAATATAGTAGCTGCAAACGACTGCACATCTCCTAGTTGAGTCGGGTAGTATCATTTCCAAATTACATGAAATGAAATCTATTGAGGAGGGCTGTTCTACGAGTGATTTGGTCGGATAACAAGATTTCTGAATTATACAAAGTCGAATTAATGAGTGTTCTCTGTAGATGTGGGTGGTCCTGGACGGTGTTTATATTCTAGTGTTGCAGTATTCTCAGGCCTGTGCAGTTTCTAACAATGAACAATTCCTACGTCTTAATGTAAAATATTTTCTAAAACAATTTCACTGCAATCTACATTAGAAAAAAGTATGGTAAGAATCCTACAAAGTTTGGTTATTAGTAGGCAAGTAGGTATAAGTACGTGGTGAGCTTAACGCGTGGGATCTATAATGAAGACTACTGCAGGAGCATCAACCCCAACTTCCGGTTGGTAAGCTAAAGCTGCGACCCGGCATGCTGAGTCGCAGCATCAGTTCTTCCTGGTGGATGAGCGGAACTCGAGATATCCGTATTAGGCATATTGGATCATGGTGATTTTTTTTTTATAGTAAGATTAAAATAGTGGATCATTTTGTCGCAATATAATCCTTATGAATTCTACCAGACTTCCTTAAGATGATGGGGAGACATAATGCCCCAACAACTATTTCTCATGAATCATTTCGTGTTTGTAGAACCAAACAGAAGATACCCTAAGACAGGAACTAGTCGCTTTGCAAGAAGACAAATATAACTATGAAACGACTGCAAAGGTGAGTGAAGTGGATTTTTTTGCTTTTAATATTTAAAAAGAAACGCATAAAAAAACCAGCCACTAATATTTATATGAATCAACGGCAATGCCTGACAATCGTATTGGTATAAATCAAGCTTGTAAATGATATGCTGATTTCTCATTAATGTCTCTGTAAGGAGCTTATCTATTTTGCATATAAACTACTTTCTGTAGAACACTCCACCGTCTCTTATCTCCAGTAACAACGTTAGTTCTAGCCGATTATAATGGAAGAGGTGATTTAAATTTGATAAATTAAAAAAATTTGAATTCCCCCAGCCGGAAAATGAAGTTGAGAATAATGTGATGGATGCTGTTTATGTTACTATTAAATGATGTAGAGAATACAAAATTGTCCTGAGTGAATCTGGAAATGCCACGTGTTAATTTGCTATTAGCATGTTCATTGTGTCAATTACTCTGCTTGAACAGGAGTCGTTACGGAAGGTGCTACAAGAAAAGTTAGATGCTGTTCGGAAATTAGCAGAGCTAGAGGTGAGTTTGTTTGTTTGTCGTTGTTTTACGTCCTAGCAACATCTAAGGTCATATCAGGACGGACTAGAAGTGAGTAGACATCTCAACTGAAATTGACATGAATCCCGTTGATTCCGGGGATCAGCATTTGTGTTTCCTGGCTCTAATTAAAGTTGTATAATCTGTTGCTTTCATGTTGTTTTCATATTATTTTCTAGTTGACAATTGTAACTTACTATATCTTAGAATCAGACGCGGTGGCCTAATCAGTAGATCGCAGGCTTCCCGGCTGGAAGGTTGGGAGTTCGAATCCCCGTCGAGTCAAACCAATGACTTACAAAATTGATACTTGTCGCTATCTAGCTTGGCACTTGGCATTACTAGGATAGGGCAAGGACTGGTTAGTTCAGTGTTGGGATAATGTGACAGTAGGAAATCGGGTTAGGGGCCAGTGGTCTGGACTCCCAGTGGGGCAGCACTGTAAAGTCACCATGAGTGTGTACTGTCACAAGTCGGTGCCCGTCCTGATATGATGTTGCCAGGACGTAAAACCCCAACAAATAAACTACTTTAGATACCGTGTCCTTTATTGTAATTGACTAACTTTGGAAATGCAAGCATGCAAAATAATTAGTATGTGTGCAGCAATTGAAGCCAAGTGCAATTTCCTTGCTATGTTACACATTGCCGTTAACCGTTAAATATCGAAGCCAGCGATGTTTAACAATCTTAAGTGGCAAAATCTGATGGAAATGTTCAGTGAGTAACCTAGTATATACGTTAGCCATTATTGGGATATGATAAGGATCAGTGGAATGAGGAGGACCAGTTGTTGGCGATTGAAGTTTCACACTCGCTGTGAATATGGCCCTTATTGCTCAACATGGTGTAAGATCACCATCAGTCATAAAGTAATTAAAGTTGCATAGTCCGATGAAATATAATTTTGTCAAAATTAAAACTACTTACATTTGATCCTATATATCCAACTTAGATACTGCTGTATTAGCTAATGATTTGGGACAGAGTATACAGAATAACCAGTGAGTTTATAACTTCACCCCTTTGAACACTCAGTTTGAAACAGCCATTATGCGGGAAGGCCATTAACCAATTAGGCCAATCTCGTGACCCCATTACCCCCCCCCAACCAAGTAGGCCTGCTGTGCAGGGTCATAGAGGGGAAGGGGAAATGAGATGGATGTTGCCCCCCTCCATGTTGGATATTCAATGCTGTTTGGTCAATTCTATAAATATAATTATTCAATTTGGGTAATTTAAATTGTGAAATTTATATATATATGAGACTGTCTCAAAAGGTGCTAAGCAATATGGGACAAAACTTTGTCCATTGTAATGATCAACATACTATCTGCTTATGCATTTGCTCAGGATAAACTGATTTGTTTTTTACATGGTGTTTCATAATTCCAATAGAATACATATTGATTTGAAGCAAATGTCCTTGTGTTTTCAATGTAACCGTTTCTGTGCTGTTTTGTGTCAGTCAATCGTTACAATGGACACAAAAAAAAGGGTGATCACCTTTTGAGACAGGCGCATATATATATATTAGTATTGGCTCATCAATATATATATATGTTCAGATTTGATGTAAGAAATAAGGGAAATAAAATTAAACCACGTGCAACTTTTGTCTTTTTAGTTATGAAGTGTTGTTGGACAAAAAAAAAAACATTTTACAGTCAGCCATTTGTAACATGCCATATGGGACATGGTTGGATCCTTACTAACATCTTGTATTGCATTGATATATCAAACAAAACAGTTCCCAAATCAGAAGGAAGTATTTCCTAACATGTATGCATGTTTAAATTCTTTTTGATGTCTTCAGAATAACATTACAAATTTCCATCACAGATGTAACCAGTGGTGTCTGGATGCCACACAAATATTGTAACCTAATTATCCAGTGAATAAAGCATGGCTGTGAATTACTTTTTTTAAATCAATATAAGCATTACATATTTCTGTATATTATGAAATTATTTAATTCTGCTTAGATATTTATTAAGCACACTGTGTATTTCTAAACAGAAATACCTACCTACAGCCCTGTCAGGTTCCAGGATTAGTAGGTCATCTCACATCACGTGGTCACCGCGAGATGACCATCTAGGTCATAGCAACAGGACTTTTGGCAAGCTTGTCGAAATTATTTTTGGTTCTTTCAGCTCAAATTACTTCAAAACTAATCATCTTTAATCAAAATCACTCTGGACTAATGATTAGTAGCTCGTAATGATCAATTTGATATATTTATCTAAAAAATAAGACAAATATTCATATGCCATCGGACCATGCAACTTTAACGAATATAACAAAACAAATGGAAATTTGATATCATTTGGGTTCTATCACTTTTCTTCCCAACATGCAGGGATGAGAATTTCACGCCGATCGGCAGTTTCCCAACTTTTTGGGATTCATTTTGACACTTGTTGATATGAGAATTTCTCGCGATCGGCTATTTCCCAATTTTTGGGGGTTGATTCTGTCACTTGTCGTTATGCGAATTTCCAACCGACCAGTCGTTTCCCGTATTTTGAGCAATGACCCGTCTTTTTAGATCTGACCTGTTCTTACCCCTGCGACATAGAACCGTGGCTAACTAAGGCTTTGTTAGTTAGTAATAGATAAGGTTTAAAAAAAGAAGCACTACGTCAGTTTATTTCGGTTGGTTAACAATCCAGGAATGAAAGATCTCCACGATTAACGTTAAACAAAATACCTAGGAATCTGGGTGTATATGACAACAATTGGGTTTGACTCCTGTTCTTATGTGACCTTAGATGTTGGTAGAACAGAAAACCCAAGCAATTAAGAGTTAGATATGGGTGATAATATAGGCACAACAAGGATAGTTGAAACTTGACTTCCGGCATTTTCCCATGATTCCCTGACAGTGCTAATCCAATGGGGGGGGGGGGGGAATCCGCATTTTCGTGGAAATTTGCAGTGGTGTAATAATCTCGGCTTGATTTCTGTGATTTTTGCCGTCGATGTAATAATCTCGATTTGATTTCCGGATTTTTGCTGGAGACCACCTTCATCCCTGGCAGTCGAATGTGTGGCATGTTGGATAATTGATCTCTGATTGCGGCTTGACCTTTCAGCGCTCACTGAGTAACACAGAGGACGAGTGCTGCCACCTGAAGGACATGTGTGAGGCGTCGCAGAAAGAGCTACAGGAGCTCGCTGAGAAGCACCAGGAGCAACTCGCCGAGATGCAGACGCTGCAGGAGAAACTGCAGGTCAGTCCGCAGTGTTTGTACAGAGTCGGATTTTTTTACTTTCATTGGATATTCACGTATTTGTCAGATACAGTAAGATTTTAGATAATTTTGCATTATTTTTGGACGAATCCGTCGGATTTTGCTTACATTTCTTGTTCAAAACTAAACTTGAATGTCATAAATTGTTTGGAATGCTAATGAAATAAGTTACTCTATTCAGAATATATATTGTTAATTAGCTGACGGCTTTGGTTTATTTTCCATATTTTAAGTACTAGAGGGTAAAAAAGATTATGGTTGCACAAAAGTAGGATTTTTATTTCTGCCTCGGTACAAGCACTGAGTGTCATCGGTGGAGTGCAGGCTTCACATGTGGTAAGTCGGGAGTTGGAATCGTAGCCAATGATTTATCAAATTGATACTTGTCGCTACCTAGCCTGGCGCTCGGTATCTGGATAATGTGACTAAGTGGGATATCAGGTCATTGTGCCAGCGGCTTGATCTCCCAGTGAGGCAGCAATTTGACTGAGTGGGATATTTGGTCATGGTGCCAGTGACCTGATCTCACAGTGGGGCAACATTATAAAGTTGCCATGAGTATGCACTGTCACAAGTCAATACCTCTCTTGATATGACCATAGATGTTACTAGGATGTAAGACACAAACAAACCGCCCTGCAGGTCACCAGGGGTCGCGCAGTGATGGGCGGTTAGAAGTAACAGCACTATGTTTTACTTACCGTCTTTGTAATTTGTTTTAACTTTTTTTTTTTAATTGTTTTTATGTATGTGATGGCCAAGTAGTTAAGGTAGGGTAGACACCCGCTTCCTGTGATAAAAGTGCTGGGATCAATCCCCGACCGAATCAAACCAACGACTTCCAAAATTGATGTAATATAAGCTCCGGCTCATTTACACGAGATGTCCTCCACTCACTCACTCACTCACCCACAACTACTCTCCTGTCGTTCATAGAGAAGCTCAGGAGTCCAAATGCTTATGACCTAGATCAAATGCCTCGTAGAGAGAGGTATGCATGGGTCGGTTCCTTGAATCTAGGTTTTTCAATGGGTACAACCCCCCCCCGGCCCCCACCCCACCCTCACCCACTCGCCAAGGAACAGTAATCCAGGAGAGGGAGTCGGCGTCATCTGGGTTATTTTCCATTCCAACCAATGGTCCACAACTGGTTCATCAAAGGCTGTGATATGTGCTGTCCTGTCTGTGGGAAAGTGCATATAAAAGACCCCTTGCTGCTTATCGGAAAGAGTGACCTATGTGGCGGCAGCAGGTTTCCTCCAAAGAAATATGTCAGATTGACATCCAATATCCGAAGATAAAAATCAATGTGCTCTAGAGACGTTAAATAAAACAAGCTTTCCTTTTCTCTGCATCATCAGTCCTTCAACAGGTTCTTTCCAAGAAATGGATCACTGACACACTTCCGAGTGAAGTACTAACAAAAGCCTGCCCCTTCAGCCTAACAGATATACCGACAATAAGGATGCAGTATGGGATGGAGTCTTTAAAATCATAGATGAGAATCATCCAGATTTATCCGGAATCTAGGGATTCTTTTATCTGCCCGATTTTCCCCCGGATATGGTCAAAATTTGCGATCATTCCGGCTTCTGTCACTTTAGAAATCCTAAAAATTCGTAAAATATTTTCCTGATTTTTTTTTGTCTGGCCATTCTCATCTATGACTAATATGTTTGAAACCCACATTACAATATAAGAGAGGTCATCACATTTGAATGCGACTTCAGCCTTTAGAAATATTTGGATTCACTTTTCATACTCTGCTATAATTTGTATCCCTACATTTGACAGGAAGCGGAAAAGCACCACGCAAATGAACTAGAAGCCGTGGAAAAGGTGAAGGCCGAATTGCAAGAGAAAATGGATGAAATGCTAAAACAGGAAGACCTACTCACAGCAAAGGTACCTGCCATTTTTAATTGCTACAAAGACCAGACGGGATGGCTGAATGTACGTCCGTCTCCTGTTTTGGGAGATCGGTTGATCCAAACCCATTGGAACGCGGGTTCGAACCCTGGTTGAGTCAAACCAATGGCTTAAAAAGTGATTATTGTCGCTTCCTAGCCAGGCACTCAAATTAATAGGATAGGGCAAGGACTGGTTGGCTCAGTGTCAGGATAATGTGCCGAAGTGGGATATCAGGTCATGGTGCTGGCAGCCTGGCCTCCCAGTGGGGCAGCACTATAAAGTCGCCATGTGTGCGCACTGTCACAAGTTGGTACCCTTCCTGATATGACCTTAGATGTCGCTAGGATGTAAAACAACAAACAAACAATTGCTACAAATAAATTTCGGGAACTACTGCATGAGATAGTTGTTATGTGTATCAGAGAAAGGGACTGCGATTTGTTCGTGTTTCTAAGTACCCGTATTTGTTGAATTATCAAACTGCCGTTCTCAATCTAATTTAGTTATCGTGAACTGACGGAAATGTGCAAAGAAATAGTATGTACAATTTAGTTTTTTGGAATAAAGATTCATCTAAAATGTACAGCTATTGTTAATAATAGCACATTTGTAAACTTGGAGTCTAATCCATATGCACAATACTCAGCCACCCCCCCCCTTCTTTCATTTCATAGTAATTCTTGCATATGCACAAATATATTAGAAAATGTTAAGCTTAGATTGTCGACATCGGGGAAGAGAGGTCAAATCCATAATATTAAAACATTTGTAGAGAATATTGTTTGACCTCTTTTGCCCTTCTGTGGCGACAGGTGGCAGCAGGCTAGTCAATGACAATACCTGGGTGGACGCCGCCGCCCCCTCCCCCTTTGTGACTGGCTAGTGGCCACCCCCCATCGTGAGAGGTTAACTGCGACCTGGCTGGTCAGGGGGGGCGATGACTTGGTACTGTGACACCACAGAGAATGGAGATTCTGAAAATAAATGGTGACGCATGTATTTCTTTTCCCTGTTTTCTCTCCACATTGTGTCCAAGACATGTCTGGAGGAACAGGCTGTACACTATGGCACAGCCTATCACAATAGTATATTGTTTAGGGAAAGATATCGATAAAAAAAGAACTTGGCTAGAATAAGAGAACTATATGGGACCTGGAAAGTCGTGAAAAGTCTTGGAACTTCTTCAATTACCCCATTTAAAGGACTCGAAAAGCTAGGGTTTTAACCTATTTTGGGGGTAATTAGTCTTGAAAGCTTTGAATTCCATTGAACTGTCCGAACTGATCTAAATGAGTCCAAAATCGCCTTTCGCCATTGTTTTTTCCCCAATGAAATCTAAATGAAAATAGTTTTGAATTCCTATCAAAAACAGCTGTGAAAAGTCTTGAATTCCATATCTTCACATGTGTATTTCATCATGACTGATCAGTGTATAACTCGTTTTAATATACTCTACTTGTCCCCAGGTGGAGGCTTTGCAAGCGGACAATGACTTCACCAAGGAGCAGCTAACAAATATGAAAGGTGCGTGCAGTTACAGTACTAGTACTTATAAACACTGACTTGGAGTGTGTGATCAACAACTGATAGCAAAAGGGACGACAAAAAGGGTCATGCTGTTATTACTAGTTCCCACGTATTATTTATTTACATGTTAGTTATTTATTCCCTTGGATTATTTAAATCTCCGATCAGATGATTTTACCATGTACTCCTTACATGAGTATTCTTGTAGCTTGACAAAATATTTACATGAATATTCTTTGTAGCTTAAAATATTTTGTAGATTACATTTGCACCCATTCGTTATTTGACACGCTATTGTGAAATACCAAGTGCATGTCAAATTGTTAAAGTTGCAAAATTCGGTGGTACAGTCCTTGCCCCATTTAAAAAATATATATATTTTAAGTTGATCGTTACAAGCTTCTTCTTTTACTTTTATTTGAAGTAAGTTTCATTCTAAAGGGTTAAACCTCAACCTCCTTGGACTATTTGAAGTGAAGACATGCAAAATTAATTTTGGTTTGCACACCGAAATGTTGGACATGGCTTTGTTAACCAATTTTTAAAGCCACAGCAGCATAGCATAGGAACGCCAAACTGCAATAACTGCTTAATTAACCAAATTGGATGTGTAGAATTAAATCTAGGTAAGTGTTATTCTTCCACTGGTTATGCAGCTCTAGTCGATATCTAAAAAGAGTTTATGAGAGAAGTTACTAGCCAGTCGTTAGATCTACCTGTCTTTTACTTGTGAAGTGTTTATTAATAAATGTATCCTCACTGTTGACATTCTAGCACGGATGGAAGCCATCAAAGAAAAAAATGGGGACATGGACATTCCAGAAGTGGAATCACAAGGTAAGCACTCTTACGGAATGTCCCATTTCTTGCTAAGTTTATGTTGTATGCTTCTTATGATAAGTTAATATCTTTCATTATTTTGAAATTATCTATAAAAATTTAGTCCTTTTTTCCCCTGACTGATAATTAACCCATTGCCTCCTGGAACAGACTCCAGGCAAAGTTGAGTTGAGTTTCAATTAACCACAAATCTGTAGTTACATAACTATCTCTATAGCCTTCCCAAAGGGGTGATCTATCCGAGCAAGCAATGTTACATCCAAGTAAAGTTTGTAGTTACCCTTTAGTGCTAGGATATGACTGCAGGCATAACAGTGATATTGTTTTAACCAAAATAAAGGGGCCGGGGGAAGAAGACGAAAAAAGGGATGATTTCCTATTCGATGTCGGGTGTAGATTAACCATACCTGTATCAAATATGTAGCATGCCAAATTTTACTATTCCGTTTATGCTGTAGTAACCCAAACAAGAAAAAGTTTGGCATGTGTGATAATACAGTCACAATAAGGACAGTAGAACCCTGACATCCGGCATTTTCCACACGATTCCCTGACAGTGGTAATCTTATTGGGGAATATCTGCGTTTTCACTGAAATTCGTCGTTGGTGTAATAACCACAGCTTTGTTCTGCCAGAACCCACTAGGTGGCGCCAAGTTCTCCGCCCGATTTCTGCGTTTTTTGCGGGACACCACTTTCATCCTTGCTTCGCCATCTCTGGTCTGCGGTTGAATAAGGTATTGTATTCATCTTGACGCTTGCAGGTGTTCAGGTGGACCTTGTGAATCTGCTCGACCTACAGATGCTGCAGAACAACAGCGACGAGGACGAGCAAGGGGACAGCCATAACGGCCTTGACCTTGACGAGACACAGCTTAAAGGTGAGCGCCCCACCTTTTGACATCCTCCTACCTCCCTGAAACACTCCGCCAAGCCCGAGTAGAAACCCAGCTCCCGGGAACCTTGCCATGGTTTTATGTCACAGTTTCTCGATGAAGTTCTCTTTAACTATCAGGGATGAAAGATCTCCGCGATTTCGCGGATTTCCAGGATTTTTCAATCCCGCAGCACCATCAGCGTATACTAATGTGTGGTGCAGATGCCGCAGCACCATCAGCGTATACTAACGTGTGGTGCAGATGCCGTAGCACAATCAGCGTATACTACTAATACATGCATCAAATGGGGCAGCACTTTCAGCATATATCAATATATATGAAACCCGACTTCCGAAAATTTTCCGCAATTCCTTTACAATGGTAAACCTATGGGAGAATATCCGCATTTCCGATTTTTTCCCCGGAGACCACTTTCATCCCTGAACTATATATATATATAGTTCAGGGATGAAGTGGTCTCCGGGGAAAAACGGAAATGCGGATATTCTCCCATAGGTTTACCATTGTAAGGAATTGCGGAATTTTCGGAAGTCGGGTTTCATATATATTGATAATGCTGAAAGTGCTGCCCATTTGTGCATGTATTAGTAGTATACGCTGATTGTGCTCGGCATCTGCACCACACGTTAGTATACGCTGATGGTGCTGCGGCATCTGCACCACAATTAGTATACGCTATATATATATATATATATATAACAGATTTTTAGCATAAATAACTATTATATATGAATATATATATATATATATATGTATGTATGTATATATATATATAGTTTATTTATGCTAAAAATCTGTTAGCAATCGAACCATATATGGGTTATTCTCTGATACTGGGCACTAAAGAATGACATGGAAACCGAAAGTGGAAACCTTCCAATTAATAGAAAACATTCAAAGTAATAGTAGAATACATGGTCATATGAAGGGTTACATGTTGTGCATATTTCAGAGTTGAAAAAAAGCTATTTAAACCTTTTGAAGTTGATCTTATACAAATTAAGCAATTCGTTAATTTCACTCATATAACATGAAGATCAAAGACAAATCCAGAACATCATTTTAGCATACAAAACAAAGTCAAGTAAGACTTTATTGATTACAGTTAAGCAAACAAGATTATGTCTTATAAGAAAAAGGTTGAAACAGTTTTTTAAAGTTTGGATAAATACATGGTGTCGATGTGTAAATTTTTACATTTTCACTTTAGCACCAAATCATACGAGCACACTTTTAATACATGTTGTGGGGTAGATTAAATACATGTAGTATTACTAACATACTTAAAACACAGAGGCAACAATTATTATTTGACTTGCTATCCAGGAAAGAAAGAATTAATTATCACCCTTGTAGCGTGGAAACCAAATATGTGGTGCCCAGTTTCAGAGAATGACCCATATGTGTATATGTATTTGTTTATGGAGACGCTTGAGAAACTGTTGTCTAAGTTGGCAGGGCCCCCAACACTGTGTGTGTCTTGTACGTTATGAGTTATGTGATTCACAAGGACATGTCACTTTTAGAATAGCTTCCTTTTAATAGGCTCTGTCTATTCTATTCCCATTCTATCAATGAAGCGTTGTAATTTGGAATAGAGAACGGTGCATGTCCACGTTTACACATTTCTTGGTTAATGAAAGCAAAACGGACGAAGCAATTTCATTATGGCGTTGTTTATCAAGACAAGATTGCTTTAGATTCCTCTAACGCATATCCCATCCATCACAGACCTCAAACTAATGCATTTAATAGTCCTTTGTGCATATATTTTGTGAACTTCCACACTGATTCAATGGCATCATTAGCATGTCCTGCTTCTTTTTTTCTTCAACAACAATCTGATCTAACTAGCTCTTTTAAGAGTTCTTTTAAGACAGAAATAAATTTTGAACAATGAAGTGAAGGGAGTTAAGCGGTAGGAATTTGTCGTTGATTGTTTAGATGTGAATGTTCCACGTGTTTGTGATTAGAAGGCACCGTATTATGATTGCGGGGTCCAACTTGTAATGCAGTTTCAGCCTTGTCAGTTTACACAGTTTCTATTCTACACGTCCAAAGCCTGCAAGACATGAATACATCAGCTCAGATGCCTGGAACAAAAAGCATGGCGACAGGCAAAATATCACCCTAGAGGGATCACGTCAAGCTGTGCATTTTGCGCATATGAAATCAGCATGGTGCACTTAATTTATGAATAAGGCCATGCAGGGCACACATAGATATGGTGTCACGCCATTTCACCTCCATCCATTTTGCCTCCAGAAAATCTGCTTGCAGGCAATTCGCCTACAGCCAATTCATGTGGCCATGTTGCAGTCTGGTGAAGAATGTTGACGCTGTGGCTGTAGGCAAAATGGCGAGTAGGTGAAATGCTTGTAAGTGAAATCGTGATAAACCATATCTACTGATTTGCCCATATATGAGCATTGCTAGGCCCACCTTGAAAGTCAACCAAACGGGCCAATGGGCCCACCCTTTCGCTTTACACTGTTGATCCCTGTCATGTTTCCGCACAGCTGCGGTGAGGGATCACTCCTTTCGCCTGGACGGCCCTGTGTATGAGTTGGACCGCCGGAGCATGGTGGTGTGCCAGTGTTGTGTGTGAGTGTTTGATGTTGTACGTATTCTCTCTCTTGCAGCGTCTTCGACTCTTTCCGAGTCGACGTGGACTCTGTGTGAGCAGACACAGGGTCTCCTGTGTGAGAGCAGCTCAGAAAGTCCTGAGCCGCTCGAGCAGCTCCCAGAGCGGCTCGCCTCCCCCACTACCTCCTGTCCACTACCTTCCTCACCTAGTCACCTTGAGGCAGCCGAAGGTACTACTGACATCCTCAACCCGGCATGGTTAGAGGCCACTGTCTCACTGACCACTCCGCCAAGCCCTTTAGCTTATCTCTCTGTATGTATATACACATATATAATATATATTATGTATGTGTGTGTGGGTTGCACCTCTGCTGAGCAGAATTATCTCAGCGTGTGCAGTAACCAACCTACCGTCATCCCTTAGCCTGGCATTACATTGCCTGCTCCGGTCAGCGCAGTTGAAGGAAGGCAGAAGGGTGTCTCTTTATGGGTGATTTCATAGCTCCTAAAGACCTTGCAGTTTTAGTGTCCCCTTTTATGTTCATCAGCTAAAATACCCCTATGATTATAACTTACGATGACAAGTAATGTCGAAGCTTGAATACCCAGCAAACATGCTGATTCCATCCCACACCGATAATTGCGAAGACCCCCGGTTGGTGAGAGGTGCGCTCAGGCTATGCTTCTCATTATGCTATCCATATGTTGTATCCGGTGGCTGCTGCTGGCAAACTCCAGTCGTGTTTCCCTCAGCGGCAGCGGCGGATGTGCCAACATCCAATGATATGCCTAGACAGGGTCTGCTTCCGACGTCCAGTGGTCTCGAAGCGGGCCCTGCAGTATATAAATAGCTACACAGTGTGGTATATCGCGCTTGTACTAATCCAACCAAGAACCACCCAATAATAACCTGTATTGTAAGGAACTGAGATGGTCCAGATTAACATTGATGTAAAGCCTACATGCTTGTTTAGTGCACATCATGCATTGTGCGTATAACAGTGCTGCAATAATCTAGGGGGCACTGCGATGAGACTCTTCAATGGACAATTCTGCATATGTCCTATCATATATATATAGCAGGTGTCCCATCATCAAAGGGATATTGAAATGAAGTATAGTTTGTACCGTTGTACCTGTCTCCGGCGACCCATGTGATCTCAGAAACCCTGCCATGTGTGAACATTTGTTCTAATGTACAAATGTTTGTTTCCTTTTACTGTCCCTCTAATAACATGTATAGGAGGACAACATTGCTCTTGGTACTGAGTCGTCACTTTGAAAACAAATACTACTGTCCATTGAAAAACTGTCCGCACATGGTAGAGGTTCACTGATCACAGGGGTCGCTGAGAGACAGGTACTACTGTAATTAAGCTACCACTACATTTGATCACAGCGCCATTTTGAACTGTGGTGGTAGTATGCGCAGCACATGGTGCGCAGTAGACTCTATGCTTCACCATAACTGGTCCATCAGAGAATTGTTTCTAAAGGAGTTGGAGAGTGCTCTGACGCAGACAGACTGGCCAATGCGCTGCTTTGTGATTTCATTGCATTTTCTGAAGTGGTCACTGTACAGTTGTTCCCGAGTATTTTTAGTTTTTGGCTGGAAAGCTTTTGACTTGCAGCTGTTCAGTTCATTACCACCCTCCCAGTTTGATAAGCACAGTGCAATGTATGCCTCATATCTGGTACCAACAAAGACCCGGCACAAAGACTGCAGTATCAAAATGAACCACTAAAGCACAACTAAGACAATTGTTGGTATTAAGTCCGTTCTATATGTGCGTAGTGTGGATAAAGTAAACATTGCCCAGATGTTAAAATATGCTTTTAAGATGTCAACAAATGATATGTATCGGGAACTATGCTGACTAATGTTAAATATTAACAATTATAATGATTGTATTTATTCATAGAAGCGTAAAATTGCAGAGGCACTAAATGAGCTTGTATTGATCCGTCACTTGATTATTAATGTCCTATCTACTTTTATTATTTATTATTTATCATTCAGTGAGTTTCTTTATTTTTTATGCTATTTTATTTTCGGTCTCAGCATCGCTTTAGACCCTGTTTGTGTTGTATGATGCATAAATTTGAATATGAAGGACAACCACTCCGGAGAAATCATAAGGACTGAGCTTTGATTCTAAAACTACCTCACCAATTATATACCAGCCTTTATATTCATATTTATATATACATGTATACATACCTGTCCGCTTTGTGTTTCTACTTTGTAGCATCGTGTTTTCATGGAGTTCTGTCTTGTGTTGTTGGGTCAAGTGTTTGTCTGCTTCACAACCTACATTATCTGTCTTCCAGAAAAATTACAAGAAACACAAGAGCAAATAAAGAATTACAAAGGTGAGAGCAGTTGGTGCATAAGACAAGTTCTAAGACATTAGACGCTTCTCACATTTGTGCAAAGCGCACTCCCCTCTTATATTATCGAAATTTGTGGATTTATGTGAAAGAATGACAAAGGTGGGAGCAGTTGGTACATAAGACAAGTTCTAAGACATTAGATGCGTCTCACATTTGTGCAAAGCACACTCCCCTCCCTGTCTTTTACTATCAGAGTTTGTGAATTTATTTTAAAGAATTACAAAGGTGAGAGCAGTTGGTGCATAAGACAAGTTCTAAGACATTAGACGCTTCTTACATTCGTGCAAAGTGCACTCCCCTCTTATATTATCGAAGTTTGTGGATTTATTTGAAAGAATTACAAAGGTGGGAGCAGTTGGTACATAAGACAAGTTCTAAGACATTAGATGCTTCTCACATTTGTGCAAAGCACACTCCCCTCCCCGTCTTATACTATCGGAGTTTGTGAATTTATTTGAAAGAATTACAAAGGTGAGGAGAGCAGTTGGTGCATAAGACAAGTTCTAAGACATTAGACGCTTCTTACATTCGTGCAAAGTGCACTCCCCTCTTATATTATCGAAGTTTGTGGATTTATTTGAAAGAATTACAAAGGTGGGAGCAGTTGGTACATAAGACAAGTTCTAAGACATTAGATGCTTCTCACATTTGTGCAAAGCACACTCCCCGCCCCGTCTTATACTATCGGAGTTTGTGAATTTATTTTAAAGAATTACAAAGGTGAGGAGAGCAGTTGGTGCATAAGACAAGTTCTAAGACATTAGATACTTCTCACATTCCTGCAAAGCACACTCCCCTCTTATTCTATCGGAGTTTGAGATTTTCTCTTACTCTCGAAATTTGGCACCAAGCTATTGGTTCATGCTTGGTCAGCGACTGATCAGGTACATCTTTAAAACTGCAGTCAGGTGTTTTAATGCGTTCTGTTTCCTTTACTCTCAGCCCAATTAAAGGAGTCTGAAGCCAGGTTAAAAGAAAGCAAAGAAGCTGTGGAGAAGTTGCAACGTAAGTTTTCACCACATGTTTCATTCAGATAGCCACTGACACTAACAAAGTATGAGCGTGTAACTAAATTTTGCCACTTTATGCATCACAAACTTTGCACTGTTGAGAGATCCTTTTAACACCAAATATTGATTAAGCTTTTAACATTGATTGCTATGCACCTTGTTGGCTTGGGTTGGAAATTGTCCAGCAACTTTCTTCTGGTGCCGTCCTTCAAGAAAACTAGTGACTGGCTAACCTTGCTGTCCTTTAAGAAAATTTTGATGTGTAACCTTGCTGTCCTTTAAGAAAATTACGTAATGGCCAACTGTGTGGTCCTTTATGACAAAATTAGGTAATGGCTAACCATGCTGTCTCATAAGAAAACTACTAAGAAACTAGGTAATGACTCACAGTGCGGTCCTTTAAGAAACTAGGTAATGGCTAACAGGGTGGTCCTTTAAGAAACTAGGTAATGGCTAATAGTGTGGTTCTTTATAAAACCAGGTAATGGCTAACCTTGCTGTCCTTTATGAAACTAAGTAATGGCTAACAGTGCAGTCCTTTAAGAAACTAAGTAATGGCTAACAGTGCAGTCCTTTAAGAAACTAGATAATGGCTAAAAGTGCGAACCTTTATGAAACTAAGTAATGGCTAATAGTGCAGTCCTTTCAGAAACTAAGTAATGGCTAACAGTGCAGTCCTTTAAGAAACTAGATAATGGCTAAAAGTGCAGACCTTTATGAAACTAAGTAATGGCTAATAGTGCGGACCTTTATGAAACTAGGTAATGTCTAACAGTGCAGTCCTTTAAGAAACTAGGTAATGGCTGACAGTGCAGTCCTTTAAGAAACTATGTAATGGCTAACAGTGTGGTCCTTTATGAAACTAGGTAATGTCTAACAGTGCAGTCCTTTAAGAAACTATGTAATGGCTAACAGTGCAGTCCTTTATTAAACTAGGTAATGACTAACAGTGCGGTCCTTTATGGAACTAGGTAATGGCTAACAGTGCAGTTCTTTATGAAACTAGGTAATGACTAACAGTGCGGTCCTTTATGAAACTAGGTAATGGCTAACCCTATGGCAGTCTTGAATCCTTGACCAGTTTTCTCCAGGACCCATTACCCTTTTTATCCGAGATACAATTCTGACCATAGATCTTAATTGTGGGGGTACAACTAACAATAATATAGAACTATGTATGACCCAAATATTGTGTCACACCATTGACTTAATTCCTAAATAGAAATGCTCCACGGTAACCAGGCCATCTATATTTCAAATTAAATCAATATGATTGATTGAATTATTCCATATAAGCTATATTATTCTGAAGCGACTGTAGATGCCCTTCAGGAAGTGGCAGTGGCTTCAGGCTCATTAGGACTACATTTAATTAAGCCTGCTCATGAGTACAAAACAATAACAAATGTTTAGAAAAGTGTCCAGTTCTTGCTTCATCTTTGTGTGAGATCTCTCTGCCCTGTGGATGTCCACCCCATGTCTAGCTGTCCTGGTCTTTACTAGTGGTGGTGTCATCAGTTTTAGTCGGTACTTGTTCATTTTACACCGAACACACCTAGTCTATGACAGTTTCAGTTAACCCTTTCAGCGCTAAAGAGATTTCAATTGTTAAGTCCTGACTTAATTGTCAAAAAATGTGAATATGTGATGTTAGTGCAATTAAAGCCCGGTACACACCTCCCATATAAAACCTAAAACTGAGTTTTAAGTCGCAAATCAGAAGGCTCTGGTGTGAGAGGGGGTCACACACCTAAAGACTGAAACTGACTAAAACTCCAACTTTGTCGTGAAACGGGAGGTGTGTACCGGGTTTTATAAGATTAGAAAAATGAATCGAGCAGTTTTAGTCGGGAAACGGGACGGGTCGGGTTGTAACGGGTACCATCAGGCAGTCAGTTTTAGCGTGTGAATCATATACGGGAGGTGTGTACCAGGCTTAAGTTGATATATATATACATCTATAAATAAAAAAACTTTGAAAATCTAGTCGAAAATTACAACTTGATTTCATATGAAAGTAAATTGATTTTTCTTTCAAAAGATACCAACTTTAGCATCCTTGGTATAACTGGTTATAAGCAATGGCTTTGGAGTTCTACAAATTCTTTAATATTTTTGCGGGCACATTCAGGTGCTCCCGTACTGTAAGCACATGAAACTTGCGGACGCTTTCAGCCTTAAAGGGTTAACCAAGTGTACTAATTGTGTGCCATGAAGCCTTGGTTCAAATTAAAACCTCTCCAATGGCTAGAACTGTCCTTCCAAAGTGTCCTTCCGCTATATCTCTATCCCCATGTCTTATCTCTATCTCTCTATCTCTAGCTCAATGCTTGAATCTCAGCCTCAATTCGAGTATACTTGCTCAGTGTCGAGCTGGATAAAGAGATCCAAACACAAGGATATTTATTGCTGGTCTCTGGTTTAGTATGTTAACACAACCGTGCCCATGTCAATCTGTGTGCACTCAAGTGAATCGGGTCTCCCTTAGCGAGACATCCAATACTAAATGGCATGCGTCTTTTTTTTTTCTCTCGTTCAAGATGAGTTGGAGCATGCGCAGATAGAGGCTGTATCCCATCGGGCGAAGATCTCAACGTTAGAAGGTAGGTTTACCCGCCATTTGATTTTTGATTGACAGCCATCTTTTTAGAGAACCATCTTCGTATGCGAGCTTTGACATTGAGTTAAAAGAATGCAGCTCACCAATGGAGCATGTCCTGTAATGGAGTTTGTAATTAGTTGACGCCATGGTGTTTTATCATCTTGTTTTACATAGAGATTCGACTTTGTAGAAGTAGAAAAGAGCATGACCGATATCTGCCAGTAAATTGTAATATATAGATATTTGTGAAAGCTTGGTGTATGTTTCAGTGGTGTGATGTGAAGTTTTGTATCTGCATGAGCCAAGTATGACGTCATCACCGTTACTTTCTTTTATGTCATTGTGTATAGCTTTTGTCACATATCAGAACATGTACATTGCAAAAGGTCCCAGTATAGAAGTATGTTGCTTTTGAATGACGTCTTTAATAGTCTAAATTTGATAATTATAGAATAATTAGATATGCTTTTGATTCTATAGATAAGCTTGTCTTTTAGCCATGTATGATTTTCAAATAAAAAGGAGGCATGAATGTCATTTCTACTTTTCAACCAAGCAGCCTATTTAACTTAAAAATAATTAACATTAAAGCCGCATAGTCCGCTAGTGTTGAGTTTCTGCTTATTCTTTGCCTTAAAAAAAGAGGGGTAAATATATTAGGTGGGGCATTAAAATCTACCATACTTTAGTTTGAAGTAACTTATTTTACATGGCTAACGTTGGAGATATTTGAAGTGAAAAAATGCTAAATTTATTTTGGCATGCACATAAAAACTCTCTTAAGCAGTAAGATGTTCTATCCAATTGAATTGACTTAATATTCTCTTCTATACAGTGAGACATGCTTAATAAGTGCACCTGTATTTAAGTTGGATATGTAGAATCAAATCTAGATAGGTGTTCTGGTTTAGAAAATTTGATGCTTTCCTCGGACTATGCAGCTTTAATCTAACCTCAAAATAAGTAGTAATTATTCCGAAATTAGTCAATAGTGTCACAATAGTAAGTGTTTAAAAGGTACCACACCCAAATCGTATGGTGGGTAGATATTGTTTATAATCATTTAAAGAAAAATTGGAAGCTTACTAAATAATTATTTGAACAACTTTATTATTATATGAATAAAGCAAACAATGAATGGTTAAATCGTGTAATTAACATTTTTCTCTACGCTCAATTATGAAATAAGCAAAAGTTTTTTTTTAAACATACCAAAGTTATATAATACATTCCATTGTCATAATTGAATCATTTAATGGCTCCCTGTGAACCTTAGGTAAGATTTTAGAAACTAAAGAGTGAGCTTTTTAAAAAAAAACATGTTTTTGTATGTGACAAAGACCTTTGCTGTATTATCACACGATTGGTGTTGTGACCGCTCACTGACTGCAATAGCGTGCTGTCTTCCTGTTGTGCCCGTCTGTGGTTAGTGTGCTGGGGGGGGGGGGGGGCATGAATGAGAAATTTCCAATTTTGGCTAGATGTCCGAATTTTTTACTTAGTCATATGGATCATTTACCGGAAGTTAGATTTTCGGTTTTTGGTTGTTGCTGGAGTCAACACATATCCCTGGTCCGGGGCTGCCCGTCTATGGTTAGTGTGCGGGGGAGGGGGGGGGGGGGAGGGGAGGGGCAGTGATGAGAAATTTCCCATTTTGTCTAGATGTCAGAATTCTTTTTCTTGGTCATGTGGGTCATTTCCCCTCATGTACTTAACACTGACAAATTTACCAGAAGTCCAGTTTTCCGTTTTTTTTGTTGTTGCTGAAGTCAACACTCATCCTGGTCCTGGGCTTCGTTGATGGGTGACCGGTGAAGCAGTTCCCAAAAAGCCGCTACGGCTGACGGCTTGTACATGGAGGCTGAGAGGAACCATGTACTCCTTTTTTCTTGTTTCCCCCCGTTGATCACTGCGTGAAGGTTCCATATTGTGCCATTTTGGGACTTTGGCATGTTCATTCCAATACGGCTATTCCGAGTTCCGCTGGTCCCTCAATAAGGGCCAGTTACAATCCAGCACGCCTGGTACCAGCTTCAGCTTACAGGCAAGAGTGGGGTGGTCCCTTCCCGTTCCCCTTCCCGTTCCCCTTCCTAGCCCTATCCTTCACTTTTGAACTTCTACTTAAAGCTCAATTTGCATCTATAAGCACATACTTCCTGATAATTAAACTTTGGTAGGGTTTTTAGCCATATATTTGTTTAGATTTGACGTGACATTTTCCTAGCAAATATTTTAGATGAGATAAAATACCCACTTCCTGTATCATTGTGTATAGTTATGTATTAACCCCCCCTCCCCCAACATTCTGCTGTGTAAGGTGTAGCTGCGACCTGGCATGCTGGGTCGCAGCTTCAGTCCTTCATGACTGACCAGTGGAACTTGGAACACCTGTATTCCGATAGTGGGTTATTGTGTTAGTAGTTTTACCTTTTATTAGGTAAGTTTACGGCATATCAAAGTTAAGCCGAACACACAATCTGAGTGAGTGTTCATCTTAGCCTTGACAGAACTGTACACTTAATTTTCACAAGCGGATCAGGGATGAAAGATCTCAGCGATTTCACAAATTTCGTTTTTATTTTTGTATATTCACTGATTAACTTCACAAAATGCCAAATTATATGTGACAGTATTTAGTTCATTCGAATCCCATTCTTATGTCACCTTAGATTTTGCCTAAACATAAAACTCTAACATGAAAGAGTTTGGCATGGGCGATAATACAGTCACAATAAGGACACTGGAAACTTGACTTCCGGCATTTTCCCATGATTCCCTAGCAATGCTGGGCGGGGACGGGAGCGGGGGGGGGGGGGGGACATCCACGGTTTCGTGGAAATTTGGTGTCAGTGTAATAACCATGGTTTGATTCTGCCGGAACCCACTAGGTGGCACCAAGGTCTCGGTCCAATTTCTGCTTTTTCTTTTGTCTAGATACCACTTTCATCCCTGGCAGATAGGATGTGGTTATTTTATTTTTAAACACTAGCTAGCACACGCTGATAGGACGGCGCAGAGGGGGTGGGGGGGGGGGGACTACACATGTTATTGCCGTTTTTTGTTGTTGCTGGCTGAGCGACGGCAGAAAGTTATAACTCGTGTTTTTCGTTCTGCTGCCACCAGACACGCTAAAGCTGTCAGACATGCACATGAACCAAGTGGTGGAAAATGCTGTCGCCGATCTGAAAAGTAAGTCTCGTGTCCGCGCCACTGATTGGTGCACTGGTTTGCGAAATCTGATTGGTCGAAGTGAATGATGCTGCGAGTGATGTCACCATGCTTGTGGGGCGCTGTCCCAATGTTCCTGCCTTGTTGTGTCGCCAACCACTCACTGTACGAGGTCTTGTATCACTCCATGCTGTATATGTACTTGTATACTGTCTGGATTCATCTCTCACTCCATGCTGTATATGTACTTGTATGCTGTCTTGATTCATCTCTCACTCCATGCTGTATATGTACTTGTATACTGTCTTGGTTCATCTCTCACTCCATGCTGTATATGTACTTGTATACTGTCTTGATTCATCTCTCACTCCATGCTGTATATGTACTTGTATACTGTCTTGATTCATGAGATTTCCTTAGTCTGTTGGCTAATCGTCAGAAAACTCAAACACGTGAAAAGTGCAGGCACGCACCTATTACAATAAAACACCCCTAATTCACTCATTGCACTTTTCTAAGTTTTAAATCATACACGCACCTTAAACTTCACTAGCTGTATTCAGTTTTGGTTACGAATGATTTTCGTATTTTTTTATGTAAATAACATGGCAAACCTTTTACTAATGTAAAGCACAAACAAATTCTGGTTATAAGGAATGGCTTAAGAACAATTGGACTGTATTGCCTACGGTAATTTTCGACATGTTTTGTGAGTTAAGTTTTTCTGTCATTTGACACAAATCTGACCATTTCAGAATGTCATGTACATTTCAATGTAAACATATTTGTAATTGACAAAACTGACAGAATAAATACGACTAACTTGTCACCATGAATATTACCTTCGATGTTGCTAGGACGTAAAGCAACAAAAATAAACCTAATCAATCAATCATATTTTATGCAAAATGACATGCTATTTTCTCTCTTTTTTTTAAACCAACAAGCGAAACAATTTTACGCCGATTTTAAGATTATGACAAAATAGCTTTATAATTATGCTACCTAAGTGTTACTTCAATCACTTTTGGTAGTGGCTTTTAACAATTATATTAAATTTACTAAGGACAACTTTTATCTTTGGCTACATTAACTTTTAACTTAAAATTTTCCGCAAATTGAATTTTCAAAATCTCCAGACTATATATGCCGACATCTCAGTTCCAAGAAGAACTACAGAAATGAGAGAGGTATCAACATGGAACTTACTGCCCAAGGTTTATGAATGTGTGCATAACTCACTGATGGTGTGATGGGTCACATATTATTTGTCCTTCGTATCTAGCACATGTGGAGGTGGTCACCTCTTTGGACAGCTTGGACAGTGAGTGTGCCTAGGCATAACTCATTTATTTATTTATACTGAATAGCATCGTAGGTGGTGGCATTATTTCTGTGCGGCCAATAGTGAAAATCCTCCGGTGCGACTGACACTGGTCAACATCCGGTGGAGGCAAGGTGGGCCGAAGGTGGCGCTATCAGTACAGTCTTGGGTCTTATGGAGTATAAGAATATAGTAATATAATAATAATTCCCTTCCATGTCTTTATACTCGGATAATACGCTATGCATTACATATTGGATAAAATAGGCGATTCCCCCACCCACTCACTCCCACCTCCTACTATGACTCATTCAGTATTAGGTTATTAATAAATACATAGATATTTCTGTTATTAAATGTTTGTTCATTTACATATTCTGTTTCATTGTTGCTTCTTACGAAGAATTCAAAACAAAATGACACTTGGTGTCAACAAAATAATGATATAAACTTTGAAATGTGAAATTGAGCATTGAAAACAGTGTCATTAAATGTGTATGTGCCAACCTGTTTCTGTGTAAATCAACAAATTTTCCTTCTGTCTAGCGAATGTGCTTCGTGCTTGTTTTATTGAAGTTAAGCTAAAGTGTCACTCCTTTTCCGCACAAACATTTAGCGCTAATTTACGTTTAATTATACATCAATTAATTTTGGTGAAAATAATAATAAAGCTCAGTATTTTAAAATATAACGAGGCCCAATTCATTGTGGCTTGCCGACAAGTGGTATACCTTGGTGGTATCATAGGACATTCTGAATGGAATGGACCTGGTGTACAGCAGGGCAATTAACCTGATAAATCATCACGTCTTTTTAAATTTTATTCAGTTCAACTAAACGAATCGAGAAAACAAGCAGAGAACAGTACAGAATTAGCACGCCAATTAAAAGGTAAGTCATATTGCTGTCAACCTTAATGCTATGCTGCCCACAGCAATAACTACGCTGTTTGTTGAGGTTGTACGTCCTAGCAACATATAAAGTCATATCAGGATGGGTACCGACCAACCATGTGCACTCATGACTTTGTTAGTGCTGCCCCACTGGCAGCTGGCACCATGGCCTAACATTCCACTCAGGTACATTATACTGATACTGAGTAAGCCACTCCTTGTCCTATCCTATTAATGCACGGTGCTGGGCTAGGTAGTGAGAAGTATAAATTCAGGAAAGCATTGATTTGAATCTGAGTTACTCCACGACCTTCTACACGAGAAGGCAGTCTTATGAATTCGGCCACCATGTATAGTCGACTACACACTCTATAGATGGTCTAATAGAAAATATCTGACACGATTGTTAATGTCTGGGCATTGATGCAGAAACACACTTCCCCTCCCATTTTTGTAGTTTTAGTGGTGGATTTATGCAGAAACACTTCCCCTCCAATTTTTTAGTTTTAGTGGTGGATTTATTCACAAAATACATTTTCCATCTCATTTGTGTAGTTTTAGTGGTGGATTTATACTGAAAATGCACTTTCCATCCCATTTGTGTAGTTTTAGTGGTGGATTTATACTGAAAGTACACTTTAGATCCCATTTGTGTAGTTTTAGTGGTGGATTTATACAGAAAATACACTTTCCATCCCATTTGTGTAGTTTTAGTGGTGGATTTATACAGAAAGTACACTTTAGATCCCATTTGTGTAGTTTTAGTGGTGGATTTATACAGAAAATACACTCTCCATCCCATTTGTGTAGTCTTATTGGTAGATTTATTAGAAATATTTCACCTCCAATTTGTGTAGCTTAGTGGTGGATTTATGCAGAAAACACTTCCCCTCCCATTTGTGTAACTTATTAGTGGATTTATGTAGAAAACACTTCCCCTCCCATTTGTGTAGCTTATTAGTGGATTTATGCAGAAACCTTCTTCCCCTCCCATTTGTGTAGCTTATGAGTTGATTTATATAGAAACATACTTCCCCTCCCATTTGTGTACCTTATGAGTTGATTTATGCAGAAAACACTTCCCCTCCCATTTGTGTAACTTATGAGTTGATTTATGCAGAAACATACTTCCCCTCCCATTTGTGTAGCTTATTGGTGGATTTATGTAAAAACACACTTAGCTTCCCTCTGTTTTTGTAGCTTTAATGATGGATTTATCGTGAAATACTTACCCGCCCTTTGTTTCTATAGCTTTCATGATTGATTGATTGAGACACTTAACACTTCCTTGCCTGTGTACATTTCCTCTAGCTCTACTTGGTGCTTTGATTACAGATGAGATCAGTCGGTTAGAAACTGACATGAGTCAACTTCGCGAGGAAGCTGACCGACGTAACACAATACCTAATGACGCAACTGACGTCACAAACTCTAACGACATCCCTTGTAACCACAACGACGATGTATCACCCAACCATCTCCGAGAAGAGCTTGACAGACTCAGGGGTGAGTGTTGCTTCTCGGTTTCTCTCTTTCACCCCGAAGCAAAATCCCACAGATTTTGTTGTTGTAAATATATTTATTCTGCTGAATGAGTTCTTTTGTCAACGCCGAAACACAGGTGTTCCAGCCATTTTTCAATTGATTCTACAGCTTCAACTTAGATTTTGGTGTACTTATTAAAATGTTATTGCAGTATTTAAGTAATATCAAGTCCATTAAAAGGAATCTGCTGTTACTGCTGAATCCTATATCACCCAGCATTTCAGTATGCACACCAACATTATTTTGCATGTTTTTACTTCAAATAACTCCTAATTTAAAGAACATTATGTCGATCACCATAATATTGTAGTGGTCTGCACTGACCTCTCAGGCAAGTAACCACATAGACAGGTAGGCGTGGGGAGTGTATTGATATCAGGGAGCCTAGGTGGTGTAATGGTTAGCACACTGGCCCGGAATGCAAAGAGATGTGGGTTCAGTCCCCTCTAGGTGCAGTATTTCCCATTTTCATCACCCCCACGACCTGGTGCCGGATCGATCCTGTACAAGCTTGCGCTGTATGGTTGTTGAACTACCCTGTGTATGTATGTGTTAGTGCATTGCCTGTATTATGTAATTGTAAGCATTACAAGACTTACATTCCAGGGGGACGAGTGTAGTGGTCTGCACTGACCTCTCAGGCAAGTAACCACATAGACAGGGAGGCGTGGGGAGTGTATTGATATCAGGGAGCCTAGGTGGTGTAATGGTTAGCACACTGGCCCGGAATGCAAAGAGATGTGGGTTCGAGTCCCGCTCTAGGCACAATATTTCCCATTTTCATCACCCCCACGGCAATATGTTCATCAAAATAATATGGCAGAAACTTAAAAGCACCTGATTATGCAACTTTAATAATCCCCCATCCCGCCATTATCCTTCATTATAGAAGCTTTACTTTAAACTCCCTTTGCACCTAAAACCATATGCACCCTAATAAATAAACTCGGTATGATTATTGCCAGACATTTATTTCTAATGTAGATTGCAGTAAAATCGTCTTAGCAAATATTTTACATGAGATGAAATACCACTTCCTGTATTATGGTGTATGTTGTCACCTCCTCCACCTTCCACAGTCCTTCCTGAGACACCAGTGGAACTCGAGATGTCCGTGTTATATAAATCAAATTTCAATGCGCGAGTGGCCGTATTACGCGCCACTGGTAGGGTTGGGGGTGGTGGCACCGCCTGTCCCAACTTCTGAAAAGGGGTCACCCATAACGTAATACACAACATATGGGTGATGATATAGGGAACATTCTCTTCTGCGCCTTTATACTCGCATAATCCTTATACATCACATATGTTCTCTTCATCCATATCAGAACTGTTACAAGAGGCTAGGGATGCGCAACGGAAAAGTGAGGCTGAAGTCGAACGATGTAAACGTGAGTGTGAAAAGCAATCTTTACACAAATAACTATTAATACAAGTAGTATTACAAGCAACCATCTGGCAAGGGGTGAGGTATGTGGGGAGGCAATAGCAGCAGCTAGAGTGGGGTGGGGGGTGGCGCCCCCTGGTCTAGGCGGGATTCACGGAACTAATCAAGCAGCACAGCTCCATTAGTAATAATATTGACATTTTGAAATATATGTATATAACACTTTCCTACTGACCAAACGCGATGGCTGATTCCGTTAGAGCGCAGGCGTCCAGTGTCGGAAGTTCGAAAGTTCCAAAACCTAGCCGAGTTAAACGAATGACTTATGAAATTGATACTTGTTGTTATCTAGCTTGGCACTCGGCATTACTAGGATAGGTCAAGGACTTTACTTTTGTTTACATATATATATCATGGAAATGGTTGTTGATAAAGGTAATGGCGGTGATGTATTCATCTTTAATATCCATATGGATCTTTACTTGTCTGTGTGCAAGGGTTATCGTCAGAAATAACGAATTGAAGGTGTCCATTCACACTACCAATTAATTAATTAATTGTCTTTCTTTCATTCTTTCCTTCTGTCTTTCTTTTTTCCTGACTTTCTTTTTTCCCCTTTCTGTTAGATGAGCCACAGTGAGTGTTCAAAGCTTGATGAACAAATTTATATTTTTGATTTTGTACACTTTTCTTTTGTATGTGCAATTAAAATGCACATTTTGTATTTCTAGATAGAATATTAATAGGATGTGTATTACCTCCAGATGATGTGCAGTGTCAATTTATAGGACGATACACCAATTGGTTAAGCTACAATCAACATTTAAATATTTATCAAATTAATATATTTGGTTTTCTGACAATTTATCTTTATATGTTCAATCAGAATTCCATATTTTTGGATATAATATTGATATAAATAATATCTATTAGTCTCAGGAAATGGTTATTGTAATACTGTGCCAAATTTGAGGAAGATTCAAAAGGTTGTTTAGCTGCAATGAACTTTCAAAGATTGGAAAATTAAACAAATTTCACTTTCAGATGCTGTTTACATGCAAACAATTACACTTTTTCACATATTTGGATGCAAATATCCTTTGTTTCTCTGCAGATAGAGGTCTGAAAAATAAATAGGCTATTACACTGTTATGAATAGGTTAACTATTTAGCATTTATTCAGTCTTGTTGCATATCTTCAAGAAAATACCATGCTTTGAAAATGGCTATTGGCCAAATCAGATCCAATTTTTTGTTACGAATTGCACTTTTTGACATTCTCTTATTAAAAATCTGCTTGACTAACTGATTTAGCAATTGGCATTTTAAATTCCTTTATATATACGTACAATGGAAATTAGTTAGCAGAAAACCCCTCACATGGTTCCACCTTTTACTATGCTTGGTCAAAGTTCCACTTTTAATTCAGAATTAATACGTTTTTATATATTAATTCTTTAAAATTGATGATCTCAGAAACAATAATATATATAGCCTAACTGTTTTTGGCTTTGGGTTTGTAAATTCAACGTCTACAGGAAGGAATACAAATATTGTACCCTATGCACATTTTAAAATTTCGCTGCCGGTACTTACTAACAGGAGACTTTCTGATCGGAAGGTCGGGAGTTGGAATCCCAGCCAAGTCAAACCAATGACAACTTGATACTTGTCGCTCCCTAGCCTGGTGCTTGACATTATTAGGATAGGGAAAGGACTGGTTAACTCACTCTTAGGATGATCTGACTGCAGGGTATATACAGTCATGGTGCTCGCAGCCTGATATTCCAGTTAGGCAGCGCTATAAAGTCGCCATAAGTGTGCACTGTCACAATTCGGTATCCGTCCATAAATGTTGCTCAAATGTAAAACCCCGACAAACAACAACTCTTATTTATATTCTCTCCCCAAACGAGCTAAGTTTGGGACTGACTCGGGGTGTGGAGAGGGTGCAAGGTGTTCATGTATAAAGCGGCACAGTGCTCCGTGAGAGGACGGCGCTGGCTACAGCGAGATCGCATCACATTAAGGTATTCACGCTGCTGCCTTCCTACTCAAAACCAGACGGGATGGCCGAATGAGTTAGAGCGTCCGTCTCCTGTGCTGGTAGATCGTGGGGTCGTGGGTTCGAGTCCCGGTCGAGTCAAACAATGACTTTAAAATTGATACTTGTTGCTTCCTAGCCAGGCGCTCGGCATTATTAGGATAGGGCAAGGACTGGTGTGCTCAGTGTCAGGATAATGTGACTGAGTGGGATACCAGGTCATGGTGCCGGTGGCCTGGTTTCCCAGTGGGACAGCACTATAAAGTCGCCATGAGTGCGCACTGTCACAAGTCGGTACCCATCCTGATATGACCTTAGATGTTGCTAGGACGTAAAACAACAACAAACAAACCTACTCACAAAGAGCAGTCGAGGTCGCAGTCAGCCACAGAAACACAGTGTTTCCACATAAAAACACTCAAATAAATCACTTTAACAATCATCCATTAAATACACAACACACACACAAAACAAGCCCACCTGTGTTCACGGAAAATGTTAGATAAAACGACAATCGCGAATTACTTTCCATTAGGGTTTCGTAGCGAACCCGATAGGTTCACGGCGCTATTTTGGTGATTGTGGTTGGCGAACTGTTAGTCGAGTACGCCCCAGCAGATGCAGCCGCGCGCCGTGCCTGTGTAGGCTATTTGTGGTCTGCGCGGACTGTGGTGTTGATTGTGGTGCAGTCTGCGCAGCTGGCGTGGGCCCTCTCTGCGCATGCCCATCCCGTTATGGGCTCGTCATAGAGCCTTTGCACATCAATGCTAGGCTCGTCGTGGGCGGCTGCAAGCCCCGCCAGTGGGCTGACAGACCCTCCCTCCCATCCCCTTGTGGTGGCTCAGGTAGCCGTCGTCCTGGTGGGTCATGATCGCTCAAGAGCTGTGATGGGAGCAGTTAATGAGCAGTTTGAGCAGTTAATGAGTTGTTGTCGTGTGAGGATGTAATAAGCAGCTATCGTGTAAGCAGCTAATGAGCAGCTGCCATGTGAGCAGTTAATGAGCAGCTGTCACATGAGGTGTTCATGAATAGCTGTCATGTGCGCAGTTGATGAACAGCTGTCATGTGCGCAGTTGATGAACAGCTGTCATGTGCACAGTTAATGAACAGCTGTCATGTGAGCTGAGCACTTAATGAGCAGATGCTGTGTGAGCAGTTAATGAGCAGATATCTTGTGGACAGTTACTGAGCAGCTCTCATATGAGCAGTTAATGAGCAGCTGTCGTGTGAGCAGTTAATGAGCAGCTGTCATATGAGCAGTTAATGAGCAACTGTCATGTGAACAGGTAATGAGCGGCTGTAATGTGAGTTGTAATATATATATATATAGCAAACGCTACAGGGTTGAATTGTGCATATATTGAAATCACAACTTTAGTAGCTTTAGTTAATGTAGATTGTGGTTTCACTATTTAAAGTTGTCATCTCAGGGAGTGCGTGCGTGCAAACAGTCTAGGTAGATCTTTATTTGTGGGGGGGAACAACGATGTTACATGGATTTAGCCACCACCATCACCACCACCATCACTACCATCACTGCCACCACCACAACCACCACCACCTCGCCATGTCAACATCAGCGCCATCTAGAGAGGGGTTCGGGAATCAATGACGCCCCGGGAGTGAAAGGGTTGAGCGTGCGTCGTTATGCTGGAGAGTGGCTGACAGACAGGAGGGAGGCTGTTCAGACGGCGGTCACTGATGCCCAGACTAGGTTATTGGAGAGACAAGTACTGGCGGTGTTCTCTTGGTGTTGTGTGCTCCCATACACACACACACACACACACTTCCCCATCCTTCCACCCTCCCCCGACCCCCACCTACTACGTCGTCAGACTGAGAACGCTACCATAGACATGATCACCAGCGCGGTGGACAGCGGTGGACAAGATGGACATGCAGTGTGACAGCAAAGTTCTCACAGAGCGGCGCAGATAGTCTCTTTTTCTCAGTGTCAGGATAATGTGACTGAATGGGATATCGGGTCAATGCTGCTGGTGGCCGGATTTCCCAGTGGAAAGTCAGCATCAGTGCGCACTGTCACAAGTCGTATCCCTCCTCATATGAACTTAATTGTTGCAAGGACGTACAACTCCAACAACAAACCAACCAACATTTCCATATTGCAAGTTGTGTATTTTAATATAACTACGCCCTGGTGTGTATGACTCGCTGGTTGGCCCACAACCAAGTGCCAGGTGTTTACCGACAGGTTTGTAATATACGTAACAGCCACTATGGCCCATGCCGGTTTGACCATGTCACTATACTACAGCAGCTACTATTACCCCCAGCACTACCTAGCCGGGCCCCGCTACCCACCGCCCCCGTGGCCCGGCGGCCCGGAGCACTATCTCACACAGCACGGGCCGGACAGGCCTAGATGCCGGGGCCGGGCCCGCGGCCGCTCCCGGCACAGCGGCCTCCCCGCCCGGCGCCGCGCGAGAAGACCAAGGGCCGGCGACATGGCCGCCTTTGGGTGGACGGGGCAAGCTGGCGACAACCCGTGGTGGGATGTGAGGGGTGCAGCAGGACTCGCCACTGCCCAGCAGTTATACCCGCCGATAGCAGCGTGTGCACCCACCCCACTGCACTATGGCGTGCAACCACTGCCGGGCGCACCACTCGATGTCTCCCTCACCAGCACCACTCTCACCACCACAAGCACCACCGCCACCACCACTAGCACCACCAGCACCAGCACCATGACCACTGGCACTAAGAGGACGTACTCACAGCTCACAGCAGGGCCGCATTCAGGGTCTATCTCGGAGGTGCCACGGAGACGTCTCGGTGATGCTTTTTGGCCTATTTGCGTTCATGGTGCGTCTCGGAGACGCCTCCCTTTTCAGACTGGAGATGAAAAGTGCCTCGAAAATGTTCGCGTATTCAGTGGTTTCAGCCAATCACAGTGCAGATTTTCCATTGCAAATGGCCACCGCCTATGGGGGCGGCCATTTTTGAGACAACAAACTGCCTTTGCAGTTCAGACTAGAGTGACGTCACGGCCATCTCCAAGGTGCCTCCGAGACAGACTCTGAACGCGGCCCAGATTCCAGCAAACACGAGGCGGTTCCATCTAGCTAGAATTATGAATTATGATTACTACTTTTACTGCTATTAAAAATACAGCTTTAACACAAACCTGGACTTAACACAAACCTGGAAAGTTAGTTCACTTCTTTGAGACTACATATAGCTTGACATAACACAAACCTGGAAAGTTAGTTCACCTCTTTGAGACTACATATAGCTTGACATAACACAAACCTGGAAAGTTAGTTCAGCTCTTTGAGACTACATATAGCTTGACATAACACAAACCTGGAAAGTTAGTTCAGCTCTTTGAGACTACATATAGCTTGACATAACACAAACCTGGAAAGTTAGTTCACCTCTTTGAGACTACATATAGCTTGACATAACACAAACCTGGAAAGTTAGTTCCTCTTTGAGACTACATATAGCTTGACATAACAAAACCTGGAAAGTAGTTCACCTCTTGAGACTACATATAGCTTGCATAACACAAACCTGGAAAGTTGTTCCTCTTTGAGACTACATATAGCTTGACATAACACAAACCTGGAAAGTTAGTTCACCTCTTTGAGACTACATATAGCTTGACATAACACAAACCTGGAAAGTTAGTTCACCTCTTTGAGACTACATATAGCTTGACATAACACAAACCTGGAAAGTTAGTTCACCTCTTTGAGACTACATATAGCTTGACATAACACAAACGTGGAAAGTTAGTTCACCTCTTTGAGACTACATATAGCTTGACATAACACAAACGTGGAAAGTTAGTTCACCTCTTTGAGACTACATATAGCTTGACTTAACACGAACATGAAACGTTAGTTCACTTCTTTGAGACTACACATATAGTTTGACTTCGCTCAGAGATAGAAAGTTTATTTCACCTCTTTAGCTACAGACCAGATGGGATGGCCAAATGAGTAGAGCGTCTGTCTCCTGTTTTGGGAGATCGAGAGATCCGAACCCATGAGTTTGTGGATTCAAATCCTTGTCGAGTCAAAACAATGACTTAAAAATTGATACTTGTCACTTTCTAGCCTGGTGCTCGGCATTATTAGGATAGAGCCAGGACTGGTTGGCTCAATGTCAGGTTAATGTGACTGAGTCAGATATCAGGTCATGGTGCTGGTGACCTGGTGTCCCACTGGGGCAGCACTATAAAGTCATCATGAGTGCGCACTGTCACAAGTCGGTACCTGTCCCGATATGACCTTAGATATTGCTAGGACGTAAAACAACAAACAAAGAAACTTTAGCTACACATATATCTCGACTTAGCTCTGATGTGGAAAGTTTGTCTCAACTTTTGAGAGTACAAAAATATCCCCACTTAGCTATAGCGGTGCGAATTATAACCCTCTTTTAAACAAAAAACCTCCACACACAAAAATGCACAATATAATGTGTAAATTAAAAAATATATGTATTTCCTAGTTTCCTTCTTTAATTTAAGTACAATGTTAACTCCAGTGGGTTTGTACTGGGCTTGAGTCTGTTCCTCATTGAATGGTTCTGACTGCTGGCAGTCTGCCATTGCCAAGGTAATCCAACATTGCAATGTGAATAATGTTCAACATAGGAAGGCGCCGATAATATTCATGAAGCCCACCTTGCGATCTGTCACTCATGTCTCGAAATGGCACTCATCTAGGGATAGGAAGACACTAATATAATATACATGAATCCTATAAGTTTTCTGCTCATGCCTAGAAATGACACTAATCTAGGGTTATAAAGACGCTAAGAATATTCATGAATCTTACCTTGCGGACTGTCACTCGTGTCTAGAAATGGCACTCATCTAGGGATGGAAAGGCACTGATAATATTCACGAATCCTATCACAAACCCCCTGTTGCTCATGCCTAGAAATGGCAATAATCTAGGGATATGAAGACACTAATAATATGCATCCCACCATGAGGTATATCGCTCATGCCTAGAAATGGCAGGAATCTAGGGAGAGGAAGACACTATAATAGTCATGAATTTTCATTGAGGTCTGTCGCTCATGTCTAGAATTTAGAAATGACATTAATCTGAGATATGAAGACGCTATGTGCTATGTGGGGGTCATTGTAACATAGCATGAATCTCACCTTGCGATTTGTCGCACATGTCTAGAAATGGCACTAATCTAGGGATAGGGCGAGGCTAATAATATTTATGTCTCCCATCTTGAGGTATGTCGCTCTTGGCTAGAAGAAATAATCCCAACAATTTTGAGATGGGGGGGAAAGCACTGATAATATTCATGAATCCCACAATGACGCTTGTCTTTTGCTGACATTTTTGTTTCGTTGTTATCCCGTTTGCAGAATTGTCCTTTGGATATTAAACTATTAGACATAGCGTTGAACAAAGCCTATTTATTTTAATGTTTTTCCTTTTCTTCACCAGGTGAGTTGGACGAGGCGACGCGGGCGGCTAAGAAATCTGCTGATGAAGCAAAACAGTTCCAAGTGCAGCTGAACGATGCTCAGAGGGTGGCGAAGGATCGCTCTGATGATGTGGCCCAGCTGAGAGGTCAGTGTGGCCTACTTAGAAGTGGCCTTTTAGATATTTTCTTTGGTTGTTTTCACTTTTCTTTCACTGTCATGACCACTTAAACTTAAATTAACAATAATCTATACCATGTCACTGATCCATTTGCTGCCTACTTATTATATGTTTTCGCTTATTTCTGTGAGTCTTCGTGAATACGCAGACAATCCCTCATATAAGGATCACCGACAATTTGACCGGAAGTCACATTTCCTCTTCTTAATTAAAAAACAAATTATTTATTCAATTTTTTAAATTTGTATAATAGGCGACTTTCACCCTTGTGAGTTATGCAATTAAATCAAAATATACAATTATGTCTAACTGACACGTGAAGTGAGGTTAATTAAAGCTGTATAGTTCGAGGGAGGCATAAGGTTTTCTAATGCAAAACACTTAACCTACATTTGATCCTACACATCCAGCTTAGCTACCATTAGACTTATTAAAACACTTATTGCTGTATAGAAGGAATACTATGTGAAAATAGAACCTGTCACATCAGAATCCTATGGTGTTGAGCATGTCGGTGTACACATCGAAAGTTAATTTATGTTTTCACTTCAAAGTTGACCCTTTAAAATATAAGTTACCTCGATCTAAACTAAAATAGATGATAATGGCCAACTTATTTCTAGAGAACGTGACAGAAAGTCCAAGATATTGGATTAACGGGTAGTACGTGTGGAAGCTATGAGAATTATAGGTCTTTATATCTCGTCAGTATTTACAGTTGGGTTAGTCCAAGGGTGACAGACTTCAGGGCTTCAATAAATGCCCGCCATGTCTCTTTAATCTTCCTCACCCCCATACACAAATCTGTGCACTGCCTCTTTTTCTGACCCATAGACCTGCATAGCACAGTGTCTTCATGGGTTTCGGGGATTAAATCGTTAAAGTATTAACACATTTTGATATTGAGGGGCATGTATGCATACTACACCTGAATACCATGGAACTGGGATGAGGTGACCACTGAATAGCAGTTGTTGTGGTGACCCTTTAACCTTTCTCTCCCCACCCAGCACCCAGATTGGCACCAGGCATGCCTAGTCACCTTCCAACAGAAGTTTCCCTTCCTCAGATCCCACAGACATCCCTAGAGTAGAGTAGTAGTAGGACAGTAATATCTCGGTTAGCGCTGTAGCTACGCTTCTAAAAATGCAGCACTAAGCGAAGCAGTGCTATGTGGGGGTCATTGTAACATAGCATAAATAGTTTGTTGGGGCTTTACATCCTAGCAACATTTAAGATCATATCAGGATAGGTACCGACTTGTGACAGTGCACTGATGGTGACTTTATAGTGCTGTCCCACCTGGAGACCAGGCTGCCGGCACTATGACCCGATATCCCACTAAGTCACATTATCTTGATACTGAGCTAACCGGTCCTTGCCCATTGGTATTAATGGCAAGTACCAGGCTAGGCAGTGACAGGTATCAATTTTGTGCATCATTGGTTTTACGCAACCAGGTTTCAAAACCCCGACCTTCCACATTGGAAGCTAGTGCTATTAGCGATTTGATGTCTCCCTCACCAGCACCAGCACCCGCAATTGATTGTTGATTTGGGATCTCGTTCAGCAGCCATTTTTTCCCCCTTTATTTTGCAGAACAATTGAACAAAGCTGAATTCACAACTAAGGAGGTGAAGACGCACATCCTAACGCTCAGGGGTGAGTCCACCAGCCTACTCTACATCTCCTTCTTTCCCCCCACAATCCTCTCCCCTAGTTAGACGACAAGAGAAGTTTCCCATCAACTCTTACCGTTTACACGACTCGCTCTCACTCCTCGCGTCTGTCTGTCTTTCCAAGCTGCAGAAAGCGGGGATCAGTGTGTTTGTAGTGGTACCAGTTTGATATGATGCGAAGTCATGTGACAGCACACATTAACATAACCGGCATTGCGCATGTCAGGAGTGTCTCGGGGGGTCAGGCGGGCCAGTAGCACTAAATAACGTAGCGCAGGGCAGTATTACTACTCACATGACCTAATATAATTTCCGCATGACATACCAACAGCGTTTGAACTGCTAATGTTGCTACGGCATATCCAAACAACAATAGAATGCTCTACACTACTGTCTCTTATTTTTCAATTAATAATTAACCTTGCATCTAAATAGATGAAGGAGAAAAGGAAAGTGATGAAAACAGATAGAATGACTGCATTCACGTAGGCCACAGACGGTACATAAGGTGTTCAGGTATTTTGTGTACCTTGTCACACACACATACACACATATATACACACACACATACACACACAGAGGTGGTACATAAGGTGTTCAGGTATTTTGTGTACTTTGCCACACATACACACATCCACACAGGCGGTACATAAGGTCTTAAGGTATTTTTTGTACCATGTCACACATACATACATACATACATACATACATACATACATACATACATACATACATACATACATACATACATACATACATACATACATACATACATACATACATACATACATACATACATGCATGCATGCATGCATGCATGCATGCATGCATGCATGCATACATACATACATACATACATACACGCATACATACATACATACATACATGCACACATACATACACACACACATACACATATACATACACACATACATACACACACATACATACAACATACATACATACATACATACATACATACATACATACATACATACATACATACATACATACATACATACATACACACATACGTACACGCATACACGCACACTCGCATACACACACATGCACATAGGCGGTAATAAGGTGTTCAGATATTGATATGCCTTGTCACACCCACACCTAGACAGACACACACATGCACACACCACGAACTACTTTTAACTAGCACTGCTACCCGCGTCGTCTACAGTCGCCGGTCCCCCGCCCCGCCCCGCCCCGCCCCGCCCCGCCCCGCCCCGCCCCGCCCCGCCCCGCCCCGCCTACATTGTTGTGTCGAGTCATGTCGCACCCGTGTCCACTTGCACACCGACCCACCCAGCTAGGCTTGCCTCTTCTATTTCTTCTCTTTTTATACCACTTATCTCCCCCCCCCCCCCCCCCCACCAGCTTTTGACCATGGAGAATGTCACACCCTTTCAGTAGCTTTTGATTTCCATTTGAAATCGACATGGAAGCCGTGTGATTTAAAACAAGTTTTTTATTATTATTATTGTTATTATTATTTTTTTTATTATTTTTTTTTATTATTACTGCGCGGTAGCCGCTGACAGTTGGCATGCTAGCTGTGCATTTCATTTCTAAATCAAAATGATAACATTTTTTAAAGATTTTTTTTAAAAATCATTCATTTTTTAATAGTTCACACATGATTTCCCTGCCCTACCCACCCATCCTCTCCCCCCCCCCCCCCCCCCCCATCCACCACACACCATTGTGTACAATTTATCGATTGGTAATGCCAGTGGTGCTTTAAATATCATAAACGGCGGGTTTCAAGTTGGTAAACTCGCTGGAATACGTCACGGGATTACGTCACGTGAGCGCGTGAGGAAAGTGCGTCACGACGTGCCAGCGTCCGCTTGACTGCAACCGACGTGCCAGCATTCAAGGCCCAACAGTAGTCAGTGTCGTCAGCGTCTGTCAGTGTCCGTCAGTGTCTGTCAGTGTCCGTCAGTGTCCCGTCAGTTGCGTGGTTGTGCGTCCGTCCGTCTGTATAGTGTGTAGCGTCTGCTGGTTCCTGTGTGTGGTGTGTGTGTGTGTTGTGTGGCTTTTGTTTCAGCCTCAGGAGCGGCTGCTGCTGCTGCTGCTGCTTTGGCGTATGTTCCCCCATCTCCTCTACGTCACGCAGCAACGACACCAAGGCAGTGTGTACCTGTCTGCCTCTGGGGAGCTGTAGTGAATTGTGATTGTGTCGCTGCCCGTGCCGCTCGCCACAGGTAGACGACAAGATGCGACGTTCGGTAGAGCAGCTGAGGAGCGGATAACGAATGATGTGTGTGTATGTGTGAGCCGAGCAGCTCAAGTGCTGCCACGTACTGTCAGTGGCATATACCAAAAGTAATCCCCCGACCCCTGCCGCCAGCCTCCCCCTTCAAGAAAAGTGGGAGACAGACAGGAAATGCAATCACATGCAGTCTTGGAGCAGCAGGCAGTAATTACAGGGTCCGTACGGGGCCTGGAAAGTCTTTAAAAGTCTTGAACTTCATTTGCCCCATTTCCGGCCTTGAAATGCCTTGAATTTAATCTATTTTGGGTAATTAGTCTTGAAAAGCCTTGAAAATCTAAATTAGTCCGAAATCGCCATTTGCCAGTGTTGTATTTTTCCTGAATACCAAATGAAAATAGTCTTGAATTCCTATCAAAAAGCGCCTTGAAATAGCCTTGTATTCCATATCTTCACAGGTGTACGGACCATGTAATTAATGAGCCTGTAACAAGATGGGTGTATTGTAAAATATTCAGCAGTAATATAGTAGGGCGAGTAACTCACGTTAGTCAAGGGGTTTGCCGTTTAAAGACTCAGCTATGCGTCGCCTAAGAAGTGTCACTCGAAGGGCGGTGCTAAATGGACTGCGTCTGGGTAGGACCGTGTGCAGCCGAGGCTTGGTCACTTGTAAGGTCGCTTCTGATTGGACGATGTAGCGGGCGAGGCATGCTGGGCTGTAGTTGCTTTGTTTGGTCTTATTTTCTGATTGGCTTACCGCATGATGTTAATCCTTCACTTTGCATGACCTCAGTAACATGCCCCCCACCCCCTCTCCCTCCTCTCGTTAGGCAGTACAGTTCACAAACCACTGAGGAGCCAGTAGTAACTAGAGCAGTACCGTTAGCGCAGCCTATATAAAAAAATTATAAATGTAATTAAAAATAATAAATGGTCTAATACTGACCTCACGCTAAATTGCAAATACATAGCTTAATATTACACTACCTATAACGGTTCATTTATTTTGTTTGCAAATCAGCTTTTTAACATTTTTATGTTCCTCTCAAAAGGGAAACATGTTGCAATCACGTTTTGTATTGTTATATTATTCCTTAAATCTTTCTTTTCTTTTTAATAACCATGTGCCTTCTGTAATACATCGTTGGGCCCTCGTCACATGAATATTAATCTAATAGGACTATTTTTCCCATTAGTCGACGAATCGTTGGTTAGGCATCGTTTCACTAATTTTGAGGCTTTAGGGGTCGGGTTTGGGCTTAAGCTTGTACCACACTGTGACCTACATGTGAAACTGTCATTTCCACCCCCACCTGACCCATGACGTATTGCTGACTATACCTTGCCTTCTTCTTGACTTGACTTCCATGTATGTCAGTCCCATTGTACTTTACCCTGTCGTGATCATGCCTACCATACGCACAGTGCTAGCAAAGCTGGACGCGCTGTACAAAAACAACACCCACCTCTATATATCATGCAATAGTTCTAAGGCGTTCACCATAGCAGGCAGACCTGCCTGACACAAATCATGTCGATGCTTTATTGAAAAATGCACTATATCAATAAGATTAATTAAACTAAATTACTCCTTTCGTTATTTCTGAAAATAATTTAAAAAAAATTTGTTAGAGATTTTAATTTTTAATTTAATTGTTTTTGTTTAGATATGTAATTTTGGTACTTTTGACAGTTTTCTTTTAATAGATTTCTTTCTCTTTGTGTGCCAAATTTAATCACCAAATCCCTGGCAGGTCTGATTTGTTTGTTCTCCACACTTTAAGTTGACAAGACACCCTATTTTCTGGCATGTTTGCACAAGTTGATTCTCTTTCATCGCGTACAGTCGGCCCAAGCCTGGTCCGTGTCTGTGCTTTTGGATACAGACCCTACCAATGTTGGTGGCATTATAAAGCGTTTGCTTGGCATGGTTTTGGTGTGGCAGGACGCAACTTCAAAATTGTCATATTTACGAACAGCCCTGATCAACTCTCCGCAAAGAGATCGTGGAACTGTCATATCAATGACATTCTGCTGCTCACTCAAGCACCAAGCGTAAGCACTGGTCATGTGATACACAAGCCACACTTTCCCATCACCACCATGTCATGACTGCAGCTTCTCGCTGCGTGTTATTAGATGTTGGGCATTCCAACCCCCATCTTCTTGATAGCATAGTTATTGACAAGCCCTGTTGCGATGGTGTGAGCGAAAGCTCGAAAGCTAGGCTTTTCAATGTGTATGCATATGACTTGTTGTTTGGTGTCGGTAGTGCAGTCGTGTTCTGTCAGTGGGAAAGCAGGTGAACTGTGGTAAATGTGTACAGGAGTGACTGGCTAAGGTGGTGGGGTGATCTGTAATGGGTAGTGAAGCCTTCATCTATCCCGTAATACGCGTTGGCCTCCCTGTCCATTCAGTAATGGATGATGGCATTCTCATTCATCTCGTAATTGGTGATGGCATCCGCATCCATCCCATAATGCATGATGGTGAAGTCCTAATCCATCCCATAATGAGTGGTGGAGTGAGGCCTCATCCATCCCATAATGAGAGATGACTTTGTAATCCATCCTATAATGGATGATGGTGTTCCCATCCATCCCATAGCAGATGATGGTGTCCCCATCCATCCCATAGCAGATGATGGTGTCCCCATCCGTCCCAATATGGGTGATGATGTCCCCATCCATCCCATTATGGGTGATGGTGTCCCCATCCATCCCATGATAAGTGATGCCATCGCAATCCATAATGGGGATGGCATCCCCATTCAACCCATAGTGGGTGATGGTGTCCTCCTCCATCGAATAATGGGTGAGGTTGTCCTTATCCATCGCATAGTGGGTGATGGTTTCCCCATCCATCGCATAATGGGTGATGGTGTCCCCATCCATTGCATAATGGGTGATGGTGTCCTCATCCATCGCATAATGGGTGATGGTGTCCTCATCCATCCTATATCGGGTGATGGCGTCCCGATCCATCCTATAATGGGTGATGGCATCCCTATCTATTGCATAACGGGTGATGGCGTCCTCATCCATCCCATAATAGGTGATTGTGTCCCCATCCATCCTATAATGGGTGACGGCATCCCTGTCCATCCCATAATGGCCACCATTGTCCCTCATCCGTCCCACAATGGATGAAGTGCGCTCACCGCTCCACCCCACCCAGCCAGATGACTTGCGTCTCGCCCACCAGGCAGTGTGGTGTAGTGAGTGTACTAACCACAAGGTGTCGCTCTGTATCAGATCGCCTACTGGAGGAGCAGGAGGTGACCCGGAAGAACAACCAGGAGTCGGAGAACCTGCGCAGTGAGTGCAATCACAACAAAGTGTGGAGATTGGGTATGAGCATCGCCGTCACGTGGCATGGATGATAGTCCACATGGGCACGTGACAGCAGCGATCGTGACGTCATACACATACCCCCGTCACGCCAAACCTTCATCCTCGGTGGTTCAGCAAGTCGAAAACAAAAATTGACGAAATTGTCCATTTCAGGACGCATTATTATCATTATCATTATTATTATTATTATTACTATTGCGGAAAAAGATCCAAGTCAATCACTTTTAGCTTATCAGGAACACTATTGTGGTCTGAGTGAATTCTGAATGGTTGGGAATGCATAGCAAAATTGGGCATGCAGTGATACTCTCATGCGATGCTTTTTGATCGATGATTCTGTCTTATCCTACCTATTGTCAATTATTGTGGCCAACCAAGCAGAGGCTTAGGTGACTTACTGTTGTAACCAGTCACTATTTACCAACACAACGAAATCACGCTGAATTCAAAATGTCCACCATGGTCATTGGTAAAGTTTTAGTTCAGAAACATTTTTTTTATATTTTTATTTTTTTTTAAAAGATATCGATATATCTCTGGAAAATAGTGTATGTCTCCCGATGGCCATTTAGTTATTTGCTGGCTGTGGAGCCGGGAGCCATGTTCCACAGTGGCACATGTGAGCTGTATTGACACCGGGTTTGTTATCAGCCACAGCTGGACACACACTGCACCTGCTCGCCGTGCTGCGCCGTGTGGTCAGTGTCACTTTGAGGGTGGGAGGGTGGGGAAAGGGTCCCACAGGCACTCACCATTTGCACATGGGGCTTAGTTTTATTAAACCACTGCTGGAAATTTCTTCTCGAAATGATTCAAAATTACTTCTTACAAACTGACTACAAAATTTGTTCAACAATTCTAATACAATTTCTTTTAATAAAAAGATTTATTTAAAAAAAAATTAAGATTAAAATTTAACAAATTTAATTTTAAGAATTCAATATTTCAAAATTTAATATTTTGTTTAAATAGAAAAGAAAGTTTAATAGAAAAGAGAAGGAAAAAAAGTTGGTTTTTAATGCTATTCCCCGTCAGCACTAACTTTCCAGTTGGACCCGCAACTAACCCTGCTGGCAATGTTTGGATGGCATTGTACATTAAGCTGTCCCTTTCCGCAGCGTGTTCAACTACCTGCTTTCAAAGCTTGGCAAGTGGGAAGGGAGCTACTGGAGATATTGGAGAGGGAGAGAGGGGGGTGTCATACACTCCCACTCCATGAGCGCCATCCGAACATTACCAACACCTATACTGTCGGAATTCTGTTCAAGGTTTCAACTAACACGGGTCATGCATAGTTCACAACTTATTTAAGACTGTTTATATTCTACACTTCCCGATGGTTAATTAAACGCGTCATGATACATGTAAGTAGCATCCATAGCCACATAGTCCATATAGTGCTTCCATGCAAACACACACGGTACTCGTGCAGTAAGTATTAAATGCTTAATTAAGTAAGGTTCTCACTCATGCACGTGCTCTTTAGCAGCAGGAATCTGCCATTTTACCTTCAAATTATTTATATATTTTTAATTTGATTAATTTTATTTGGGGATGGATGGAGTGGTGATAACATTTTTATTTTGTGGGAACCAATAAAAATGTACATAATGCTATGATGACAACCCGATAACCTAGTACCTGAAAATTAACATTAAATATGAGTACATAGTGTCCTAATTTCACATTCCAATGGCCAAACTGTTTAAATTCAGCAGTGAAAACAGTTTTTGTTTTACTGTTCTAAAAAAAATATATATATATATATATATTTTTTTAAAGAAGGGTGAAAAAGCTGACCATGCTGTTGGAGTGCTATGGTTATTTTGGAGGCTACCGTATTTGAATCAATACGGTATCCGCTGTTAGAATGGCTTCTTCCACGAGTGTTTATTTTAATCAATCCGGTACCGTCTGTTTCGGTGGCCTCCTGCCATGAGTGTTTATATGGTGGCATTTGTTGGACTCTTTTTTTTCTTTTTTTTTCTCGCCGGAAGCGGAAGCAGATAACTTAGACGCAGGGACCGACACTTGGCTTTGGGTACCGGTGTGGCGGTTTCAGCGTGTTCCCGTGCTCAGACGTGTACCTCGCTTCTGCGCATGCGTCAGAATCTAATAAACATGGCCGTAATCGATTAACACTACCCGGGCGACTCGGGTCATCCCAGTCAGAATTTCAAATAGAACATGGCGAGTGGAGTCGACAACTACAAGTGCCGTGTGCAAAAAAAGAATAACTTAGATTAATTAAATGGAAATATAGGTAAACTAGGCCATCATAAAATACTGTTGTGGGGGTGATGAAAATGGGAAATACCGTGCCTAGAGCGGGACTCGAACCCACATCTCTTTGCATTCCGGGCCAGTGTGCTAACCATTACACCACCTAGGCTCCCTGATATCAACACACTACCCACGCCTACCTGTCTATGTGGCTCCTTGCCTGAGAGGTCAGTGCAGACCACTACACTCGTCCCCTTGGAATTGTAAGTCTTTTAATGCTTACAATTACATACATACAGGCAATGCAACGCACTTACATACACAGGGTAGGTTCAACAACTATACAGCACGTAGCTTGTACAGCATCATGGTCACGGCAACCAGTGTCGTGGGGGTGATGAAAATGGGAAATACTGCGCCTAGAGCGGGACTCGAACCCACATCTCTTTGCATTCCGGGCCAGTGTGCTAACCATTACACCACCTAGGCTCCCTGATATCAACACACTCCCCACGCCTACCTGTCTATGTGGTTACTTGCCTGAGAGGTCAGTGCAGACCACTACACTCGTCCCCCTGGAATTGTAAGTCTTGTAATGCTTACAATTACATACACACAGGCAAGGCAACGCACTTACATACACAGGGTAGGTTCAACAACCATACAGCACAAACTTGTACAGGATCCTGATCACGGCAACCAGTGTCATGGGGGTGATGAAAATGGGAAATACTGTGCCTAGAGCGGGACTCGAACCCACATCTCTTTGCATCGGCCAGTGTGCTAACCATTACACCACCTAGGCTCCCTGATATCAACACACTACCCACGCCTACCTGTCTATGCGGCCCCTTGCCTGAGAGGTCAGTGCAGACCACTACAATACTTTAAATCCTATTTTGCTGTATTTTTTATCGGTTATTAAAAAAAAAAAAAAATTGCCCACCCGAGCGCGGAGAAGCGTATTCGATTATTCGACCCGAGTTTGTAGGATGTGCGCATGCGCCAATAAGTGTCTCGGTGATCCGAGTTGATGCGAAATCCGCGCATGCGCAGAAGCAACGGGAGACGGCTGAGCACGGGAACACGCTGAAACCGCCACACCGGTGATCACTCACCAGGCGGTGTTGTGTAGTAACCAGGGCAGTACCTCATATGCGTGCCCTTTGAGGAGTCACTCGCTGAGAGCTTTTATTTTTTTAATTTTTGTGTCAAAGCAGGGTGTCTGTTCGTACATTTGGTGCATGTGATGTATATAGTAGGTCCTTTAGATACGACATGTACTGACGGTGTACAAGTGATAAACCAGCAGAACCTGGTGCTACAAGTACCAGTAAGAACATATATATATATATATATATATTATGTTTCACATGTATATATAGTATATGTACTATGTATAGCAAATATAGTATATATGTATTATATAGTTTTATGTGTGCATATACTATATATATATAACATTCTATATAAACTATGTTATATATACTATATTAGTTAAATATACTATATATATAATATATACACTATTTATATGCTATTTATTCTATGTTTAATATATATATAGAATATATATATATAGTATATATACTGTATAGTATATATATACATATAGAATAATATATGGCTATTATATTTCAAGTACTGTTCTTACTGGTAACGGCAGCGCATTTTATGTATATTATATATATATGTATAAATACATATATATATGACAGTATATATAATATACATATTATATATATATATATATATTATATATTATAATATGAAGTATCACTACACATAGAAGAGGATTCTCTTTTGTCTGTATATGATTACCTGAGTGCGGTTTTTCAAACCGTACGTCTGATGTTAATTCAATACTGAACTCGTAACCAACACTTGATTTATGTTTTTTAACAGTCACCAATGTGTAAGCCGTACACCCACGCTAGGGTGTGCTTATTTACCTACTTACACTAGAAGGGTAGGGGTGACAAAGTGTAACTTTCATTGGTGAAGCTTATTATTCCCAGGTACTAAGTTTGTAGAAGCTTGAACATTTCCTCCTCAGCGACCAATGTTGTGTATTGTCACGCTATGTAAAGCGATTTGAGTTTGTAAAAAAATGTACATGTGATTAACGCATAGGGCGGTAATGATAAATAATGTGCAAGTGATTAACGCGTATGGTGGTAATGACAAATAATGTACATATGATTAACGCATAGGGCGGTAATGACGATGTACATGTAATTAACGCATAGGGCAGTAATGACAAATGATGTCCATGTGATTAACGCATAGGGCGGTAATGATAAATAATGTGCAATTGATTAACGCATATGGCGGTAATGACAAATAATGTACATATGATTAACGCATAGGGCGGTAATGACGATGTACATGTAATTAATGCATATGGTGGTAATGACAAATGATGTGCATGTGATTAACGCATAGGGCGATAATGACAAATAATGTACATATGATTAACGCATAGGGCGGTAATGACGATGTACATGTAATTAATGCATATGGTGGTAATGACAAATGATGTGCATGTGATTAACGCATAGGGCGGTAATGACAAATAATGTACATATGATTAACGCATAGGGCGGTAATGACAATGTACAACTGATTAATGCGTAGGGCGGTAATGACAAATAATGTACATGTGATTAACCCGTAGGGCGGTAATGACAAATAATGTACATGTGATTTACGCGTAGGGAGGTAGTCACCAAGCACACTGGAAATGCCACTTTGATAAGCCTGTCCTCTCTTCTTGTGTACATACATACATATATACTAGACTTTGATCATAGCCAGTCATGATTCATCGAGCGGACTTCTATATATGTGTAATGAGAGTGAGTGGAATCTAACACTGTGTAACGGAGTGAAGAGACGAGTTTTAGCCGCAGCGGGGAGGGAGGTCTGTCCTTTCTAGGGTCCTGGTCACCAGACTGGCGCCCAATATGGTGTAGTTAGAGTGGATCTGAGTTAAGCCTGTGAGTGCCTTGGGACGCGTGGTGGGTGTGCTTTGTGCACCACGGGGCCCTAAAAAGGATGCAGGCCCTCCCTCCCTCCCTCCCCACCACCACCACCACCGCCACAACCACGAGTTTTCCATACCACGAGTAAAGCCAGCTCACAAGGGCCAGGGTGTGTGTGTTAATGAAGCATCAAATTGACGAGCGCAGGATATATTATTAACATTACTACTACTTCTACCTACTATTACTATTGTGTGTATTCCATCAGCTGGAGGAAAAAAATGAAAGTACGAAATTAAACAGATATAACTCCAAAGATACTTCGTGAATGTCCATCCTTTACTCACCCACAACACCCACACACCTTTTTTTTTATTATTCCCATTTTTTTCTTTTAAGAAATTTTTTTTTAATAACAATTTGTAGATATACACATTTTGTTAATATATATAATATATATATATATTTTTTTTTAATTGCTGCACCCTTTCGTTTTCGTGTTGGCATTATACATCCAAGTGGAGTGAGTCGTGTGGGGAATGGATGCTCGGAGACGTCACTGCGCATGACCATGAAGTGCGAGGCGCCGATCCTCTGAGCACGCGCAGTTGGAAGCTTCGCGCGCCTGCGCATGGATCAGTCAGGTGGTCCCGGGTTTTTGAGACGCGCCCTTGCAGTCTGGTCATGCGCAGTGTGCGCTACGTCCGGCGTTGTGGTCTGTCGGGTAAGACTGAGGCTGTCCCTCGCAGAGATAGATAGATAAGATAGGTAGGTGGTTGGCAGCCACACACAGCCAGTTGCCCGCCCTGTAATGTGTAGTGTGTATATGTGTGCCACGCCTGTTTAGCTGGCGGGCTCTTTCAGTTGGCGGCTTTATTGTGGTGGTTTGACGATGAGTTTTGCATGCACCGGGGGCGGAGATAAAGAACTGATAAGCGCTGTTCATAACCTATCTAGCACGTGATGTTTATACATACTTTCCCTTCTTGATGTTTTGATGTGGAGCTCATATGTTGTTGTGGAATTTTATCTGCATCTTGATTGGTTTTATCCGTTTTTAAAAATTTTACATTTGAATTCACCCCCGAAAAATGCATTTACAAACATTGGGCGAGTTGTCCTTTAGGAATGTTTTTTTATTATATAATATTATTTTTTAATGTAAAGGAATTTGTTAGACAACAGCCCGTTTTTGGGGGGGGGGGTGAATTTATTAATGTAATTTTTACATTTTCCGCTCTGGTTACACACTTTGTAAATTTTCGTCTGTTGCAGTTAAACGGACATGTACTAATTGTTTTATTTTTTTACGCTTGGTGGATAATTTCAAAATTGTTAGCTCTTTAAAATTTCACACTATTGTGTGTATATATGTGTAGCAGTATAGTTTTAAGCCTATGCCGTCCATTGTTTGATTGACAGTTGGACATTACTGTTTTAACTAGTGGTATGCATGTGACACTGATTTTGAAGCATTTGAATTAAACTTGGGTTATAATACCTTTTAATACATTATATTCGGCAATCTAAAACACCACGTGCGTTCAATGCCAATACATGATAGCAAGCTTGCGACGTATGGATGATTATGGTTCTCATATAGAATATATTAGTTTCATTTCAAATATTTGGTCTCACCTGAAGAATTCAAACAAATGCTGATTTGACTCATTGCACTTCATCAGAAAATAATATTAGTGTAACATAAAATCATAGGTGATTATTTATGCGTAAATATATGTACATGTCCCTAAGCATTTTTTAAATCAAAATAAAGCAAGTTTGCAAATTGAGTTGCAATTTGATGAATGTTCTTTGTTGAGTGTTGTGTTACAAACTTTCCGTGTACTTTCTGTATACGGCTTGATGGTTCATCTGTCTGCCTGCAGTGTTTTGTGTTGTACAGTTCTCTTCATCGAAACTATCTTTGTTATTTCATACCTGGCTTACTATCTTCGTTAATGTGTTATCTGCTAATAATAATAATATTAATGATGTTTAAAAAACATTCTCCAAAATACCTGCAGGTGTTCCTATATTGAACATATTGAGCTAACTCGACATGTACATACATATATAAGACCATATTCCTGTTGACATATTGGATATTGTTATTGGAAGTGTACACTTCAGAGTGGTAGGTTCTTTGGTGTGCTATGTATAATGCCTTACACATTAAGTATATCAAACTTGAATTAATTTCACCATTTTAAAAAAAGAGCTAAAATTGTTACTGTAAAGTTCCCCTAGGGGATTCACCTTTTGACACCCCAAAAATTCGCTATTTTCAAAGTATTCTGTTTGAATAAATTGGCTTTGATTTATTAATGAGCAGTTCTGACGAACATTGCGTTAACACTAATTAGTCACTAATTAAATTAGTAATAAAGCCAGCGGAATTTGGGGTGGGGGAGATATGTTATTTTTTAAGAAGGCAAACAGATAATTGGCTAACACAGCAGAGAACCTATTCTCTGCTAGATAGACTTACAACTTGTGGTGTTATGTTTGTTTGGTGTCTCCCCCCCCCCCCCCACCAACCCCCAAACCCCCATCTCCTCTCCACAATGGAGGCCTGAGTGTACATGCGAGGAGTGTGCTAGTTTAATGTTGTCTTTTAGTAGATAGTTTGCTTTCCCTGTTAGCTTACCTGACTGGTGTTGGGCCCTGACAGTGCAGACGACATTTTGTATAAGCATCTGCGCAGACCATTGTACACTTCCGGTTGGTGACCCTATCACCGCACATCCGGTTAACACGCACCCACACAGCAAGTGCACAGCCCACTTCTACAGCTGAACTAACAATTTTACATAATTTTAACGTGATTGATTATCTTCGCCTAAAGAAGATAAATGTAGTAAAGTACAATTTTAATAATATGCTGGGTTTATTATGCTGCTATGGAGAGGTAGGCTATGCGTGTTTTCCCTCAAGTAGAGCAATAAATTAACGCCACAAATAACGATCTGCAACACTAGTTTACCTACGCACAATGTGACTTCACAAGGTGTCTTTGGAGTTCTTCAAATTTGTATCCGAATCCTAAATCGGTGTGAAAAGTGAATGGGCAAAGAAAGAAAGGGCGGAAAAAAACAAAAGAAAAGTGTGAGAGAAAACAAAGAGTCGAAAAGTTTATATTGAAACGGTTGTGAAATTTACCCATTTTGGGGGGATCATCTTTTTCCTTCTAGAATCTAGAACTCAGGCATGCAAACTCTGTCACAGATCGCTGTTACGGGTGTGGTGGTGTAGCGCCACCTGGTGGTTTTTAAACATGCTTTTAGAATCAACATATGTGGGTGATGGTGGTCTACGGAGATGACACTATGTTCTAGTAATAAGGGCAATTACATAGGCTGACTAGATAAGCGAAGGTCTAGAACACCTGTGGAGCGTCCATTATTCATTCCTTGGGTGAGGTACAAAAATGGGAGACATTTTCTGCGACCGCTAACCCTCCTTTCTTTTTCATAATTAAACCTCCACCCTTTGAATTTATGTCAGCTATTTAATTCAGCCCGCCATACTCGTAATTTAATCACCCTTTTCCTCTTCCTCTTCCGCTTCCGCTTCCTCTGTTCAAGGGGGACCCTCCCCCTGAATGTATTGGGTGTCAGTCCCCACTTACACTCAAACACATTTTGTTGAATTGTGTCGATTTCTTGGCCCTGTGCCAACAGTTTAACACTGCAAGCACCATACGCGATCTATTCACAAAAGTAAAACAAGAAAACATTTTAGCCTTTTTATGGGCAGCTGGTCTATATCATCACATATAGTCCCTTTAACAAATTAGATCAATTAACAACCTTTAACTTTTGTCTTAATTCTATTTCCTTTAGCCACAAATTATGCAACTGTGAGCTTTTTAAATCCACGGTGTACTGACACAAATTGATTCTGTGCTTTTGCATCCTGTAAAAGCGATGATTGAATATAAAAAAAAACAATTCTCACCGTGAATATGGCCTATGCTGCCGACACTGTGTAAAGAAACCACCAATCAATCAATCAATCTTCTTCCGCCTCCTCCCCCCCTCCCCATCCTCCTCATCTGCCCTCCTTCTCCCCGCCTCCTCCCCTCTTCCTTCTACTTCTCCCGCTCTTCTCTCCATCTCCCCATCCTTTGCCCCACCCTCCTCCCACACCCATCACCGTCATCCAGGTGATGTTCATTGCAACACATCATATGGTGTATCAACATATATGCAGAACCCCCCCCCCCCCCCACAACCACTGGCCCGCCCTTCCAACCTCTCTGTCACACATGAATGTTCAAATTCCTCTCCATTACCCAGTGAAAAATAATGGATTCTCCAATAGAACTAAGTTAATGCGAAAAACAGCTGAGTCACAGCCACTTGTGTGTCGATAGAGCTGCTGCAACCCATATCCAACATTGTGATTTTATTAGTACCTAATTTTAAATTGGGCATACGCCAATCCATAGATATCCTGAGCCTGTTGGGGACTGACTTTGTATTTAACCAATGTAGACATTATATTATATTTTGATTGGTTTTAGGGACAATCTGCTAGCTTTTCCACATAGCCGACACAATAATGGGGGCAAAGCATATCAGCTAATTTACATAGCCTGTAGTTACTGTTTACTTGCTCATTTTAATAATCATAGATGAGAATCTTCCGGAATTCCTCTTTTTTATCTGCCCGATTTCCCCCCGATGTGGTCCAAATTTTCGACCATTTCGGCTTCTCCCGTTACTTTACAAGTCCCAACAATTCATTAAATACTTTCCTGATTTTTGTTGTTGCAAGGCATTTCGTTAATTTAGAAAATGAAAGAAAATATGAGTGCGTGGGGTTAATTGATATACATCCTTTAATTTGAATAGAAATAATTCCTTTTAAATAAATTTTTAAAAAAAACTGATGTGGATTCATGCAAGAAGAGCTGCAGATATAGATAACGGATTGTTGCAATATGTATTTAACCTTTGAAGGGGGGTGTGTGTTAAAAAAGGTACACAGATGTGACAAAGGTGCATACATATATAGATGTGACAAAGGTAGGTCTTGTGTTTGTGTGGCTTTATATTAGGTAATATCGGTTAAGTTGGTGACCGTGCTTAAAAGTCATTCATTAGGTTTAAGTTAGATAAAAACTGTCTGGAATAGAAAACACTGGTAATTCTATGTGGAATTCTGAATTCTTGCACAGCTTAGGCTGTTATAGTTGGCCAATTTTCCAGTTGGACTCTTTCATAATTTAGGCCGTGTATCCATAGACTGTTCCCTTGTGGCATGTTCCCTTGTTCCATGTTCCCCTGTGACCTTGTGATGCGCCACAGACACCTGTGTTTTGCTTAGTGGATGTTCCTGTAGGTTGGACCCAGGGACCGTATGGCCTTGTGCACAGCACATGTGACGTACTGACCAGGAACATAAAGAATATACATGTTCATTGTCTGTGTGGTGCATCACAAGGTCACAAGCGAACTCGGAACAAGGGAACATGCTACAAGGGAACAGTCTTTGGACACACAACCTTCTATAGTTATTTTGTCTCGTGAAATGATTATCGAGATAATTAATAGCTGTTTTGGGGTGTTTTTTTAAAAAAGGTTTTATTTATCAAGTAGGCTATACCTTATTTAAGCCAGACTATAAGTGAAGTGAGCATAGGCCAATTGTTTTTAGTTGCTCCAATATATTTTTAGAGAAATATATTAGGTTGATCATTAAAATTTATCATCTGTTCGGTTGAGATAACTTATTTTAAAGGGCTAACTTTGGAGATATTTGGAGCAAAAATACAACATTTTAGTTGCATGTCGAAATGTTGGCACATCATAGGCTTAAAAAGTGCCTGACTCTATTAATCGTTGTAATCTATTTCACATAGGGTAAAGTGACTTATTCTAAAGGGCTAACTATGCAGATATTTGAAGATAAAATATGCCAAATTAATTTTGGCATACACATTGAAATGCTGGACATCATAGGTTTCAGCAGTGACAAGTTCTGTTAAATTGACTTAGCATTTCCTTCTATGCAGCAGTAAATGTTTAATCGAGTGCACTGGTACCTAAGTTGGATATTAGGATCAAGTCTAAGTTAATTTAGGTTGGAAAATCTAATGCTTTCATTGCGACTTAGTGTTCTTGCTATGCAACAATAAGTCCCAATATCTAAGTTACTTACATAGGATCCAATCTTTGGTAAGTGTTTTGATTTTCAAAATGTGAAGCTTTTATCGGACTATACAGCTTTAGTTGCTACTAGGTGAAAGGCGAATTCAGAGCCAGTTTAAAAGTGAATTGGGCTCGACGATATTTCATTACCGTGTTTCTTCTAGGGCACACCCAACACTTATTTCCAACCCTGTTGATATGCTGCCATTTTAGCCACATAGTGGAGCCTCATTAACTTTTCCAAAGCCTCACACAAAGGTCAGGTGACTGGTAGACTTGTAACCTCAGTGTGACGGGTTAAATTAAAGCATCTATCGCAGGCAGAAATACGCTAAGCAGGCAGACGAGTCTAACGATAGTAGTCTACTGTCATATACTGCGGGCTGTAGTGAGTTCACTGGTTTGAGGACCGGATGTGGTGGCCGAATCGGTAGAATCCAGGCTTCCTGTGTGGAAGTCCGGGAGTTGGAATCCCGGCTAAGTCAAACTAATGACTTACAAAATTGATACTTGTCACTACCTAGCCTGGTGCTCGGCATTACTAGGATAGGGCAAAAGACTGGTTAGCTCAGTATCAGTATAATGTGACTGAGTGGGGAATCGGGTCATGGTGCTGGCAGTCTGGTCTTCCAGTGGGGCAGCACTCTAAAGTTGCCATGAGTGTGCACTATCACAAGTCAGTACCCGTTGTGATATGACCTGAGATGGTGCTAGGATGTAAAATCTGAACAAACAAAACAAAACAAACAAATCAGTGGTTTGAACAAGAGTAGGGCTCCATTATGCATATTAGGTGTGCTTCCTCCATGTGCCACACAGCACGGAGCATGTGCAACGTGTGGATGTATTTGTGGGCTATTGCAGTAGGTGCCGCCCTGAAAAGGAGGTAGATAGATAGGCCAGAGCCACACAGAACTTCCCAGCCCCATCCCTACTCTGCCATACTCCACCTCACTCAGCCCAGCCTACCCAAAATGCGCCACCTCGATGACCCAGGCCCTACTTCTTCGCCACAAGAGTGCAGGGTGCGGTAGATGGTGACATTTAGTCTGTGGCGCTGAACGTGATTAGTGTGCAGTTGTAGGGGTAGGGCGGGGATGAACCCCTGCATGCTCATACTGCCGTATAATTTATGTCTGAGGACAATGAGGACAATTCTATTAATACATGTCTGCTACAGACATGTCAACACAATAGCCAGACCATCATCCAATAGGTGGATTAACAACAATTGTTTGGGAAGTCGGGAACTTGTATAAATAAATGTTTAATACACACTTTAGCCCTTTTAATGCCGGAAGCGCCCAAATGCGCCTGCAAGTTTCGCACGCTTAGTCCAGGGGGGCCTGAATGTGCTCAAAATCCGGTAGCACTGTATTTCTGATAAGATCTACACATTTTCAGGAAATTATTTCTAGAAATGCAATTCAACTGCAGTTATGCAACAATTCGGTCAGGACTCCAGGGACATAACAATTGAAATCTCTTTAGGGCTGATAGGGTTAGTTCAGCCAAATGCACTTGAGTTGTTTGGGAGTTTTTAGGTTTTTTTGGTTAACAAATGTCTAGTGCTGTCAGGTGTATTAATAATTGCAGTAATGCATTTTTTACTTTATTTGTTAGAGTAATTTTAATAATAGCACCAGTTTACTATATATATACATATACTACGCACCAGGTTCTGTTCATGGGATTATCATAAGTTAGCTAGCTGAACTGCAGTAATAGTCCCAGTACATTATCTTAAAGTTAGTTAAGTCACATTTGGTCCGCAATTCTTACGCTTTAGAATTAGGTATTTTATGTGTATAACATAGCATTTTAAGTTACTAATTACGTATTGCTAACAATTAACTAAAGAGTTCTGTATTGACCCGTTGCTGGTCCTACTGACTGCATACAGCTCACATGAGGCTATCTTAGACGGCGGTAATCCAGAGAGTGAATTTGGCTAAGAGTGCGTGTGCGTGTGTGTGCGCGCGAGCGCGTGCATCTGTATCTGTTAGTAAAACACGCCAGTGTCGATGGTGAAGTTGTGATGAAGCAGCGACCCGATGTCTGCCGCCCGCTGCTGCCACCTGTGGACTGATATCTGTACTGTGTAATGAGGTGATGGTTCAGATCTAGACTAACTTTACTAGTTGAAATTTTTTTTAATGAAAAAAAAAGTTGACATTTTTTTTATATATACAAAAAAAGTATTGAGAAATTAAGCCGCCCCCTACCCTCCACCCAATCCCCAAAAGAGAACAAATCCCCCCCCCCCCCTCCCGGTCCCCAAACAAGCACTTCACATATAGGTAGGTGGCGTCACAGATCTCGGCTATGGCTCAGGTAGTGCTTTTAGGCTTAATCAGTGTGATGGATAACAATGAATGAGCCTTAAACATTGAGGAAATTCTTCCGGAATTCCGGGTTTTTGATCTGCCCGATTTTTGTTCGGATATGGTCACAATTTCCGATCATTCCAGCTTCTCTCCCAAAAATTCATAAAATATTTTCCTGATTTTCTTTTTGTCAGGCCATTCTCATCTATGCTTAAAGCTGTAAGAATATTTCTAAAACTTGTAAAAGGAAGAAAGAAGAGAGAGATAGAGAGAGAAAAAACGGAATCTATGCGATGTTAAAAAGAAGGGGTTTGTGTGAATCATTAATCACTCTTTAGGTGATCTACTATAGTGTGTGTAATGTGTGCTCTAATAGTGAAATCAAGGTAACCCCACAGTTGCTGTTTGAATATCAAAACTGTAAAAGCCGGTAATAGAAAACCTGTCACAGACATCCAACAACTTGTGAATTTTCATTCAGGGAAAAAAAAAGAAAAAAATTTTAAGCAGCCACCTTCTTTACAATGTGATCTGACATTTATTAGAGATTCATGTATTTATTGTGGGCTTTTTTTTCTGGTAGATTAATCCGTTACAAACGCTATGTTCTCGACTCAATGTACAGCCTGGTGATTTAATAATCATGTTTTTTCTTTGGCAGAACAACTGCTTGAAGCTCAACAATCTGCAAAACAGAGCAAGAATGAAGCGGAGCAGTTGAGATGTAAGCCAACGTTTGTATTGTATGTGTGCGTTTCTTCGATTGTGTATCTAATTAAAATCACACACTTTTAGACTTGAGCTAATTTATATCTGATGAACTCTCATGGAACCATCACTGGTTCTTTGAATTAAAGTTTTTTCCCCCCTCTTTAATTATTTGCTAACTTGATAAACAAAAAACAAAAAAAGTTCCTACAATACAGAGGTGCCAAATTTCCCGATTTGGCGGGAGATCTCCTTAAAATACATCTAAATAACCCCAATTTCCCTCTTTTAATTTGTAATAATATTAGCGTGTTTTTATTTATACGCATATTTTTTATACCAGAATGCACCATTTTGTATCTTTTTCCCCAAAAATTGTATGGGGGAGGGGTCGACTCACACCCCCCCCCCTTCTGTACCCTTCTCTCCCCTACAGTCACGCTATTTCTCCCTAGTTACAATTTGTGTATTAGGAAGATCTCCCTACTCACATAAGTATCTACTTGGCACCTCTGACAATAGACCTTGCCTGTTGCGCATACGCAGTGAGCTGCTACCCACAAGTTTAGTTCTTCCCACTGCCATCAGAGGATCAGCTGGTGGTGGAAATCTTCTGTAAGACTTTTTCCATGGAGCAGGCTCCCACTGACTCCGTCCTGATATGACCTTAAATGTTGCGAGGACGTTCTTCCCACTGATGGCAGAGGGTGGGATGGTGCCAGAAATTTCACGACATCACCACCATCATATTGCCGCAACCACCACCACCATCACTGCCACTACCTCTACCACCACCACTACCACCACTGCCATCATCATCACCACCACCACCACCACCACTGCCATCATCACCACCACCACCAGACCAGACGGAGTGGTCGAATGAGTTAGAGTGTCCATCTCCCATGTTGGTAGATCGTGGGGTCGTGGGTTCGAACCCTGGTCGAGTCAAACCAATGACTTAAAAATTGATACTTGTCGCTTCCTAGCCTGGTGGTCGGAATTATTAGGATAGGACAAGGATTGGTTCGCTCAGTGTCAGGATAATGTGACGGAGTGGGATATCAGGTTATGGTGCTGGTGGCCTGGTCTCCCAGTGGGGCAGCACTATAAAGTCACCATGAGTGTGCACTGTCACAAGTCGGTACCCATCCTGATATGACCTTTGATGTTGCCAGGACATAAAACAATAAACAAACAAACCACCACCACCATCACCACTTCATTACTGCCACCATCACCACCACCGTCACCACAATATGGTGTTGTGTAGTCACGACTACGCCTCACCATCCTGTGGCCAGGATCAGGAACTAGGGCTGGTGATGTGGGAACCAGTGGTAAACTGCCAACACAGAAAGTGCCATATTACCCGGCTGAACCAAGCCCCCCCCTCCCACACACTCCTATCCCTACTATCGCCACCTACCTCTTTGCTAACTGAAACCATGTTGACCAATGTTGACCTTCTGATGCTCTTCCAGGCCGCCTGGTCACCCTGCAGGCTGAGCTGGATGCAGAGAAATGTGGGCGCAAGGTAGCCAGCACCAACCATGTCTCTCCTGCTCACGAGGTTTCGCTACAGGCAATCCGCACCAAAGGTAAGCCCCCAAACACTAGTTATGGTATGAGTCACTCCTTGCTACACAACACTGTGGCTCACATGCTCCAAGCACAGTCTGCAAGCAGGTGCAGTTACTCAAAAGAAGAACAAATGTGCAGTTTATGGCCACTTCAAGGCGCACTGTCATGTCCTATTCTATCCCATAGAAAGGACATACCTACTGAAAACTACCCCCCCCACCCCCCCTGTAAAAATCAAATGAAATTTTTAATGGATGTTGCTCATTGAAAAAAATATATATATATCAGACAAATAGTATATGTGTATACCATATACATATCAGGTCATTGTGTCAGCCATCCTGATATGACTTTAGGTTTTGCTTAGATATAAAACCGCAACAAACAACTCATAATGCTGGTGACCCGGTCTCCCAGTAGGGCAGCATTATAAAGTGGCCATGAGTGTGCGCTGTCACAAGTCTGTACCAGTCCTGATATGACCGTAGATGTTACTATGCTGTAAAACACCAATAAACAAACTATACATGTATATATATTTGTATATTTATATACACATTTAATATATGTAAATATATATATACTATATATCTATATATATACTATGTATATACTATATATATTTTATAACTATATATACATATATTATTACCTATTAAATTCTGGGTTTCTCTAAGTGCTCAAAATGATGATGTTCATTGCTCACTACTAACCCATTCATAACGGTACAATTAAGTAACCATCTGCTTATCTGCAGGAGAGGGGGACGTCAACTTGACGGACGAAGACCGGGTTGAATTGGCTGCCCATGCGGCGCACGGTGGCAGCACGGGTACGATGCTTAAATTGAATGCAATTCAACCACTAGGTGGCAGTACCCCTTTGTAAAATCATACCTTTCAAAATCACCTTTTTCCCCCAATTGCAATCAACATATTTTGGAACATTTCCGTGATAGCAGTACCAAATAAAATAAAACTGCATTTAATTTTTATTTACCGTGTATCTATTGGGCGTCTTCACGGTTGGTGTATTGTGTCCTTTCTGGTTGCCCTTCGCTATGCTGTGCGGCTGTTTGTTTGCTAATTGTCAGAATTGCATCAATTTCAGCCGAATTCGCTGCTCTTAAAGAAGAGTGTGCCAACCTTCGGAAGAGAATACAAGATATTGAGCAGGAGATGAAGAAGTAAGTACTCATCAATTAAGGGGTCGTCCAACTTTGTCATGGGCCCAGAAAGTAATGCATCACAGATCAAGGCATCAAAGTCACACATTACTAATATTAATAATCCTCGCCCATCTCCAGCATGTGCTCTGTATGACTGAAAATGTTGAAAACATGTTCATGACTCCATACCTAATGTCATGGTACAAATGGAGAATATTACGCCTGGAGCAGGATTCCACCCCCACACTTCATGCCATTCCTAGGCTAGCGTTCTAACCATTAGGCTATCTACGCGCTCTGGTGCACTTATCTTCTCCACGCCCAACTGCATGTGGTTGCCTGCCTGAGTGGTCAGTGCAGACTACTACTCTCGTTCCCCTGGAATCATTAGTGGGATTTAGGAATGCCACCTTTTGAAACGCTAAAATGGGATTCAAGAATGTGACCTCATTAAGCACTAAGATGGGACCAAAGAATGTGACCTACTTTTTATTTATTTTTTGGTCCATTAGTTGTTTAAGCAGGGGAAATTTCATAGATGACTGGTCTTCCTCATTCCACTGCTGGTCGATAGAAAGCCAGAGCCTACACTTTTACCGACCCAAGGGATTTTTAACCTCCCACACCACATAGACATTGTATGAGAGCAACCGGCCTTTGATGACGCTGTAAGTTATACACAGCGGTGGAAATCCAAATTGGCAGAGCCGGGCATGGGGAATCGAACCGCCGAGCCTCAGATTAGGAGTCTAACCTAGAAAAAAGTCAGACACTCTAACCACTCCGCCAACAGAGTCGGATTTTTTTGGTTAAAGAATGCAACCCTTTTAAAGGTATAATTGGGTTTAAAGAATGTGACCTCATTAAGAACTAAAATGGGATAAAAGAATGTGACCTAGTTAAGCTGTGAAAGTAGGATTTTAAGAAGCAATCGTTTTCAATGCTAAAGTGGGGTTAAAGAATGTGACCTCATTAAGCGCTAAGATGAGATCAAAGAGCGTGACCTAGTCAAGCACTAAAATGAACGCAACTTCTTTTATATGTGAAAATGTGACAGGTATCGTATAAGTCAGTGTTGAATTCGGCCCCTTGTTGGCTGGTCACTATAACAGGGTCCGTACGGGGGCTGGAAAGTATTGAACTTCATTTTCCCCATTTCAAGGCATTGACAAGCCTTGAATTTAACCTATTTTGAGTAATTAGTCTTGAAAAGCCTTAAATTCGATTAAACTGTCCCCACTGATCTAAATTAGTCCGAAATCGCCATTTGCCGTTGTTTTTGTTTTTTCTGAAATCCAAATGAAAATAGTCTTGAATTCCTATAAAAAACAGCCTTGAAATAGCCTTGAATTTCATATCTTCACATGTGTATGGACCCTGCTATAAACATCCCCCACCTCCCCACAACCCCCCTTGCTGACCTGGGGTTTGAAGCCGCCATCACTGAACCCGCTTCCTCTTTTTGCGCCCACAGGTCTCGGCGGGAGAATGCGACGCTCATGGCGGACTACGCACGACTGCAGCAGTCCTACCGGGAGCTGGAGGAACTTAAGGACAAGCTGGAGGTCAATGAGGTGACGTGGAGTATTAACCTTACAGACGCTCAGAAAGACGCTGAACACACAAAGACAGAGGTACAGTGGTGGCCTCGGCGTGCCACCATTTTATCTCCCTGTTGTTGTTTTTGCGAGAGCTTTGAATGTTAGCGTTGTTAATTAAAGGTATTTGGGGGGGGTGGTGGATTTGGGGACTGGTGGCGGGGCAGGGTGGGGATCAGGGCCGCATTCAATGAGCACCTCCAAGAAATTCCAAATGCCGTGCTACTCTCAACGGCGTTTTAGCATTTGTGTTCCTCGAAAATGAGGGCCTCCATAGTGTACACTTCCTGCAGCCATTTGCAATTGAAAGAACAGCTCTGATTGGCTGACACCCACGGCCATTTTGGAGGCATTCTCATCTCCTTCACGAAAAGCATCACGTCTCGGGAGTCAACTCGGAGGTGTAAGTTGAATGCAAATTGGCAAAAAAGATGTCACAGAGCCAGGCTCAGGGCCGACTCTGAGGCGTACCCTGAACGCAGCCCAGGTTTCTTGGATTCCGAAATACAATTGTTGAAACGCTGAAAGCGTTGGGAACACAAGGCAACCAATCCCACGCACCATAATGCAGTGTGGAAATGGTATGTCTAGTGGATGTACCGTATTTCCTCGATTAAAGGCGTGGCAGATTTCTTTTTTTTAATGGGGGTTTTGTTCCCTTCTGACGTTTGGTATCCTCTTTAAAATATATGTCCTTCTTTAAAATGACTTTTGTTAATTCTTTATTATATATTATTGTATTTATTCATTATGATTTATATTGTATATTAATATTATTATTACTGAAAGGGACAGCTCCAATATATGGCACAACTTTATTTGTGAAACCAGGAGATCGAATCAGAATAGTTAATGCAGATAAACATTTTTATAAAGCAGGGATGAAAGATCTCCGCGATTTCAAGGATTTCCGGGATTTTTCCTGTAGCTATAAGTGTATACTAATAAGGTGCGCCCGTCCTGATATGACCTTAGATGTTGCCAGGATGTAAAACTCCACCAACCAACCAATACGTTGTTTCACGCTGCAGCACCATCAGCGTATACTAATATGTGGTGGAAACGCCGCAGCACTAGCAGCGTATACTACTAATGCCTTCACGGGGCAGCACTATCAGCGTATACTACTAATACGTGCTTCTAACGCCGCAGCACTATCATCGTATACCGATATGTGATGCAAATGCCGCAGCACTAGCAGCGTATACTACTAATACGTGCTTCAAACGTGTAGCACTATCAGCGTATACCAATATGAATGAAACCCGACTTCCGGGAATTTTCAGTGATTCCCTGACAATGGGCGAATATAAGCATTTCCACTTTTTTTTCCCTGAGACCACTTTCATCCCTGATGAAGGTTTCAAGTCCAATTGGACATTATATCTGGTTTAACACTCTAGGGCGCTCTGTTTGTATTTATTCAATACTCTTAAAATTATGAGATTATATATAAAGCAGCTAAAAAAAATAAAAAGTATGGCCACTCAGGTTAGGTTTCTAGCTTCAGACCAATTTGAATAATGCTGCTCGAGCGGCACACTTCAACTCAGTCCATACGTGAATGACATTAATGATATTTAGCATAATAGCATTTAATAACATAATATATATTATATTATTATTGTTATTATTATTATTATTATTATTCGAAGGAGACATTAATTGCTTTTATGTTGACTCATTATTTATAGATATTTTTTCTTTCTATTATTTACAATATATGTGAATGTAACTTTGATGTATCCACGTTAGTGACAACTCTGAAATAACAAACCTCAGCATGTAGTTATTTAATTGTTTTGACTTAATATTGTATCCCGATTACTCTGAGATACCGGATGGAAGCTATTTTCTTGTTTTGGGGAGGTTTTTACTCTACAGAGAGCTTGGGGTGGCCACTAATAGATGGCGATGCTTATTCAAACCGGGCTGTTATTCCAAGAAATACTGGTTTTGTCCTTACAATTTGTGCTCGTTTTTTTAGTGTATTTAAAAAAAACAATAATTGGCGAATTATATTCAGTAATCTAATTGATGTTAACGATTAAAGTTACTGTTCAGTTTAGTAATTAAAATTACTCCTTTATTTTGCTTGGTATTTGATTGGTTGACAAATTTTATTTTGTCATTGCTCAAATAACATATATGTATATTATATATCAAGTATTATATATTTATTGTATATAAATCATTTATGTGATGTATAAGAATTGTACGAGTATAAATATAATTTTAAGTATCAACATATTGTTTGTAACATGGCCTGCTCCACTTAAGCAACCCAAACTGTGCCAGGCTGGTGACTACCGACTTCACTGATCGCTCGGAATATATTATTCAAGCAATAACAAAATCAAATTAGTCAATCAAATATCAAGTGAAATAATTCGGGAAGTTTAATTCCTAAGCCAGAACTAGATCGCTGAATATAATTTGCCACTTGCTGTATATAAAAAAAAAGTGCAAGAATTACAAGGACAAACCCCTATTTTCTCATATACATTAATACGTATATAATTTCTATTGTTGTTATAGGCTATGGGTGATTAGAAATTTCTACCGGATGCGGTGGCCGAATCGGTAGAGCGCAGGCCTCCTGTGCGGGAGATCGGGAGTTTGATTCCCAGTTCAGTTAAACAAATGACTTAAAAAATTGATACTTGTTGCTTCCTACCTTGGTGCTCGCCATTAATAGGATAGGCCAATGACTGGTTAGCTCAGTGTCAGGATAATGTGACTGAGTGGGATATCAGGTCATGGTGCTGGTGGCCTGATTTCCTAGTGGGGCAGCACTATAAAATCACCATAAGTGTGCACTGTTACAAGTTGGTACCCGTCCTGATATGACCTTAGATGTTGCCAGGACATAAAATTCCAACAACCAACCAACTTAAAAATTGCTATGTTCAAATATGGAATTCACCACAGCTCACACTACTCTACCCATTGTGGGTGAGTCCTAGTGTAATGTATAATGCATAACTAGGGTGTGTTTTGTGATGTTTGTAGCTATTGGCAGCAAACAATGAGATCGGCTTACTGCGGGACCAGTGTAGTGCACACATGGAGGAGATCAATCAGCTCACATCTCCTGGTGGAGTCCAGCAGGATGACTATAAGACGCTCGCCTACAGGAGCAAGACGGTGCGTGATAATATCCATCGTCGCCTGCCTCCACTCATCTTGTGCCCGGAAGGGATCACTCCATGAGTAGAGCGCTCACTTCGCGTGTGCCAGATTGCACAACTGCACCCGCGATCAACCCATGGCTGAGTCAAACCAAAGACTAACAAAATTTACACTTGTCGCTCCCTCACCTGGGAATCTGCATTTCTAGGATAGGGCAAGGAGCAGTGGAATGGGGAAGACCAGTTGTCTGCAAATTATCCCCCTTTTTAATTAGTTAATTGGCAAATTATCCCCCTTTTTAATTAGTTAATCGGCAAATTATCCCCCTTTTTAATTAGTTAATCCTCAAATTCCCAACCTTTTAATCAGTTAATAGACAAGAAAAAGTTTGTTTCATATAATCAATTAACAGAACTTGAGTTTAAATTTGTGAAAGTTATTTTTTAATTTATACCTTTTAAACGATCCTGTTATTATTAATATTATTATAATTTATTAATGTCCACCAGGTAGCATTTACCTACTTTCTCCTTTATAAAGTAAATGAATGTTGCATGCCATTTAAAGGTACTCAATAATAAACCTGTATTTGTTTTGTGTATATTTTCAGCTTTCGGCATGTTCGATGATACCACTCTTGATGCTGCTCTTCGCGGTTCTCCTTGCGCTCTACCCAACACTGTCGCAAATCACAGCCACATCAACCCTCACGTGACCAGCACCCTAACAGGGCTCTTCAGAGCACCACCGTGTACATACAGAGATGGGAGAACATGGCGCCGAGAGCAATGATAAAAGAAAGGATAGAATAGAAGAGAGGGAGGAGGTGAGAGCTGAAACTTGGGTGGGATGGGGGCACCAGATTGGAACCAGCGAGCGATCCACCGCCCGCAGAGGTCAGCAGGTCACCCAACCGGAAGTCCCGCCTCCTCGCTACCTACCCCGCGCGTCGGTTGACCACGTGATGCGCTGTGGTGCCTTGCTGGGGTGGGGGTTGGCTGCAGTGTTAGAGGTGGGACCCGTGTGCGTGTGTGGTTGTGAAGGTATAAGACCATAGCTGTAGTTAGTGCTGACGGAAACGAGGCTGTAGCGAAGCGCCACCCGCCGCATGATGCGACACCCGCCAATCTCTCCGAGCCAGGCCGCAGCGCCAGGGTGTGTGGCGCGTGTGTGTGCTGCGTGTGGCGGGCGACCACCCCGCCTCTCCCGGCGCGTCCAGCATGTGCACCTACCTTATGTCGTGCACACCGGGAGTGAGATGGACCTCTTCAAATGTCCCGCCCCTTTTATCTCATATACATACATATGTGCATACATACATATGTGCATACATACATATGTGCATACATACATACACATAGAAGTGATGTAAATATATATGTACATACATAGATACAAACACATATACATACGTACGTACATACATACATACATACATACATACATACATACATACATACATACATACATACATACATAAATACACACATACATACATATAGAAGTGATAAAATTGTAATGTTAGTTAGATGGACCCTGCCCATACGGTCTGGTCTCACGTAGGTTACTCTCAACACCAACAACAACAGCAAAGAGGAGGAGGAGGGTCTGTTGCAAGGGACGTATGACGTGCGTTCGGTGTGTGTGTGTGTGGTAGTGGTGGTGGGGGGGGGGGGGGTGTAGACAGGGCACTTGGCAGCCCATCTGTACACAGGCTAGCTTTTCGACACGATCCCATGTTGAATCGGTGTACACTACAACAAGGTCCGTGTGTGTGGTACACCGCGCACCGATCTATGTATTCAATCCTTGAACTATCAAGTGACTCCTCCCACTAGCCACTAGCCGCTACCTTACTGAACCCATTGGTAGCTTGAATTCTATTTATTGAACTTGATGATGTGCGATCAGTATTGGTTTAGTTTTGAGAAGAGAGAAAAACAGACGCATACAAAAACAACAAGGTAGGCGAAGGGGTTGGGGGAAATCATTGCTTGTGATTAGGTGGGTTTATTTTGGAGAGAGTGTCTTTGGTCTTTTTGTGTCCTTTGTGGAGGGGGGGGGAGTGTCCTTTTTTTCCTTTTTAGAGGGAGGTTTTTTGGGGGGAGGGGGGTTTCTTCCTTTTTTTGTGTCTTTTTTTTTGTCTCGTTATTATTATGGACTAGACTTGTTTGTGTTACTAGTTAGTAATAACTGCCGGGTCACTAATGTGACTAAACTAGTCGAATGTTGAGATCAGTAGTAGAACCCTTCGTGCTCCGGCCATCAGGGGGCCACCTATATATAGCCTGGCCTCCGTGGAAACCTCCCGGGTGGGTAGGGACGCCCGCCGTCGGCGGCTTGTCTAATTCATTTTGTGTGCCAGTCGATGGGCGGCCTTGTAGCGGGTTAGATTTGTATATAAAATAAAATAAAGAAAATTTTTAAATAAAAGAAACCCAAATGTTTTCACCAAAATGTAGCATGATACAAGCAGGGTCCGTACAGGGCCTGGACCGTCCTGATATGACCTTACGTGTTGCCAGGACATAAAACCCCAACAACAAGAACAACAACAGGGCCTCGAAAGTCTTGAAAAGTTCATTTGCTCCATTTCAAGGCCTTGAAAAGCCTTGAATTTTAACCTATTTTCGTAATTAGGTCTTGAAAAGCCTTGAATTCCATTAAACTGTCCCCACTAATCTAAATTCGTTCGAAATCACCATTTGCCATTGTTTATGTTTTTAATGAAATCTAAATGAAAGTAGTCTTGAATTCCTATCTGAAATAGCCTTGAATTCCATATCTTTATGTGTACGGACCCTGTACAAGTGGGCTACCAACACACTGTCAACGTGTTCTGAAATGTATTGAGCACTTATTGCCTCATATTGGGTTCAACGCCTCAGCGGTGGGCATCAATCGACTTGAGGCAAAGAAATAGACAGGATCTAAAACCCCATATTTAGACTTATATTCAATGTAATTATCGTGAAATTTTAAACCAAAATACCTCTAAGCATAGCAGAGCTTTGACATTTAACGTGATATTTGACCACTACCAGTCCTTACTCCTATATTGTCTACTGTTGAATTTGGATGAGAACACGGTAATGAAACCCAGCATAGGACATTCTGTCTGCAGCATCATTCCAATACCATTTAGGCATTTAATCGCATGGGGACATGAATGCAACCTGACAGCTGCCCACCATGGTGTATCTTATCTCCCCATGCAGCAAAACAGTGCACTTAAGCCGGGATTCCATTAACACGCAGGGCAGCATGCGATAGTCGATGTCCGATTTAGTATGCGATAAACGGTAATGTAAATTTAATAGAGCGCTCTCACTCACCATTCTAAGCTGTTGTACAATAAAACCTTTCTTTCCTTTTTAACCATTGATGGCTGGACAGAAAAAAAAGCCTCAAAGAGGTGAGTCTTGTGGACAGATTAACATTTTTCAAGAGACGCTGCTTTTTCTTAACCTCCTTTCGCAACCTACCGAAGGGGCAATCACAGAAGGGGCAATCATCATGTTGCTTGAGTCTGGACATATCGCGGTATGTCCCACCTGAATTTATTGGCTAAAACAAAACCGTCACTGCTTAGAGTGATTCGATTTTGTGCACATGATTACCTGTGCGAAAAGACACGGATGCATAGAACCACCCAGAGCTATTTCGATATGCCTAAAGCGCATTGCATGTCACACTACATATTAAATGGAAGTTTGGCTTTAGTCACACTTGCCGTCCCTTCATGGCATTTCAACCCCATCATAAAAAATATGTATCTATATATTATATAGATATTAGGTGTAGTATATATACCTATATGTATATGTGTATATCTATCAAATATAATAATAGGCAGCACAATTGGGATCATGAAAGAGTGAAAGAAAGAGAAACATCAACTGAACTCATTCTGCCATCAAATTGGCCACCAATTTCTATTCGGATCATTTTCGCTGACACATTATGTATGTATACCTGCACATTGTTTCAGGGCCATGAAACTTTTTAATCAATTTCGTTAATGCTTCACAATTTGAAGGCATCAATGCAAGACAGGGATGAGAATTGTGTTCTATTGGTGGATCTCAGCTAGGTGCTTTTTGTGGCTACATTTAGGTCTATTTTTTGTGTGAAATATGTAAATCCGAGGAAAATCTGAACTTTTTTTTTGTTATAGCTACATTCAGGAATTTCTGTGTGAAATGTGTAAATACGAGGAGGAAAATCTTAACCTTTTTTTTAAAGCTACATTTAGGTATTATCTTGGTATTTAAATGTGTAAATCAGGAGATAAATCAAGAGGAGACGTTTACCCTTCAGTGATACTCGCAGGATTGGCTGATGAGGAATGAATAAACTTTTTTATTTAAAAAAAACAAAAAAAAATTGTTAGTTCCCCAGGTTCCATCCTCATCCCTGGATACTTCTACCCGCGTGCTTACCTTAAGTTACTGCATGGACTCACACTTGTTGCTGATCACATGCCTGATATGGATGTGGGGCTGTGGAGGTGGGGGTGTGAGGGGGCTCTACCAGCTGATCTTAACTTGCAGTGTAACTTTTTAAAGAAGTTAATTATATACATATATTTCTGGGGGTATTCTGTTTGTGGCTCAACGTTGTTTCCCGAGGTACACGTCTGTATTAGTCGCACGCACGCTTCTGTTCACCTCTTATTAAAAGAAAATAGAAAAATGGGTGTTGAATGTGTGCTGACATTGTTGCGCTGGAAATCTCTCCCTGATATACTTAGTGGCTTAACTCAACCATCCTTTTTCAAAGCAGTTAGAAGACAGGCCAATATATACGCGGATTCAAGTTCTGATTTCAATTGCCGATGCTGATCCCTCCCCGCTTTAAAGCTGCCTAGTCCGATGAAAGAATCAAATTTGTCAAAACCAAAATAGTAACCTATGTTTGATCCTGCAAATCTAACTTAGATACCGGTCTTATTAAGCATTTGTTGTTGCATCGAAGGAACTTGAGAATGTAATAGAACCTGTTACTGCTGAAGCCTATCTTGACAGCATTTTGACAAACAGATTTAATGTTGCATGTTTCCAATTCAAATAACACCAAAACTGGCCATTTAAAATAAAAATTACTTCAAACTGAACTAAAGTAGATTATACCGATCAAACAAATGTATTTATCTCACAAAAATAGCAGAAAGTGAAATCCATTGGACCGTGCAGCCTTAAGACTGCTGCGTGCAGGGTGAAGCGGAGCAGTGTGAAGTGTTTGAACAGTTCTTATGTTCACACTGCACTCTCTTGTATACACACACACACACACATGCATACCGTCTATACTACCCAACAGTGGCCATGCTTATCATTGTATCACCTGAACCACCACGTGTTGTCATCACTGCGAGGTGCCTGGACCGAGATCCACCCACCCGAATGGATTCCGGAGTTTTCCGCCAGCAATTGACTGCTTGCAATCGACTATTTGGAGTCAGCCATTTGCAATCAGCTGTTTGCATTCGGCTACTTGCAGTTGGCTATACATAGTCAGCCATTTGCAGTCAGCTTTGGGTATTTGACTATTTATAGTCGGTCATTTGCAGTCAGCTGTTGGCATCTGGCTACTTACAGTTGACTATTTGTAGTCAGCCATTTGCAATCTGCTGTTGGCATTCAGCTACTTGCAGTCGACTATTTGTAGTCAGCCATTTGCAATCTGCTGTTGGCATTCAGCTACTTGCAGTCGACTATTTGTAGTCAGCCATTTGCAATCTGCTGTTGGCATTCAGCTACTTTCAAGTGGGTATTTGTAGTCAGCCACTGGCAGTCGACTATTTGTAGTCGGCCTCTTGCAGTCGGTTATTTGCAGTTGGCTATTTACAGTCAGCAATTTGCGGTCAGCCACTTCCAGTTGCCCACTTCCGGTAGGTCACTGGCAGCCCGGTTGGCGCTGTGTATAAGGTGTGCCTAGTTAATAGATCCGTCGCTACTTCCCAACCTACACGCTACACCGAAGTCAGACCACTACCCACAATCCTCCTCTGGTAGTCGAGTGTAAATGTACATATGTCTAACTGTTGTTTACCGCCATTTGAATGGCGATAAATGGTCAAATCAAATAAAAATGTACTAGCGTAAACTGTGTATGATAATGACTATGATACTTCTCTTTTTAACCAATACAAATGGGTTTGTTGATTGATTGATGACTAACGATGACATCAATTGATTGAATTTGATTGTTTTTATATCAAACACCAACAAACAATTAACGGTCCATTTTGTAAGCAAACAGGGAAAAGTGGAAATTTGGCGGGTGGGGGCCGGGGGTGGGTGGTAGTATGCCCTCTCCTACAAGTGGATCTATTATTGATTCGCAAATAGCAATATCACAAGTATACTTAATCTGCATTCACTGTACGAAGCGATGGAGCAGGTTCTACGTTCTTTTACCCAAATGTTGATATTTAATCGGTATTCTGTACAATATTTGTTTTGTAAATTTGGTGCATTTCAGCCATAACCCGTGTGGATTCATTTCTTGTAAATGTTCTTTCCCCCCCGATGAATGTTCTTGTAGAGCTAGTTTTCCCATGTTGCTTTTCTTTAAAAACGCTTTGGTGATATTTTTCAAAATACCTTGTTTGGTTACCATAGGACGCTTGGAGTGCTTACATAATTGTGATATTCATCCCGTTTCTATGAAGATACATGATACCTGTTTGGTGTTGTGCGTCGGGTGATTGGTTTGAAAGTGACCTGATTCTGTGTGGATGAATGAATGTATATATTTGTGTGTGTATGCATTTGCATATGTATGTATGCATGCACATTTATGTTGCCATATTATGTAATTTTTACCATGTCCATATATGTATGTATGGAACTATATGTATGTATATAGGCATATGTATGTAACCATGTTTCTGTAGGCATATGTACACGTGTGAAACCATTTGTATGCACAAATGTGTGTAAGTAATTATCTGCATGTAACCATATGGATGTATGTATTCGTATGCATGTATATGTGTACTGGTGTGCAGCTAACTTGATTATACACATATACATACTGTCCTTACTTATATATATGTGTGTGTATATGTAAGTATATAAATACTACTTAAAGTTATATAGTTCGATGAAAGCATTTTTCTTTTTTGTTTCAAAAGGAAGTTTAACCTAGATTTGATCATCTGTATCCAACATAAGCCCCTAAGTTGCATGGTCTGATGAAATATATATTTTTCAAAAGGAAAATACTTTTGTACATTTGATTCATTATACCCAACTTAGATATTGGTGTATTCACTAGTAATTTGGGACAGCATATACAGAATAATCAGTGAATCTGCTACCTCATCCCATCGGACACTTTGAGGAAGCCATTAGGCAGGGAGCCCGCAAACGAATTAGGTCAATCTCATGACCTGATTTGTCTTGCCCTCATTCCCAATACCATATATGGCATTAGCCAGGTTCTGAGACATACACATTACTAGGTCAACTCGCATCACGTGACCATCGCGAGATAATAATCTTTGTCATAGGCACAGGACCTTTTGGCAAGCTTGTCGAAATGATTTTGGGGTTTTTTCAGCTCAAATTGCTCTGAAATTAGCATGTTTTCATCAAAATTAAGGCAAGAATTCAAACGCCTTCCGACTATGCAACTTTAAGTCGCCTCAACTACTTTGCCTCATCTAATCCACCTCGTAAAGCGGTCTACATGAGACAAACTAGTTGAGTCGACTCAGCCCTAATTCGCCTCACTAATGAACAATAGGTTATAATGGTCAAACTGATATATTTATCTAAGAAAATAAGGTAAACATTTAAAAGCCATCTGACTATGCAACTTAACATGACGGTAGCCAACTGACTTGTTTTGTGTATCTGTTGACAACAACAACAAACAAACATCATATGGGGGAATATCCACGTTTTCACGGAAATTTACCCTTGGTTCTACCGGAACTTGCTAGGTGGCATCAGGGCCTCAGCCTAATTTCCTCCTCTTTTTTTGGGGTGCTTTTGCTACCATGCCCTGGTTTTGCCGGAACCCGGTAGGTGATGCCAAAGTCTCAGCTTGATTTCCGCGTCTTTATTTGCCGGAGACCACTTTCATCCCCAATTTTACAGAAGTGTTTGTAATGTGGATATATCTTCTCTTCAAGTCTCGATACAGAATTTAGGGAGACCATATTACTTTTGTCATGGTTGGGTAGGGATGGAAAGGTCTTGTTCTCGTATTTGGTTTTCCACAATTTCTATGTATTGTTATAGCCAATACAACCTTGCTCTTTAGATAAATACCCAGATTTATCAAATCTGCTGCTGTGCTGCTGAATAGATTGAAATTCAAGGAACGACCATTTAGCACGATAGTGGTTTAAATCTTTTATTAAACAACCCAAAGCATCCATCATACACAATATTTCTAATTCCAAAGTTAGTCTTATGCTTATTTAGTAAGCATCTATTATTATTGGTGGGTATATTAATATTATGGAAACTTAGTAATTTGCTTTTTCTTATATGGGGAAAACATTGTATTCGTTGAATGATATCTTTTGTCAGTGCCATAGTACTGGTCTTTTGGCGTAACATATTACGCCAAGGAGGCTTTGAGATACAGGTATTGGTAAACTGCGTGCAGTTGTAGTTGGGTAATAAATGAAGTGCATAACAGTAAATATGTCTTACATTCTGTAGCTGTCGTATTCTCCCCCCACCCCCCCCCCACCCCACCCGCCACTCTCCGCTGACCAAAATGTTTCCTCCGTCCCTCAATCCTTTCCTCCACCCCCTCCCCCTGCCCCTATCTCCCTCTCTCCCCAACTCCATTCTCTGTATTTACACAGTAGCCTCACTGTAAGTGACGACCCACATATGTCACAGGGACAGGGTAAGCATTTCACTAGTCACCTCCAGAACAACTATTCTTTAATAGTAGATTCATTTTGAAAATTTGGCGTGATCAAATTCTGTTTTGAATCTATTGGAATACTGGGGTCTGACTGACATGGCTGTTTTAAACCTACAAGTACTGGTAGTCTCATCCCACAGTTTGGCATACTACTTATGTCGTCTATCAATCTAATCAATCACTAGTGGGAGACCATACGGGATGCTTGCTACTTATTTTGTGATGGGTGTATACCGATCTTGTTTTGTACCCTCGTTTCACATGGTGGAAAGCTAATAGGTAACATCCAGATACTGTATTTGGAGGAATGTCCAGGGCTATATGCATATATATCAACGCATGGAAAAGGACTGGTTGGGGAGTTTTATCTGCCAGTGTCAGTTCCCCAGTCACTCTACGGCTTACGACCACTGGAAACAATGTTGCAACCAAAAAGCCGACTTTTCGCCAAGCGATGAAAACGGTTGGCGACCATTTTAGTCACAAGGTTTTTGGTGCAGCAGCTCCAACATTGTAACCAAAATGGTTGCCTGGAGGTCGGCGACCACTGAGGACCACTATTCGACAATTTTGCGACCAGCCATGTTTTGTGTGGTCGCAAAAGGGTCGCAAGCATAGTGTGACTGGGGTATCATTCATGCTAAGTGGTTACTGTCGAGTGTTGTGAGCTGGTTGCTTTGTTACAGAACTTATTTGAAATGTGTGTGTATGCGTGTTGTAATGTCTTACAGTGTGGATGTGGCCATGTCGAGAAAGATTCTACTATAGTAGAACCTTTGATGTAAGGATGGATGTGTGTGTGTGTGTGTGTGTTGGGGTATGGACACTGATCCCTGTGTCGCTGCCATTGTAAAGGAACAGCTGAGGCTGACCTAGATAAAAGATTCACCCAGTACTTGTAGTACACGGGTGAAGACCAGGCTTATATAAAAATGGTAGAAAAATCGGGCTAATGAATTGAGTCGTTATGAGAGCCTAATTTCACAATCTAAGAAGCAACATTTATTCTTTGTATATGTCTTCATGTTTACCCGCTACTTTTGAGTTGGAAAATATAATAAAACATATACTTTAATGCAATTAAAAAGTGAAATCGACGGCGTTCTCTGGCCACCATCTTGTCTTTTTGCATTCTCTCCCATTTCCCCAAATCTGTGCCAATATATGTAGCCATTTGATCATGGAATCACAATTTCTACTTCATGTTCCATACTAAAGCTATTTTCGCCCGTATTTAGACTACGTTGTCGTTCACCCGTGTACTACAAGTACCGGGTGAATCTTTTATCTAAGCTGACCCTGAGGGTGCTTGTGTGTGTGTGGGAGGGGAGGGGGTGATGAGGGGCAAGATATTCGCCCAGTCTCTTGTTTAGTTGTCCATATTGTCAGCATGTATAGCCACGGAACCCCATTTGACAATTGTAAATAAACAGATTTTGTAAAAGGCATCATTATTAGTGTTCTTTAATTTGTTTCCATTAAGTTTTCGGCCTTTAATTAAACAAATATATATAAATTTAATAAGACTCAAAATTATCGGACTTTAAATTAATGTTCCTTCTATGCGGCAATAAACGTTGGTTCAGATCGCCAGTAACTAACTACAGTAAAACCAATTCTAATTGACCGCCTCCACAAATCGACCACTCCCTATATCCATCGCTTTTATTGTAACAATATTCTAACTCTCTAAACGCACCCATTAAAGTCAGCTCCAAAGTCGGTCGATTTAGAGTTTTCACTGTTTAACTATAATGGATATGTAGAAAACCTTCTAAATAGCTTTCGGTTTTGAAAATTTGACGCTTTCATTGGATTATGCAGCTTCAAGAAAGCCGTCCTGATATGACCTTAGGTGTTGCCAGGACGTAAAACTCTCACAACCAACCAGCCCCAAGAAAGCACCACCGAACGCTATCAATAATCGGAGTTGTGAGTATTTTGGAATTCATGTTATGATCATGCTGAATGTCACAGCCAGCACTGACCAACTCTCGAAGTGTGTGGACAGTTTGCGGTTGGACAGCAGTTAACAGGAAGCAGTCGCTCCCAAAGACGTCCAAGCTGACGTCACTGCATTGTCACACCACGCTGCACGGGACAGACATTGTAAATGATTGATTGATTGGTGGTTGCTTTACGCCGTGTCGGCAGCATAGGCCATATTCATGGCGAGAAATGTAAAAGCAGACAATCAATTAAAGCTAAGGGGCAGACGACCAGGTACAAGCTATCATAGTGTATTATTTGTATGCGCTATACCACAATTAAACAAGAGGACAGTCAGTATATAGAGTTGGATGAGTAGTTTCTCTGCCTAGTAGTAGTGACACAAAAGGCCCCTCCGTTTTATTTATGAAGCAAATTTTCTCACCGACTGAAGGCACACGCACATCGGCCCAGGGCGGTAGGCAGGCCCGACTTCAAAGCAGCACATTGCTGCATACACACCTAGGTTATACAGATACACTGGCCCGTGTTACCACCCAGTAACTTACCGTGATGAATAATTGTTTGTTGTAGTTTTACGTCCTAGCAACATCTAAGGTCATCAGGACGGGTTCTGACTTGTGACAGTGCGCACTCATGGCTACTTTATAGAGCTTCCCCACTAGAAGACCAGGCCACCAGCACCATGACCTGATATCCCACTCAGTCACATTATGCTGACACTGAGCCAACCAGTCCTTGCCCTATCCTAATAATGCAGAGCGCCAGGCTAGGAAGCAACAAGTATCAATTTTTAAGTCATTGGTTTGACTCGACTGGGTTCGAACCCACAACCCCATGATCTACCACCACGCCTTATGACCCAGGAGAAGGCAGACCCCACAAAGCGCCGCATTATTGCTGACATGTCTTTTCCCCAACAGACATCCATGAATGCCTATCTAATTAAAAACACCTCACTAGGCCACACACGCGAACACTGCCTACCGACAGTGGACGGCTTCACCAAGGAGCTCAGGGAGTCCGGTTGGGGGAGCCACATGTTTACTATAGACATAAGCAGGGCCTACAAGAACTTCAGGTCCTGCCCCCTGAACGGGCCCCTGCTCGGCACAAAATGAGAGGACAAATATTATCTCGACATATCCGTACCATTCGGAGCCAGGGGCTCGAGCTGCCACATACAACGAGTGGCCGAAGCAGTCATATACATCCTCCGCAACAAAGGGATACGCGCAACCATGTATCTCGATGATCTGATCGTGCTTGCCCCCAACAAAAGCAAATGCGAGGAGCAATTAAAAATAACAGGGGAAATCTTCAGGGAGCTCGGCCTCCCTGAGGCCGAAGAAAAAACCCAGCAACCCGCACCTTCCATAAGATGGCTGGGAATTTGCATCAATGCACCAGCCATGACACTCACAATGCCGCACAACAAGATCAACAACACAATTACCATCGTACGCAAGACTGCAGACAAACAATTAGTCACCAAGAAACAGCTGCAATCCCTGCTCGGGAAGCTACTACATCTATCCAAGTGTATACCACCAGCCAGGCTATTCATCGGCCACCTCCTCCAAGCCCTCCGTGACATGATGGGCAACCGCACCACAGTCAATGACGAAATGCGGCTCGATATGGCCTGGTTCCCAGAGTTTGCCCACACATGGAATGGCACACTAATCATACCACCCAACAGACCCGATAGAGAAATTGTTGTTGATGCATGCATGGGAGGAATAGGGGGAGCCGACAAACAACACGCCTACTCTGCACAGCTGCACGAACACGCAGCTGACGACCAAGAAAGCATTACACAGCTAGAAGCCGCGAAGGTCCTGGTTGCCCTGCACACACTCATACGAAAAGGGGACAGAGAATGACACATCATGATACGATGCGACAACATGGCAGCAGTGCAGGTCCTCACCACAGGCAGAGGACAGAACCCCCGCCTACTGCAGATAGCTCGAGCGGCCACAATGTCAAAATATCATATGAACACATACCAGGCATACATAATGTGCTCGCCGACGCCTTGAGCAGGGCCCATATCAGTACCAACCACCGTAATAATGCAATACGTATATGCCTCAAACGCGAAATCTCGCCAATCGCCCCCGCAACTAACGCATACCAACAACTTGCACCACTGCTCTCCCGCAGACCCGCAGTACATCACACTCACAGAAGCAGTGGCAGCAAGGGCCCCGGGCACCTGGGCAAACTACAGGACCACGGTGGCAGCCTACAACCTCGAGCCCACACCGATGGAGATACGGTGCTGGATCGAGGAGCTAGCGGCCCGACAGTGCCCATCATCTGTGGCCAACTCCACGTCGCACCTACGCATGTACTTCAGGCTGCAGGAGGCGCCGACACTACCACTTGACCACATAACAGTCAGGCTCGCCCTCGCCATACACAAGGTGGAGGCAACCGTCGCATTCGCCTCTGGAAACACTGAACTCGAAGTTCAACGCTTCGGAGGGTGGGCTTCTAACGCCCACAAACAATACATCATAATGAGAGATTCCAACAAAGTGAATGGCGCCCTAATACACGCCATCAGAAAATAAAAACACTCAACAAAAGACCACCCATGGCTTGGCACTTGATTGTGCCCACAACAATCAACAAAACCGAAAACCAATCCAGCATTTAAAGTAAAAAATAAAGATTACCATCTAATGAGCGACTGACTCTCGCGCAGTTGACAGATCACACCTACTTAAATGTCACATTTCTGATAATTTACCCTGTACTGTTATCTCATATGCTTATCATTAACTATTGCTATTGTACTTTAAGGTAATTGATTACTCGTTTGTTAAATCGTTCACATGACTCATATGCCCTCATCACATTTCATTTCCCCAACATATCAGGGCCTTCACTTGTTTGCTTCTTGCCCGATGATACGCAGTCAATATATATATTCCGCCAGGCGGGCAGCGCCCGAATAAAAGCCTTGATTAACCCACTCATGCCTCTGAGTCAGCTGTGTCCGTGAGCAATGATAACCTACCGTACTTGAATTTTGAAAGTAACTTTGCTTTTAAATCGCTAACTTTTGAGGTATTTGAAGTGCAAACTTGCTAAATTAATGTTGGCAAGCACACCAAACTCTGACGTCATAGGCTTCTGCAGTGACAGGTTCTGTTAAGTTGACCTTCAATATTCCCTGGTGACAAATGTTTAAGAAGTATACCAGTATCTAAGTTGGATATGTAGAATCAAATCTAGATAATTATTTTGGTTTTGGAAATTTGATGCTTTCGTCGGACTATGCAGCTTTAAAACAAAAACTGCCAGAAAAGATTGCTAAATTTTAGTCTCATCCCTAATCACTTGTTATTTTATCACGTATCTAATGTCTGTCTGGACTGTCTGGACTTCTTAAAAGCTGTACAACCTGTTACTATCATGAGATTAAAAAAGAAAGAAAAAAAGGCTTGGCTTTTTAGTACACGTTTTACAATTCTACGTTCTATCATTTTGAAGATAACCTTTTTGAAAACCGTTATATAACAACAGATGTTTCCTGATTTAAACAATTATTTTTTAAGTGTTGCTGCACACATGCGCACTTGCCAACTTGTTTTAAGCATTGATCTTATCTTGCCATGATTCTGACCTTTGTTGCCGGTATGGCGTAAAACACACATTACTCACTCACTATACCCCGGGCAGGCGTTGACCGGTGGAGGTGGGCAGTGGGTGCTGGGTGGTTGGTAGAGGAACACAGGTAGAACTACACAAACACATTTGTTCACATCAGTTTTCAATGGTGGCACCTTTCAACTGACACCCACTTAACGTGATAATGGGTGATTGGTATCCACCCCCTCCTCCCGTGTGGATAATAGTTATATCACGCCTAGTTTGAGTTAACCTTTCCCCCCACACACTATCTCCCTAATACCCCGATCACACCAAAGTAGTTCTTACTACATTCTTGAAAATGTTGCCAAACGCACTCAAACTGTGTGCGAACGTAGTAGCAACATTTTACTAACTTTTGATGGACGGGCAAGGATGGAAGGGTGTTCCCAATTTTTGGCGGCCACGTTCTACCCCATTTTGAACGGGGTTGGACATTTAGAGAACTAGTTTGGTGTGATGGGGTTTTATGGAACTGTGGTAGAGAGGGAGAGTTCCACACACTACCACAATTGATGACTCCTTAAAGTTGCATAATTCGACCGTTTTGAGTTTCTGTCTTTTTCTTAAAGATAAAAATATTAGGTTTGAAGTAACCTTGTTTTGCATATAATGTATATGCATGTATATATATGTATATACGCATGCATATATTAATTTGTTATATACGTATATGCAGTTATGCGCATACGCACATGTGTATAGATATATAGATATACAATTATATAGATATATAATTATATAGATATATAATTATATAGATATATAATTATATAGATATATAATTATATACATATATAATTATATACATATATAATTATATACATATATAATTATGTACATATATAATTATATACATATATAATTATATACATATATAATTATATACATATATAATTATATACATATATAATTATATACATATATAATTATATACATATGTAATTATATACATATATAATTATATACATATATAATTATATACATATATAATTATATACATATATAATTATATACATATATAATTATATACATATATAATAAATGTGTGCATGCACACACACATAGATATATATAGATATATCTATATAATTATATGCATATATAATAATGTGCGCATGCACAGATTATCACACATATTGAAAAAGTGTCATCAAATGGATTGTTACTTCAAAGATGGCTATCGCCCCTCCACCATGGCGCCCCCTGCCGGGTTCCGGAAGCAGCGCTTTTGAAGCCGCTAAGACTAGTAAGAGTGTGTGCCTGCCGGCTTTCCCGCGCCTCGGTGTTTGCGCTTGTCCCGCGCTAACTGTCACCGGGCGCGTCTGAGGTGTGAAAGCAACCAGCGCCGAACGCAGACGACTTTGTAGGTGTTCGGGCTCCGGCGGCGAAGCTGTGATAATGGTTTCACACCTGTGGGGGTTGGCGGGGCTGGAGGTGTGAACCGACACCTCTTCTCAACGATGAAATTGTTCACGTGTTCCAAATTACTGTTTAATGCAAAAATATAAATATATGGTGAAATAAAACTCAACTCAGAAATATATACACACACAAAATACAGTATATATATAAATGGATATGCATCAATATGGCCTCGTATGCATACTAATGTATTTATATGCATTTGTCACTATCTGATCTATGCTATTTAGTGTAGTGTTCACATACAAATGTACAGTGCATACAAATATGCAGAAATGCATACAATTTACAAATGCATAGGCTATGGCATAGGAATACATAGAAGTACAATGTACACTAAATAGCATGGTTATTTGAATGAAGCGCTGAAGGATGATTTCTACTCGCTTGTCTTAGGCCTACCGCCAACACCAAAGTAGTATGGACAATGCTTCCGGCAAATTTTACGCGCGTCATTTGTCGCCATTTGTCGCCACTTACCGCGGTGTCTGACATCACCAAGGCAATGGCAGTCGACACTTGGTACTCACATGCCATGAGAACAATGAACAGCTGATTACAGCAATCACAAAAACATACAAAAAAGTGTATGTATGCGGAGTGTTTTTCTCAATTTTGCTCGTTCCATCTGTCGACCTTTCTGTCACTAAAATTCTGGTGATCGTCGACACCAATGTGAGAGTAGTCGAACTTTGATGCTCGAAACTGGACACTAAAATATGACCGAAACCACATACAACATTTTAACATACACAAGAAATTCAAACAAGATTTTATTTATTACAGTTAAACGCGCACAAAAATGTCTTACAAGAAAAAAGTTGAACAAGATTGAAAAGAATGTTTGGATAAATGCATGGTGTTGATGTGTAAACTTTCACATTTCACTTTAGCACAAAAATTATACAACCAGACCTACGATACATTTTGTGGGATTGATTAAATACACGTAGTATTGCCAACATACTTTACACACACACATGCAACAATACTTATTTGATTACTTGCCAACACACACACAAAAAAAGATTGAATTATCACCATCATAATGTGGAAACCAAATATGTGGTGCCCAGTTTCGGAGAAGGACCATTATTTCAGAATGGAAGGAAGCAGTAAACAAATACGTAAAGTTGCATAGTCCGATGGTTTGAGTTTCTGTCGTTTATCTGAGATAAGTATATTAAATTTATCGTTATTATCTAACTTATTTTAGATTGAAGTATACTTCAAATGGCTAAATCTGGAGATATTTAAAGTACAAACCTGCTAAATTAATGTTGGCAAGCATGCCAAAATCTCTGACACCATATGCTTATGCAGTAACAGGTTCTGTTACATTGACTCGATATGCCCTTCTAGGTGGCAAAAATTGTTTACTAAGTGTATCAGTATATCTATAATCTAGTTAGATATCTATAATCAAATCTAGGTGAGTGTTTTCCGTTTTGAAAATGTGATGCTTCATCACACTATGCACACACACCCAAAGAAAGAATTAATTATCACCATCGTACTGTGGACACCAAATATGTTGATTTGTTGTCGTCCTGACAACGCTTAAGGTCATATCCGCACGGAGCAAAATATGTGATACCCAGTGTCACAAAATGACCCATATATTTGAGTGGACGGCAGCAGCAAATAACAATAACAATACACATACTAGGCGCACACACAAATTAAGAATTATGTATCCCCATCTTAATGTGGAAACCAAATATGTGGTGGTGCCCAGTGTGAGATAAACCTATGTATGACTATGAGAGTGGCCGGGCAGCAGCAACTAACAATAACAATACACACATTAAGAATTATGTATCCCCGTCTTAAAGCTGCATAGTCTGTTGAAATATCAAATTTTCAAACCCAAACTAATTATCTAGATTTGATTTTATATATCTAACTTAGATACTGATGCACTTATTAAGCATTTGTTTCTGCGTAGAAGGCAATACTAAGTCAATTTAAAAAAACCTGTTACTGCAGAAGTCTATGGTGTCAGAGTTTTGGCAAGCTTGCCAAAACTAATTTTCCATGTTTGCACTCAAAATATCTCAAAAGGTTACCAATTAAAATAAAATAAACTTTGAACTAATGTAAAGTAGATACTAGTGATCGGTCTAATGTATATATCTCAGAAAAAAGACAGAAATTCAAAACCATCAGACTATGCAACTTCAACCAAATATGTGGTGGTGCCCAGTGTCAGATAATAAACCTATGTATGAGAGTGGCAGGGCAGCAACAACTAACAATACACATACTCAACACACACATACACACATTAAGAATTATCCATCTCCGCTTCAGCAATTAAAAATACACAACACACACACAGACATGCAGCCGGTGAATGTGTCAATCAGCAGTGTATGGTGAATAGGCGATGTGTGTGTGTGTGTGTGTGTGTGCAGCGTGACAGGTGTGTTAACACTCAAACGTAAGCTGCCGAGGCTGGGCTGTGGCACTTGCTCGGATTGTTTCTCCGAGTGGCGGCGGCGGGGGTGGGGGGTGAGGGGGGGGGGGTGAGGTGTGAGGGGCCGGTGGCGCCAGCTAGCGGCGGCTCGGCTAACTGTTGGCTGCTCACACCTCGGGTTTCGTCACCCCGCGCCGAGAGTGTCTTCGAGTGTCGTCGGTTGGTGTTGAGGTGTCGGGGCAGGTGAGAGTGGTCGGGCTATAACTGAGGTTAGATGCTGCTATCCCACCATACCACACACAGCAGTCCATCTACACTGCACACACACGGACCTACAGAACACCGCGCTCTCCTGGACTTTAATTTAAGAGGCTACCACCGCACAACCATAGGCTGTAACTTGTGTGTAAGTGTAACCATCAACATAGCTGTACATTTTCGGCTGGACTGGACTTGGTGAATTCGAAAGGAGTATTTCTCTGCATTTCTTCACTCTTATATATATCTCGCAGAAGTAGTTTTTGTCCCTGCCTCATCTTACGTCTCATCTTACGCGACATCTTACGCGACTGTCGACATGAAGATGGATACTTCCACCACACCGTGTGGCAGCCCCAGCCCCGGGCACTGCCCGCTGCCAACGGAGCCTGCCTCCCCGGGCACGGCAGTCCCCGCACCGGCAACCAGCTCTTCCATCGACAAGCCTGTAGGACAAGGTAAGTTAGCGACTATTGTTTGTTTGTTGGGGTTTTACGTCCTGGCAACATCGAAGGTCATATCAGGACGAGTACCGATTTGTCTTGTGGCAGTGTGCACTTATGGCGACTATCCCAGTCACATTATCCTGATACTGTCCTAAACAGTCCTTGTCCTATCGTATTAATGCCGAGCTCTAGGCTAGGTACCGACAAGTATACATTTGATAAGTCATTGCTTTGAGTCGACCAGGAGTCCCTATCTCCCGTACGGGAAGCCTGCGCTCTACCGATTTGTCGACCGCGTCCGGTAGCTCTATATGTCCCACAATTTGGGGCAAGATTCTGAACAGAGCGGTGACTATATTGAGGAAGTCATTATTAGGCTTAGCCTATAGCAAATGCTGCAAAGCATTTTCTTCCAAACTCTAGCTCAACAAACTAAGAGATTCCATAGCTGCACTGACTGCTTGAAGCGTGTGCTTCATGTGGGCTTGTTTTACTTTTACGTATCCCACAATGCACCACGCTGCTGGCATTGCAAACTCGGTTATTCTAGAATATAGTGGTGTTATATTACTCATACGTATACATGTATGACCAAACAATGGGGTAGATCTCATCAAACAGAAGCACTTACTTAAATGTGATCCTACTGATATCGAAGTTACATACACGCTGGGGCCCTGGTTAAAATGTCTTCACAGAAGGGGAAATGTAAAGCTGCATAGTCCGATTAAAGCATCAAATTTACAAATGAAACAGGTAAACAGTCATCTAAATTTGATTCTACCTGTCTAACTTAGATACTGGTACACTTATTAAGCACGTGTTGTCACACTGAAGGGCATATTGAGTTAATTTAATTTAATAGAGCCATGCTATGGTTACAGAGGTTTGGCATGCTCACTAACATTTGGCATGTTTGCACATATATCTCAAAAGATAGTCATTTAAAGTTACTTCAAATTAAAGTCGGGTAGATTATCAATTTAATATATTTATCTGTAAAAATGACAGAAACCATAGAATTATGCAACTTTAGGTCAATTCACTATAAATCTTGTCACTGACACTGATGACAAGTAACGCAAACCTGTCCAGCCTTTTTGGGGTGTACACCAAATGCTGTACGTTTTCACTTCAAATATATTAAAGCTGGCCATTTTAAATTTTAAAAAGCTATTCCAAATCAAGAAGATTATAACGATCAACTTAATATCTTATTGAGTTTTATTTGAACAAAAATAAAAGTGAGCTAACCATACGGCTTCCCCAAGGGGTGATCTTCCAGCCATATACATTATAATTATCTAAAGAAAAGGAATATGCCAAGCTCCAAACAAGCGAATAACGTCTTTATTGTCATTTCTCATTGCAGCCAACCGTTCACCAGAGCCCTCTTCCAGCATCTCCTATAAGGACCAGGTGGCGCCTTCTAGCGTCTCCTACAAGGACCAAGTGGCGCCTTCTAGCGTCTCCTACAAGGAGCAGGTGGCGCCCTCTAGAAGCCTGCTCATGATCCCTCGCGGCGGCGGCCGAAGGTTCTCCGTGAACCAGCTGAGTTCGTTGCGGGAGTTGTACGTGAGGGACCCCTACCCGAGCAGGGAGGAGTACGGACGTCTAGGCGAGCAACTCGGGCTGAGCATCAAGTCAGTCCAGGTATGGAACCACATTGTAGACATTGTAGACAGTGTAGACAGGCAGGAGATTGGCAACAAATCATAACTGATATATAGTAATGCGTATATGTGATATATAACGTATTATGCGAGTATAGATATACGGATGGGAATATTACTAATTATGTTATAGTCTGTAAGACAACACTGTACCGGTGGCTCCAAATATCATTATAGACATTGCCCCGGGCTGCCACCCTCGACGGACACTATAAAGCACTGGGGTTACATCGCATCAATGCTATAAATTTACCTGTTACATATGTTCACATCACCTTCATGGCCATCACATCCCTCAACATTCCCTGCATGCCCCCCCCCCCCCCCCCCACCCCCCCTCCGTGATATTTGCCTAAAGATGTTGTCTCATTGTACATAACCACCTGGAATTGGAAATAAAGCTAACGTATTTCCCAAACCCAACTATCTCGTTCTCCTTCGCCCATGCGCACCGACTAGCTATTTACCCACATCCCCCAATTTCCCCTTTCCAGATATGGTTCCAGAACAGGCGCACCCAGGTGCGGAAGCAGTCGAGTCCTCTCGCCTTCTACGACGACACCGCCTCAGACGACGCCAAACATGACCACGACGACGGCGAGGACGGCGTGACGAGCGATGATTCCTCCCGGAGCCGCTCGGTGTCACCCCGGTCAGAGCAGGCGCACAGCGGCCCCGGCACACCGTCTGGCAGCGGCACCAGCGGCGGCGGCACCAGCAGCGATGACGCCGGCGGTAACGAGGGGGCGGCAGCGAAGAAGAAGCGCGCCCGGACGGACCCTTGGACGTCGGCGCAGACGGAGTATGCGCCGATGACGGCCGTGCTGCTGCCGCCTGACCACCCGTTCTGCCGGCTGATGCCGTCAGAGCCCACCAGGCGCCGGGCCCGGGTCGCCGCCAAGTGCCCGTCACCGGAGCTCCTCGCCGACACCGCTGCCTCCTCGATTGTTGCGCGTCTGCAGCAGCAGGAACCACAACAACAACAACAACGGGAACAACAACAACGGGAACAACAACAACAACAACAGAAGCAGCAGCAACAACAACAGAAGCACAAGCAGCAGCAGCAGCAGAAACAGACACGCGCAGGCCGGAACCGGCGGCGGGCGCAGCGGGAGGCGCGCTTCGCCGAGCATACACAGCATCAATCGGAATCAGGGGCGACGGCGGGAGCAGGGACAGCGGCGGCGGCGGACTTAGCTCCCGTGCCGACCACCAGCAGACTGTGGCGGCCGCTCGACTCGCCCCGGGCCCCGGCGCTGCCCCGCCCGCTGCCCGACAACAACAATCCGTCCACCTCCCCGTCCCCGCTCGACCTCTCGGTGCCCGTGAAGCGGAAGCAGGACGCCCGGCAGGACCCCGGCGCCTCCCCGCAGGCGGCCCACCGGGCGTTGCCGGCCGGCTTGCCGATGGTGTACCCCGGGGCTTTCCCCTTCTACCACCCGGCCAGCGCGGCCTACCTGCATCCCATGATGCACCTCGGTCAGGTGCCGTTCAGCCTGCCGCTGGGGCTGTACGGCCAGCCGGTGGGTGTGTGGAACACGGGGCTGCCCTGTATGACTCCGACGACACACTCCCCGTCGCCGAACTCTGTCAAGTGATGCCGAGCGTGCAGTAAGCGGCACATGTACAGAACAGACAGTCGCAGAAGCATTTTGTACGCACCGTGCGGTATTTATATGTGGATCGTTACCTTGTTTTATTTTTATACGTGTACATATTTATGCGGTAAAGATTGTGTTATTATTTTGTTCGTTAGAAATAAAATGCATCTGCTCTGGTCCGAGCCTATTTGTGATATTCAGTGTTGTTAGTAAATCTTAAATGCAAAAAAATGCCACACACTTAGAATTAGCCAAAGCCAGTACGCATTCTTTGGTGTCGGTTTTTGTTATCTATGATATATGATTGGTGGTTGCTTAATGCCGTGTCGGCAGCATAGGCCATATTCACGGCGAGAAATGGTTGTTTTTTGTTCAAACCATCGCTTTTACATGTAAAAGCAGACAATCAATTATGTGCCAATAGACACTCATTAAATTAGAAAGCTCACAATCATATATAGGGAAACTATATGAGGTGGTACGGTCCAGCTGCCCTCAAAAAGGCTAAAATATTTTCTTGTTTTACTTTAGTAAAAAGTTCATGCATACTGTCTGCAGTGTAGAATTGTTGCGCACGGCCAAAAAATCAACGCAACTTAGTAAAATGTGTGATATATGACATCAGATATCTGATATATCATATATGTATTTATTATAGATTATAAATATAAACAATATATATATATATCGGTCTTCATAAGACCATATATGTTGCCAGGACATAAAACCCCAACAAACAATATATATCATCTATTGTTCAGAGGGAACAGCTAGCGGCTACATCAAGCTTAACTGGTCTACCCCCACCCGCAGACTCCGGACCTGATGCCATGATTTTCCGGCAGCTATCTATGGCATCAATCAATTCATGGAAGTATTGAGGTTGATTGTTACGAAAATCTTGTGCCACTTCCATAGATAGATAGCTAGTGTTATCATGGACCGTGACGATAGTGCTGGAGACATATATTTACGCCATTAGCACACATATACACTATTGGGTATAATCTGGATGATGATCAGGACAATTAAAGGAAGGGGATGATAGTCCATCAGTTCAAGCTGCATAGTGGGATAGTCCGATGAAAACATCAAATTTTCTTGATTTGATTCTACATATTTAACTTTGATCCAGGTGGTCTTATTAAACATAGAAAGGAATGTTATTTGACATGGATCTTAAGAATTTCATGGTAGGCATGTGAATGTGATTGACAAAGCTGACAGCATAGATACTACAAGCATGCATATATGGCCCTTTTTGCCAACACAGCTTTAAGTGATTTGGCAGTCAATCACCAGTCTCAAAGTACGGAGAAGCCACCACTTTACACTGAATCATCTGATATTTCAATTCAAATGTTGCGCTAATCACTGTTATCCAGAATGAAGTCTGCTGCCTTCTCGGCGATCATTATGACTGGAATGAGTGTGTTCCCTGAGGTGATATCAGGCATCACGGAGGCATCCACGACACGCAGGCCATCAATACCTCGCACTCTGCAAAGAGAAACTGTGAAGCTGCAAAGTCCCATCAAAGCATCTGATCTTAGAAACCAAAGCACTTATCTAGATTTGATCCTGCACATGGTAGGACTATACACAATATTCACAACGCATGCGACATCTGACGGCGACGGCGAACACTACGGTTATGGGTCTGTTGCCACAGCGCATACAAAAGCTATGGAAAGTACTAACTTTCAAAAGCAATTTAATAGAACATGTTACTGCTGAAGTTTATGGTGTCAGATTTGTGACTTACATGCCAACAATACTTCGGAATATTTTCACTTCGAGTGACCTAATTAAAATAAAATTTTACACTTTTATAAGTCATTGGTTTGACTCGACCGGGAAGCGAACTCCCGATCGCTCGCACGCGAGGCTCGCGTCCTCCCGATTCGGCCACCGCACTCAGTGGGGCCAAGTGGTCAAGGTGTCTTACTATGCTTTTTTAATCAATTAGTTAATTAATTAATAACATTATTTCATCGACTTATGATTAATCAATTAATTTCATCACCATTTACTAAATTTCAATGTCGAAGTATCAAACAAATAGGTAGTTCTGCAATATCCTTGCTCGATAGTCATTTTCATTGCTATATTGTATTATTTAATTTATTTAATATAAATGAATCTTTAACTAAGCCTCAATATCAAAACCAACTGCGATACACTCTAGTTGCATCATTCACATTGACCCGAAGAATAATAATAAACTCTTCTAAGGCTTGAGGTATCCGATTAGGTATTTAATGCATTGTTTGTACAAATAAAGACATGGCTGCAAAATGTAGCTTAAGTTTAATCATTTGTTATTGTCATTACTTGTTCATTCACATCATTGAGACCAGCTAGATAAACATCACTTTTCTGGGATCCTTTCTGTCTGTAAGGAATTTGTATGCATTTATTGTGTCACCTCAGTTCATTGTAAACATACGTTGCAGAGAGTTAAAATAAAAGAATTGAATTGAATCCTATATATATATATATATAACTAGCAGAGTGGTTAAGGAAACGGACGCCACGGGACGACACTCATGCGGCTACCGCCACCTGGGGGGAAGATCCGTAATTACATGTCGTGAGTCACACATGAGCGCAACATCCACGATGATGTATTTCCAAAGAACCTAACCAGACACATGGTTGTCAATAGATACATGGTTGTCAATAGATACATGGTTGTCAATAGATACATGGTTGTCAATAATGCCAGCATTAACTGAGATAGCTACACCAAACATACCCCAAGTATTATTGGAGCCAATAATCTGGTCTATACATATCTTTTTTGTTTTACAAACGGGATAGGGTGTATTGTTGTTTTACGTCCGAGCAACATCTAAGGTCATATCAGGATGGGTACCGACTTGGGACAGTGCGAACTCATGCCGACTGTTATAGTATTGCGTCACTGGGAGACCAGGCCGCCTGATATCCCAGACCTGATATCCCACACAGCCACAGTATCCTGATCCGTGTCCCCGTTTTGGTAGATATGGGATTCAAACCCACGGTTCGAACCCTGGTCAAGTAAATCCAATGACTTAAAAAAATTGATACTTGTTGCTTCCTAGCCAGGCACTTGGTATTATTAGGATAGGGCAAGGACTGGTAGGCTTAGTGTCAGGATAATGTGACTGATAAAAAGTGATATCAGGTCATAGTGCTGGCGGGCTGGTCTCCCAGTGGGGTAGCACTATAAAAGTCACCATGAGTGCGTACTGTCAAAAGTCAGGACACTTCCTGAAATGACCTTAGATGTTGCAAGGACGCAAAACTCCAACCACCAACCAACCAACTACTGGCAGGGAGTGCATTGCCGCCGCGGAGTGCCCACCTGAGTCTTGAGTCGACCACTGCGGTGGGGTCGGACGCTGGCCCCATCTTGCAGGTGCCGACTGGGTGGTAGACCGTGAGCGTGTTGCTCCGCACATAGCACTCCCAGTAGGCATCAGTGTCGTGCTGCACGTGCGTGCAGTTCGGGTGCACGTGCTGCTGGCGGCGGGAGCCCAGCGCACGGAAAGCCGGCGTCTCCAGCAGCTGCTGGGCCTTCCGGATACCTGCAACAACAAAATTAACAACAAACTCAGCCAAAATCCCAGGTAAAAACTCAACAAAGAACTCAACAAAGAACTCAACAAAGAACCCAACAAAGAACCCAACAAAGAACCCAACAAAGAACCCAACAAAGAACCCAACAAAGAACCCAACAAAGAACCCAACAAAGAACCCAACAAAGAACCCAACAAAGAACCCAACAAAGAACCCAACAAAGAACCCAACAAAGAACCCAACAAAAAACCAACAACAAAAACCAACAACAAAAACAACAAAGAACCCAACAAAGAACCCAACAAAGAACCCAACAAAGAACCCAACAAAAAAAACAACAACAAAACCAACAACAAAAACAACAACAAAAAACACAACAAAACCAACAAAAAAAACAACAAAGAACCCAACAAAGAACCCAACAAAGAACCCAACAAAGAACCCAACAAAGAACCCAACAAAGAACCCAGCAAAGAACTCAGCAAAGAACTCAGCAAAGAACTCAGCAAAGAACTCAGCAAATAACTCAGCAAAAAAACTCAGCAAAAAAACTCAGCAAAAAAACTCGACAAAAGAAACCAGCAAAAAACTCAGCAATCAATCAATCAGTTCATCACTATTCATATCCGGACATGACGATGTAGGCCACATATATATGATGTATAGCGTATTATGCAAATATAAAGAATTACATTGTCTTACTCTGTAAGACCCATCACTGTACTGGTGGCGCCACCCGCAGCCCTCTTCTACTCCACCAGATTTTGAAAAGTGTTAGTCGTATCGGAGTATTTTCTTATGTTTATGTGATGCATAACGTATTATGCGAGTATAAAGCTATGGAAGGGAATATTGCTCATTATTATTATTATTACTATACTCCATAAGACGCAACACTGTACCAGTGGCGCCATCTCGGCCCACCTCGCCTCCGCCGGATGTTGACAAGTTTCAATCGCACCGCAGCATTTTTTTCTGATGTGACGTGAAGGCTTTACCTTCGACCATGATGTCGGCGTCCCGCTGGTGACTGAGATACTGTGGGTCGATGAGCGGGTGGTCGAAGGGGTTGGTCGAGGCGAGACGGACACTTCCGGTACTGAGTGGTCGGAGAAGCTTCACAAACAGCGTCACGCCGTGCCTGTACGCCTCCCCGGCATGCACCGCGTCAAACACCTGCAGGTGGCGCAGCAGCAATGTGTGTAGTAATAGTAATAATAATGTTCATTTAAAGTTGCATAGTCCGATCACGATTTAATTTTTGTCTTATTTTTTAAATAAATATATTAAATTGATCGTTATGACCTACTAATCATTAGTCTGGAGTCATTTTGTTGAAAAATGGCAAGTTTTGAAGTAATTTGAGCTGAAAGAACCCAAAATACTTTTGACAAGCTTGCCAAAAGTCCTGTAGCTATGGCCACTATTGACATCTCGTGATGACCACGTGATGTAGAATGCCCTAAATAAAAAATAGCCTGGTCACCTAGCATTTTCTAGTGATGGCGCCACGGCACCATCATTTATTTGTTTGTTGGCATGTGATGTGATGTGGGCTGACCTACTGATGTAAGTCGTTGAAGGTCATGGGATTGGAACCCATATGTTCGAACCATGTTTTAGAGCTGCATGGTCTGAAGGAATATATAGAGCAATAGTAGCAGTTATTCTGGCAATTTTATGTTCGCCGTCGTGTCCACTACAGCCGAGTCTGTGGCCTGGTGTTGCGGTTTCAGCTGACTGCCATTTTCAGCTGACTGCATAGACTCAAACTCAAGGCATTGTCAATGGTCGTGAGCAATCTTCATACAGAAAATACAGGAAAAGTGAAATATCTCTAAAACCACACCACCTAGAAACAAATCGCTTGGTACACATATAGCAAACAACTTTACCAAAAACATTATATTAAATTTATAAGGTTAGTGATGATGCTGTTAGATTTTGATGCATGCGCATGAAACTGACAGTCAGCTGAAAATGGCAGTCAGCTGAAACCGCGACACCAGGTTTTGACACGACACCGACACCGGCAGCTCAATAACAGGTCTGACACCTGTCGACAGACTACTGGCAAACAGGAAACAGACAAAGAATAGTAATAGTAATACTGGCCCAACTTCAGATTCGCCGTCGAATGCTCACAAGGAATATATAGAGCAATACTAGCACCTATCCGGCAATTTTATGTTCGCCATCGTCTCACTACAGCCAAGTCTGTGGCTCGGCCTTTGACACTACACTGACACCGGCAGCTCAATAACATGTCCGACACTTGTTGACTGACACTACTGGCAAAGAGCAAACAGACAAGGAATAGTAATAGTAATACTGGCCCAACTTCATGTTCGTCGTCGCATGCTCACAATGAATATATACTGCTTTTCTAGCATGTCACTTACTTAATTATAACATCAGTGAACAATTTTTGTTTGTTTAATAAGTATTGAGTCAATATTTATTTGATAACATCTATGACATGTAAGACAACTTAAACAAAGCATTTATAAAAACATACAAAATGCATACTCAGTTGGCTTCATGTGTCATTTCTTATGTTGGCATGGATTGTGTCCATTCTTTGTTTGACCGTAACTATGTGTTGTTATTAATTATTGTACTGCTTTTCTAGCATGTCACTTACTTATTTATAACAATTGCATCAGTGAAATCTTTTTGTTTGTTTAATAAGTATTGAGTCAATATTGGTTGATAACATCTATGACAAGTAAGACAACTTAAACAAAGCATTTATAAAAATATACGAAATGCATACTGAGTTGGCTTCATGTGTCTTTTCTTATGTTGGCATGCGTTGTGTCCATTCTTTGATTGACCGTAACTATGTGTCGTTATTATTTATTGTACTGCTTTTCTAGCATGTCACTTACTTAATTATAACAATTGCATTAGTGAACATTTTTTGTTTGTTTAGTAAGTATTGAGTCAATATTTATTTGATAACATCTATGACATGTAAGACAACTTAAACAAGGCATTTATCAAAACAAAATGCATACTCAGTTAGCTTCATGTGTCGTTTCTTATGTTTGCATGTGTTGTGTCCATTCTTTGTTTGACCTTAAGTGTATGTCTTTTTTTTTGTACAGCTATTCTAGCATGTCACTTGCATGATTATCAAATGTATTGTTCCCGGATAATAATATACATAATTATTACATCACTCTTATTCAGATCTGTAACAATTATTTTAATACAAAATTCCATGCAACTTTATATCAACCCAGGCTATGGTGCCAGCAATACTACCACAGGAGATACTGGAACCTGACTAGGTACTTGGAATGAGGGTCAAGGCTACTGGCCACGAGATTGACCTAATTGGTTAATGGCTTCCTTGTGTGATGGGTTTCTCAAAGTAGGTTGAAGTAGTAAATTCACTGATTATTCTATATATGCTGTCACAAATCACTTGTTAATGCACCAATATCTAAGATGGATATATATAATCAAATTAAGATACATGTTTTGGTTTTGAAAAATAAATATTTCATCGGACCATGCAACTTTAAAAGAGCGTTCCAAGGTGCTGTACAATTAAAAAAAATGTAATCACAGAATTACCTATATAATTTTATTAAAAATGCTGAAGGGCCCAGAAATTTCAATTATCAGAAAAGTTATCTGAGTTATCTGATCACCGTCGCCCTCCCCCCCCCCCCCCCCCCCAAACTTCAAACAGTACCTCTAGATGCTGGTTGTAGCTCTTGGCGATCATCTCCCGCTGCTCGGGGTCGGTGCCTAGTAGGAGGCCATCAAAGATGAACTGGTAGAAGGGCTCGCCGTGGTCCGCCGTCTGGTTCGACCACCGGAAGAAGGCGGTGCCGGCCCGCCCCGGTCCCGCCATCGGGCCTGGGTGACAAGTCACAGCGCTACCCTTTAGTACCTTAAAGTTGCATGGTCCGAAGGTTTTGAGTTTCTGAGATAAATATATTAAATTGATTGTCATAATCTACCTTACTTTTAGTTTAAAGTAACTTTGATTTAAAATGGCTAACGTTTGAAGTATTTGAAGTGTAAAGATGTCTAATTAATTTGGGCAAGCATGCCAACATTCTGACAGCATAGGCTTCTACTGTAACAGGTTCTATTAAATTGCCCCAGTAGCCCCTTCTATGTGGTGAACAATTATTAATAAGTGCACCATTATCAGAGTTGGATATGATGTCTCAAATCTATTTGATTATCGATAATTGTTTTGGTTTTGAAAAGTTGATGCTTCATCGGACTATGCAGCATTAAGGCCTTACTAGCAACTGCTGATATAAACAAGCTACACTAGAACTGTACACAAAAACCCCAAAAGATTATAGGTAATTGGACTAACACAATTTAAGAGAAAGGCCGGATTTTGACTGTTTGCAATCTACAAACAGCTACACAATATTTGAATGATGTCTCAAATCTATTTGATTATCGATAATTGTTTTGAAAAGTTGATGCTTCATCGGACTATGCAGCATTAAGGCCTTACTAGCAACTGCTGATATAAACAAGCTACACTAGAACTGTACACAAAAACCCCAAAAGATTATAGGTAATTAGACTAACACAATTTAAGAGAAAGGCCGGATTTCGACTGTTTGCAATCTACAAACAGCTACACAAGATTTGAATGAAATTGGACTACTGATTCAAATTGGACTACTGTATATGAGAATCTTTGATAGGGCTGCGAAGGGGCGCGCACCCCACTTCCGGTTGCATCGGTAGAGCAGGGGCCTCGCGTGCAGGAGATCGGAGGTTCGGTTACCAGTCGAGTCAAAGCAATAACATAAAATTGATACTTGTCACTCCCTAGCCTGGCGTTCGGGATTAATAGGATAGGGAAAGTTCAGTGTCAGGATAATGTGACTGAGTGGGATATCGGGTCATGGTACTGGCAGACAGATTTCCCAGTGGGGCAGCATTATAAAGTTCCCATGAGTGTGCACTTTCACAAGTCAGTACCCATCCTGATATGACCTTAGATGTTGCCAGAATGAAAAACTCCAACAACCAACCAACTATATACATGTACGAAGAGCTCTTTTCCAAAACGTAGTAAGCGCCAATAAAAAAATGAGCTTGCAATGCCAATGCTAAGTTTGTAGATCACGTTTTAGAAAAGAGTTCTTATATATATATATGAAGAGCTCTTTAAAAAAATCCTATCTACAAACTTGGTATTGGCATTGCAAACCCATTTTTTTAAATATTGGTGCTGACTGCGTTTTGGAAAGGAGCTCTTCATATGTGCTAGTACCTGTGCCGAAGAGCTGGTACTGGATCCGAGCCTTAAGGTTGAGGTTATCAGGGTGCATTGTCACAGGCTCCTCCATGGTGTACACAACAGCGTCCGTCATCAGGTGGTCCTGGAGGTTCTGACCCACTGGTAGGTCCGCTATCACCGGAATCTGGGTCAACGAGACAATGAGTAACCACATGGGAATTAACAAAATTATTAAATAAATACAATAACACAAAGTGTCAATTTAAAACACACCATCTCACCCTCAAAATGGTTCTTGTCTGTGGAATTGTTCATTTGAACTTATTCTTGTAGGCTATTATTTTTATAACTATATATATATATATATATATATATATATATATATATGCGGGGGCGTGCGAGTGTAGGCCTTACCTACGAACAATAGAACAACAACAATAAATTGGTTTGGGTATCTTTTATAATATACAGATCTCTGGCAAGATACCATGTTGCCCATCATACAAATTAAAATTTCATCGGAGAATTGACCAGAGCCCTCGCCGAGTCAGGTATATATCTCTGGTGGTGGCGCCTCTGGTACCTGTAGCCCAGCACTGGATACATTCGGCCAATATGGAAACACAATACGTTAGGAATTCCTTCTGCTAGCTTATATTATAGCCAGGCGAGCGGTGGCGCCACCATCGGAGCTGACGTTGAGTAGGTTGGAGCAGTAGATGACTAGCCCGAGGCTCCACCACCCGATTACGGGTGGGTGGGTGTGAGGAGCGAGTATGGAATTCTGGGTTATTATACTCGTATAATTTGTATACAGAATTATGTAATACATTATAAGGATGCAATCTATTTGATTGATGTCACAATTGCTTTTCTGTAATGACTGGAAAATTGTGTAATAATGGAATATTGCATATGAGTTTGTCAACATCTGCCAGGCATCGCGAGGCAATGACAAGAACTTATACTGTGAGTAGCAGCTTGCAACACATGCTCCGTGAGAAAAGGATTCTATGACATTTGCCATTTGCGGTTTAACAGCCGATAATTGCCAGCCGATAATTGCCACTTAACACTTACCCTTAGATTCCTTGTACATTGATTGAGTGTATGCACACTAACACATGCACACGTGCGTGCATGCACGCACACATACATACTCTGGCACATGACGATATAATCTGCTGGCATATAAGTCCCGGCTGGCAAAAGTCCCAGCCAGGTGGCAATTATCAGTTGGCAAATTGCGGGTGGCAAATGTCGTGACAGTGGAGGAAAAAGATATATTGTTGAATGATGAATGCCTAATATAGCGAATATAGCAAACGGTAGACAGGAAGTGTGAACACTTATTTGTCTCTCTTTTTTGTTGTTGCTACATTAGTTGTCCCAAGCAAGGGAAATCCCAGTCACAGACAACTGGTCTTCCCCACTCCACTGCTGGTCGATAGAAAGCCTGAGCCTCCACTTTTACTGACCCAAGGGATTTTCAACCTCCAACAACCGAGCAACCAGCCTTTGATGACGCTGTAAGTTATACACAGTGGTGGAAATCCAAATTGGCAGAGCTGGGGGCACGGGGAATCGAACCGCCGACCCTCAGATTAGGAGTCTGACCTAGAAAAAAGTCAGACACTCTAACCACTCCGCCACAGAGAACACTAATATAGCCACCATGTCCATATCACTATTATCAGTGCTTTTATAAATCAGTACCCAATGGTCGTACTACCGGAAATAAGCATGAAAAGCAAAGGACAGGGGGGTGCAGCCAGGGAGGGTGGTGGTGTGGTGAGGAGGGACGGGGGAGCAACACAGTTTTAGGCCATTGACTTAAAGCTGCATAGTCTGGTGAAAAATCTAATTTTCAAAACCAAAACAATTACCTAGATATTATCCTACATATGTAGCTTAGACACTAGTGCACTCATTAAGCACTTGTCACCACACAGAAGGGAATGCTGAGAAAAATGAATAGAACAGATTACTGCAGAAGCCTATGGTGTCAGAGTTTTGGCATGCTTGCCAAAATTAATTTCACATGGTTCCACTTCAAATATCTCCAAGGTTAGCCATCTAAAATAAAAGTTACTTCAAACTGAAGTAAGTTAGATTATAACGATCAACCTAATATATTTATCTCAGAAAGATGACCTAAACCCAAAACCATCGGGCTATGTAACTTTAATTTCATAGTAATATTACCCGCAACCTTACCAGACGCGGGGGCTGAAGTAAGGTAAGAGCGCTGGCTTCCCACATGGAAGGTTGGGAGTTCTAAGCCCGGCCGAGTCGAACCAATGACTTACAAAATTGATACTTGTTGCTACCTAGCCTGACGCTTGGCATTAATATGGTAGGGCAAAGACTGAATAGCTCAGTGTGGGGATAATGTGACTGGATGGGAAATAGGTCATGGTGCCCGGTCTAAAAATATACGATTTTCGGTTCGGAATTATATATTGGCAGAGAGCATTAGTATTCTTGGGCGACGGAGTGGGGACAGGGTTATGTAATCTAAAAGCAATGGGTGCCCCACTCACACTATGACATGATATAAGCTATGTGAAATATATGTTCATACATGATGCCTGAGAGTGTGAAGAGATGTTCCTATATAAGAGACAGTTCATGTTGGTGAAATGTCTCCTCTATGCACCCATAAAGAGTGCAAGTGGAGGAAAAGGACATTTTTAATATATATATATTTGTAACTGTCTGCAACTACCTGTCACTACAAGACCGATGGGCAAGCACACCAGCCATTCTACATTCCTTAGGGCCACAGCCTGCAGGCTGGGTTGAGTGACAGCTCCCCATATTAGGCGTCGCTAGTAGCTGAACACGAGTTGATGCCAATAAAGCACAACTTCTCAGTGTCAATGGGATTTGGGGGTTGATCCGTGACTCGTCAGGTGAATGACCACAACCTTCAATTTCCATGACTCTCATGGGAATTTTGTGAGAGTCGGCAACATAGGGCTGGCTACCTTGAATTCTTGGAGGTGCTCCCTGGGTCCTACCCCGGAGAGCATCAGGATCTGCGGGGTGGACACTGTGCCGGCTGACATGACCACCTCCCGCCGGGCGTACACCCGCCGTACAAGGCCGTCCGCCACGTACTCCACCCCGACGGCTCGCCGCCCCTCAAACAGCACCTGCAACCACAAGTAAATCTTAGATCTCAGCTCCAGGTTTCTTTACTGCTCCTTTTCTGATTATGTTTTCAGTGCGTTTGTTTAATTGCTTGTTGGAGTTTTAGATTGTTGTTTGTTGTTTGTTTTTGTTTTACATCCTACCAACATCTAAGGTCATATCAGGATGGGTAGCGACTTGTGACAGTGCACACTCATGGTGACTTTATAGTGCTGCCCACTGGGAAATCAGGCCGCCAGCACCATGACCTGATATCCCACTCAGTCACATTATCCTGACACTGAGCCAACCAGTCCTTGCCCTAACATAATAATGCAGAGCACCAGGCTAGGATTAGGAAGTGACAAGCATCAATTTTAAAGTGATTGGTTTGACTCGACCGGGAACCGAACTCCCGACCTTCCGCATGCGAGTCCGGCGCTCTGCCAATTAGGCCACGGCGCCCAACAACTCTCCTCACCAGACGAGATGACCGAATGAATTGAGCGTCCACCTCCCGTTTTGGTCGGTCGTGGGATTCGAACCCACAGGTTTGAACCCTGGTCGAGTCAAACCAATGACTTACAAATTTATACTTGTTGTTACCTATCCTGGCGCTCGGCATTATTAGGAAAGGGCAATGAGGAGTGGAATGAGGAAGACCAATCGTCTGCAATTGAAATGTCCCCTGCTTAATCAACCTCCCGCCAGAAAAACAACAACCCCGAAACCAACCAATCATTTCACCTACCTTGGTCACGTGGGCCCCGACTGCGACGTGCAGGTTGGGCCTGGACATGGCGGGCTTCAGGTAGGCCGTGGCCGTGGTGTCCCGGACGCCGTTCTTTATATGCGCTTGGAACGGCATGGCACCTGTCGAAAACATGGATGGGTTCATTTGAAGAGAATCCTGCCACCGTGCTGTATATAAGCAGTATACGCCAGGCGCATTATGTCACAATTATAAGGCCAGTTGAGGGGGGGTGGGGGGGAATAGAGAAAGCAGAATTTTTCAGTGAAGGTTTATTAATAGGCATAATAATAATATATTTATTTCCACATGATCAATGTACACACAAGTTGATATTTATAGCAGTAATTTTTTCAAAAGGATAAAGCAGAAGTACAATACTTATGAGGTGCTTTCCCCATTTAAAAAATAACACAGATACATTGCTTATACCATAGAAATAATAAATAGAAAAATAAAAGTTCAAAGCATTACCCTCAATACTGTAAATTACATCTCAATATTTATGTACTAGACTACTATGTGTTCTCCCTCTGATAAAGCTTAAATATTTTCTTTTTATAGGATACGGCGAGGATCGACTTGCTCAGTATCAGGCTCATGTTACTGAGTAGGATATTGGGTCATTGTGCCAGCGGCCCAGTCTTCTTCCAGTGAGGTAGCACTATGAAGTCAACATGAGTGCACACTGTTACAAATTGATATCCATCAGGATGTGACTAGCATGTAAAGCCCCTAAAGCCTAGGTCACACCTACCCGGATCAGGGGCCGGGCGAGCTCCGGACCGTGATCCGGCGTGGTCCGTGGCGATCCGGTGTGATCTGTGGCTCATCCGTGGCTGGTCCTTGGTGATCCTTGGTGATCCTTGGCTGGTCCGGCCTCATCCGGGGTCTGCCCCGGATGTTTTAAAATGTTTAAAACATCGGAAGAATATTGCAATCCGGGGTTAACCGGCATCATCCATGTGTGATCCGTGACTCATCCGGGTAGTCCATATGTTGTCCGGGGGTCGTCCGTGTCTCGTCCGGGGCAGTCCGGGTCATTTTATACTCCGGGCTATCCGGGAGTAGTCCGGGGGTCGTCCGGGGGTTGTCCGGGGTTGATCCGGGACTAATCCGTGGCTACACCGGGTAGTCCGGGGGTTGTCCGTGCTGTGGTCCATGGGTAGACCGTGGCTTCTCCGGGTAGGTGTGAGAGCAAGGCAAAAATGACCAAAGATAGCGATTTTATCCTGGGCTCCGGGGGACTGGTCCGGGGGGTGGTCTGGCTAAAAATCCGGGGCTCGTCCGGGTATGTGTGACTAGGGCTTTACCTACAAACGAACAGCTGCTCACCTATCATGTCCTCTCCATTGCAGTCCCTGATCGGGTGGCCTAACGACGCCAGTCCTTTCAGGAAGGCGTCGGTGAGAACCGGAAGGGGAATCGGCTCTGACACGGTGAGAGGTCCGTCAGTACCTCGGAACCCTGCAACATACTGTAGTGTTATCATTGGTTTGTTGTTTCATGTCTTGGCAATATCTACGGTCACATCAGGATGGGCACCGAATTGTTAGAGTGCACACTCATGGCGAGATGAAGTTTAATATCACTAAATTTCTCAGGCACTGATTCTATTGCTTTATATCAGTTTCACAGTGACGGGAGAAAAATCTGACAAGAAATAGAAAAAGAGACCGTTGAGACACACCCTGTATACTATTATATAGCAGTACTTACCTGATGATATGCAGCTATATTCCCACCCGACATCTATGACGTATGACATATGACGTATGACGTATGACATATGACATATGCCATATGACATGAATATGATGTATGGATATGACATATGACATGGCATATGACGTATGATGTATTACATATGATGTATGACATATGACGTATGACGTGGCGTATGACTGATGGGGCATGGAGCATGGCATATGACGTATGACATATTGTAAAGTCCTCAGCTGGCATCTGTGGTTTGTGTAGGCAGGCTATAATGAAATCAATACAGGCAAGAAGAGAAAGGAAGAGTATAAAGAATGAAAGTAGAGAGAGACAATGCCCTCAGGTTTATTATTATATAGTGGTACATGGATCTGGTATGGCATACCACCTGACCGTGTTCTCCAATAGGAATCAAGCATTTACAGTTCCACCAATGAATAGTAAGCATTCCTGGGTCACCATGGCTACCGTGATCTGCCCACCACCACCATGCGGTGTGGCTGCTTGGCCACCACCTGCCTGAGCTGTGTGTGTGGTGATCCGTGACTAACAGTTGGGGGGGAGGGGGGGGTAGGGGGTAGTGAGTAGAGCTCCTGAGGCCCCTTACACACTATCACTAGTGCCTCCTTCACACTATCTACCTAATACACAATGACTATTGACCATAAGTAAAGGATCACCAGCAACTACATAAATACATTCATGCACCTGGCACTATATACCATTTACCTTAATAGACCATTTGCATTCCATTATAGACCATTTGCATTCCCACCAATGCGTTTTATCGGAATATTTTACAATATGATGTGTGATGTACATGATGTACATGATGTACATGATGTACATGATGTACATGATGTACATGATGTACATGATGTACATGATGTACATTATGTACATGGTGTACATTATGTACATGGTGTACATGATGTACATGATGTACATGATGTACATGATGTACATGATGTACATGATGTACATGATGTACATGATGTACATGATGTACATGATGTACATGATGTACATTATGTACATTATGTACATGATGTACATGATGTACATGATGTACATGATGTACATGGTGTACATGATGTACATGATGTACATGATGTACATGATGTACATGATGTACATGATTCATGACGTATGACGCATGATGCACGAAAACCGCCTTCCCCGCCATGCCGAAAAGCACACTCACCCGACTTGAGCAGCTCGGGGCCGCTAACCCGCTCGAGCTTCTTGAGGTAGGGCAGCACGCTGTCGTAGTCCCACCCGGGGTTGCCCAGCCTGCTCCATCGGTCGTAGTCATGGCGACTGCCGCGCGTCACCATGAGCCCGTTGATGAGGGTACTTCCGCCCAGCCCGCGTCCCCGGGGCCACGCCGCCCGCTTTAACAAGGATGGCCACACAAGGCGTTCACTTAAAGTCTGATGGTTTTGAGAATTTTGGCTTTGACTTTTTGGGAAGCATTTTTATTAATTTTAATACAGTCTTTTTTTTTTCTCCAGCGCCGATGCACTGGTTTTTCGGCCATGCATAGCATCAGTCAATTACACTATTTAATTACAAGAATGATATTAAGATAATAAAATATTGATATTATATTGAGCTAATTGAGGATTTTGGGTTTATCTGGTCAGTGCATGCATTTTAATGTAGGTGATGTCTTAGTTAATTTTCTAGGCAGGGCTATGTCGGTATAGTCTGGGTTTAGGTATAATCCAAATTTAGCTAACTAAGAGGTTGCGATGTATCTAGTTTGTAGCAAGCGTCCAGTTTGTGCATTAGGATTGGACAGTTTGGATTTTGGCAAAATGCTAATGGCCCTGTCACATTATGATGCTTCTCGCCGGCGCGCCACCAATGCGTAAAATAAGTTGTACACGTCGAGACACTTCCAACTTTTCGGCAGTGGGGGGAAAAAGTTTGACGTCAGCGCAACGTGTTGGTAGCGTGCGGCCAACGTGTGTCGACGCGTGGGGAAAAAAAAAAGAAGAGGTTGTCGCAATGTGTGCCAATGAACCTCCAGCGCGTGCGCGTGTGCATAGCGGTCGCTTAAGGTTATTCCAGCGCACCGCTAGTGACCGGCGGACGTGTTACACGACGTACGAGAGTGCATGACCTACTTCCCTCCCGCGTCTTTCAGTGTGTCTCGGTGTGGCGCCAGCATACTATCAGCGTGCTCTGAGCATGCCTGACGTTGGCGTAATGCATGGCTAACATTTCCCAAAAATCCCAACCTTTATATACTTAAACGCACAAACCACAAAGCTGACAAAACCTTCGGTAAACGTTCGCTAAACATTCGCTAAACGTTCACAAAACGTTCACAGAACGCCCGGGAACATTAAGCGAGCGCGAGACGCATGGCCAACACGTCCAGCACATCAAGAAATGTTGGAGAAACGCCAAGAGCGCATCCGCCATACGTTATGCATACGTCGGTCGAACGTTAGATTTATTACTTTTTTAAACATTTTTTGTTATCTATGATATTTTAAAATTAATTTAAAAATAAAAGAGAGCCCACCGTATCCTTGGTTTGCCCTTATTGGACATGGTGTCCTGGGCCTCTCGGTCCCTTGACCTCGGTCGCTGAATACCTCCGCACGACGAATTTATCCCGCAAAGGTCACCAAATTGTATGGTTTTAGGCAAAAGGCCGAGAACAGTTCGGTGTATACATCTTTTAACCTTTTTTTTTAGAGCCCGCCCTGCCCTCGGAATAGACCTCCTTGGACATTGTGGATGGGCCCACCTCTGGGTCTTTTGACCTTGGTCTACGGATACACCTCTTCGGACCGCAGATTTATCTGGCGAATGGCAAAAATGGCTTTGATCTTAGCCAAAAGGCCAAACTGAGGTATTTTTTTTGTTAGTTTTTGTTTTGTTTGTTTTTTTATCCAACTTATCCTCGGAAAATCCTTTGGTCTCGAACTGACTGACTTTGGGGGTGTTCGTAACCTTGCCGGTTACAGTCTGCAGAACTGCACCAATCTAAGGGCACCCATTAAAATGAGTCTGTTTGATGACGTGTAGAGTTCTGGGGGGACGGTTGTAAAAGCGGGGAGTTCTTTACAACGATACGACAAGTCGTTGAAGCGGTATGACTTTGGTCACGAAAAGAAATTGATGCTTTAATCGACGTATGCAGCTTCACCCTTATGCTACACAGCAGTGGTGTTTCTACAGAAAAAGAAAAAGAAACCAATTAAAACGGAAAAACAAGAACAAGAAGGGAAAAAAAAGTAAGAAGCACCATTTCCATGAGCCCCCTGCACGCGTGTTTCTGTGGCACGGTGGTGTAGGCCCAGTCAGCGTCTGTCGTCTGCAGGCTGAAGTAGTTAATAGGTATCGCCGTCTCAGGGAATTCACTGTCATCCGGGCCTGCCTCCAGCACTGCCACCTGCCGGGAACCATCCGCACTAAGGCGTGCCGCCAGCACAGCACCAGCGCCACCAGCGCCAACTGCAACGAAGCGGATAAATTATACACTACAAAAGACATTTCCACGAGATCAGCCTAACAAGTCTGAATTGACATCAACTACGTTATTGTTTCTTGTTGTGTGTTGGAGTTTTACGTCCTGGCAACATCCAATGTAATATCAGGATGGGTACTGACTTGTGACAGTGCACACTCATGGTGACCTTATAGTGCTGCCCCACTAGGAGACCAGGCCACCAGTACCATGACCTGATATCCCACTCAGTCACATTATCCTGATACTGAGCCAACAATCCTTGCCATATCCTAATATTGGCGAATGCCTAGATAAAAAGCGACAAGTATACATTTTAAAGTCATTGGTTTGACTTGACTAGGGTTGGAACCCATGGGTTCGATTCCCACGATCTACGAAAACGGAAACCAACTACCTGTAATCTATATTTAATTACATGTTATATATAACTACGCGTTACATTTACTATCTACAATTTTTAAATATGGAAAAGAAGTGACCTATTCTATCTAGTCCAGTCTTATTTCCACAAGCTCGGGTCAGTCTAGATAAAAGATTCACCCCATACTTCCATTCCAGTACAGGGGTGAACGAAAACGTAGTGTAAATACAGGCGAAAATAGCTTTAGTATGGAACAGGAAGTACAATGCCTGCCTCCGGTATGAAATGGATACTTATATCGGCACAGACTTGGTGAAATGTGAGAGAATGCAAAAAGACAAGATGGTGGCCATAGAACACCGTCGATTTCACTTTTAAATTGCATTAAAGTATATCTTTTATTATATTTTCCAACTCAAACGTAGCGGGTAAATATGAAGATGTACATAAAGAATATATTGTGCTTCTTAAATTAAGAATTTACCAGCTCAGTTAATTTCCCCAGCATGTCAAAATTCTTCGCCAGTTTTTCTAATGGGTTGGTTTTCACCCATGTACTGGAAGTACGGGTGAATCTTTGATCTAGGGTCAGCCCCCCCTGCTCCCTCCCCTACTAACGTTTACCATATTATTAGTCTAACAATGACATAGCTACCTCCCCATATGTTTCTTTTTTCTCTTATCTTGTTCTTTACGTGTCATTCAAATCGATGCATGCTTATTATCTTGTGATTGTCTATCTATATTGTTGTAGCTTTGTTTAGTGTGTAGTGGCAATTGTCGGTTGGTTGTTGTTATTTTACGTACTGGCAACTTCTAAGGTGATATCAGGACGGGGACAATTGTCATTAGGGCTAGAAAACCATTGCATTAGCACTGACATTTTATTCAGGGGAATAAAAACACTATAACAAAAAAAAGTCACTAAGTCCTCGTTTACACCAAGGCCGTAGCGATTAACATGACCCAGGCGACTCGGGTCACCCGAGTCGTAAGAATTTAAAATTGAACACCGCGAGTGGAGTCGAGAAATACACGTGCTGTGTGCAAAACAACCCGACCCCAGTAACCCACCTCTTGGTTGGGGTTTGCTAGGAGCGGTGATAACAGCTACCAGTACAAGTCCTATGTGTTGTTTGAATGCTTCTTTTTTTTAATACCCCAGATTGTCAGCTTCTACAATCATAAAATACTTTGAATCCTATTTTGCTGTACTTATATCGGTTATTGAAAACAAAAATTAAGTTTTAGATTAAGCCACCATTTTGTCCACACCGAGCCTATTCGTTTATTCAACCGAGTCTGTAGGATGTGCGCATGCGCCAAAAAGTGGCTCCGGTGACCCGAGTTGATTAATCGATTACGCTCCAAGTGAGTGTAAGTCATATTTACTGTTTACAATTTTCAAATTTGGAAAAGCAGTAACCTATTCTATTTGCACCAGCTCGTGTAAATAAATCTCAAAGTCCATGATAAATTTACTATTTGAAATTTTCCATAAAATAAATAGAAGAAGAAGACGTGGCAATTGTGAATTTTATGTAGCCGGGGCGGTACTTCTGACGTAAGTTTATTATAGTCATCGTATGGGGACCTCCTATTCTGACCACAGTAATTTAATTACAGTTTGGGCTAGCAGTCTATTTGTTACAACCACGGCCGACAATGATGGAACTTAGTTTGTGTCCCTTTCAATTATCTACAATATATAACCCCCCCCCCCCGCCCCCATTTCCATAATACACCCTAATTGTCCGCGACCACTACTCACCCCCGACAAGATGGGATAGCCGAATGAGTTGAGCGTCCGGATCCCGTTTTGGCAGATCGAGGGATTCGAACCCTGGTCGAGTCAAACCAATGACTTAAAATTGATACTTCTCGCTTCCTACCCATGCACTTGGTATTATTAGGATAGGGTTCACTTAGGATATGGTTGGCTGGTTGGCTCAGTGTCAGGATAATGTGAGTGAGTGGGATATCAGGTTGTGGGATATCAGGTTGTGGTACTGGCAGCCTGGTCTCCCAGTGGGGTAGCACTATAAAGTTGCCATGAGTGTGCACAAGTCGTGATATGACCTTAGATGTTGCCAGGACGTAAATCTCAAACAACCAACCAACCTATAAACCCCTCCCCTCCCCTCCCCATGCCCCCCCCCCCCACTCCCCTTCACACACAGCCTATTTCTGTCGACCACTACACCCCCCCCCCACCCCCCCCCCCCCCCCCCCCCCCCCTCATTACACACAAATACACCCCACTGCGGCCTCTGCAGACACTGTTGTGAACCGGTGTAGTAAGTTCAAAACACAACCCCCCAACAACACTACGGTAGTGTTTTCAACCTAGGTTCAAAACACTATGGTAGTGTTTTCAACTTAGTTAAAGGTAGGTTCAAACACTACTGTGGCCATGCTCAAAACACTATCCTTAAGTTCAAAACACTCCCTTTAAGTTCAAAACACTACTCTCATGGTGCTGGCAGCCTGGTGTCCCAGTGGGGCAGCACTATAAAGTTGCCATGAGTGTGCACTGTCACAAGTCAGTACGCATCCTGAGATGACCATAGATGTTGCTAGGATGTAAAACAACAACAAACAATCAATCAAATGCCACAGCATGGTCAGCATATCAATATGGTCCAGTAGGTTACATTTTGCGGCATTACAGACCAGACGGGATGGGCAATTGAGTTAGAGCATCCGTCTCCAGTGTTGGTAGATCGTGGGGTTGTGGGTTCGAACCTTAGTCGAGTCAAACCAATGACTTAAAAATTGTTGCTTCCTAGCCTGGTGCTCGTCATTATTAGGATAGGGCTAGGATGGCTTAGCTCAGTGTCAGGATAATGTGACTGAGTGGGATATCAGGTAATGGTGCTGACAGCCTGGTCTTCCAGTGGGGCAGCACTATAAAGTCACCATGAGTGTGCACTGTCACAAGTCAGTACCCATCCTGATATGACCTTAGATGTTGCTAGGACATAAAACAACAACAAACAAACAAGCGGTATTACACTTACAGCCCCACTACCGTGTTATGCTAGTGTTTTGAACTTGGATAGTGTTTTGGATGTATGTAGGGGTAGTGTTTTGAACAGTAGTGTTTTCAACGGGGTAATGTTTTAAAAGTCCTACACCGGCAACGCTGCAAGGCCCCTGCCGTTCAAAACACACCAAAAGGGGGCAATGGTTTGCCTCTCTCTACTGAACGCCATCGATTCAAGCAAAGTGATTGATTCCCTGCTTGGTCTTGCCTGCCTTGGTATACAATGGTTCACTAGGTAGAGTCCAAACCAGGGTGCAGTGTTTGTTATTTGTTATTTTTTGTCCTAGCAACATCGAAGGTCATACTGACTTGTAACAGTGCATAATCATGGTGACCTTATAGTGCTGGCCCCCTGGGAGACCAGGCCACTGTGTACCAAGACCCGATATCCCACTCAGTCACATTATCCTGACACCAAACCAACCAGTCCTTGCCCTATCCTAGTAATGCAGAGTATCTGGCTAAGAAGTGACAGGTATAATATTTTAAGTCATTGGTTTGATTCGACCAGGGTTCGAACCCATGGGTTCGAGTCCAACGATCTACCTAAACGGGAGACGGACGCTCAACTAATTCGGCGATCCCGTCTGGTCAGAGCGCTGGGTGGCTCTCCATGTGGGAGGTCATGGGGTTGGAACATTGACCCAGGCAAACCAGCGACTTACAACATTGATACTTTCTGTTGCTACCTAGCCTGGCGCTTGGCATTACTTAGATAAAGGATTCACCAGGTACTCGCAGTACATGGGTGAATACCAGCCCTATATAAAAATAGTCGAAAAAGCGGGTTAATGAAATGAGAGCCTAATTTCACAATCTAAGAAGCAACATTTATTCTTTGTAGGTGTCTTCATATTTACCCGCTACCTTTGAGTTGAAAAATATAATAAAGTATCTAGTTTAATAAGATTTAAAAGTGAAATCGACGGCATTCTAGCGCCGCCATCTTGTCTTTTTGCATTCTCTCCCATTTCACCAACTCTGTGCCTATATGGGTAGCCATTTGATACTGGAGCCACAGTTTCTACTTCATGTTCCATACTAAACCTATTTTCGCCCGTATTTAGACTACGTTGTCGTTCACCCGTGTACTACAAGTACCTGGTGAATCTTGTATCTAGGCATTACTATGATAAGGCAATGACTGATTTACACAGTATTAGGAGAATGTGACTGAGTGAGATATTGGGTTATGGTGCCAGTGGTCTGATTTTCCAGTGGGGCAGCACTATTAAGTCACCATGAGTATGCACTGTAACAATAACATGGTAATACCCATCCTGATGTGACCTTTTATGTTGCTAGGATGTAAAACTCAAAAAGGCAAACAAACTACCGACTTAGCACTATGTATATTAGCCACTGCCTATATCTACAAAATGGCAGTTCAAACTGGACTGTTTATCTCAGTGTCAGCATAATGTGACTGAGTCGGATATTAGGTCATGGTGCTGATTGCCTGGTCTCCCAGTGGGGCAGCACTATAAAGTCACCACAAGTGTGCACTGCCAAAAGTCGGTACTCGTCCTGACACGACCTTAGATAATGCCAGGACGTAAAACCCCAACAACCTACCAACTTGTACGTGTTGTGTACTGTCTAAACGCAGATAACAATTACAATAATGTGTTGTTTATCTTAACAAGCCTACGTACCGATAACGTAATCGTATTCCCGTTGGAGACGTCGAGTACAGTGCGACCTCCTCATGGATAGCTTCCATCCCAGGGCAACAAAAACAACCACGAAGGCAAGCCGAGATAGCATTTGGAGAGCGATTACTGGCTATGTGTGGCAGCCTTGAAACCAACAGCAGTAGTTCTGTGTATGCCTGGTGTTGGTCTGGGAAAACGAAGCCCTACTAATATACCCCTGTCACATTATGACGCTTCTCGCCAACGCGCGTCAACGTATGTGATTTTTTGGCACTACGTCAGGATACGTCAGGAAGCGTTACGCGCGCGTTAGGCACACATTGGTAAATGTTGATCTACGGCGACGGTCGGCGGCACTCGTCAGGGGGTAGGCGAAGTTTTGTGCTTGCACAAAACTTTCGACATGCGATAACACGCGGGAGCCAACGTTATGGCGACATTAGGGGTGCGTCGAGATACGTTGGACATGCTGGAATAATGTTATGCGAACGCCAAGCACACATCGCATGCGCGTTAGGGTCGTGCCCACACATTGCGCCAAACTGTTGCTTTGTTGTTTACATCCTAGCTACATCTAAGGTCAAATCAGGATGATGCGCCAAAACAACATCGGCCGCACGCTTCCAATATGTTGCGCTCACGCCGATCATTAAAAGTGATTTTACACGTTGGCGGCGCGCCGGCGAGAAGCGTCGTAATGTGACAGAACCACTATCAGAATGCTCACCTAGGGCGTAATCGATTAATCATCTCGGGTCACCCGAGCCACTTTTTGGTGCATGCACACATCACACAGACTCGGGTTGAATAAAGGAATACGCTCGGGGTCGACAAAATGGTGGCTTAATCTAAAACTTAATATTTTTTTCAATAACCGATATATGTACAGCAAAATAGGATGTAGAGTATTTTATGATTGTAGAAGCTGACAACCTGGGTTATTAAAAAAAAAAGCATTAAAACAACACGTAGCTGTTGTACTGGTAGCTGATATCCTACAGGTACCACCAGTACAGATGTGTCATCACCGCTCTGAGAAAACCGCAGCCAAGAGGTGGTAGGTTACTGGAGTCGGGTCATTTTTCACACAGAACGTGTATTTCTCGACTACACTCGCCGTGTTTGATTTGAAATTCTAACGACTCGAGTGACCCAAGTCGCCCGGGTCGTGTTAATCGATTACGCCCCTAGCAAACTTGCTGGGAATTCTCACATAGTAAACTTGCTTAGAATTTTGACATATTAACCTTGTTTAGAATTTCGACATATTAGACTTGCTTAGAATTTGTATATGGTAAGCTTGCTTTGAATCGTCACCTCGAAAGCTTGCTCTGAATATTCACACAGTAAGCGTGTTTGAATTTTCAATTAGTAAGCATGACATTGGAGAAGACACCCACAATTATATGACTTCGGAGCACCGTTGACCCCCATATGTGTGAAAAAAAGTTCTATTTTGCCATCACAAGTTGGCATTAGAGGCCCAATAGGGCCTAGCCCAGCCAGAAGAGGATCTGTAAGTTACTTAGTTAAGTTTGCTGAGAATTTTCACATCGTAAGCTTGCTTAGAATTTTCACATATTAAACTTGCTTAGAATTTTCATCTCGTAAGCATACTTGGAATTTTTACATAGTAAGCATTTTAGAATTTTCAATTAGTAAGCATGTTTTAAAAAGAATGTTCATTTAGTAAGCTTGTTGATAATTGTCACTTAGTAAGCTCGTTTAAAATTTTCATTTAGTAAGTTTGCTGATAATTGTCACTTAGTAAGCTCATTTAAAATTTTCATTTAGTAAGCTAGCTTAATATGTTCACATAGGAAACGTGTTTAGAATTCTCACCTCATGAGCTTGCTTAGAACGATGACTTAGAACCTAATGAGCTTGCTTTATAATTTTCACTTAGTGACATTGCTTAGAATTCTCACTTAGAACCCAATAAGTTTGAATGGAATGCTCACGTAGAATCTAATAAGCTTGTTCAGAATGCTCCCTTAGAACCTAATGAGCTTGCTTAGAACACTCCTTTGGACTCATGAAATATGCTTGGTATACTCATTTAAAACCTAGTAAGCTTGTTTATAATGCTCATTTAGAACCTAATAAGTTTGCTTAGAATGCTTACTTGGAACCTAATAAGCTTGCTTAGGCTGTTCACACAGGTTTGCTTAGAATGCTCGCCGAGATTTGTAACCCAGAAGGCATGCTCCCCACATGATTAGCTATATATATTAATATGTATGTATATAATATATATATATATATATATATATATATATACAATAAAACCTCTCTAACCGACCACCTCCACAGATCGACCCCTCCCCTATATGGATCACTTTATTTGGGTCCCAACCATACCATTGTAAGGACATTCTAACTCCCTAATCCGACCACCTCCCTAAATGGACCAGTTGGTCCCATAGTCGGTCGATTTGGAGAGGTTTTACTGTATATATATTCTGATGTAAATTTTCCGACCATTTTACACAATCTAAGTTATAACTGTCATCAGACTTCTGATGTAAAATTTCCGATCAATTTTCAACATTTATCCGATGTCAGATTTCCGATGCATCCGATACATTCTGACGTTGGAAAGATGTCTGTGTTCGGACTGGGTGTGCCCCTCTTTAGGTATAAGAGGACACATGGCGCGGGTCCCCGTGATAAATACACTGATAATCTATATATTAGTGTAAAGTCCACGGCTCGAATCTGTGGTTGTGTTGGCAGGCTATAGTGAAATCATTACAGGTAAAGAGAAAGGAAGAGTATAAAGAGTGAAAGAAGAGAGAGAGTCAAGCCCTCAGGTTTATTATTTATATGGTACATGGATCCAGTATAGAGTATCACCCCACCCCATTCTCCCAATGAGAAACAAGCATTTTTAGCTCCACCAATGAGAAACAAGCATTCCCGGTCCCCATGGTTAGAGTGATCTGCCCACCACCACCAAGCTGTTTGGCTCCCCTGGCCACCACCTGCCTTGAGTATGCGTGTGGTGATCCTGACAAGCAGAGGGGGGAGGGGGTAGTGGGTAGGGCTCTGAGTGCCTCTTACACACTATCTTACTAGCACCACAATGTCTATTTACTAATCAATCAAGTACCACCAGCAACTACATAAACACATCTATGCGCCTGGCCATGTATACCTGTTTCACAAATAGAATATTTGCATTCCCCAACCAATGCATCATTATCGGAATATTTTACATTAGGTCAAGCTATGCAAATACTCAATGGTCTGGTCAGCTGATTTTTGCACACATTATTTACATAAATATTCACTCTAGCTAACCAACATTGGTTGAAGCACAAACGTTAGAAGCATTTGAGAGAAGGCTGGACATACATTGGAGAAGACACCCACAATTATATGACTTCAGAACACCGTCAACCCCCATATGTGTGCAAAAAAAAGGTCTATTTTGCCATAACAAGCTGGAATTAGAGGCCCAATAGGGCCTAGAGCATCCAGAAGAGGATCTGTAAGTTAATCTGTAAGTTAAACATATTCATGCTTTAGAAATTCTAACTACATTGCACTTATAACTAACAAGACTACCCATGGGATACCCAGTGTAGTGGCCCTGTACAGATACATTTCAACACACTGGTTTGGAGTTGAAATAGCCTATTATGTGACGTCATGAAGGGAAGGGATATATTGAATTACAGTAAAACCTCTCTAACCGACCACCTCCACAGATCGACCCCTCCCCTATATCGATCGCTTTATTTGGGTCATAACAATACCATTGTATCCATATTCTAACTCCCTAAACCGACCACCTCCATAAATGGACCACTTAAAATCGGTCCTAAATTCGGTCGATTTAGAGAGGTTTTACTGTACATGTGTCATAGGGCGTAGGAAAAGGGCTTCAAAGTGACTATTAATACAAGTAGGATTTGTGATGCAGCCCTGCTGTAACTCGCTTGCAGGTAACAACTTCTGTATAACTTTTTCGATAATTAGTGATCCATGAATTTAAACCTTGATCAATTCTATTTGATAGAGAAAACCCATGCAACACTGGACGCGGTGGCAGAATCGATATAGCGCAGGCCTCCCGTGCGGAAGACGGGAGACTTTGATTCCTGATCGAGTCAAACCAATGGCTAACAGAATTGATACTTGTCGCTTCCTAGCCAGGTGCTTGACATTATTAGGATAGGGCAAGGACTGACTTCAGTGTCAGGATAATGTGACTGGGTGGGATATCAGATGGCCTGGGCTCCCAATGGGGCAGCACTATAAAGTCGCTATCAGTGCGCACTATCACAAGTCGGTGGCCACTGGTGGTGGGTGAGGGCGGGGTGAGGGCGGGGTGAGTGCGGTCAGTGTCCGGGGCTTAGTGTCAGGGGGCGGGGGCAGTAATAGCGCACTATCACAAGTCGGTGCCCTTAGATGTTGCTAGGACGTAAAACAACAAACAAAAAGCAAAAGCAAAAAAGCTACAGCATACGGCTATCATCCATCATCATCATCAGCGCAACCAAAATGCAAGTGGTTGCGGACATGCCCATAGAGAATTTTCATTACAAAGACATTAAATTTAATTAAAATGGCTGAAACACAAAGCTTTCAGGTATTACAACTTTGACGTCTGTATCATAGAAGTCACGTCGGCAGTGGAAGACCCCTGGCGGACATTGTGAGATTGCTAACGCACTGACTGCCACCGTCTTAGCAAACATCCCACCCCTTAGTGCTTGCATCCAGGGCCAAGGACGGGAGCATACGGATATCAACCAATGCAACAACAATTCAAGTCGGCCTGTGGTGGTGGGTAGTCGTCAGTGTCAGGGTGTTGAAGGAGGTGTCAGTGGGTGGCCTGTGGTGGTGGGTAGTCGGCTGTGTCAGGGTGTTGAAGGAGGGGTCAGTGGGTGGGCTGTGGTGGTGGGTAGTCGGCTGTGTCAGGGTGTTGAAGGAGGGGTCAGTGGGTGGGCTGTGGTGGTGGGTAGTCGGCTGTGTCAGGGTGGTGAAGGAGGTGTTAGTGGGTGGCCTGTGGTGGTGGGTAGTCGGCTGTGTCAGGGTGTTGAAGGAGGTGTCAGTGGGTGGGCTGTGGTGGTGGGTAGTCGGCTGTGTCAGGGTGGTGAAGGAGGTGTTAGTGGGTGGCCTGTGGTGGTGGGTAGCCGGCGGTGTCAGGGTGTTGAAGGAGGGGTCAGTGGGTGGGCTGTGGTGGTGGGTAGTCGGCTGTGTCAGGGTGTTGAAGGAGGGGTCAGTGGGTGGCCTGTGGTGGTGGGTAGTCGGCTGTGTCAGGGTGGTGAAGGAGGGGTCAGTGGGTGGCCTGTGGTGGTGGGTAATCGGCTGTGTCAGGGTGGTGAAGGAGGTGTTAGTGGGTGGCCTGTGGTGGTGGGTGGTCGGCTGTGTCAGGGTGTTGAAGGAGGGGTCAGTGGGTGGCCTGTGGTGGTGGGTAGTCGGCTGTGTCAGGGTGGTGAAGGAGGTATTAGTGGGTGGCCTGTGGTGGTGGGTAGTCGGGTGTGTCAGGGTGTTGAAGGAGGAGTCAGTGGGCGGCCTGTGGTGGTGGGTGGTCGGATGTGTCAGGGTGTTGAAGGAGGGGTCAGTGGGCGGCCTGGGGTGGTGGGTAATCGGCTGTGTCAGGGTGGTGAAGGAGGGGTCAGTGGGTGGCCTGTGGTGGTGGGAATGGCTGTGTCAGGGTGGTGAAGGAGGTGTCAGTGGGTGGCCTGTGGTGGTGGGTAGTCGGCTGTGTCAGGGTGTTGAAGGAGGGGTCAGTGGGTGGCATGTGGTGGTGGGTAGTCGGCTGTGTCAGGGTGGTGAAGGAGGGGTCAGTGGGTGGCCTGTGGTGGTGGGTAATCGGCTGTGTCAGGGTGGTGAAGGAGGTGTCAGTGGGTGGCCTGTGGTCGTGGCTCGGCGGCTGTGTCAGGGTGTAGGTTGTCATGTCAGGGTTGTGGAGGAGGGATCAGTGGGTGGCCTGTGGTGGTGGGTAGGTTGTCATGTCAGGGTGGTGGAGGAGGGATCAGTGGGTCCCTGTGGTGGTGGGTAGGTTGTCATGTCAGGCTGGTGGAGGAGGGGTCAGTGGGTGGCCTGTGGTGGTGGGTAGGTTGTCATGTCAGGGTGGTCCAGGAGGGATCAGTGGGTCCCTGTGGTGGTGGGTAGGTTGTCATGTCAGGGTGGTGGAGGAGGGAGGGGTCAGTGGGCGGCCTGTGGTGGTGGGTAATCGGCTGTGTCAGTGGTGGAGGGGTCAGTGGGTGGCCTGTGGTGGTGGGTAGGTTGTCATGTCAGGGTGGTGGAGGAGGGGTCAGTGGGTGGCCTGTGGTGGTGGGTAGGTTGTCATGTCAGGGTGGTGGAGGAGGGGTCAGTGGGTGGCCTGTGGTGGTGGGTAGGTTGTCATGTCAGGGTGGTGGTTGAGGGGTCAGTGGGTGGCCTGTGGTGTGGGTAGGTTGTCATGTTAGGGTGGTGGAGGAGGGGTCAGTGGGTCCCTGTGGTGGTGGGTAGGTTGTCATGTCAGGGTGGTGGAGGAGGGGTCAGTGGGTGGCCTGTGGTGGTGGGTAGGTTGTCATGTCAGGGTGGTGGTGGAGGGGTCAGTGGGTGGCCTGTGGTGGTGGGTAGGTTGTCATGTCAGGGTGGTGGAGGAGGGATCAGTGGGTCCCTGTGGTGGTGGGTAGGTTGTCATGTCAGGGTGGTGGTGGAGGGGTCAGTGGGTGGCCTGTGGTGGTGGGTAGGTTGTCATGTCAGGGTGGTGGAGGAGGGGTCAGTGGTGCCTGTGGTGTGGGTAGTTGTCATGTGGTGGTGGAGGGTCAGTGGTCCTGTGGTGTGGTAGGTTGTCATGTCAGGGTGGTGGAGGAGGGGTCAGTGGGTGGCCTGTGGTGGTGGGTAGGTTGTCATGTCAGGGTGGTGGAGGAGGGGTCAGTGGGTGCCTGTGGTGGTGGGTAGGTTGTCATGTCAGGGTGGTGGAGGAGGGGTCAGTGGGTGGCCTGTGGTGGTGGGGTGGTTGTGGGGTAGGTTGTCATGTCAGGGTGGTGGTTGAGGGGTCAGTGGGTGGCCTGTGGTGGTGGGTAGGTTGTCATGTCAGGGTGGTGGAGGAGGGGTCAGTGGGTGGCCTGTGGTGGTGGGTAGGTTGTCATGTCAGGGTTGTGGAGGAGGGGTCAGTGGGTGGCCTGTGGTGGTGGGTAGGTTGTCATGTCAGGGTGGTGGAGGAGGGGTCAGTGGGTGGCCTGTGGTGGTGGGTAGGTTGTCATGTCAGGGTGGTGGAGGAGGGGTCAGTGGGTGGCCTGTGGTGGTGGGTAGGTTGTCATGTCAGGGTGGTGGAGGAGGGGTCAGTGGGCGGCCTGTGGTGGGTGGTTGTCATGTCAGGTGGTGGAGGAGGGCAGTGGGTGGCCTGTGGTGGTGGGTAGGTTGTCATGTCAGGGTGTGGTTGAGGGGAGTGGGTGGCCTGTGGTTGGGTAGGTTGTCATGTCAGGGTGGTGGAGGAGGGGTCAGTGGGTGGCCTGTGGTGGTGGGTAGGTTGTCATGTCAGGGTGGTGGTTGAGGGGCAGTGGGTGGCCTGTGTGGTGGGTAGGTTGTCATTGGGTGGGGTGGGGGTGTGTGGGGGTCAGGTGGTGGGAGGGGTCTGGGTCCCTGTGGTGGTGCGTAGGTTGTCATGTCTGGGTGGTGATTGAGGGGTCAGTGGGTGGCCTGTGGTGGTGCGTAGGTTGTGATGTCAGGGTGGTGGAGGAGGGGTCAGTGGGAGGCCTGTGGTGGTGGGTAGGTTGTGATGTCAGGGTGGTGGAGGAGGGGTCAGTGGGTGGCCTGTGGTGGTGGGTAGGTTGTCATGTCTGGGTGGTGGAGGATGGGTCAGTGGGTGGCCTGTGGTGGTGGGTAGGTTGTCATGTCAGGGTGGTGGAGGAGGGGTCAGTGGGTGGCCTGTGGTGGTGGGTAGGTTGTCATGTCAGTGGTGGTGGAGGGGTCAGTGGGTGGCCTGTGTGGTGGGTGGTTGTCATGTCAGGGTGTGGAGGAGGGTCAGTGGGTGGCCTGTGGTGGTGGGTAGGTTGTCATGTCAGGGTGGTGGAGGAGGGGTCAGTGGGTGGCCTGTGGTGGTGGGTAGGTTGTCATGTCAGGGTGGTGAAGGAGGGGTCAGTGGGTGGCCTGTGGTGGTGGGTAATCGGCTGTGTCAGTGCTGGAGGGGTCAGTGGGTGGCCTGTGGTGGTGGGTAGGTTGTCATGTCAGGGTTGTGGAGGAGGGGTCAGTGGGTGGCCTGTGGTGGTGGGTAGGTTGTCATGTCAGGGTGGTGGTTGAGGGGTCGTGGGTGGCCTGTGGTGGTGGAGTTGTCATGTAGGGTGGTGTGAGGGGTCAGTGGTGGCCTGTGGTGTGCGTAGGTTGTCATGTCAGGTGGTGGAGGAGGGGTCATGTGGCCTGTGGTGGTGGGTAGGTTGTCATGTCAGGGTGGTGGTGGAGGGTCAGTGGGCCTGGGTGTGGTAGTTGTCATGTCAGGGTGTGAGGAGGGTGGGTCCTGTGGTGGGGTAGGTTGTCATGCTGGGTGGTGGAGGGTCAGTGGGTGGCCTGTGGTGGTGGGTAGGTGTCATGTCAGGGGGTGGAGGAGGGTCAGTGGGTGGCCTGTGTGGTGGTAGTTGTCATGTCAGGGTGGTGGTTGAGGGGTCAGTGGTGCCTGTGGTGGTGGGTAGGTTGTCATGTCAGGGTGGTGCGGAGGGGTCAGTGGGTGGCCTGTGGTGGTTGGTTGTCATGTCAGGGTGTGGTAGGGGTCAGTGGGTGGCCTGTGGTGGTGGGTAGGTTGTCATGTCAGGGTGGTGAAGGAGGGGTCAGTGGGTGGCCTGTGGTGGTGGGTAGGTTGTCATGTCAGGGTGGTGGAGGAGGGGTCAGTGGGTGGCCTGTGGTGGTGGGTAGGTTGTCATGTCAGGGTGGGTGGTGGAGGAGGGGTCAGTGGGTGGCCTGTGGTGGTGGGTAGGTTGTCATGTCAGGGTGGTGGAGGAGGGGTCAGTGGGCGGCCTGTGGTGGTGGGTAGGTTGTCATGTCAGGGTGGTGGTTGAGGGGTCAGTGGGTGGCCTGTGGTGGTGGGTAGGTTGTCATGTCAGGGTTGTGGAGGAGTCAGTGGGTGGCCTGTGGTGGTGGGTAGGTTGTCATGTCAGGGTGGTGGTTGAGGGGTCAGTGGGTCCCTGTGGTGGTGCGTAGGTTGTCATGTCTGGGTGGTGATTGAGGGGTCAGTGGGTGGCCTGTGGTGGTGCATAGGTTGTGATGTCAGGGTGGTGGAGGAGGGGTCAGTGGGAGGCATGTGGTGGTGGGTAGGTTGTGATGTCAGGGTGGTGGAGGAGGGGTCAGTGGGTGGCCTGTGGTGGTGGGTAGGTTGTCATGTCTGGGTGGTGGAGGATGGGTCAGTGGGTGGCCTGTGGTGGTGGGTAGGTTGTCATGTCAGGGTGGTGCTGGAGGGGTCAGTGGGTGGCCTGTGGTGGTGGGTAGGTTGTCATGTCAGGGTGGTGCTGGAGGGGTTAGTGGGTGGCCTGTGGTGGTCGGTATGTTGTCATGTCAGGGTGATGGAGGAGGGGTCAGTGGGTGGCCTGTGGTGGTGGGTAGGTTGTCATGTCAGGGTGGTGGAGGAGGGATCAGTGGGCGGCATGTGGTGGTGGGTAGGTTGTCATGTCAGGGTGGTGCTGGAGGGGTCCGTGGGTGGCCTGTGGTGGAGGGTAGGTTGTCATGTCAGGGTTGTGGAGGAGGCATCAGTGGGCGGCCTGTGGTGGTGGGTAGGTTGTCATGTCAGGGTGGTGCTGGAGGGGTCAGTGGGTGGCCTGTGGTGGTGGGTAGGTTGTCATGTCAGGGTGGTGGAGGAGGGGTCAGTGGGTGGCCTGTGGTGGTGGTAGGTTGTCATGTCAGGGTGGTGGTGGAGGGGTCAGTGGGTGGCCTGTGGTGGTGGGTAGGTTGTCATGTCAGGGTGGTGGAGGAGGGGTCAGTGGGTGGCCTGTGGTGGTGGGTAGGTTGTCATGTCTGGGTGGTGGTGGAGGGGTCAGTGGGTGGCCTGTGGTGGTGGGTAGGTTGTCATGTCAGGGTTGTGGAGGAGGGGTCAGTGGGTCCCTGTGGTGCTGGGTAGGTTGTCATGTCAGGGTGGTGGAGGAGGGGTCAGTGGGTGGCCTGTGGTGGTGGGTAGGTTGTCATGTCAGGGTGGTGGTGGAGGGGTCAG